>JAYMFD010000012.1:33940248-35140248 GCA_035771175.1 Paratinospora sagittata | reverse complement strand
TTATATAATTTGATAAATTAATATTTAACTCTCCACTAGTTAGTTAGGAATATGGACGTATCACTGACACTAACATAGATAAAAACATTATTTCTTCTAAAAATTAATAATAAATTAATACTTAATATATTTATATTTAATAAAACATTAATTATATTTGATATTTAATAATTATGTATTCTATAGGGGGGCCTTCATTAGCGGTAATGTCGCTCCGTCCCTGCTTCCCGATGTGGATTTTTGTAAGTGCAAGCCCTTGCAATGATTGGTTATGCTTCATTTTGCTTTAAAAGTCTCATAATTTATGTGGTAAACAAGTAAACTACTTCCATATTAAGGTAAGGCTGTATAGATCATTATTTCCCTAACTCTACAATGTGGCAGGGGAAATGGTGTATTTAGATGAATTCATTAAATGTAAGACTAATTCATTCCATAAGTACTACTATTATTTATTTTAGAACACCTATATTTCAATGTATATATTTATGCCTCGAGATTTTACAAAAATAACTAGTTGGAGATTTGCATTGCCCACAATAATTTTCTTAATCAATAAATTTTTTGATGCCCTTCACCAGTGTGCACGCTTCACTGCGAGCACACTTCACAACGCGCACGCATCACTGCGAGCACGCTTCACCACGTGCGTTGTTCACCGACCGCACGCCTCACCAGTGCGCACGTTTCACCGCGAGCACACTTCACAACGCGCACGCTTCACTGCGAGCACGCTTCACCACGCGTGCACGCTTCACTGCGAGCACGCTTCACCATGCGCACACGCATCACCGTGAGCACGCATCATTAATCACGTACGCTTCTCCAAGCGCACGCTTCACCGCGCGCACGCATCACCTCGAGCACGCTTCACCATGCGCGCACGCATCACCGCCAGCACGCATCACTAATCACGTACGCTTCTCCAAGCGCACGCTCCACCATGCGCGCACGCATCACCGCGAGCACACTTCACAACGCGCACGCATCATCACGCGCACGCTTCACACAACGGGCACGCTTCACAATGCGAGCGTGCTACACAACGCGCATGCTTCACCACATGGGCACTGTTTACAAACTATTGTTCAAAAAAACACCGTGCACAAAACGCTGTTCATAAAATCACTGTTCACGCACGCTGCCCAATGCGCAGCTCCGTGCCCAACGCTCTGTGCACGCACCCTGCTCAATGCACTGTGCGCGCACACTGCCCAATACACGCGCCAAACGCGGTAGTTCTGTTCACGGCAGCACTGTTCAGTCGGTCCACTATTTTTGCCGGTCCACTGTTCAAGCCGGTCCACTCACCTGTTGCACTGTTTTTCACTGTTCACGCGCGCTGTGCGCTATTCACGCGGTGTCTAACTGTTCACGCCTGTCACGCGCGCTGTCAGGCTGTCACGCGCTGTTCATGTGTTGTCGCTTGTTCACTCGCTCTGTCGCGCTCTGTTCACGACGCAGTGGAACACCATTGATCTTGAATGGCCCAGCGACGAGCAACAATCCAGATGAAAGCTGCTTCAGAAAAACAACTCTCTTCCCCGTAAACTTTCCAGCAAGAATAATCAAAACCGTTCCAGGCGTAATACTTGCCCTGATCTTGGTAAGCTTGGGTTTGCTCTTAGTACTCACTTATTTCTTCCTTAAATCACCTCTCAAAAACCCTTCTTGCTAAGATCTCCAACAAGATCAAAGAGACCCACCATTGTCCGCGATCTCTCGCCGCCTTTCACGCGGTCGATCTGCTCCCTCCGTTCGACGCCGTCGACGAAGATACGTCGATCTTCTCCAGATCTCTGGGGTTCACTTCACGGAGATCTCGAGAAGTCCAAACAGGCGTTCAGACACGCCGGCCTGATCGACTCCTCAGACCACGAGACCGGCGGCGACGCCACCGTCGTCCAGATCGGTGACGTCCTCGACCGCGGCGACGATGAGCTCAAAATCTTCTACTTCCTCGAGAAACTGAAGCGCGAGGCTTCGATCTCCCGCGGATCGATCATCACCATGAACGAAAACCACGAGATCATGAACGTGGACGGCGATTTCAGGTACGTCACTTGATCCGGTCTCGAAGAGTTTAGGGTGTAGGCTCTGAAAGACGGAAAGACGCCGAGGAGAAGCAACCACGCGCAGATCGGATCAGGAGCAGCTTTCGCAGCGGCTCCTCCGATCCGCCACCTCTACCGCTCTGATACCATGTTAAATTCTTTCTCAATCTTGTTTTTATCATTCACAACATCAAATATATATATCTATTACAAAATTCAAAGCCTTAAAAATAGGAAACATGTTATCAGGAATGTTATCAGGAAACATGTTCCGTAATATCGTAATACCTTCACTCTCCCTTTTTATGTTCCCAACAAGGCAGAAGCACTAATTCCTTATAGAGAGATTAGATGATGCAAAACAATATATATATATATATATGAAGTGAAGGATCATTAAGGGCGAAGCTTCAACTAAAAGCAATCAATTAAAAAACAAAATTAATTGATATTATTAGTACTTATACCTTTCATTTAGGAAACACCCCATGTTCAAAGAAGTACGTCATGGTTGTGATTTTCAAGACAAGGATTGGACCTGAACGTTGTGATCCACAACATGCAAGTCTTGTGGGGGGGGGGGGGGGGGGGGGGGGGATTGATGGGTTGGCATTGGAGAGGAGCCAGGTCTTCATGGTTAATCAAATTGTAATTAAGTGCAGTAGTACTTGCAGGTTAATTACCTCTATATATATAGTGTGGTCCTCGGCGTTCTTGAAGATAAGATGACCCATCACAACATCTGGTTTTCCACCATGTTTGTCTCTATGGTGTTCTATGACCCGTCTTCTTCATACAATATCAAAAACATGCTGTACTCTGTTAAACCATCCTTAATAACTGTGTCCCATATTGTCTATATAACCAGGCTTGAGCAATTTGATCCATTGCGGCCATTACCACAAGCACATGGAGCATGACACCGTAACCTAAACACCCTTATATACGTCAACGCGAAACTAGATGAACCAAATAATTACTATTACTATTATTTCCCGGATTGCCCGATCGTAGACGTTTTGTCAGTGTTGTCTTTTATCTTCCAATGCGACAAGTACAGCTTTTTCGCTTTCGATTTTGCAGCTTCAGCATCACCCAATCAAAAATTCTAGTGAGTTGCCACTTGGGTCCTACTAATTAATGCGTTCGGCCCGGCATATCACTTGCGTGCCATTCTCGCCTCAGCTACTACACAAACATTATTTCTTGCGAACGATTATTAAAGAAGGTAGACGTGGGAGATAAAGTAATTAAAATAGCAGTCATACACCATTGAGTCTGTTAAATTTCATTTTGGGCGGCACAATATGTTACAAAAAATTGTACCTCCTACAGTCCTTAAGTTATACCTTGTAGGCAAGATCTAGGAGTTTTTATTTTTCTTTTTTTTTTTAAAAGTTTTTTTTGTTAGTGTGAAAGAGTAAGCCTTTATATGAGTTTTAACTTGCGGAGTACATAATTAATGTGAAACTAAACATCTAAAGTTAAAAATGTATGTGTAAACAATTAAAATAATAGTCTCTAGTTGATCAATATGAGTAAATTCATTACATAAAATATAATAATTCGTGTTAAATTAACTATTGTCATCATTTCAGATAGCAAAATTTTAAAAAATCATACTATAACATGCTCCACTTTGTTAAAAGTGTCAATCAACTCTAATATCACTTATTGAGTGAGCTTAGATCTCAAACTACTACCGATATCATCTTCATTTTATCCAAGTCTGGACTTATTATGTGGCTTTAATTACTTCGTAAAATATTAATAAGAAGTGAAATCTTAATTTATATTTAATATTATTAATAAATTTATTTATATTTAATGCGAAATTATTATTTTAATATAATTTGAATTCACATTTGAAGTGGCTGCTAAAATTAATCAAAGCCGATGAGTACTGAATTTCTTCCATCTTTCCCTATTTCAAAACTGTGAATTTGGTCCTCTATTAACGAGCTTTTTCCTTTCCACAGACGAGCTCACAGGAAAAAGAAAAGCTAAAGGAAACTGTCTGCTTCACTAGGTAAGACGACAGTCAGTCAGTCACCTAAAAAGGTTGTGTGTGTGGGGCCAATCACTCTCTAATCTCTAGGGACCAATGACATGATTACCCTTGAAAAAAAATATTATTTCACAAATGTCATTTATACAAAAATATTGTCAGAATTGCCTTAATTTACTGTTCATATCCCAGTCAGCGTGCCAAATAAGCGCCACGTCGGCGCGGAGGTGAAAATTTTTTTAAGTGAAGGAAAGGCGTCTTTTCCTTCTCTTCATAGTTTTTTTTTTAAAAGTGAAGGGAAGGCGTCTTTTGAAAAGACGCCTTCCGTTCACAATTTTTTTTTTTAACGTGAATGGAAGGCGTCTTTTGAAAAGACGCCTTCCATTCACAAATTTTTTTTTTAACTTGAAGGGAAGGCGTCTTTTCAAAAGACGCCTTCCCTTCCTCATTTTTTTTTAATGTTTACAAGCATGATATTCTATCTATTACAGAGGTGGCAAAAGAGACAAATTTACAAGAAGCTGAACCTAAAGGTGAGACTATTTTGGGAGCCTCCGATGTTGATTATGAAAAGATGAGAGTAGAAACATTTGAAACAATAGAAAGTAGCACAAAAGGCGAGAAAGATGAAAGTGTGAAGCTTCAAATATATACTTCAGTATCTCAACTACCCAAATTTGATGAGAACATAGATCAGGACAACTTTACAGTGGAAACAATGGACAAAGATGATGTTGGCGCCACTGTAGAAAGGCAAAAGGATGCTCAGAAGAAAGAGGAACAAATAAAGAACATTGACGAAGTCCATGATACAGGGAGTAAGGCCAACGAACTCAGTTTGTATAATACCACAGAAAATGAAAGTTCAAAAGATGAGGTAACATCATATCAGAAAACCGTAGTTTCAAGTGTTTCTCTTAGCATAGAATTGGATTTTGTTCTGATTTTCTTTTTGACATGAACTCTCTGATGCAGAATGCTGAAGCAGTTAATCTGGGTGAGAGTATGAAAATTACACACATAGAGAGCGAAGAAAAGCTTGCCAGTGAGGTACCTGTTACCAAATCATTAACTGAAGGTAATTTAGTAGGAGATGCAGAAACCAAGTGTGAGGAAGCACTCATTTTCATGTTAAAAAAAAATGAGGAAGGGAAGGCGTCTTTTGAAAAGACGTCTTCCCTTCAAGTTAAAAAAAAAATTTGTAAATGGAAGGCGTCTTTTAAAAAGACGTCTTCCCTTCACTTTTAAAAAAAAAATTATGAAGGGAAGACGTCTTTTCTTCACTTAAAAAAATTGTCACCTCTGCGCCGACGTGGCTCTTATTTGGCACGCTGACTGGGATATGAACAGTAAATTAAGGCAATCCTGACAATATTTTTGTATATATGGCATTTGTGAAATAATTTTTTTTTTCAAGGGTAATCATGTCATTGGTCCAATCTCTAGTCTCAGTCTCTACGTGATTTAAAAGTTAAAAAAGAAAAAAACACATATCAACTCCTGCACCCTCCCTGTTCCTTTGCCAATATAGAAATTCATAGGGGCGAATTAGTCCTCCAAAAATATCTGGCAAGTCCCCTTCTGTCGGTTGGAACATGGGTATTATAATAATAATAATAACAACAATAATACAATAGAAAGAAAGAAAGAAAGCTTACTTGGAAGAATTTAAATTGATCAAACGAAAGCTATTTTCATTCCATTTCATTGAACCGCTCTGTTTCTGGGCCGGTTTTTTTTTTTTTTTTGTTTATAGGAAATGGAGAGCTGAAAAACGTGAGTTGCTGTGCTGAAATCTGAGAGAAATATTCTTGACCAAATGCTTCCGATTGAATTAATACGCCCGACGACGACGAAGACGACGGGCCATAGTGCAAGAGAGAATGCGGAAAGAACGGCGTCGGAGAAGGTGGTGGTCGCGGTGAGAGCAGAGAAGGAGATTTCAAGAACTGCATTGGCTTGGGCTCTCACCCATGTTGTTCGGCCTGGAGATCGGGTTATGTTGCTCGCTGTGTTTGCCAAAGAGGACAACATTGGTAAGGGTTAAATTTCCATATTTCAGAACTTGTTCTTGTTATTGTTATTGATGGGCTAGCTGATCTGCTTATTTAATTTTGTTGAAGTTGACAGAGTCTTGTTTTTGTTTTATTTTTTATTTTTTATGGGGTGGGTACTGGGTAGGTAGAAGATTGTGGAATTTTCCGAGATTCACCGGAGACTGTGGAAGCAGCAGCCACCGGGGAAGATCTCCAGACCGGATGTGTCAGATCTCAGAATCTTGCTCTCAGATGGCTCTTCAATTCCGCGACCAGAACGAGGTATAGATGGCTCTTTGAAAAAAAAATTGTTGTTTTTCACGTTTTTCCCAGCTCTTCTGTTCTGGGTACTTTAGTTTTTAGTTGTAATTTGGATTGTAATCATTTTTAGGATTAAGGTTATATATAAAGTCACTAATTTAATAAAACTGATTATTGATCAAGTAAATTAAGCCGGTTTGGACTTATTCTTAACAAGAACTTGATTTTTTTTTTCTTTTAACTTTTTTTTTTGTTGGGTTCTGGTCCACATGCCAAAAAAAGGATTGTGGATGGGTATTATTATATTTTGGCTTAAACCAACTACCAGAAAACAGATTGATAGATTTGATTTTTTTGTAAGCAATAGATTCCACCTAATTTTGTTTTTCATTTCATCATTATGATGCTTGTGGAACCCATAGAACCTTTCCTAAATGGAAATGATGCTTTGGAGGTTGCAGGTAGGTGTGAGGATTAAGGTGGTGTCAGGATCACCAGCTGGTGTGGTTGCTGCTGAATCAAAGAGAGTTGGAGCCAAGTGGGTCGTTTTGGACAAGTAATTCACTGAATGTATATATTACTTCTTTTTTCTAAAGACTAATAATGTCATTATGTGCTACTATATATAATGCTTGATGTTCCAGGCACCCTGCTTATGTGCCAACAAGGGCGCAATAACATCAGAATCTTGTTACCTTTAAAAAAACAGTTTTGAGTGATGATATTATGCCCACTATATGTATATGTCATAAAACTAATTAAAAGCAGATTACCTCTATGTATACAAGCTTTAGTTATAGAGATGATTAGTTGGCAATGGGAGTTGATTCAGTTGAATTAAGCAGATTCTATTACATTCCAATAATGCTTGTCTAATCAAATCTTTAATTATTTCTTAATGTTGCTTTTTGAGGTCGTTTGTTTTAAAGGATTCAAACAGAGATAATAAATAATTCTGTAGCAAAAGTAAAGAAATTTAAAGATAAGAAAGAGAGAGAAAAGAAGAAAAAGAAAAAGGGACAGAGAGAAACCAACTTCTCTTTTTCTTCAATATCCTCCTATGTCCTCTCTTTTTTCTGTTTCTAATGCCTTAATTTTGATTTTTTTTTCTTTTTCTTCTTCTTCTTCTTATTAGTTATAATAGTTAGCCAAAGGTGAATTAGCTGCATGTTCTTAACATTTTGAGTGTCACAGCATTTTGTTAATGAATACAATACCAGTTTGGGAAAGATGTATTATTGTTTCCGTTTCAGTATGATGAAATACTAAAGTTATCCTCTCAACATGCTTTTGTTTGTATTTCTCCTAGCATGTCAAATGCAAAGCATTTATATTAAGTTGCAATAGAAATATGAACACATGTTTGCGTTACCCTCTGTTAAACTTTAGAGCTTCTTTTCTAATTCTTTCCGATCATGAGTGATACACATAAAGCTCTGCCTGTGACCTTGTAGTTAGTCAGTATTCTTCTAAAAAGAACGAAATATGTGAGAATTTCCAAATTAGTTCTTATGGACAATTGAGTCAAATTGTTCTGAAGAATGATGGATGAACCTTCCTATTTTATGGATTTTGTCTCCTAAGATATATTTATTGATAGTTTGTTCGATAAGACTTCTAAAACAAGACAAATATTGTTATCTTGTCAAAGAAAATTGAAGGTTGAGGAGAAACATTGCATGGGAGATCTTCACTGCAACATAGTGGTGATGAGGCGTTCACAACCCAAAGTCCTCAGGCTTAACTTGGTAGGCTCAGATGAAACACAACCCCCCAGCTCTTCCTCAGCACTGGAAGAATTTGACATTGAGAAGTCACAAGATCATAGGGTGAAGCATTCAACACCTGTTAGCAGCCCCGAAGATCCAAAAACTTCCTTTACAAGATCAACCCAAGAAGCTTCAGGATCAAGTTCTGATGGAAGCAGTTCTCCCTTTGTTGTTTGTGAGCATAACCCTCTTTTTGAAGGAAGCAAGAGGAAGCTTGGACCTGCAGTATATGAACATGTCCTCTTGGATTACTATGACACATCTTTTGACTCTGAATTAAGACTTCTACCTTCAACTCCAGTATCATCAAGAACATGCATAGAGAACAATGTGTATTGGATACCTCAAAATGACAGCATCAACAAGCATAGCTCAATTATCCGAAGCTCCAAGAACAGTCATAATAATCCCAAAGGATGTCCTACTTCCAGACCCTTCATTGAAAGGTTTGTAAATTTCGACCAAGAAAAGAGGATTCTAGAACTTGGATACAACCAAACAAGTCCGAGAGGTCATGTATTTAATTCTGATGTAAGAGATGCAGTCTCATTAAGCAGAACTTCTTCAGCTCCTCCCCCATTATGTTCAGTATGCCAACATAAGGCACCAGTATTTGGGAAACCACCACGATGGTTCAATTATAGAGAGCTTGAAGATGCAACAGATGGGTTTTCAGAGGAAAATTTCGTGGCTGAAGGGAGGTTTGGATCAGTTTATCGAGGGGTGCTGAGAGATGGTGAAATGGTTGCAGTGAAGCAATTGACGGTAGCTGGAGCTCAAGGAAATAATGAGTTTTGTAGAGAAGTTGGACTATTGGGCTGTGCACAGCATAGGAATGTTGTGATGCTGATTGGCTTTTGTACAGAGGGCAGGAAGAGAGTCTTGGTTTATGAGTATGTCTGCAATGGCTCCTTGGATTTCTACTTGTATGGTAATCTCTTCATCTTATTTCATTAAATTACCATACTTGCTGATGTGTGTTTCTAGTGTGCATGTTATTAGTCCCTATGGAACTTGTAACAATTTGCATGTGCTGGTTGAGTAGGACGAAATACAGCTCCTTTGGACTGGTCCTCACAGCTTAAGATAGCCACTGGAGTTGCAAGAGGATTACGATACCTTCATGAAGATTGCAGAGTGGGCTGCATTGTACATAGAGACCTACACCCAAATAATATTCTTCTGACACATGACTTTGAGCCTCTGGTACATATTCCTACTTGGTCCTTTCTTCGTCCAGCATATTCATTTTTCAAGCTTTTAAAATGCTTTGGCTTATCTGCAATGCAAAACTTTCTAATCATTATGACATCTATTTTAGGTTGGAGATTTTGGACTCAGTAGATGGCAACCTGAATTCTATCTCGGAACAGAACAGTGCATGACTAGAACCCTAAGGTATGCACACAGCATACATAGTCAATATGAAACAGCAGTCAGATATCATGACTTCCTAAAACCAAAACTCAAACAATTTGCAGTGAATTAATCCCTGGTTCTATTAACGGTCGAATTCTAGTAAGATTCTTGAGATGCTAAGGATCACTTCACAGGTACCTTGCACCAGAGTATGCAGCTGGAGGAAAGATAACACAAAAAGCTGATGTTTATGCATTTGGGGTGATTCTTCTAGAGTTAATAACGAGCCAGAGAGGCATTGACACGGCCAGCTTCCAGAGAAAACAACTCCTCGACGAAACTTTCCTTCCACTATTAGCATTAGAAGAACAAAACCAAGTCCAAGCAATAAAACATCAATTGTCTTATCCATGCTTGGAGCTTGGCCAACCGCAGCACTTCGAGCACCAATTAGAAGCCATGGCTTACGCGGCTGCCTGCTGCCTACGTCAAGACCCAGATTCCAGGCCACCAATGTCAAAGGTCTCTTACATTTAGCCCCACCTTTGCAACTCTTAATCTTTAGTTAACAATTTGTTTCTTTTCTTCAATTACATGATCTTCCCTAATAGAGTTGATTTTTTGTTTTTGTTTTGTGTGGCTGTTAGGTTCTTAGAATACTGGAAGGAGGAGATACAACCGTTCCTCTGACTCTAGATTCAGATCCAATCGGGAACAGAAGTGGACGGTTGCAAGGTCTGAGCTCAGACAAACACACAACATCAGAGGGAAGCCATAATCGCAGGCTTTCCCATTAGTTGCTTAAAACAATTGTTCATATTTGATGCCAGGACTTGGATCTCCTGTATTCTTTTCAATTTTCTTTTATCAATAATTATACCGAAATGATTAATAAGATATGCAGCAATTTTTTTTACGCTGCTCTTCTTCACTGCGCTGCTTTCATTTTTCACATGATCATAACCCTGCCACATTGAAATGTAAGAGCGACACAAACCAAATAAAATAAAATAAACTTAAAAGGATTGTCTCAAAAAAAATAATTAAGCATTAAAGAAAAACAGTTGCATGTTTTCATATTAATTACACCAGTTCTTCCATAAATATGAATAATATAATAATTAGAGTCTTGAGAAGTCCCATGGTAATTGTTCACAATCAGAAAACAGAGAGGCCATAGGATTTGCAGTTTCACTTGGCATGGGGAAAAATCGCTTGAAATATGCACTGGACCCTCTAACAAGAATTTAAGTATGACAACCGTGAAAGATGTTGAAGCATCAAACCAAATAAATTCTCTCCATTGCAAACTCGGAAACATGATTTTTTTTTTTTTTATTGTCAACCTACTTTACATGTATATTTACACTAGGAATAAGAAACAGCATCAACAAGAATAAGGTGCATTTACAAGCCATTTTTTTCTTTCTTTTAACACTAGGAAGAGGAGCTCGCCTCAGTGCTGTAAATTGAGTCACTAGCGCTGAAATAGGCTCTCTCTTCATCCCATTTCAGAATTTCCTTTGCATATCTGAGAGCATCATTAACAGTATCAGGCTCCAGCGCATTTACCAGTGAAACATAGAGCTTACGTCCAGTGAGAGAAGAAAAATGTCTTTTAAATTTGACAGCTATGTAGTGGAAAGCCTGCTGAGCAAGCGAAGCATTGTTGCTACCACCATTGTTGGAACGTTGGCGGCTAATCACCGGATTGAAATCATCGAACCACTCACATCTGTTGAGGGGAACCCGTTCAATCTTTTCCTCAAGCAGATCAAACTTGTTGAGTATTAGAAGGAAGTCCATTTGTTCAAAGATAGGATGACAGATGATGCTCTCAAAAAGCCTCCTGCTTGCCAACATTTTGTTTCTGGAAACTCCACTTCCATCATTAGAGAACTGATCGTAATCACTCAAAGCAACACAAAAGATGGCAATTCGAACATCTTCAAACATCTCCAGCCACTTCCAATTTTCTCCAAGACCTCTTGCATGTACTCTAACGAGTTGATACCTGCAAGCATAAATCAATCGAATGTTCAAAGATACCAAAAATCACACAACAAATATATCCCATAGCGGAGTCAGGTTCTGAAACTAATATTACATGACATTCTTAGGGCATTGTGGGAAGAAAATGTCCAAGTCACAACAACTACACATCAAGCAGAAAAGGAAGATAAATTTGATATATTTATCATTATAAGGATCTTTTTTAATTTCATCTGATCTATTTTCTTCATTTTTATCTTCTTGATTGGCCACAAAATTAATTTTGTTCATTTATTTATTTATTTTAGAGGAGTTGTGTCGCTATTTCAATATTTTGATGTGTTACAGTCCAATCACTTTGTTCATCTATGCTTTGATGTTGACAGTTTCAATATTTTGATGTAGACAGTTTATATACATCTGATTAAGGATGGATGGTAATACCGACCTAAGCAATGCCTCATGCTGATCAGCAGAATCAACATCAACATCTTGTGCTGACTGTGGGAATGAGAAGTCCATGCAAGTAAGGCCATTGGATGAAGTGATGCCCTCAGCATACAAGATGTCAGCATTTGAAGGCTCATATTCTGTCCTTGATATATCAACAACCTGGAGATGCAAAAGTGGGTATAATCCATAATCAATTGGCTCCACAAAGCACAAACTTGCTCAGCAAGTGATGAAACATCAAAGAAAAGAGAACCGAATACAAAAGGAAAATCAAATACACAATGAAGGCTCAAAATACAGCATTGGATGGCTTGGCCCATTCACTGTGATTATCGGGGATGCCTGGCCAACTAGAAAATAGAAATACAATTTTGAATTTGAAATTTGAAGCCAAGAACTTGTATAAAAAATGTCCCAATTTTCAATCCTTGACCTAGAGTTCTCAGATAATTTCTTCATGCATACAACTACAAACAAGGAAATCTAGTTATTTCTCCATGAATGCCTCCCTGATGGGAATGGAAAACGAAATTACATGGAAAAATGTCTAACCAGCAAACCTTTAACAGAAGAGGTTAAATCCTTAAGAAAGGAAAAATACCTTTTTTTGTTGTTGTTTGGCCGGGGGCGGGGGGTGGGGGGTGGGGGATGAGATAACATGAGAACAGAGGAGTTTAGATTAGGCATCCATGCCATATAAATAATGAGGACCTCAAGAGCTACTGGTAAAAAAGTTACTTGAAGTTGAATTATTATCAGTTTTCAAAAGCACAGGATGATACCAATTGCCAATAGCTGATTGGTATAGGAATTGGATTAACTGCATGTAGGGATGATGTGTCTTTTGATTAAGTGCAGGAAGAACATGTTGTGCTCTTGTTTTTCCGTCAATTTGAGTACCTCTGGTACTCTTAATGTAACTATTTTCTTAATATAACATAATCTTTGTTTCCTCTAAAAAAAAAAAGATGATACCAATTGCTAAATAAGTGATCACATGTGGGATTAGGAGGGTCTTGAAAACAAGTAGGGAGGCAAGGAGACCATTAACATACTGTGCAAGGTTCAGGATTGGCAGAAAATTAGGACATTAATCTTTGGCCACTTCAGTTCTAATGATTTCTTAATCAAAGCTCTGGTTCTTCATCAAGTGCTTCTCAATGAGAAGTCTTAGAATACACGTGACATAACCATTTTTTTTTCATAACAAACAAAAGTAAGCAACCTAATTGGAACAAATAAATAGCACAGACTGTGATTATTGAGCATCATTCACAGACATTAACACTTCCTCTCCAACATCATACATACATGACACATCTTATTCCAAACACTGGACACAAAACAATTAAATGATTTTTTTATCAATAGAGAACAAAGACCATAACCTTTTTCCAATTTTTATTTGCAGTAAAAACCAACAAAGGAGTGCAATGAAGGAGAACATTACCTGCTCTAAGAAATAACTAGCAATACTAGGCAACATCGCAAGTTCGCATCTACGTTTGAATGTGGCTTGGATGGCAGCATCCTTCCACAACTCCTCCACCAATGGTGCATACTCACGAGTAGAAGCTGGAAAAATGGTTTCCAAGTTACCTGACAACATAACTTTAAGAAGCCAATCTGAAAATGATTTCAACCTCGGACCAATAGAGTAGATAGTTTTGTCACACCCTTCATCTGAAGCACCTCCTGTTAATCAGATATTACTTTCAGATTTCCCATTCTTATCATATTTATAAGGAGTTCACAAATGCAATACGCTCTTGTCAGGATATCAATCTCAGAAAGCATTAGCAATGAATAGGCAACAATTCCTTCAAACAAAAACATGGACAAAGGAACTTGAGAATGATTTAATTTTTATTAATCATTAGAAGTATTGATAGGGGAGATATGAATGTTAATATGGATATATAGTCAAACATTAAAAGATAAAATTAAAATGAAGTAGGAGCAACCTCAATTGGCTATAAAATCAGAAAATTGATTAGATTATTGGGACGCCCATAACGATGATCATTAGATGGGTTAGTTAGGAAGAATGGTCTATTAAAACTTAACGGCAATGATAGAGTCAAAGAAACATCTAAAATAACACATATAGAGATAATTAAGAAAGATATAATTACTTATAATATATATGTAAACTTAGCCCTTGATAGAGCTGAGTGAAGGACGCGCATTCATGTAGCCAACCCCATATAAAAAGGCTTTGCTGAGTTGAGTTGAGTACATTTTTATCAAAGTTAGAACAACCAAAATCTTCTTGAATATATGAGAGTGATCATCATCGATAGATTGGTCTAGCATTTTATGAAATGTAAGTAAAACAAAAATCTACTTGAATACTTGAGGGTCATACCTGTATCAACAGATTGATCTAGCAATTGCTTTTTTCTCATTTTGCACAAGCTCTCTTCTTCAAAACGTTCACGTCCCTCAAGCAGTATACCAAGATAACGGTATACATTGGTCTGGATCACCAACTTGATATTTTGACGTTCATCATCTGAGAATGGATCAGCTTTATACAAAATCTTGGCCTGAAACAAGTGTGCAATTGTCTCAATAAAACAGTGTCTTCAAATTTCACCAAAACTCCTCCGTCTGAACCTAAGACAACTGCAAGTCTAATCCTTATGACCTATGTAATTGTCAGCAAAATTATGTTCATGAATATACATGCTTCATCTACAGCTTAAAGGTAACTAAAAATAATGTTCACGTATCTTATAAAAACAAATTATGCTCAAGTATAATGCTCTCGACAGCATGGACAGTTTCACCATTACAAAAGCTATTGTCACTTGTTTTCAGAAGATATTTAATGGCTACCAGTAAACACAGTGACCTGGTAAAAGACAAATAGAGTTAAAAAGAATTTTTAAATAGTAATAATCGCTTTTGACTAGTTTCAAAAAATGAACGGGGCCAGAAAGGTCGTGTCCAGGTACTATAACCAAGTTTCAAAACAGCTGAACGTAAACTTATTTTGCTCAATCAGAAGAAGTACCTGTTTAAATATCGTACTAGTCCCAGAACCATTACATCCAACCAAAAGAAGCTTCTGAAGCATTCTCTTTTCAAGGTAATCAGGAATCGCTCCACCGACTAAATAACTCATGTCTTCGCCAGAAGGATTTGCAACCTTAGAAGGAATTGGTAGTGACAGAAAAGTGCAAAGTAGCTTCATTCCAGGCTGAAAGGCACAACTAAAACTAATTAATGATTCCAAAACATTAATGAATTGAAACAATTACAAGTTAACCTCCAAAAGTGAACACACCTTGCTCCATAAATTCCCTTTTATATTCTTCTGTCCCTCTTCCTGGTAGGATCCATCCTCATTCACCCAAAAGTGCGGGTTTCCAGCACATTGAACTCCTGCCAGCTGCAATGATTAACAGAATAATTTATCTTAATTGCTCATTGAATCAATCTCAACATCAACTATTGTGTCTAGAACATATACCTGAAGCATCCGCAGCTCCACTTTGGTGATCTCCCGGTTATTTATAAAAACCTGTGTGTTTCCATTGCTAGCATCAGCCATGATAGCACCCCCAACATTCAGATGAGGGCTAATAATCTTGCAAGGTTTATGTCCTTCCTGTCAAATCCACCCACAAAATGAAGAACCATGAACAGAGAACAAAACTTAGACAAGCAAAAGAAAACAAATGTCCTAGTCATATAAATCCCATGCGTACCTTTCCCCAAAAACCAGATACTTTATCATACCAATAGCGTCCTGGTTTTAACTTTACCGGAGGATTTGGGCAGCTCTGCAATGTATCCAACTCCTCTTGACAAAGCTGGCTTCCATTCACATAAACATGCTCCGGCTGTAGCTGATTTGTTTCACAAAGCTTCTCAGCCTTCATTATCTGCTGAATTTCCAACTCACTAAGCAGCCTTTTCAGCATTCTAGAGCATTTACCCAAGCTCGCTCTCTTTGATTCATCAATTGGAAAACCAATGCATGAAACACATTTCCTTCCCTCTGGCATTGAACCCATTGATCTCAGCACACAATTACTGCAATACTTTGCATTGCAAACAATACAAGCTTCTTTTTCAGTAAAGCGATTTCCTTTAAGGCACCGATAGCACGATCCTTTCTTTACCTTCGAATCAGATCGTAGTCTTTCTAGCATAATGCTTGATTCAGCAGGACTGGATTCCTCGTGAACTGCATTGCTTGCGTCGGCATCCCGGAAGGTGACAACCGATGTTCTTTTAGCATGTCTTGCAGATACGTTACCACAATTCTCAGCCTTGAACGAAGAAGAATCAGAAGACAGTAACTGTGAGCTAAGTGCTGACTCGTTAGAACCCCAATCCTGTGGACTCGCATCATCTAGAAAATCTACTTTTTCTTTGCAATCTATCGAGAACCCCAAAATCTCCTCATTTTCAATCTCACCAGATTGATCGTTGCTGTTAGAAATTTCTAACGTGTCTGAGCTGCTTATGCTACTTGACAACTCACGTGAACATTCATGACCATTCGGAAACCCCAACACACCTGAGTTATCAATTACATCTGACAATTCACAAGATTGATCTTGACCATTCAAGAACCCTAAAGTACTGGAACTACTAATTTCACTAAATAACACACAATCGTTACCGTCGCCACTTCTGTGCTCGAAATCAATCACTGAAGTTGGCGAAACATGTGACTCAGAAACTAGGGTTAACTCTGCCGAGTGATCCTTACACAGAGGATCTGGTGCAAGAATTGGTTGGACGACCGGCAAATACAATTTATCAGACAAAGAGGTCGGAGTTACCATGGAAGCCACAGGGATCTTTTTAATGTCAATCGGAACTGCTCGGGGAATATCGTAAGTAACAGGCGGTCCCTCGTACTCCACCGCAAACGTATAGTCCACGTCGTCTTCGTTCTCTTGGATCCGATCTCCGACGTAGTTCGTTCTGTCTAAAAGCCCCTTCATTTCCTCAACTCAAACAAACTTCTAACCCTTAATAACTAAAGTTCCCAAAACCTATTGAGCAAGAAAAGAGAAGGATAGAGCTTTTATGCTATCATCTACTGTTAACCACACAGAAGAGGAGCTTCTTCCACTGAAGCTCCTCCATTTCCAAGCTGAAAACCTTAAGAGGAACTCAAACAGAAGAAGAAGATGCTGAAAACTACAAAACGAAGCTCAGATCTCGATTTGTGAAGTGAGAAACATCCATTAAACAGCAGAAAACAAAGCCCTTTTTTTTTTTTATCGGTTGTTTCAGGAAAAGTGAAACAAAGCAAGAAATCTGAGGAATCGATTTGTGATTCTTATCAGTAGTAATGAGAGACAGCGAGGGCCGAGGAAGATTAAGCTGTGGTGTTGGAAAATCGAAAGGAATTCTGTCTCTGTACGCGTTTGGGAGAAAGAAAGAAAGAAAGCAAGATAAAGCAGGGAAGGGAAAACCACAGTCGGGTCTTAGAGTGGAATCTACTTTTGCTTTTCGGTGCTCTTAAAAAATATATATATATTTAAAAAAAAAAAAAAAAAAGATGACGTGGTCTGACACGTAGGATCAAGTGGGATTTGTCTCTTTCTTCTTCAGTTGGACAAAGTCGAAAGTGTCCTGGGATTCTTCTGTGGTAACTTCAGCCAGAACTGCCGATTAACACGTGAAATTGAGTCGGAGATGGGTCCCACGAGCAAGGCCCCTCTTACCTGTCCACGTGTTCAACTTGTGTGTTTCTTTTTTTTCTTTTACCATGGCCACTGGCCGAGCCATTTCTAAGCTTCTATGGAAATAATGATTGTGATTGTGTTTCATTTCAAAGTTATATCTTTGAGTAATGCTATGATTCATTGCATTTGTAATCTGAGTGTGATAAACGTGCCTTTCTTCTTGCCTTTCATTATCATGCATGCTTCTATTAGTATATATTCTGAGCATTTTATTATTATTATAATGAAGCTTTATTTTCTGAAGTATTATGTTACGTATGATAAAAATGGAATATACATTTGCATTTTCCTGAACAGTGTCCAGCGGGTTAAGACTTTAAATACAGACCGTTATTATTAACTATCCCTGCAGTAATTAAGCATTTCCAATTCCACAGCTAGATTACGAATTATTCTGACAAAAAAGGAGGCCAGCAAATAAATTAACAAATTTTCTTTAAATAAAAAAAAAAAAGTAAAGGCCAAATATCCTGATCATTTAGGCTAGGTTCGTTTAACTAAACTCACCCATCCAAATAAATAAATTTACATACATTAAAAAATACATATTACTTAGTTTTTACCGGATGAGGCCACCTATTAATGGTTCAGGTTCATGCTCACTTGTTATCCACCCGCCATGCTTCGAATGTTTGTCGCCAGACGTTGCAACTTAAATTCAACCCCAAGGCAGCTGCGAGGTTCGTACCTCGCAAGCTCAAATGATTAAACGTCGAGCCACACGCGACCACCACATTAGAAAACGTGGCTTTACTCCCCATAAGAAACGTGGCGCCCTTGTTGTTCGACCAAGTGTAATTTAATTACATTAATTTCCTAGTGTAATTCCCACCCTACCCTTGTGTGTGTAGCCGAGCCCTATGCCCTCGTTTTCTGGCTTGTACTATCACGAGGAGAGAAGCACTGAGACGAAGGGAATGAATCAGCCGGTGAGAAATCTTCCATCATTCGTTGCTGCTGCATTGCAGCCATTTGTTGCAGATCCGGCGCCTGCTCCGACACCTTCCACACCTTCACCGATTTATCAAGGCTACCACTGTACACAATCCACCGTTGATCACTGGCCATTGATTCCCCATCTCGTTCGACCGCTAAACACTTGACAGGACCAGTGTGACCCGTCAGCACCGACAAGCAGCTGTGAATTCCGTTCTCTCTTCTCCACACGCATATCGTCTTATCAGCCGATCCGCTAAACACTAAAGTCCCTGTCGCCGATAAACAGAGGACGGCCAGCTTGTGACCCCTCAGGACCCCACCGTGAGCAAGGTGTTTCTCACGTTCCCAAAAGTTAACAAGGCCGTCTGAGGACCCACAGTAAAGTACGGATGACGACGGATTAACGGCCAATGCTGTTACCGCGCATTCTTGCTTCAATAGCGTCTGTAACAGCGGGTGTTTTGTTCCTTTCTGATGTATCTCCCTACGCCAAACCTTAACGGTTCCGTCAGCTGAGCCAGTGAAGACTAAACCGTCAAAACCAGTTACAACAGAGTTAACGGCGTCATCGTGAGCGTTAATGGATTCTAAACATTTCGAATCGGATATTCTCCAAACCTTGAGAGTTTTATCCCAAGAACCTGAGTAAAGAAGGCCTTGATCTTCGTTCAAGCTCAGACAGGAAACTGCGTCGTAATGCTTGATCCAGAGCACATTGCGATGGCGTCTCACCTCCACGTAATTGCTCGGCTTGATCGAACTCTTGAACAGATCCTTCAACGTCGGAAGAGCTCCAACTCTCTTGTGAACGCTCGGATTCTTGGCGGAAACCTTCCAGACTCGAATCTTTCCGTCTTGGTGACCGGTGAAGATTTTCTCCCCGGAGATCACAATCGCTTTGACCAGACCACTAGCGGATTTGAAACCTGAGAATTCTTTCAGATCCTTCCAGACACGAATGTTCTTGCTATCTGACCCGGTGTAAAGCAGATCTCCGGTCGCGGCTAACGAGTATATGTGGCCTTCTTCACGGACAAGCGATCCGATCAGTCCGTTCTGAGGGAAATTTTCATCGAATTGGTTAGGAAGGCCAGAAGATCTCGACCAAGGAGATTTGGCAAATGGCGAGGTTTGGTTCCACGGAGACATGTTACAAGGAGAACTATCTGAGCTCATTTGATCGTAGCTATAACCTGGACTTACCGCCGAAGAGCTGCTGATACGATTACCGGACTCGTCTTCATTCGAAGCAGAAGGATTACTGTTCGTGTCGGAGTGCAGGAGATTCCCGAACTTCGATCGAGGAAGGCTGTTCGTCTCTGCAAACATTGTGCCTCCGCTTGAGTCTCTCATTCTAGTTACGTTCTCTCATAAATTAAGAGCAAAATGTATTGGAAACAAAAGAAAAAGAAAAGAAGAGAGGATCAAGAACTGAAAGAGAAATGAATAGCCAATTTGAAGGCCAGAAAACCAAAAGATCGGCGAGGTTTTAGGAGACGATCGATGGATACAGGTAAAGGCTAATAAAGGAACTAAAGGTGGGAGAGGTACAGAGGTACATGGTGTTGGCATATATAAATGCCGGATGGAGGAGAAGTAATGTAGGGTTGGACAGGTAAGGTAGCGGCACGTGTAAATATCAAACGTGTTAGTTATAAATGGAGAGATCAGAGAGGTCCTTGCGGATTAATAGAGAGGTTAATTAAGATGACGTTTGGGCTTCGCTGTGTATACGCTATGTTGGGCAATTTGGTTGTGTCTTTATAGAACGCAACATTAGAAACGGAGTTGAATTTTCGTTGAACCGGAAAATTAACTTTGACTTGGTCCAAGGTACCCGGGTCAATCTAAACAAAGGATGAAGAGTTTGTTTTTTTTTTTGGAGACTAAAAAATTTAAAAAACGAGTCTCAACTAAAAGAAAAAGGTATATTAGAATTTATTATTTGAGTAAAAAATTCTTTGACTAACAAGTTTTGATAAAATATAATTAATTATGATGAATACAATTTTACATGTGCTAATAGTCAAAGTACGACTCAAGTCATCAAAAAATTATCAAACATGAATCATTTGCCTCATGTAACTAACTAACTATGAATAATATGTATAAGAAACTTTAGTACAAAATTGAGGATTATAATATTACTTGTTTATTTAATATTTTTAAGGGTCATTTTCTTTTACAAATCAGCTAAAAACATAGAAACCCTACTCAAATGCTTTCATCTTAAAATATAATAAAATAATAAAAATAATAATAATAATTTTTTTTAATTGTTTGCATTAGAAGATTGGAGACATCGCAATAACTTTTATTTTTTTATTGTTGAGATTTATTAGACGTATGTAATTTTTTTAGTTGATTATGATTATTTGTTAAATAGTAGTTTTTGATAAATTATTGATAATCCAAATTATTAGGGTATTTTAATTCAATTGGATAGTTGTTTTTGATAAAATTTATTAATAATTTAAATCATTTACTTAATTAGATTATTTTAAGATATGAAGATTTTACTGCACACAAAATTTGGCTTACATACCAAAATACAAAGATAAAAAAAATTTTAAAAATTACGTAAAAACAAATAAAAACTCAGAAAAAGTAGGGATTCTAAATTTGTATAGTTTTATAAAAAAAAGATATTCTCAATAAATTAATTTTTATTTGAAAATAACTTATTAATTTTTGAAAACTAATTACGATAGAAAACTGCATGCACTGCGTTTATGTTTTTATTTAATTTTTTTAAAATAAAACAAAAAGTGAAAATAGAAAATTGCTAATTATAGATAAGTCCCACTCATGCCATAGAGACGGACGGAAGGAAGCGTCCGTTTTTTATTTTTTTTCTTAAAAAATAAATATAACAAATAAATAAATAAATAAATAAACGAAAAAGTGAGATACCCACCACGCGTCGATTTTGCGGACCCCGCTAAAATGCAGTCGCGGAAGTTGGATTCGCGGGAACGTAAGTCCTGATTTCGTCACCAACCGGTCCAAAGTTCACTTTAGTAAATGTTGCTTTTGCCATCCAAACGGGGCCAGTTTTCACCACGCGTCCATTCGCGTACGTAAGTAACGTACACTGACGTTTGAAGCAAGAACTCCAAGAAAATTCTCATGTAAACATAATGGGGCAAAAGATGTAATCGACACGGTGTCGGCTATCGATTGGTCCATGTTTTGGTATCTCATTAGCTAAAATGTAATGGCATTCCACCTGGCGGACTGTCGTGAGCTAGAGGACCGAAACATGAAAACCCCTTGCTACGACACACCCTGCTTTAAGGTGATGATGCAACTTGCAAGAGAGCGAATCTCAGTGGTGGATGAGTGACTTTGTTAGTTTCCTATTTTTTATATTTGAAAGAATAATGCTCACGTTGTATCCGGATACGCGAATCAAGTTCGTGAAATTGGTATTGCTGGCATCACCTCTTCAAAGTCCGGGCCCTAGAAGATTATTGATTCAAGGTATACCTTTGTACCTGGCCTTTATTATTATTAAGTCAGTCTTCTTAATTAACACATCTATTGCACATACTTTTATCGTCCTTACCTACAAGTTTAAAAAACTATGTGAGCATAGAACGTTGAAGCTAGCAAGTTCCCAGTCGTAGAGGAGGTAGGCGACCTACTATACAACAGCCTCTTTGCATTTTTTTTCTCTTTCTATCCAGGCGGGATGGATGGCGTGTGTGGTAGCAAAAATCCCTGTGATTGATATGCCTAATTAATGAACCAGGAAAAGCTTGTTTGCCTAATCAATTCTTTTTATCTTAAGACAAAAAATAAGAAAAAAAAAATCATAAGGGTATGTTGGGCCAAGGCTGAAACCCCAATGTTAACCCTTAGCGTCCCTTGATACAGGGGATTCCGAACAATAAATATAAGGGGATGCATGAGTATTGTGTTACATCTTCCTACATTCAAAGGATATTGTAAGCTAACATTAGATTTTGTCATTAACCCAGCATCCCTCCAACACATCACAAAGAATAAACATTTTAGTTGATTATAATAATTGACATAATAGACTCAAAAAGGCTTGAGAGAAAGGGTATTGCGATTTAAGATGATCCTTATCCTTGTTGTTGGCTATAATTCTAGATGAAATAATTGTATTCGTCTTAAAGAAATTAAGACTTTGATGGCGCAAGTTTTTCATGTAAAAGAACTTATAGCTTAATAATGTCCAATTTGTTAGGAACCACTGTATTGGAAAAGACTAATTGGGAGTATTAAATCTAAAACTTCTTGTAAAATAAATGTTCTAATATTGTGCTAGCAATCATATCATTAAAAAATTATAGTTGATAAGTAAAAATCAAATAATGCATATCAACACAGTATCTCTGTCTCGCTTGCCTTAAAGAATAGGACGAGAACTTGGAAAAGAATTGCCCCACCAATAGAGGGAGCTCTTGGAATTTTGATCACACTCTAACCGTATGCCTTGCAAATTACTTAAAAACCAATTGAGTATTGTAGCTCGAGAAGATTTATATTTTAATTAGTACCGCGACGTTGGTCTAAAATGACTTAATTTGGACTAATCGTTTCTTGATATCTTTGCTTCTCTTATCTAAATTCTTCCTTCCCTCTTTGGGCTTCCATTAATTTTGTTATCTTGCAATCTCTTGTTTAAGTAATATTTTTCATCATTTATTGCGAATAAGGCTAACTTTTTTTTTTTTTTTTATTAAACCAAAAACAACGAAGGTAAAAACATCTAAATGCCATACATGATTATTGGTTTAAGACCAAGCTGTTGACATTAGTCTTATTTTCCGTGATTGTAAGGATGTGTTCATTGTTTCTGCAGTAGATAAAGCTTAATTTGTAAGATGGCAAAGAGAAAATCTAGATATCACGGATTTTTTTTTTGTTTATAGGCATAATTATTTTTTTATATCTACAAAAAAGTCATTTAAAAATAATATATTCAAAGCTAGATAAGGTTTAGATATTTTTTTTAAAATTTGATTGGGCGCCACGAAGCATGCATGTTTTCCATTTTATATATATATAAAAATAAAAAAAAAATTTGAAGAGGAGTCCACAAATGAAAAAGTTTTTTTTTTTATTCTTAAGTATTAATAAAAAAGAAAATAGAAATTATTGTTAAATAAAAAATAAAATGCGGAATAAAAGTAAAAAAGAAGAAGTGAACGACTATTAAAAAAAATGAAACAAAGAAGACGGAACGATCTAAAAAAGATCAAACCCACAAAAGTGTATAAAAAATTAACCTTGATCGATTTCTCCGAAGTATAAAAATCTCACAGCACCAGGAAAAAAAATTCATCTATCGGGTGTCATCTCTCCAACGTCTTCCTTCTTTTTGGTATCCTATCCATTTATTTTCGAAATTGCGTAAGGGTTTTAATCTTTGTGCGATTCTTTTATTTTTCTTAAAGAGGCATCGTCTACTTTGTTTCAGATTTTTTTTTTATTGTTTAAGAGTGGATGATGCCTTTTGAAGAGATGTGATCTACTATTAAATAAAAAACATAAAATCTTAAAAAAAATAAAATAAAAAGAGTGAATGGTTATAAAAAAAACTTGGAACAAACGTTGTTCATTTTGCTGAAAAAAATGAAAAATAAAATTCACATGGTGTGATTTTTGAAATAAAGTAAATGACACATAAAAAAAACGGAGAATTTATTTTTGGCCGCTGAAAACTTTTTACACTTCAAAGAAATTGGTTTAATTTTTTTTTAAGTGGATAATCATCCACTTTGTTCCAAATTTTTTTAATAGTTATTCACTTTTTTTTATCTTTATTCTAGATTTTTTTTATTTAACAATAGTTATTCACGTTTGTTTTGGATTTTTTTTATAACCATTCATTTTTTTAAAAAAAACTTTTCAGATTTTGTGTTTTTTATTTAACAGTGGATCGCGTCTCTTCAAGAAGTATCATTTACTATTAAACAATAAAAAAATAGAACAAAGTGGATGATGCCTCTTTAAGAAAAATAAAAAGATCGCGCAAGAATAAAAATCTTTGTGCAATTTCTAAAATAAATGAATGGGACACAAAAAAGAGGACGTCAGAGAAATGACACCCGAGAGACGAGTTTTTTTTTCTAACGCTGTAAATTTTTTATAATTCGGAGAAATCGATTAAGGTTAATTTTTTATGCAATTTCGTTAGTTTGATTTTTTTTTTTTTGTAGATGGCTTCGTCTTCTTTGTTATATATTTTTTTAATAGTCGTTTATTTTTTAATTTTATTCCACATTTTGTTTTTTTATTTAACAATGATTTTTATTTTCTTTTTTTTATAAACATTTAAAAAAAATAAACTTTTTTCGTCTTCAAAAAATATTTAATGTTTTATATATATAATGGAAAACATGCGTGCCACCATATTTTCCTCTTGATTGGGTGGTGCTCATTCTAGAGGCGCCACCCAATTAATTACAAAAAAAAAATAAAAAATACTCTCCTTTGGCATATTATAAATAGTTGGCGTCAATTTGTTCAAAATTTATATAATTTTAGATATATTATTTTTAGATGTTTTTTTGGGGCTTATTACGTGATTATCTTTAAAAAAAAAAAAATTCACAAATGTCATCTAAACACAAATATTGACCCATTTGCCTTATTTTACTATTTATAACACAGTCAGCACGCCACATAGGCACGAATGTGACATTTTATACAAGGAATACATCTTTTCATAATTTTTTTTTTTTTAAGTGAAGGGAAGACGTCTTGTTTTAATGCTCTCGTCCAATACACCTTTCAATTTATATGCAAACTTGGTTTTTTTTAACGACCGAGTACCTGTTTCACTGAGCTTTTGTGCACTGATTTTGTCGAAGAAAATCATCTCTTCGTCATATTTTTTGAACATAGAATATGATTCCCATGTTGGGCAGCTCCTCCTAGATGAAGAAGAGAATGGATCATCTGTTCCTGAATTGTAATTAAGGATGATTTTCTCCACTCTGAAGAACTATTTGAGGTGGACCCATCTGTGTATGAATCTCCATAAATCACTTCAACATCATCCTTTTGATCAGCTACTAATTTCTTGGTTTCCAGAATTACAAACTTCCCATCATCAGATACATTAGTTTTCACAATCGGGTCTTCATTAACTGATTCCTCTAGATTCTCCATTTCTTTATTGTCTCATTCTTCTGTTAATAAAATCAAGATTAACAAACAAGAAAGAGAATTTGAAAACTTAATAAACTAGAACACACCTTATCGTAAAAAAAAAAAAAAATCCAATTTGCATATAAATTGAAAGACGTACTGAATAAGAGCATTAAAGGGAAGGTTCCTTTACTTAAAAATTTTTTTTTGAAAGGAAGACGTCTTTTTAAAAGACGCATTCATTTTACTTTAAAAAAATAAAAATAAAAAGAAGGCGTATTTTCAAAAGATGCATTCTTTGTATAAAATGTCACCATCGCACCTACATAGCGCTTGTTTGGGGAGCTAACTGTGCTATGAACAGTAAAGTAGGGCAAATGAGTCAATATTTGTGTTTGAATGAAATTGGTAAAATTTTTTTTTTGAAAGATAATCATGTCAAAAGCCCTGCTTTTTTTGTATATAAAAATATAATCATGCAAAAAAGTCCAGATATCTCACAGGCGAGCGGCTAAGATATATATGACTTCACCATGAGCAATATCTCGTGGAGCACTGTATCATCTCTTGGCTTCGTCGCCACGACATCTTCCGTTGCGAACAACTCGAATGTCATAACACTGCAAAAGACGAGGGTATTCTGGTAATTCAGAAAAGACTATAAAATGGGCACACCAGATGTCGTCGCGCCCGTCCTCGAACTTACTTCTGCTTGCAGATTGCTCCTATATTCTTCTGCAACCTCCGAGCTCTGCGAATATCCGCGGAAGTCTTATCTTAAATGGTGGAATTGAATCTTTTGATTCATTTCCAAGAAATCTTCAGTGATTCAGTCGTGAAACTGAAATTTTTAATGCAGCTTGTGTCGTGAAATTCTAGTACCATCTCTAGCAATGCTCTCCATTCGATCGAAGTTAGCGGCGTTTTTACGGCCATGGCTTCAATCGGAACCCGACCTGGAGCTAAAGTTAGGGTTTCCATCTTCACATGGAAGTGCAAAGGATCTTGTTTTCGATGTTTCTGCGCTTAACCGACTGATCGACGAGTCGAGTTGCTGGTCTTATAAAGATGTTAGGGTTGGAAAGCTAAGCTTCCGAGTGACTCCTTGGTCGATCCCTGCATTTACAGTTGAGGTGCAAGGCTTGCACGTAACGCTGACTGTTAGGTAGGATTGCTGATGTTTTCTTCATTTCCTGAAAATTGACAAGAAGCTGGAAATCTAGTTCATGAGTTCGAGTTAGAATACTTTTCTGAATGCTTATTGTTGTTGTTGTTTCGAAGGGAACAAACCGACAAGAGGAATTCTCGGAGTTCAACTGATTGGTCTTTGAAGGAGAAGAAGGACATTCTTTCAGTCATTGATCCTGAGGTAATTGATTTGAGCACGAACGAGGAAATGCACTTTATCTTTCATGCAATTAGTTTGTTTTATTTGGCTCTGTTCTTGGACCTGCAAATGCACAACATTTGCAAAGTGACCTATTTAATACAAGAATGTTCGATTAGGAAATGGTTGTCTGGTTTCAAAGTGTCACTCACTGCACAAATATTACATGTCTATCAAATTTTTAACTGAATTTTCTTCTCAATTAAAAAAAAAAAATGTTAAATGAAGCTATAACAGAGAGGTATGATAATATTAAGGTTTTTGAGGAGATGACAGAGAATCTCCATAATTGCAATATTAGTAAAAAAATGTTACAAGTCCATGGTTGCAAAAATTACAATGAACTGAAATTGTAATCGATCAGCTTAAAAAAACTGTTATGATTTCAGGTTGAAGGAAGAAATAACAGAAAAAAGATGAGAAAGAAGAAATAACTGAATTGAAACAGAGGTTGAATTATCTTGAATGAGTTACAATGAGACTATTTATAGAAAGAGCTAGAACTTTCTAACTATCTGACAAAGTTAACCAAGCGTCTAACAGAACTAAAACTAACTAACTAACAGAGTACACGTGTTATTCTAATTAACTGTATCAACTGACTATCTAACTGTACATATCAAAACTAATGAAGTGTAGAGCTCTCAATAAAAACAAACAAGTAAACAGGATTGAAGTTGAAGTTGGTTGTCTTGTGAGATCATTAGATGGCTCCATTGACTCCACGAAACAGAAGAAAGAAAATAAAAAGTGTTGCCATTCTAATTGCAAAAGTGCAGGTTCATATGGCCAAAGTTATGTTACTTAGTCTTGGAGTCAATTGATTTGGAAAATACAAGACAAGTACATCAAACTCTGAGGAAAGTTACAACTTAATGTAATGGAAATTACAATCTAAATGGATTTAGAGTTGATTTATTCCTAATGCAAGGTACCTTACTCGTAAAATTCTTCATTGCGGCAACTAATTAGTCATGTAGCTTTATTTTGATCTTTATCTTTATCTTTATTTTTTTAATTTTTAATTTTCGTTTTTAACATTATAGCACAGTTATTTCCATGTTTCTTTACTTAACCAGGGTACTGCTCTGCATGATTCACTTGAAAGAATTTCAATCATTACTCCTGGAAGAAATCGGTTCATGACTTCTTTATGGAACGTTGTATTGAATCACTCTCGGTTGCAAGTGCATGATATTCAGTTGGAAGTGCAACTTCCTGGGATGGATGATTTCTTTGCTTATTTGTTGAAGATGAAGGATCTTTCTTTGGAAGCTTTGCATATAAAAAACACGTGCTTGCTCTCTGGACTTGTTAGTGCCTTTTTTGTATCCCAAAATTTATGCTTTTTGTTACTTAATTCTAGTAGTTTGGAGCTTGGATTTAAAAGGGGAGAACATTTCAGCTGCGTTGCATCATCAAGTGATCTCTTTGGCACCACTAAATTCAGGGATCTTCAATTTCTGAATCTTGACTTTCACACTTCACAGTTAAACTTTACATTTTTTCCCACTGATCTTCCTCTTCTCCTGGCATTTTATACACTATTGACTAAAGAGGTAAAAAGGGTTAGACATGGGAGGGAGCTATGGAAGATAGCTGCTAGAAGATTTGGTTTTTTAGGTTCTAATCCCAAGCTATCCTTGCATAAATTAGTTGATACTTTAGTACTCCGGTTGCGTCATGTCCGTGCTTATGAATCTTTGCTTCTATTAGTTGGTTATCCTGCAGAAACAATATTTGGTAAGTCTTCTACTAGGATGTCTTTTGACAAAAAGTTCTCAGTCCATGTACAAAACCAATGGAAGGCAGTTTGTGAAATTGAGAAGGATCTGCCTGCAGATGCTCTTGCACAGACACGGAGAATAGCCCGCCACAGAGCAGCAATGCATGTTCATTGCACTGAGAGTAATTGTTCTGAATCACAGTTGCAAGCTCATAGAAAATTATTTCAGAAGTTGCTCTCATTGCTATCTTTTCTGTTGAAAATCCTATGGTACTTACCTAAATCAGTAATACATTTCTTTACTACGGGTGGTGTTGAAAAGAAGCATCTAGAAGCTGATAGTCCCTTGGAAATTGTTTCTGGATATTCCCGTTCACATTATTGCTTTGCTTTCAGAAGAATTTCTATCACTATTTCCCCGGCAAGTGCAGTTCCTAGTCCTGTAAATGGAAGGGAAGCTCCTATTAACATTCCTCCCATTAGTTTGCTTTCATTCTATGTGATATTTGATGCTGTCTTCTTAATTTACATGTGTGGTAATGCTGGGCAATCTTTATCATTCTGCTGTGGAGACTTCCAAGTTAAATCATCACCTTCATACGAATCATATCCAGTTCCACTTTCAGAGAAGAATTGGGAAAAGGAAACTGCTGGCTCTTTTAAAGAATATGTAAAAGAGGAAAGGAATGGTTTGAAGGTCCTATGGAGTGGCCGGGCTCCTAAGTCCTTCGACCCAGAAAAAGTGGCATCTGACTCATTTATTCCGGTTGGAAATGTTTTGTTCTCGCATTTAGAAAGACATTTACAAGAAATGTGGTTAAACTGGAAAAAAATTAGCAAGAAATTTGTTAGTATTGAGATGGAATATTTGGAAAACCCAATGCTTCTCTGTGAGCTTAAAAGCATACTTATGGATCCATGCCTTCTTGTACCAGATTGTGGGGTGTGGAAATTTATATTGTCCATGGGAAAACTTAATTTTGATTTGGGGTACTCATCAATAATTTCTATTTATTTATTACTTTGGCAAGTACAACATATTCTTTACTGGGGTTCTAGCAATGAAAGCACTGGGGTTCTTTCACATTCTCGAAACATCAGCAAGGAACCAAAAGAAATCAATTTGGAGGATCGCTACAAGTCCTATGTCTCTGAATTGAAGATCGCAACGCTTAGGATGATACCTGAGAAAAAAGTTCAAATGGGAGTGGCAATGGGTGGCGCTAGAATGCGAATATCACTGCAAGAAGAGGGTTTACTTGGTACAAAGGGTCAAGGCCTCTACCATATCTTTAATCAAGGCCATGGTGATTTGGACATTACGCTGGACCTGGAGACCATTGAACTTGCTGTTTGGCCTTCTTTAAAAGCTAGTTTGCCTTCCTTTACTGGGGAACAAAGATTAGATGATGCAGAAATCGAATATGCAAGGTTTAAGGGGCCTCGGTCGTTAAAGATCCCTGGTGTGAATACGAGTAAAAATTATATTTGCCAGGGGCAGATCATACTTAATTCTTGCCTCATCATGAATGGATTAAAAACTTACTTGCAGAAGTCAGAAGAAAAACAACAGTTTCAAGTTATTGGTTTGCCGTCAGCATTTGTACAGACCTCGTTCAGGAGGTATGAGTTAGTAGTTTATATTTCCCTTTGTTTTTCCTTTTGGCAGCTTAAGTTGCACCATATTTATTGACTGTCTATTTCTTTGAATGAGATAAATGCCTTTATATTTCTATACTTATTATCTGAGTATGCTCAGATATCAGAAGTGATTGATTTGTACAATGGAATGAATGAACTGAATGAATCAATCCCAAGATGAGTTTTGACAATTTACAATCAGGATCAATCCCGCTCATACATGATTGTTTATTACACTTTATAAGTCATTTATGGTCAATACCAAGAACTTCAGAATGGATTCCACGGTTATGAAGGTAGTGTTCACTGTTCAGTAACTCTACCATTAATATCTGACAAATAGCTGTAGGTCAGTAAAATTTTCACTTTTTGACAAGTATATTAATCTCCTCTACGTTTAAAAAGAAGCAGAGGTAGAGCATCTCAGAAAATAAGCTGACATTTTTCACTTTTTATTGCAGAGGTTCAATCTCTGTAAGTAAAGTTTTATTTAGAGCTTTTGTAGAGGTCAAGTAGAGTTACCAAATGTGCAGTAATCTGATGAATGCAAATACTTTTCTGTGAAACTCAGTTGATAAATTTTTTGAGAAACATTGGGCCACAGTCACTTAGAACTTTTTGTCTTAGGATCCATAGTTTTTACCCATAAGAGTTACCACAAAAATCTGTGGAAGGTATGTTCTCTATACTGTAATAGCTTAGCTAAAGTAATTGTTTTGCACTATATTTTATTGTGTTTGGTTAACCTAATTGTACTTTGGCTGCACCAATTGAACAAATAGGGATTTCATTTATACGGATTATCAAAATCATAAAGCCTAATTAGTTCATCTACAAAAAGAGATTATTATTGTTGTTCATCTTTGAATTAATTTTGTTGAATTTAATTGAATTGATCATTTCATTTTTAACTATGCAAAGAAGGCCAATTCACCCTTCTTAGGTCTAAAGTATCCATACACCTAGAATTTTCAACAACCAAAGGCTAGATCATATCACTATCAAGTTCGATTGTCTTGATACTGCATCAAGTGTCCGTTAGGGAGATTGGGGATGCATTAGTAATAATGAGCTAGTCATTTTGGTCAAGTTATCGGCTTATGACTAGGTTATCAGAAGATTCAAAACCAAAGTGGAGGCACTATCATATGGCTTGGAGACACTTTATCCTGGGTCCCATGCAGTAAAGATAAGGAGGTCATATACTCTATATTAAGTATACATCCGTGCATTAGTATTGAGTACTATGCTTCACCCGAATGTAATCTCCATAATTACCCGTGGAGGCAACTTGTCCCTTCGGGTCTCTGTAACTCTCGTTTTCGCTACTCACAATATATAGTCTCCATCATTTCTTCTAAAAAAAAAGAGTACTATGATTAACCAGTTTCATTTTACTTGTTTAGTCAATTCAAGTCAGCACAATTAAAATTCCCTTCAATTCAGCTCCATGGGTTACTGAAACCTGATCTATTGTGGACCATGGGAACACATTGTTTTTTATTCAAGTGATTACCTGCACCGCAAAACACTTTTAACACATGAAGTCATTTTAATTGAATTGTTATTTTTCATGTCTAAAGTTAAAACTACCCTGCATGTTGTTGCACATGCTATTTCTATGAAGATTAATATACATTTTGAGTACTGTTTTTCGCACATAAAATGTTACAATCATGGACATTGGCTTCCTCTAGTACACACACACACACACACACTCGTTCATTCACTTTCACTCTTTGTTGTGCCATTGTCTCAAATTCAAAACTATTGCAGGGAGTATGTTTATTCACTAACAACAAATGTCACTACTTTATCAACATCTGTGAATGGGATGGTTGCAGAGGTCATGATTTCATTGTACATGGATGAAGTGTGGCTGTTCCTTCAGGTGATTCCTTCGTGATTATTTTCTTTAAAGTCAAGTTTGAAACAGTTGGTCTTTGCATTTATGTCAAGCTGTACTTCTCCGTGCCTAGGTGAAAATGAACTACTTTAGATGTTGCTTTTGGTCTCTTTTGATGCAATGTTTAGAAAGGCTTGAGGAACATTGGACTTTCAAGGGAGACATAAGCCTTACTCTAGATGCTTTAAGAAAAAGAGTCTCCTGAAAAACGAAAAACAAAAGATACTCTGTAAAAATTAAGTGATTATCTCAATTAGTAGGAATGCACACTATTGAGCGTAACTGTTGAGCACCTGTTATTGATGCATCATCGTTATTTTGTTATTACTTGGTATCTAGCTACTAAAGCTAGTGAAGCATTAACTTATATAGTTATATTTAAAATCAACATTGTCATAAGAGGTTTATCCCAACTACATGGGTTTGGTTGCGTGAATCTTCAAAATCTCTTGTTTCTCTCCCTTCTCAAAATTCTGGGATTGGGTTGCTTTTGAAAGAAGGGTACATCATTAGATGGACAAGAGGCACAGAGAAAGCAAGGATCACATCAGTAAGGACCAACAAAGACTGTGCGAGTGAACTTGGCTTGTTCCATCGTATCTCTAGGGTCATATTTTTGTTGGATAGCCTATGGGTCTTTCGTACTTTTATTATGGCGTAGTCGTTTTGGAACATTATGACTCGGTTTAGATGAGATCTAGTTATCTAAGATAAGACCACGTTAATTACAATATCAATTGATTAGTCTCAATGGCAGAAGATGAGAAAAGTCCATGCATGACAAACAGTTTCGGTTAAAATTTTGGGTTGATCAGTGAGTTAGTGATACAAGTTCTCTTTATTACTTTATATTTACGCAAGTTAATTTCAAGGGGACCTTCATTGTTATTTGTACGCATTCTATTGATTTTTGTTATATAATTCAGTTCTTCAGTGCTTTTTTCCCAGGTGGTTGATTGCATGCGCTCTGCTGCATTATATGCTTTTACAAATTCTAATCCCATAGGCAATCTGCATTTTCATGAAATTGTTACAAAAATGGGGGGATCTTATGAAGAGGACCAAGTAGCTGAAGCAAAGGCTGCTTCTTTGATTCACATGAACACACTGATCATAGTTGATGCCTCTTTTGAGTTCAGGTCACTGGCTATGATTGTGCATAATTCAAGGAAAATCCATGTCACAGAGAATCATAAGAAAGTTAATGGCGCTTCCACTTCCCGTGATGAATATTTGTCCACACTTGCTGTCTCTGAGCATGGCATTGGGGTTGCTGTTGAAAACCAACATATTCAAATTTCTTGCAAAGAAGGACATGCAAGAGCACATCTCAACTTATCAGCAATTCATTCTGTTATTTTCAAACATCCAAGTCCAAGTGAAGACTGCAGCAGGCTTGAACTTAATAAGCGGTTTTATAAGTCTCCTTATTGCTTATATGAATTTTGCATATCTGATTGCGCAATTGTCTTGTTGGCGGATCCCAGTGAAGGTACCCTGGCTTCTGCAAGAGTCTATGACACAGTTAACTTTTCCACTTCTGGTGGTGAAATTTCAAATGGAGTGGAGCGTCCAGCTTCAACGATCATTATTGATGATCAGGATCCTAATATGCAGCATACTTCTAATAAGGATTCAAGACGATGCGAGAGAAGATTTTCAAATCTTTTGCCTTTATCATCATGTTATCAGTTTCTCATGGATATAGTAATTGGTGAGATCTGCCTGGTAGAACACTCCTTAAAGAATGTTCTTTCTAAGGCTCATGAGCCAGAAAAACTTCAGTCTTCACTCTCTGTTGGTGGGGGCCTAAACAGAATTTCTTGGACAATGCAGGTGTTGTTGTTCTTCTTGCTTATCATAATTCTTTATCACTTCTTAATGATTTTTCATATTTTTGGCCATGTGGAATTTATGTTCATTATTAGATGCATGATGTACAAACAGAGGAGGGAAAATAGGAGAGAACAAGATAGAGGCAACAATCAATATTCTTCCATTTAATAAGCAATGTCCCTAAACTCTTTCGACATAAATTAATAGAAACATAAACTACCTAAATGATTCTTATTGCAATTTTGAAATTGCAATCCTACCCAAGAACAAAACTAGAGTCCTATAAAAAAAATCCTAAAATCAGATATCTAAAAGTATTATTTTATTATTTTCCATGCTTGTGTCACATTAATGTCTTTTAGAATTTCTCTTATCTATTTTTCTTCGGAATAATAATTTGTTTGCTGAATATTGTGACCTCGTTTTATTGTAGTTCCTCCCAAATTTCTTCATATTGTTTGTTTAATTACTTGATTTCTAATGGCTTCAAACATATTCCTACTTTATAGGGTGGCATCATTTTTGTGGAAATGGAAGCATTTGCTATGTTCATTAATTGTTTTGGTGCATACCTTCTATGCATCTCTAATTTATCTACCTTTTCATCACGGGAAGATATGTCATCTGGAAGATCAGAGACATGCAGTACAACCCACGCTTTCAAATGGCAACTATTGGAGGCTCTTGTGATAAAACTGATAAACTTTGCTCTTGTTCTTGTTGTTGTAGATAATTCTGGTAAATACTTATTCTCTTGACTATTTGGATTGCCATGATAATAAGAAATGCTTTCAATGTTAATTCATCATTTTGTAGGTGAAGTTTGGGAACTAAAATTGAAAGCTGACTTGCATTTCAACCTTGAGTTAATGAACTTAAGAAGAAGGGTAGTATTTGATCTTCATCACTTGGCTATTGTCTCCAAGTATGTTCATGATAACATTGTGGAGCAAAACAAGGAAGAAGATGAAATTCCCCATTTTTCCTCTGTTGCAGTCAATTTTCTTTCTCCTCACTCTGTTTCTGGAGATCCTACCCAAGAATCAATTGCGAAGGAAAGTATAGTTCCTATTTTGTGTGAAGAACATTCAACAAGCTCTACAGTACCTCAACCAGAATATACTATGAGAAATGATGTGACTAGATACTCCCACTCCGATGTTGGAAATTATATGTTGAAACATGGGTATGCTTCCATTCGGATTGAGAAGGATGTGACAGCAGGTGAAGTTGGTTGTTTTTGGTTGAAAAGCAACTGGGTTGGTTGTGGTTCTATTTCTGGTCTTGATCTAACATTTTCCTTGTCTGAAATAAAGGTAGGCAGCGATCCATTTGTTTCATTCTATCCCATTAGAACTTCTTGTTTTAGAAATCATTTTGATTGCTTTGTGAGAGAGGTGAAATATATCTATGTGGTTGTCTTGGAAATAAAGTTGCTATTGCTTAACTAAGCTGTTTTTTTATTGGTGGTAGAAGTAATTTGGTTTTGTTAGACATTGAATCACAATTTAGTACATGTGGGCTAGTTGCTAAGTGTAAACGTCAATGTTACCAAGTTGCATTATTGATTTTATGCAATCTACAAACAGGAGTCTCAAACAAATTGCATTATTGGTTTTATGCAATCTACAAACAGGAGTCTCAACTTAACTCAACTCAACAAAGTGTTTTTCCAACTACATGGAGTCAGCTACATGAATCCACTTCTTCCACTTTGCTCTATCAATGGCTAGGCCCTTAGTTATGTAATAAATAGCTATATTTTCTTGATTATATTTATCCATGTTATTTGAGGTTTTCCTCTTCCTCTACCATTGTTGTTAATAATTTTCTCTACCTAACTGACATATTCCAATTGAGGCTACTCCTACCATTTCCTAAATATGCTCATTTCTCATTCTATCTTTTAATGGTTTACTACATATCCATCTTAATTCATTTCCGTATACCTATTTATTAATGTGTTGTTCCTTAATGCCCAATGTTTTTTCCTTAAAGCGTGGCTGACCTAATTATGGTATTATAAAATTTTTCTTTAACTCTAAAGGTATATGTCAAACATATAATATTCTAGAAACACGTCTTTGCTCAACTCATCCTACTTTAATTCTATAGTTGACATTATGTTCTATTTTCCCTCTTGATGAATAATTGGACCCGAATGCCTGAAGTTTAAACTCCTTGGTATATTTTGTTTCAATTTTTGCCACTTCTCCACCTATATTTCTACCTTCACTATAATTAAATTTAATGCATTCTGTCATAATCCTAGTAATCTTGAATCCTTTGGATTCTAAGGTCTTTCCCTAAATATCTAATTTAGCATTGACGCCTAATTTTGTTTCATTAATTAAACACAATTTGATTTGAAAATACTGTATACCTTGGAAAATTTTCTTGAATATGTTTGTCAACTCATTCATTACTAGTGCAAAAAGATAAGGATTTTACGTTGATTCCTGATGTAGGCTTCCTATTACTAGAAAACTCCTTTTTCTACCTATTTGTACAACTCACCCACAACTAGTGAACCTCTTTGTAGCTTCATTTTTCCATAAAACCCATTATGTTATATTCCTATGTACTTTGTCATAGGCTTTCTTTAGATTATTAAACATCATATGATGGTTTTGGTTTTTTTCCTTTACCTTTGCTTCAATCTCCTTGAGATCAATTGACAGGAATGAAGATCTAGCTGGATTGCCAAAATGAGAAACTTCTTAAAATAAAAAATACAGCTTGTATGAATTGTCGAAGCAATGATTGGAACTTTCCCATAGAAGTTTTAGGAAATTGTTTTAAAAATTTTACTGTAATTATTTACACACTAATAGTTAATCGTACTATTAATCTTTGCACTTCTTAGAAATATTCAAGATCAAATAGTAAATTCTAGTTCTGTGTCAATGATAAGTATTATCAATTAACAATATTGAAGAATGTCCGATTGATCTAATTAATTATGGATCTAAACATCAATTAGAGTAATATTTTCTAAGTACTTTTTTTTTTTAAACGAAACTAGAGAATAATATATTATAAAGTATAGAAGTCAATATTTTCTAAGTACTCTAATAGCTATTTAGAAAAGCTTCAATAAGCAACTTAGTATTTGAAAAGGAGAAAGTGACATGGATCTTAATTCAACTTAACCCAACGAAGCCTTTTCTCAACTACATTGGGAGAGAATGATAGATATCTGAAGAAGCAAAACTTTAAATGTAAAAAGTGTGGAGCTTGTTGACGTCTCAATAGATTGTAATGTACCTCACTTATGGCATGTCTCAAGAGATAGTTTCTTTCTTACATACCTCAGATGCTTCTGTCTCTTTTTGCACCCTTATCGAGCATTCACAATGAGGATGCATCTGCCCAGTCAAAACAAAGATACCTTCCAAGGAAACAAGAAAAGGACAATAGTTCAGAATTGACAATTCCAGATGGTATTTGGATTCTCAACACTTTTTCATTTGGTTGACTAGTTTCTTTTTTGCAAACTTGATGACCTTAAACTGACATAATGTAGGAGCGGTTGTTGCAATCCAAGATCTTCATCAGCACATGTATTTTTCAGTTGAAGGTGTTGAGAATAAGTACTGTTTAATTGGTGCACTTCACTATTCTCTAGTTGGAGAAAGAGCACTTTTCAGGGTATGGGATTATCTGCTATTTGAGATTTGTTCAATTCATATTTCTTATGAAAATATTAGTTTTTATATTAGCACAAGAATAGTTTTTTGATGATGTGTGAAGTGAGTTTTCTTATTTTTATTTTAATAGCGATATCTTCTTAAATTTTGCAATTTTAGTTTTGTTCTCAGTTCCTTTCCTTGTCTATGAGTAACTAAATGCTAGGAGATTTGGGACCTTGTATCAATCCCAAAGTTGAAGAAGCTTTGAGACTTCAACAAATACCAAGTAAAAATGTAGAACATAAGAGTCATAAGACTATACTCATAAAATGTAATTCTTATGATTCTTTCAAGACTAAACCTTATAGCATATATAGTTGTCAAAATCTTGATTTGGAAGTACACTGCTATGACACTTGGTCAATCGAATTGAGATTCGAATTGATCAGTTGTAAGACACACACGTGGCGTGCATCTAGGTTAAGAATTCTAAAATTAAGGGCAGCCCGGTGCATGAAGCTCCTACCTATGCGGGGTTTCGAGGAAGGTTTGAACCGCTTTGAGACTATTGTATGCCACCTTACTCTGCATTGTGGGAGTTTGTTTTCACAACTCAAACCTGTGACCACTTAGTCATATGACAACAACTCTTACCATTATGTTAAGGCTCTCTTTTCATTAAAAGTAATAAAATTATGAGATTTAATTATAATTTTGCTAATTGTTCATTTATCGCAATTTCAAGTTCCAAAATGAGCCTATATTTTCTAAGGATAATTTTTTTATGAAGGGGATTACCCTAATAAAAATAAATGTGTAACCATATCTAATTTCCTTTAACACTAAAACAAAAATAGGTACTTCATTTTTTTTTTAATCTTCTATACGAACTTTCACTAGGCTTGAGTAACGGATAAACTGATTTTAGTTTTTTTTTTTTCCTTATTACTGAAGAACTTATCCTAGTAAAAAAATTAATTCATTTAGAAATATTTAACAAGTTAAATGGTCTGATGTCATATCTAAAAGTTCTATTAAATAACTAGATATTTTTTTTTTAGATTGGTTTACTACCAGGACAAATGCATTATACTTGAAATCTGATTTCAGTTTTTTTTTTTTTTGTTGTTGCTGTAAGAATTGGGTGAATCATTAGACTTGATTCATGAATCGTAAGATTTAATTATTTTTTAGGATTCATTATAAGATTCAAAAGCATTGGGATTCATGTTATCGAGTCACATTGTTTTTCCCTAAATCAAATTGTGAATAGTAAGACCCCTAGATTCCAATCAAGATTGGCGACAACCATGCTTATTAGCTACACGTATTTTATACGAGCTTGGAATTTCTTTTTCATAACCACAAAGAATAAACAAAATGTGATTGTACCTAATTGTTTTATAAATTTTGCCACTTGTAAACTTTTTATAGGTGACAAGATAATAGTTCTTTCTTCGTTTCCCTTATAAAAAAATTATTTAATTTTGGCTGATTCTAGTTGTTAGTATATGATATTTATACTGGAAGAGTATCTTATCTCATGCACAGAATTTTGTGGCTCCAAATGTGTTTTCTTGGTGATTGTTGATGCATAATTTGTCAATAATGTTCCCTTTTTTTTGGTGGCTGCATTGCCTAATCAAGCTCATATCAATAGACTGAGCTTCTTGATTCTATTGCATGTTTGATAAGGTTCTCAGTACTTGCTGTATCAGGATATCAGCATATTAGCGAGTTAAAAGGGCATTTACTAGGTTTTACACACTATTTTATTTATGTTTACTGATGTTTATGGGTGGTGGTGGTGGTTGTTGTTTTCTTCTAAGGATGCATATGTAATAGCAAGGCTTACGATAGCTTGTCTTACATTTAGGTGAAGTATTGTAAAAGAAAGAGTTGGGGGTTGCCAGCTTCATGCTTCACCTTGATATCCCTGCATGCTAAAAGTGGATCAGGAGAACCATTACGGTTGAATTATCGTCCAGGATCAGCGTTTATAGACATTTCTAGCACTGATGATAGCAGCTTGGCTCTTTGGAAGAAACTTCCTTACAAACCTGAAAATTATGATGATGATAAAGATGTGGAATATTTTACTCAACCTTCTAAAAATACTTTTTACCTTGTAAATCACAAGTGCAATCAAGCTGTTGCTTTTGTTGAAGGGGTTCCAGAGTTTGTCAAGAAGCCAGGAAACCTATTTAAGTTCAAACTTTTCAGTGATTGTCATGTAACGCTCGATGCTTTAAGGCCGGGTGTCCCACTGGAGGGTGCTGGTACAACAAATCTACCGCATAACCTACATGTGAATGCAGACCAGAATTCTGTTCAGGGTAGCTATCTCCCATGTGTACGTATTACTATTGACAAGACTACTGTGACAATTCTTCACGAACTTCCAGATGCAATTGAAAAGTTCTCACTTCTTCGGACCTGCATCGATAATACTGAATTTGTTATACAAGTTATACCTATGAAGGCTAGGCTAATAGGCATGTTCACTACTGCAATCTTTTACTTTGATGCTGGAGAAAATTTATGGTGAGTAGCAACCATGCAGCACTCATATTCCTTTTTGTCATTCCATATCTATTCTTTTACAGTAGAAAAAGAAAGTGTGATACATTTTATTTCATATATGCTTAACTGCTTGTGTTCTTCTCCTCTACAGTTTTATATAAACCATCTTATCTTGTTGCTCAATCTGTCTATTTCATTCATTGCAGGAGGGAAGTTGTACACCCTGTTGAAATGTCTATGTTCTACCACTCTAGATTTGCTTATCAGGATGGTTCAGAAATCATTGAACCACAAAGGCCAGTTCATTTCTATTTTAGAAGTAGACAGGTCACGACTGCCTTCCAATTTTGTAGATAATTTCTTCCACTTCATTATATTCTTTTCTGATATATTATATATTCTAGTGAGTGAATTATCACTCAAAGTTATTAGATCATAGATGTGAATCTTCTGTGTTCGCACATCTATGAAATGCCATCTGAAAGTTGGGCTATGTACTCATCTACTCAACTCAACTCACCTAGACCTTTTTCCAAATGCATGGGGTTGGCTACATGAATTTGCTTCCTCCACACTACTCTATCAAAGCCTAGGTTGGCATTTTAATACAAGAAGTTACATGTTTCTTAATTTTCTCTATTCATGTTATCTTAGGTCTTCCTCTACCTCTATTGTTGCCATGTAGTGTTAATAAGTCACTCTTCCTAACTAGTGCATCTGAAGGCCTTTGTTGTATGTGTTCAAACCACCTTAATCTGTTTTCTCTCATTTTATTTCCAATTGGGCTACTCCTCCCATTTCCCAAATATGTTCATTTCTAATTTTATCTTTTAAAGTTTTACCACACATTTATCTTAGCATTCACATTTCTATTACACTTAGTTTGTTAACACATTTTTTTAATTGCCCAATATTTTGTCCCTTATAGCATGGCTGGCCTAATAGCAACTCTATAAAAAATTTCTTTTAACTTCAATGGGAAGCGTCAATCATTTTTTTAAAAAGAAATGAAGAAGTATTGTATATATGTGTATATGAAATCAGTGTGCGTAATGCACGTACATGATGACCGATCCTGGTCCTTTCCTATAGATGTACAAAATTATCCCATCCTCTAAGCCAATCACTTAGAGCATGCCCCCTAGATAACCTACTGTTAGCAACCTAAAACGAGGCTAACAAATGGGAATTCTCCCACACTTTAACGGCCTGATTAACTTCCCACTCGAATACCCTTGAGTTCCTCTCCTTCCAAAGAGACCACAGAACCGCCAAACAAACCACCTGCCAATGTTCCCTCCATTCCGAATGGATCGTATTGATGAAGGGGAATAAACCAAATGATGATATTTGGTCCTGTCTTTGTGTTATGATTTTGTAGGTTGCCTATATCTGCACGTAATGTTTGTACTCTGTTTTATCTTATAATAGTTATTGTTAATCAGCAAAAAACAAATAAAAAGAGTGTATTAGCTTCTAGAAGGAACTATATCCCCAAATTGTTATCCAAGTGGTCAACAGTTTTATAGAACAGCCAAATATCTGCCACATATGTATCTATTGCAAATGGAATCTGCAGACTGGTGGCTAGGAGGCTAGAATCCATTGGATATACTAGGTCTTGTTCAAGATTGTTTCCAAACCATGTCAAACAGTTGCTTATAGGATCATAGGACCATCACAACCAAAGATGTGAATTCTTCTGGATAGGAATTCTGTTCTTTTAATTCTTCCTGACTAGAGCTAGGTTCTCAGTTATGATTTCCCCATTTTAATCACCTGGATTGCCACCTGCAGTAGCTAGAAAATTGTCCATACTAGGTTTTGGATCAGGAACCTAGAAACCTGAACCAGATTCAACTTCTTGGCATCCCTTTTGGGCTAGAACGAAGTGTAAATGCTTTTTTTAGGCAACTATTTATTTATTTTTTCAATCATTTTAGTGCTGTTAAGTATAATAGTTCCAATAGGACAATATTCTGAGTTAGCTGGGCATCTACTGGCAGGTGGATGTGTCGCTTACAGGGCTTTCTTTGGATATAATTCTCTTTGCAGTTGGAGAATTGAACCTGGCTGGTCCATATGCAGTGCGGAGCTCCTTGATTTTTGCTAATTGCTGCAAGGTAATTTAATATATATATTTATATTTATTTATTTTATGTCAAGAAAGTTTTCTTTCCTGTTTTCCTGGGCTTTTCTAATTAATGAATATTCCTTGTAATTCTGTTATAATTTTGAATCAAGTCATATCGTTTTCCTCTAGGAATATTTGTTATGTTGGATGTACCTTTCAAGTCATTTCATTTTCCTTTTTTATATTTATTTTTAAATCATTTCTATTCTTTTTGGTACTTAGACGGTGAGTTTGAGAATTAGGGGAACGAGCTTATTATTTTGATGACATCTATATAGAATATACAATTCAAACTCTATCATTACTTCAGTAAAAGCTAATTTTATTTGGCATGTCAAGACCTCACCATTCCCAAAAGTCAGGTTTATAACCCTAAGGGTGTGCCATCTAGACCAAAATCAGATTCTAATGAGAGTCAAAGCTATGATAACCTAAGGTTAAAATATTCCTATTAGATGTGTGAGCCAAACCAGGTTTGTGTCTCTAGTGAACACCTAGCTTGACTTAAGGATGCCCAAAAATTCTCACAAAGTCTTCTTGGTATTTCCAACATTTGTTTCTTGACCCCTTACATGCATATCTCAAATACACTTCAAATAATATCCTTAATTTGATTGCATAATACGTGCATTTCTATCTATAAACGCTCCGTCTTCCAATAAAATAAAATCTGGGATTCAATTGGCCTTAAGATTAATTTGTTCGTGGGCTCATTACTATTTATAGTTACATTTGGAGCTACCTGAAAACAAAATACTTTTTCATGATATGGTGTTATGTATGCCTTGGATCATGTTATAATGATTATACATACCCAAAGTAGGAATCATCCTATATAGAAACCAGAAAGTAGACACTACTTACTATTTTGAAGCTTTGAGCATGAAAACAATAATACCATGTCATGATATAGTTATACATATACATTTGATCAACATGTTATAACCATTGCATGTGCCCAAAGTATTAATCATCTTGTTCGGAAACCACCTGTTATTAATAAAGAAAGTTCTGTCATAATAAAAAATTATTGTACTTGCTTCCTAAAGATCCTACTCAATAATATATTTTCTTGTCCTTTCATGACAAACAATAACAGAGAGTAAAGTAGTGAACTAAGTTGTTAAATGAATAGATTTCCAAGAAAACTACCATTACTAGTACCATCTAATATTGGCAAAACAAAACCATTAATCGGATTATTTTGGCAAAACTTCAGCAAGTTTTTTTACTGGTCGAATTAAATTTTACAAGAAAAAGAAAATACAAAAAATTGAATATAAATTTTAATTAATTCAAAAAATTGAAAAAATGGAAAACTTTTTAAACTTTAAAAAATAAAACAGTCGAAAAGAAAAGTTTAATTTTAAAAATTAATGGATAAGCTATTATTATCTCTATCCCATTCTATGTACAGTTTTAATTTTGATTTAAACCTAATACAATAAAGGGCATACCTAGTGCATGAGTTTCTTTCTATTGTAGTCTAGGGAAGGATGATGTGAGGAACCTTTATCCCTACATTGTGTAGGGTGGTTGTTTTCAAATTCGAACTTGTAATAGGTTGCAATGGAGCAACTGTTTCTGTTGTGTCAAGGCCTAACCTTCTATAAATTAGACCTAATACAATAATAAACAATTATACATTAACCAAGAACTTCTAGTCTTCTTCTCTCTTTCTTGAAATTTCCTTTTTGTTTCAAAACGAACAAGAATATAAACAATTTTTACACCGATGAAGTGGGACAGGACGAGGTAGAACTTCTTTTACTCTTTGATTTATTTTCATTGAATTGATTTTATTGATTTTCATTATTAGTTGTGATTATTCATTAAAGGAGATATATATACCAATAGTCAAGAGCTTTCTAGAAAATTAAACTTAATATTTTAAACTTGACAAGCTTCTTTTCTCAAATTCATAAACAGTAAAATTTTCTTTTTTATAATTAACAATATTCTGGGGTCTTAGAGCACTTGACTAATCCCCCAAGGATGTGCAAATCCTCTCATCTACACCTATTCTCAAAAATCTATGGCAAGTGGTGTTGGATTTGTACTCGTGACTCTTGTTTTTGAGGAAGGTTTCTAGTCATTACACAGACCCTTTGGGGCTAAGATTTGTAACTTTGTTTACTTTAGACATGGCGTCTAATAGTTTTCCTTTGTGGAAGGTGGAAAACCAATCAGGTTTAAACCTTCTTTGTCACTTTTATGATGATCAAGATGCTACGATAGCCGGAAAGCAATCTGCGTCAATTTTCCTAAGGTATCTCTTTTTTATTTGCATGAGCTACAATCCTCTTAAAAAGTATTCTTACCTTTAATAATCTTGATTGTGTTTTTGTAAGGAAAACAACATTAGCCAATACACTTTTGGAAAAATCATCATTTGTGTCACTCCAACTTGCTGCTATTGGGGCTTTTAGGACCTCTGCAATTCATGTTTATCGTCTGAATGCTGGGGCACTTGCTTGGAGAACTCGTGTTCTATCATTACAAGGTAGCTTCTGAATCTTTGCCATCTTCCATCATTATCTAATAGCTTTAGTGTTGTTATAAGAATCATTCTCAAAGAAGCCGGTGGATGATGTGTATGGTGAAATTCAGGCCAATACATGGTGAATGTTACATCTAATGCACTCTAGTCATCATGCATGTCATGTCTCTATTTTGGCTGGCATGATCACAGGCTATGTTGGCCTAATTGCAGTTATAAGAGGAAACCATGGTAGTTTCTTGAAGATGTATGAGAAAAAGTGGAGTGACGCTTCAGGGTTGGAAGTACTGATGATGAAACAAAGCAAGTTAAGGGGCTATCAAACCAGACCAAAGCCTTAGGGAGTTGATATGAGTTGTATATTTATGCGCTTGAGAGAGTCGGTTTAGGTATATTCATAAAAGGTTTTGAATAGGTTCATATTCACGCAACCTTACTGTTGGTCACTTGCACAATTTCCTATGGGAAAACTATCGGTATTGAAATATTACCACATAAACAGGGTCGACTAAGACTTTAGCTCAGAAAAGAGGCTATCAATAAGATAAGGGTGCTTGCTTAATTCGTTTCTTTTTTTATTTTTTATTTTTATCTTTTTTTATACTACTATCATCTTTTAATCAACATCTTTAGATCATCACCTATACAGATTGAAAATTGAATAAATTCCTTTTGCAACTTGGCAATGTACGATAGGCAATGCTATGAGTCTTCTATTTCTTAATTTTAGTAAATACATGTTTTCATTTGTACATCCATGATAACTTGAAGTTTGTAGGAGTGAGCATAGGGGTATAGGAATTTTCCATATGAGCTCTCATACACTTTGTTGCTGTTCCAACTTCTGCTCCCATTGCTTTTTGCATGTGAACATTACATGTTAATTATGAAATATATAACTGCTTATAATATAATTGTCGATTTAGCCTTTTATCGAGTGGAGCGGAGGAAGTGGATTTGTGATTCGTTAGTGGTATTGTTCCAACTTCCAAGTGGCATGGCTATCAGGTAGAAATGGCATGAATTTGAACAAAGAATTAGGTAGAAAGCTCCCACTAATTATAGAAAAGATTTATGAAAAATTACAAGTCTCCGATACATGATAAGCGTCTTATGAATTTCCACTAAAATCAACATAACTATCTTTAAATTATCCTGCATCAAGGGATGGAAATTTCAATGGATATCTTGAAGCTTTCTTATGACTGTTGAGATTAGCTCTTGGTATGTTGATGGCGACATTGTGCTTTATTCAGAATTTTGTGCATGTGTGCAGGAGAGGCTTGGATGCACTGATAAAAAGTTGGAATTGTGCTACTTTGAGATTAGCATTATGTGTTTTCGAGAAATGGAATAGATATGAGATATTAGGGAGCACTTGTGAGGAGTAGAATTATCAGAGAATAATCTGTCATAATCTTTACCATAATAGGTTGTAAGCGAGTGGGAATTACAAAGATACACCTGTACATGGTTAAGTACATGAATGCCATGATAAGCATGCTAGTGTATCCCAAGTCCCAACAGTTTCTCCTCTACTTTAGTTTTGGCTGGCCGGCACACTGAATTTGGACTGTTTGACAATCTGATAAGTCTGTTAAAAATGGCTAGTTTATTGGCTTTATTTGCACTTCTTAAAGTGTTCCTGCATTACCTTATTTTTTATTGCCTCATCTTTGAACAGATTCAAGAAGTTACCCTGGACCATTTGTTGTGGTTCATGTTTCCAAAAGAAATGAGGTATCTTGCAAAACTAGCTTTCTTATCAATATGAATACAGATTCTTTCTTTGATGTCTTAATGTTATATTGAATAATTTGCAGGATGGTTTGTCCATCACAGTTTCTCCTTTATTGAGAATACATAATGAAACTGGATTCTCTCTTACAATGCGCTTTAGTCGTCCCCAACAAAGGGAAGCTGAATCTGCTTTTGTTTTGCTGAGGACTGGGGATGCAATTGATGATTCCATGGCAGCACTTGATGCAATAAATTTATGTGGGGGTTCAAAGAAAGCATTAATGTCTTTATGCCTTGGTAAGGCAATAGATATCTTATTGTTTTTAGTTTTGGCTTTTCTAATTTGGATGTACAAGTGTCACTTATTCCAAATCCCTTATTTGTTTCATTTCTCTTTTGCCGTACTTATTTTCTTAATTATGTGAATTAAATATGCGCTGCATGACTTGAACTACATTGCTTCTCTTCTATAGCTTGATGATTAGCAATTGTCTCGGCTATTGCCTTGCTTATGCTTAACTTTGCAGTCTTTATGTTGTAATTTCCTAGAATGATCATTACTTTGGTAGTAAACAAACAAGCATGAGGATGCAAGTACTAGTTTTTGTAGTAGTAATGTTTTCTCAACAACGCCCAACTGTTAAAAATGGAGATTCACAGTCTTGACCACACCAAGAGGCTAATGACCTTTGTAGTTTGTAGTTACCTAGTTTGCATAGAGAAGGAAAGGATACAATTGCTGTTATATGTGTATTAAATCTTAACCTTTATATTTTTGTTGTTATCGGTTTAATTCATGGAATTCAATTGAAATGTAGAAGAGGGATTGTCTTTAATAATTGAAATTAAGCTCATGAAACTATAGCTTTCTAGGCCTATCAGTTCTAGTTGAGGCAACAGAGTCCATGCTAATTGCTATGCAATAACTTCTCCGTTGAATTACTTGAATAGGGTCTTAACTCTTTCTGTAGTCCTTGGTAGATTGAAGTGGTATGATGAATTTGTTTTTTTTTTTTTAAACTAGAATTCACGTTATGGATTATGATATTTTGAATTATTAGTTTTTTTTTTATGAGAAGTCTAAAATAGCATGCATTAATTCTATATTTCTATTGCAGGTAATTTTTTATTCTCTTTTAGACCTGAAATTACTGAATACTTAGAACAGTCCAGAAAACCAGTTTCATCAGAGTGGTCAGAAGATCTCAAAGGTGGAAAGGCAGTTCGTCTTTCTGGAATTCTAGATAAATTAACTTACAAATTCAGGAGGGCATTAGGAGTTGAATCAATGAAATATTCCTTCAGCACTGTACGCTGCTCCCTCAATGTTGAAGGTGCACATGTTACTGATCTGCATTTTCTGATTCAGACTTGTGGAAGGGATGTACCTGTTATACAGCCCGATGGTTTGAGAGATAAGCCCGAGACTAGCAATTCACTAATTGCTTTACAAGAGCAAAAAGAAATCTTTCTCCTTCCTACATTGCAGGTTTTCAATCTTTTGCAATCAGAGATACATGTGCTTTTAACTGAAACTCATCCAGGTAATAGAACTGACTGTTTCATAACAAGAGTGGTTCAACAAAACTTTTGGTCACAGAACTTTCACTTTAATTGCAGATCTATCTATTTCTGAAGGCTGTAACAACATTGGAAAGCAGGCTACAATTGCTTGTGGATCTAGTACTTACCTATATGGAAATCCTGCCATTATATATTTCACAGTTACTCTAACTACTTTTAATTCAAGGTGCAAACCTGTGAACAGTGGTGACTGGGTGAAAAAGTTACAGAAGCAGAAACATGATGTCCATTATTTGGATATAGAATTGGATTTTGGTGGTGGAAAGTATTTTTCATACTTGAGGTTGTCACTGGGGGAAAGGGGCATCTTGGAGGTTATATTCCTGCAGACAATATCTTTTATACTATTAGCTTTTATGCTGTCTAATTTTTGAAAATTTCAATTAATTTTTCTAGTAATCATCTTGTATTTTGTTTTTTGGATAGGTAAGTGATGGCATTTGAATTGAAGACCTCAAAGCTTGTATTCTTATGTGTCTCCCTGAATCCTTTTCTTGGTTCTTCTCCCTTCTGTTAGCTATTGCTACTTCTGCTTTTTCTACAAAAAAGATGTTCATTTGGTTTTTAGAATTGTAGTGATGGTAGTTAAGAAGCCTAGATAACAAAAAATAACTGAAACATACAATGGATTAATCTGGCCCATTTGATAAAAAAAAAAAAAAAAAAAAACTGACGGCAGACCTCTCAATTTTGGTTTATCTCTTTGGATCAGCTGAACAATCTGACTGTTTGGCCTGTCTAGTGGGCTATGTTTTAGGGTCTTTTTCGTAACTCCATGTATCCTCAACTTTTCTAAGATAATTCATAGTCGAGGTTTACGCTGTAAATGAGAAACTAAGTTTTTAACTTTTAAAACATTACGCCTTACTAGAAAGTGAAAATTTATGAACTTCTACATTTTTAGAGGTTGCAAGTAGAGTTGCTAAAGTCCACTTCCTCGGTGGCTTTTAGGTCTGTACCAGTATTGGTATGGGCATTGCATTGAGCTTTTATAGTCAACATTCTGAACAGCAGGACTGCCAGGTCCAATGATCCAAAAAATGGTTAGTTTTCACAGTAGAAACTAATTGTTTAACAAATGCAGGCTGCCGTGTTTACGCCGTATACATTACAGAATGACAGTCATCTTACCTTCTTGTGCTTTTCATCCAATCAGAAGCCTTTGTCAAGGTATTTACAATCTCCATCTATTGCATCTACCACTAATTCTTACCCATGTTCATGTTAGGTAATTGTTTGAATTTATGCAGGACAGAAGCTGAGAAATATGGTCCACACCTTCCTCCTGAGCTCGGTTCACTTTTGCTACCAAAGTCAACCACATCTTGGTTCTTGAAGTAAGATTTTAGAACTTTTCAACTTTATCTTTTGCTAGTTATCAAGGCTTCCTATTAATCTTGGTGTATCTTTTTTACAAAGTCATTCATCTAATTCTCCTTGAGTAAGATCTAGAGATTTTAATTTGCTCGTTCTTTTGCACATGCACATGACACGTTGCACATTCACACACAAATCAAATATTCTCTTGCACCAAAAAGTGCACACCAAGCAAACATGCTCTTGGGCTCACTTTTTTAGATGATTGAATGCCTTCTTGGTAGTTCCTAAAAATTCTGTGATCATGTTCACAAAATTATGTTCCTAAAACTATTGCCATGTCAAATATCTTTTTTTGTTTGTTTTTGTTTGAGAAGAAACAAAAAACAATGCATTAGAAGAAAGGTGTTTACAGCCTAAAAGATTGCAATGTCAAAAAATCAACTCAACTCAACTACACAAAGCCTCTTCCAACTACGTGGAGTATTTTGTCATGCCAAATGTGGGTTTAAAATTTCTAAGAAATGTCATGTTTAGGAATTTTCATCTATGGTTTTCCCATTTAAAAAGCATTAAATTTCACATTAAGCTGATACTTTTCATAAGCCAGGGTGAGAAGATGGTTTTAACAAAAAATAAGCCCTTGATTATTATCTTTATTGTCTCTGGAGCATGTGTCATAATGATCTATCCGATATGCGTGCACATATATGCATATATCTTATGAAAGGTAAAGGTCTTCTTGAAGCCATTAGTCTTTGTGAGGAGGAACATAAACATCAACTGTTTGAAACAAGATGTATTTGGAAAGAATTGAGAAATTCAGCCAAGGTGGGAAAAGGAGAAGGTTTCTAGGTTTGAAATTGCATGGAAAAGGAAAACCTTCAAAAACAATTCTCAAAGTTTGGAAGCACCATAAATAATGCAATAACAAAAATACCAATAGTAGAAGACTAGTAGTAGAAATCAAGGATCAAAATTCAAATTTGACCTAAACTCCGATCCCTTAAAATTTAAAATTAATTCAGGGATGTCCAATTTGACATGAATTCTTTTTGTAAAAATTTAGGGAAGTACAAAGAATTCTATTTAAATGTTATAAAGATATATGTTTCTTTTGGATATGTTAAAACAAACATAATTATGTAATTAAAACACATTAAATTATCAAATATAATGTGGTCAAACTAAGATTTAAAATCTCTATCACTTGACACGTATTGCATTATTTACAAGCTATATTATGGCTTTTATGCTCAACATATATAGAAGATATATGGATTAATGACATAGTTTATAAATTACATAGTTCATTTTTGTTAATTAGAGTTTTGTAAATTACATGTTCCTTTTTTTTTACCCTTTTGTGATTCTTTAGTTTCCATTCATCACATATTCAAATTTTACTTCAATCTCATATACTACTAGTCTTTAAGAATATCAGGTATCTTCTAATAGAAGTCGAAGTTAGCATAATTTTTTTAAAACTTGTGTATGAAAAGTAAAAAATATTGAGGATATCTATATATATATATATTTTAAATTTTACAAATTATTTTAGTATTTTACCTAGCTTCAATGGAATTTTTGTAATAATTCGATTTCCTTTAATTCATAATTCAATGAAAATTTAGAGAATTATGTCAAATTTTTATTTCATGGTGATAATTATAATAGTAACGCCTTTGATGAAAATCCTTGTAAAACCTTGAATGGACACTTACTTACAAAATTATAATTTATAAATTCTTTGAAAACTAATCACTATAACTAATCACTATTTCCTATATATATATATATATATATATATATATAGAGAGAGAGAGAGAGAGAGAGAGAGTTACAAGAATAGCATATGTTTTGAAAAATCTTATTTATGCGTTCATTTTGATTCTCAACTCAACAAAATCTTTTCCCGACAACATCGGGTTGGTTACATGAATTCACTTTTACCACTCCACTCTATCAAGGGCTAAGTCTATGGTTATATTAAAAGAAGTTGCATCTTTTTAATTTACCTTTGTCCATTTATTTTAGGTTCTTCTTGGTCGTACTTAGAAAAAAGGTTCTTCTTGGTCGTTACTATTAATCATAAATAAGTCACTCTTTTTAATGCATCTAATGGTCTTTGTTGCATTTGTTCAAAATATCATAATCGGTTCTCTCCTATTTTATCTCTAATTAAGGTTACTCCTACCATTTCTCAATGGTGTTGATTGTGAAAGTGCTTATTTCACCTCTGCATATGAATGGTCTGAATGCATGCTTTGGAATTATGCTGTAACAAATTTTTGAATTCTGGGTAGCTTTCTTTTTATGGAAATCTATATAAAAACAATTTGTTGCCAGATCCAACAGGGTGCACCTTACATTGTTAGAAGAGAAAGCATCTGTAGCGCTGCTAGATTTTGATGTGTTATCAGGATTTACAGAGGTATGCCTGGAAGTTCATGATGGTGCAGGAATGAAGTACATTTCAAAGTTGGGTGTGTCACTTAAGCCGTGTCACAACAAAATTATTCTACCATCACAAATAGTGTTGATGGTTCCAAGATACATTGTCTCAAATGAATCAGAAGACACCATCTTTGTCCGCCAATGTTATTTTGAGGTTTTCTCGTAATACTTTTGTTTTTCTTGGTTTATTTATTTTACTTTTACATGTTTAGTCCCTTCCACTAAGATTGTAACTAGCCTAATCTGTCTCCTTTGCTCTTGAAAAGGATGACATGGATGGAAACATTGCTGTCAAGAGCAAACAGAAAGCACCTTTATGCATTAAAACGGGGGCAAACAAGAGGAGAGAAGTGAACACCCTTGACTCTTTGCTCAAGAAACACAGAAATGTTAACGAGGATTCTTTTATGTTTGTCCAGTTTCACCTGAATGATGCTGGATGGAGTTGGTGTGGCCCAATATGTATTGCTTCCTTAGGCCGTTTTTTCCTGAAGTTCAGGAGATCATCAGATTCTCTTGGAAATAAATCAAATTTAATTCTCAAGCAAGAGCATAGATCGACAGAAATTGCACTTGTCCATGTTGTGGAAGAAGGTTCTTCTCTAGTTTTGCACTTCCATAGGCCAACAAATATTAGTTCACCGTATCGGATCGAAAACCTTTTACATAATGCTGCCATCATATACCATCAAAAGGTTGTCTCATTATATATTCCTTCCTTCTTTTCTTTATTGTGAACTTGTACTTGATGCGTATGGATGGAATATCTTTTTATTATATGGTCTTTTGTTTCAATTTGTTCCAGGATTCACCAGATTCAGAGATTCTAGGATCGGGAAATTCTGTTGACTATGTTTGGGATGACTTGAATTTGCCTCATCAACTGGCCGTCCAAATTACCGGCATGTTTTGCATTCTAATAAACTTTTTAATTTCTCAATTTATTCTTGAATATAACTTCAGTTTCTGCTTTGAAAGCTGATTTAAGTACAGAAATGTCCATATAGATTAGTTACCAGGTATATTCTGAGTTCACAATATACTGTAAATCACCCAAGTTCATAATTTCATCCAATTAAATGCCAATCCTCTTCAGTTTGTTTGATTCAATCATGCTAGTTGGATTATAGAATAAACTAATGGCAGCTTTGCTGTCACATAATGCGTTGTGGGTTCTTAATGAGAAAAGCCTAACTTAGTCAACAATGTTTTGAGCCACAACAGTTCATAAATGTCAGGAGCCAGTGTGTCCATGTGGTGGGTGCCCATAAAGATCCCAGTAGTGCTCCTTTATATGCCTAGTTTAACATAATGGTCACTTTCCAGCTTACCAAAATCATGAGTAGTGATCCCCATTGCAACCTCTACCCTGGCTACCAACACTACCATATTGGCCTCCTTGTTTAGAAGTAGAGTAAAGGTTTGGTCTTTCTATTGGAATCAGAGATTACTCTACATTCCAAACCCTCTTGTCTCTTATCTCTATATAAATGAGAATAAACCTTTAACAAGTATATCTTTGATCTTGTACCTATATTGCTAAAATTCTGGTTTAAGTTCAAGATGGTAGTCCAAAGAAGCTCACCAAGTATCTTTTCACCTCAAGATAACCACACTTAGAAGCTGGAGTAGCCAGCAAAAGCAAATGTGAGAAGAATGGTACAACTTGCTGGGAAAGAACTATTAGATGTCTCTCAATTTCCTAGCCAAAGCTGGTGGTAGCTCCTCCTCTCTTTGGGTATATTTAAAGTTGAAATTCCATGAGGCACCACCATCTCCCTCTAAAAGAAAGCATCATAATCCAAGTTTCCACGTTGAAGGGAGAGTACAAGTTGGGGAGAGTATATGTCAAAGATTATGTCTAGACTATTCTCAAGCAGAAAGAGTTTTTATCATCTTTGTCACTTTGAGTTGAATGCCACTTTATGTTTTAATTTACCATAACTACAAATTTTTAGGGTTTTTGAGATTCAAACATTAATAATAATTATACTATATGGTATATCTTTGTAATAACATTATTTTATTGTTCCCATGTACTTAAAGTGGCTCAATTTGGATTTTATTTTTGGCATCATTAAGCACTTCAACATCCATGGTGTTTGTTGTTTGATGCTGATTGATGATATTGCATTTTTTGATGAAAGTAAATCGATAATTAATGCTATATTAGATGTTCGGAGAGAGACTTTAAAATTCGAAGGGTTCAAGATTAGTAGGACTAAGACTAAATACATTCAATGTGATTTTAGTGGAAGTAAAAAAATACAATTAGAGACAATGAAGATTGAAAGCCAAGAGATTCTTAAGAGTAAAAACTTTCATTATTTGGGCTATATATCAACCATAGAATTAAGGTAGGTTGACTTAAGTGGAGGAGTACTTTTAGAATATTATATGATCAATGAATTCCTTTGAAGTTGAAAGGAACATAACTGCAATTAAGGTCGAGCATGCTTTATAGAACACCATACAAATATTTATTGATCGATTCAAAACTATGAAATTGAATTGAATTGGAGTGTTTGGTTTGATTTTGAATGAATTTAGTTTGGGTTCGATTCAAAAAGAAATATAACCCGATTCAAAAAAGAAAGAAAGAAACATAACCCGATCGATTTGATTCAGTTCATGATTTGAGATTTTGAAAACCAATTTAAACTGAACCTAGCCAACTTAAAGGTAAATGTGTTAGCAATTTAAGTTTTGATTTTTAAGATTCTTTTGTGATGAGTATATTTCCATAGGTATTTGCATTATCATCTTGTACTATAAAGATTTTTTTTTTATAAAATGTGCATTGGATTTACCTTTTATACATGTGCAGAATTAATTTAACTAATTTATTTAGTGACTGTATTCCAAAGTTCAAGGCAACAAAACTGATTTTGTTCAGTTGGTTTTGACATATACCCAACTCAAACCAGACTACAAACACCCCATGGGACATAATATTGGCCAATAAAGAAACAACAAGTAATAAATGTGTAATGAAAATGAGAATGTTAAGATGGATGGGGTAAAATATTAAAAGATAAAATTAGATATAAACATCGAGAAATGGTAGGAGCAGTCTCAATAGAGATAAAATGCGAGAGACTCGATCAAAATGGTTTGGGACGCCTAAGAAAGACCATTAGATGCTTCAGCTAGGAAGAATGACATATTGAATATTGATTATTAACAGAACGATAAAGGAAGAGGAAGACCTTAAAATATATGGATAGAGAGAAGGATATGGTTTCTTATAGTATAACTATAGACTTGGTCCTTGAAAGAGTAGAGCAAAGAAAGTTGATTCGTGTGGCTGACTCTATCTAGTTGAGAAATGGCTATGTTGAGTGGAGTTGAATATTTAGCATTTTGGCATTGGAATAATTTGGCAATGCCTACGAAATGATTTTATAGAATACAGTAAGAGAGTTTCTTTGGAACTCACTTTCTTTAAATCAAGAAGCCCCTGAGCACTTGGTTATCTTGGATCTATTGTTCTTGCTTAATCTCTTTGTATTTTGCCCTTGTGGGCACTTATTGCTTGAAAATAAATTGGTTTCAACTTTGTTGATTTCTCTTGTATATATATGGCAATATGGGTTATATGCTTCTCTGATTAAAAGAAAGGTACTCGTAGAATATAATGTATACATTCTTTAACACAATTTTTGTGCAAGTTCTTTATTTGAATGTGCATAATGCCTCAAAATTCTAAAATTTGGCTTCCTTTTTTAGATCTGAATCTTTCACGTGAAATCAACATTGACAAGCTGCATGCATGGAAACCTTTCTTCAAAGTGAGGCAGCAGAGAGGGCTAGCGTTGGATTTTCCTTTAGAAAAGATGTCAAGGGAGCGAAAAACTAAACATGACTCACTTGGTCCAGAGCTGCTAAGGGTGGGTTATGAAGTATATGCAGATGGCCCTACACGAGTTTTACGCATTTCAGAATTTCCTGATCGCTGCAAGGATGATACAGCGTCTCATCCATGTGCCAAGCTTCAGCTCATAGTTTCACACTTCGTAATTCACTTACTTGAGAATGAAAAGCAGGTTAGTCTCCCTTTGTGCTTCAAATATTAATGTTAGTTGAGGTGATGCATCATTGCTTTGACATCTTATATTTATTTTCTACAAGTTTGGATGTCTTATTTTAAGCAATAATTGCACTATAGTGCTTTACTATTTTCTTGTCTCCTTGAGGGTCATACAAAGTATATGCTAATTGCAACCTAATCTTTGCATTCTTACACAAAGGCATACTTAGGTGCATGCCTAAGTTGCAATTCTTTTTTACGTGTCTAAACCATTTTTTTTAACGTGTGAAGGCACTTCCTGAAAACCCTATGGTCCAGTCTAATTGAGTACTTTTGAACTAGTCTTTCAAAAAGGATGTCTGGCCTTGGCCCTCTGCTCTTGGCCTATTTCCACACATGCCTCCTGAAATGATAAAATCCAAATCTTGGAATCCTTAAATGTTTAGTTATAATTACAATTTATATTTTAATTCTACTGGAAATCATTTTGAGGATTATAGTGGTATACGATTCACATACACTACATTTTAACTTGGAGTTGAGTAGTAATATACTTATGAGTTATAAAATAAAATATTAGTTTTTCTGTGTATTTATAATGTTAGTGTAAGTGTAATAATTACTTTGTTAAATTTTATTTACTTGGGTGTTTTAGTTCAAAATGGGTTGAGTTGGGAAAGGATTTTTGAGTCATGTTCAAATTGGAGGCATTGTTAATAAAAATATATATTTACTTGCTTTAAATTTTTAGTGAATATGTAAAAAAAAAGTGTTTTTTGTTCATTACTTCACATAGGCCTGTGTGTTGCCTTACGCTCTAGCCCTCGGGCACCAGGGGCCTCTGTCACCTTGAGTGTGCTTTGCCTTTGATTATTGCATATGGTGCGTATAAAATCAAACCTCCTCATTTGATTGTAGTTGGTGGATTTGATTTTTGAGATGTTTTGGCTACAAGAATACTCACAACTACTTTAGAAATCTTAGTCATAAAATTGTATTATTCTTTGCATCTAGCTTTTAAAATAATACTATCTTCCATGTGGTTATCAATAGTTGCTACCTGGTGTTTATCTTTAGGGTACCATGTAAGCACAATTAGTGAGAAAGTTCATACTTTGTCCAATACTATGGTAGTTCTATAAGATGAACAAATCTCACTGGTGGCTCTTCCAAATCTATCCTATGCCCATGATATAAGGTTTTTTTAGAGGTGAAATTCAAGATATATTCTGGTTTAATTGTTCTCCAATGTTGTAGGTTGGAAAAATTGAGTAAAATTGATGAAGTAGAGTTACCGTTATTAGTATTTGGTAAGAATCCTAGATTTGAGTAAAGGGCCATGGGGAATCTTTTATATAACGGGTATCCTTATCTTAAATTTGTCCTTCCTTTCTTATACAAATATGTTCCACTCTTTTTTTTGTATACCCACTTCCAAGTTCCACTCCAAGCAAAAGAAAAAACAAAAATAAAAATGAAATGGTGCTTGACCAGAATCCCTAAAGAATAGTTGGTTACTCTTTGTATAGTTTTACAGTTTGGACGTCTAAGTGGTGTTTTAAGACTCCAAATAACTTATTTCGCTAAATTGCAAAATAAACTTAGGTAATAATTGTAATATGAAATTGGATGGGATTTGGGTCCTATTTGGAGTTTGATACTGGGTGTGCATCACTAGCAAGACCAACACCTCTAGTAGAAACTTCCAACATAGTTTCATTCAATGGCAATCTTCCCTCGAGAAGAGGGTGGGTTGGATGGGTAATGACCTAAGAAAATAATATCCATGGTTTCATAAATTTCATTTATCTTTTTAACAACCATTAGCATAACTCCCGTTGTTGATAAACGAAGGCTTATTCCTTTGAATTCAATAACTTTTTCTAAAAACAAACCATCCCACTCGTTGATCTAAACAATTGAGTAAAGAAAGGGGATGGTGGCCCCCTTTTGCCTTGGGGACGTTGTGGGAGAACAAAGTTGAGTACACGAGGAGAACTTTATGCCCTATCTGGTTTGTGATTCGGATACATTTTTTTGTAAGCAATAAATAAATATATATATATATATATAAGTTCTCAACTCAACTTAACAAAACCTTTGCCAAAATTTATGGGGTTGGCATCATAAATCCTTTTCCTCTGATCTGCTCTATCAAGGGTGAAGTCATTTTAAATGCTAGATTTAAAATGAAATATTTGGACTAGATTTGGAAAATTACAATTTAATTAGATCACTGCCAGAGATCCTTGTATCATTGACAAACAAAGTTACTGCCTACCCATTCCAAAAACCAAGTGGCTTTCTATGGTAGCCTTGAAGAATTTAACAACATGGACATCTTAATTACCAGTTATAATTGAATCAAACAAATTCAACCAAGTAACCAAAAAAGTATTGAGATGTACAGTGAAGATTGAGCTGATAAGAAAAAGACTGGTGGGTTACCCCCAAGTACGATGGCATTGCTTTAATTGACCAAATATTCCTTCCTCCCTCTCCACCCACCTCATTCCCAACACCACTCCAAATATATGAAGAAAAAGGTGTGCCCTTAAATGAAAAGATGGTATCTGAATAATGTAAAACCAATTATCAACTATTCGACTTACAACAAGTTAAATTGAGAAGTATAATGTGCCATCTTTGAATACTTCAGTGGTCTGAATGAAACTATTAGGTCCATGGTTATTAAAATCCCAACCTGGATTTGTAGAATCTTATAAGCTATAATCTCACAACTCCTCATCAATCTGAATCCCACTTGGAATATTTTTTAAATGGAGTGAAGGTAGGATCCAATCCTAATTGTAGGTTCTAGTAGGATCACTGTCCTAAGTTGATTTCGTTGATCCATGTTAGGTTGCAAAACTGGGACCTAAAGACGAGAAATTCATGTGGGCTGATGAGGCCTGAAGCCCAAAACAAGTCAAATGAAGCTTAAACTTGCTTAAACAAAAAATTGATTGCTCAGACTAACCAATAGCCGGTAATGATAGACAAAGTTAATAAATTCCTACTCTTGATTGTGAGTCCCAAGGAAAGACAATTGACAAACACATACAACTAATTGAGTATTTATAAAATTAATTAGGAATGAGTGATTAAGTCTTAATTTACAAAATTAATTGGGAATGCACTAAAAAATCTCCATAATTAAATATGTTATTTACAACTTCATTTTGATTATTATTATTTTTTTCCTTTTGAGAATTGAAGGTATCCAAGCTTCGCCCAACTAGTCCCTTGGGTCATTGGTTGCTCAAGTGGGAAATGCCCCCAGTGGCTATCCAAGTCCCATGCTTAGCATTAGGCCATCTCCCTGGCGGGTGGGTATGAGACTTTATCCTAGGACTTTTTGGGATAGAGTTGGTCCTAGGTACCACCGCACCTTCGCTTGGATGGTTATTTTTGTTGAGATTTGTTTCCTATACAAATTTATTTCCTGTATAGATTTGTTTCCTGTACATAATTATTTCCTTAAGGATTTATTTCCTTTAAGGAATATAACAGTTACTAAAATTGTAAATGTAGCTATAAGTACATAGCCCTGTATGTCTATATATATGAAGTCCCTCCATTAAGACATTATACAAGAATAAATATCCTTTCTCTTCTCCCGTGGATGTAGGCCATAGAGCCGAACCACGTTATATTTTGTGTCGTTCATTATTTTATTTTCTCAACATGGTATTAGAGACCTAGGTTATTATTACAAGGAAATCTGTTTCGGCCTTCATCGTCGAAATCATCATTGTCGGCCTTCATCGCCGGAATCCTCTTGGGTGGCCTTCATTGCTGTCGCTGCCGGTCATCACTGTTGCTGCCGGAACATTCATCGCCGAAATCCTTGCTAGCGTGGAAACTTCATCGCCGTCATCGCCTGGTTCGCCTGCAAACTGTAAATGCATCACCGTCTTGGTCTGCTGGTGCAATTTGTTAACTGTTCATCGCCATCGTCATCGTCATCGTCTTGACTTGCCATCGCCATTGTCTGCAACTTCTTTCAAGTTACTGTTCATCGTCACTGTCTACAACTTTTTCGATTCATCGTCGTCGTCTTCTACTCTGCAACTCTTCTTCCTCGTACTCCATCGTCATCTTCTTCCCCCACAGTTTTCGTCATCGTCTTTCTTCTGGGGATTGCAAATCGCGATCGTCTGCAACTGCTTTCATCGCCCATTCTGCAAATCGCGATCGTCTGCAACTGATTCTGCAAATCGCGATCATCTGCAACTGATTCTGCAAATCGCGATCGTCTGCAACTGATCGTCTGCAAATTGCGTTCAAGGTACTGTTCATCGTCTTCTTCGTCTTCTCTCTCTTTCTTCTCTCTTTTTCTTCGTATTCTTCTTCTTTACATCTTCTTCTTCATTTTTCTTCTTCTTCTTCTTCTTTCGTCTCTGAACTCTTTCACTATCTGGTCATCTTCTTCACTGTTACATCTTCTTCACTGTCGCTCAAGAACTCTTCTCCATCTTCTTCCTCTTCTTCTTTCGTTTCTGCTGTTCTTCATCTTGAAGAACGAAACCAAAAAAAAAAAAAAAACCATCAACCTCCATCTTCGGCCTTCATTGCCAAAGAGAGGCTTGTTTGGCGTTCATCGCTGTTATTGAAGAATTTGACCAGGCATTGTTATTGTTGTTGCTGCTTCCACTGGTACGTGAGCCAAAAGAAAGATGTCCAGTGTACAATCAATTGAAGAGCACTCTCTTAAGCAAGTCGGATTCAATCAGGATGAGATCAAGAGATTGAGAACTCTACTTGACACTCTTGGAAAACCCTCAGGTACCAACTCGTTGGCCCATTCAGGTAATTTTCCTATTTCTATTGGATTTAACGTCTCGGATAAATCTTTTGCTAACTCTTGGGTTATAGATTCTAGTGCTACTGATCACATGACCAATTCTTCTAATATATTTCATACCTACAACCCATGTCCTAGTAGTCGAAAAATAGCCACAGCTGATGGATCCTTAACCACAGTTGCTGGTATAGGTGATGTTCACATCAGCCCCACCCTTACACTCAGAAACGTTCTTCATGTCCCTAAACTATCTACTAATCTTATCTCTATTAAGAAACTGACCCATGACCTGAGTTGTAATGTAACCTTCTTCCGTACTTACTGTACATTTCAAGACCAGGACTTGGGAACGATGATTGGACATGCTAAGGAACATGACAGGTTGTATTATCTTGAGACACCAATACATCCTATCAAGAGTACCACTTCATTTCTCTCTGAGCACAAACTTTCCAATAAAGAAAAGTTATGGCTCCATCATCGCCGCCTTGGCCATCCTTCTTTTCGATCTCTTAAAATCATGTTTCCTTTTTTGTTTACATCTCTGAATGTTGAAGATTTTCATTGTGAAGTGTTTGAACTTGCGAAACACAAGCGTATATCTTTTCCACTTAGTAATGACAGAAGTTCAGATTCTTTTGATCTCATTCATAGTGATATTTGGGGTCCCTCTCCAATACCTAATGTTTCTGGAGCGCGATGGTTTGCGTCCTTCATTGATGATTGTACTAGAGTCTCATGGATATTCTTATTAAAACAAAAATCCGATGTGAGCTTTATTCTCCCTACCTTCCATAGCATGATACACACCCAGTTTGGTGCTAAAATCAAGAGATTTCGATCTGACAATGCTAGAGACTATTTTAATCAAACATTGACCAATTACTTCCAAACCGAGGGGGTCCTTCATGAATCATCATGTGTTCACACTCCACAACAAAATGGAGTCGCTGAAAGAAAAAACGGTCACCTACTTGATACAACCCGAGCCTTTTTATTTCAGAATAATATGCCTAAGTCCTATTGGGGGGAAGTTGTCCTTACTGCAACACATCTTATTAACCGTCTACCATCCCGGACCCTTGATTTCAAAAGTCCTATGGAAAAGCTACGTCAATTTTATCCTAAGCTTAAAATTTCCAATAATCTTATACCTAGAATATTTGGGTGTGTTTCATTTGTCCATGTTCACCAATCCAACAGGGGAAAGTCGGACCCTAGAGCTCTTAAGTGTGTTTTTGTCGGATACTCTTCCATTCAAAAAGAATATAAATGCTATCATCCGCCATCAAAGAAATTCTTTGTCTCAGCCGATGTTACTTTCTGTGAACCTGAGCCCTATTTTTCCGCTCCTCCTCTTCCGGGGGAGAATGTCATCATGGAAGATAAGGATCGGAACTCCCCTGATAACCCTTTTGATCTTTTTGACCCCTTTTATCCTCCAACAAACCAAATCTGAATCTCCTACACCCCCTGTACCCAATGACGAACCTAAGGATCGGATGACTGGACAAGTGTACTCAAGGAATAAAGCCGCAACTCCTGAACAGATGCAAGCTCAAGAATCTAAACCAATATCTGAGAATGAGGTAACAAATCTTGAACCCTCCTTACAAATTTCATTAGTTCCTGAAACTAACAATGATCTTTTAGCCTCTGAACCTGATAATGACCTTCCCATTGCCATTAGAAAAGGCACAAGGGAATGCACTAAACATCCCTTGTATCCACTATCTCATGTTGTATCCTTTGAGAAGTTCTCACCAACCCATAAGAGTTTCCTTACCAGCCTGAATAATATCCAGACTCCTACGTCATTATCCGAGACTTTATCTAATACAAATTGGAAACAAGCTATGAATGTGGAAATGGAAGCCCTGGAGAAAAATACAACATGAGAGTTGGTAGACTTGCCTCCAGGAAAGAAACCTGTTGGATGCAAATGGGTTTATACAGTAAAATACGAAGCAGATGGGTCCCTAGAGCGCTACAAGGCAAGATTGGTAGCCAAAGGATATACTCAGACATATGGTGTGCACTATCAAGAGGCATTTGCTCCAGTTGCAAAAATGAATACTGTGAGACTTCTTTTGTCATTGGCAGCTAATTATGACTGGGATCTGCAACAATTTGATGTAAAAAACACATTTTTACATGGGGATTTAGAGGGAGAAATCTATATGGAAGTGCCTTTAGGATTTGGCACCACTGATAAAGTGTGCAAATTAAAAAAGGCCCTGTATGGACTTAAACAATCTTCGAGGGCATGGTTTGGTCGGTTTGCCAAAGTAATGACAAGTATGGGATATAAACAAAGCCAAGGAGATCACACTCTGTTTATTAAGCCCTCGACTTCAGGGGGAGTTACAACTCTATTAGTGTATGTTGATGACATCATCATGACAGGAAACAATGAAAACGAGAGACAAAATTTGAAGCGGTGTTTGACCGAGGAATTTGAGATCAAGGAACTAGGGAGATTGAAATACTTCCTAGGGATTGAAGTGGCACACTCTAAACAGGGAATCTTTATCTCTCAACAGAAGTACATTACAGACCTTCTTAAAGAAACAGGGAAGCTGGCATGCAAACCAATGAATACTCCTATTGATCTTAATCACAAGCTTGGAGAAGCTGAAGAAGCGCTGACTGTTAATAAAGAGATGTATCAAAGACTAGTAGGAAGACTCATTTATCTCTCTCACACAAGACCTGATATTGTCTATGCAGTGAGTGTAATAAGTTAGTTCATGCACAATCCTAAAGATATTCATTTGCAAGCAGCTAATCGCGTTCTACAGTATCTTAAAGGGACTCCAGGACAGGGCATCTTATTTAAACGACACACAGGCATGGTTCTTGAAGCATATACTGATTCAGGCTATGCTGGTTCAGTAGTTGACAGAAGATCAACTACTGGATATTGTACGTTTCTTGGTGGGAATTTGGTGACATGGCGAAGTAAAAAACAGAATGTAGTGGCCAGATCTAGTGCTGAAGCAGAATTCCGAGCAATGACACAAGGGGTTTGTGAGCTATTATGGTTGCAGATAATTTTGACAGATTTGAAGATACACTGGGATGGCCCTATGAGACTCTATTGTGACAATAAATCTGCAATTAGCATTGCCCATAACCCAGTCCAACATGATCGAACTAAGCATATAGAGATTGATAGACACTTTATTAAAGAGAAGCTTGACAGTGGGTTGATCTGTACTCCATATGTGTCTACCAATAATCAGCTCGCCGATATGCTCACTAAAGGGTTAAATCATACTGCATTTCAAGCAAATGTGTCCAAGCTGGGAATGGTAAACCTTTATTCACCAGCTTGAGGGGGAGTGTTGAGATTTGTTTCCTATACAAATTTATTTCCGGTATAGATTTGTTTCCTGTACAGAATTATTTCCTTAAGGATTTATTTCCTTTAAGGAATATAGCAGTTACTAAAATTGTAAATGTAGCTATAAGTACATAGCCCTGTATGTCTATATATATGGAGTCCCTCCATTAAGACATTACACAAGAATAAATATCCTTTTCTCTTCTCCCGTGGATGTAGGCCATAGAGCCGAACCACGTTATATTTTGTGTCGTTCATTATTTTATTTTCTCAACAATTTTGATTATGTCATGTTATGTAGCCTGTCTTCTTCATTTTTAGGATGTGCATTGGCATTTTAATTGTGCAGCATTTAACTTCTAACATTTTGTACTGAATTTTTTTTTCAAAGGATGAAGCAAATGCATCACCAAGTTCTTCTCCATTTCTAGTTGCAAGGCTTGGAAACATTTTTTTGAATTCAGTTTTTACTGATCTGGCCAAATACAATCAGATTAAGATACGGGTAAGTAGTGGAAGAAGTCATAGTGTCTTGATGAGGCCTCCAAGCCTCTTTTTCTATGATCATGCTTGAATTTCTTGAAATGATGCAGTCATTGGATGTGGATGAAAAATGGGTGGGGGCACCCTTTGCTGCAATGCTTCGAAGAAATCAGTTAGATTACTCCGACACAAATGTGAATATGTTACAAATCATGTTTATCATTCTTTCAACCAATTCTGATGTGAAACAAGTCAAATACTCCTCCATTATATTGCAGGTAATATGATCATCAATAAATATGTGAAGCTGTTGCATACCATATGCAATATTTTTACATTCTTATTTGCTAAATCATTTGGACATTGACAGCCAATTAATCTGAACATTGATGAGGAGACATTAATGAGGCTTGTTCCATTTTGGAGAACGTCCCTCAGTGACTCAAATAGTCAAAGCAAACAGTTTTACTTCAAACACTTTGAGATTCATCCAATTAAGGTTAGTCTTTTTTACTTCACTTCTTTGATGCATCAAGGGATATATACATGCTGGAATTTTTGTCCTTAACTTACCGATGTCCCTATCTGCTTTTATTAGATTGTTGCAAGCTTTCTTCCAGGAACCTCAGATTCAAATTATAGCTCAGCCCAAGAGACTCTCAGATCATTGCTGCATAGTGTAATAAAGGTGTCATTGGAATCTCAACAGAACATGACTAGAAAATTCATAATTTATGATCATTGTTTAGATTGTCTTACGACTCTTACCTATTTTGTGATAAAAAAAATGGTTAGTTTTTTTCCTTTCCTCTTCTTTTTTGAACTGCACTGCAGATCCCTGCTGTGAAAAATATGAGCGTAGAGCTTAATGGTATACTGGTCACTCATGCTTTGGTAACAGCACGTGAATTATTTTTTAAATGTGTGCAACATTATTCATGGTAAGCTTGTCAAGTTATTTTAATTTTCACTGCAACACATTTTAACCATCATTGGGTTATAAATATATTTGTTTGCAAATAGGTATGCTATGAGAGCTGTCTACATTGCTAAAGGAAGTCCACTGCTTCCACCGGCTTTTGCTTCCATTTTTGATGACTCAGCTTCATCATCGCTTGATGTGTTTTTTGATCCTTCTAGTGGCTTAATCAATCTTCCAGGACTTACCTTAGGTATTTTTTTTTTTCTTTTTTTCTTCTTTTTTTTCTTGAGCCCAATGGAATACTATATGAAATTCCATCATGAAAATGGTGAGGAAAAAATACAATTCTTCTTTTTGAGACATCTAGCTTCCACAAAAAAGCTCAACTAGTATGTCTGTCTACTAAGATGTAATTGCCCCTGGTACCCACCTTGTAAAATGTGTAAGCCTAAGAAGGAAATCTCCATGCTTAATCTTTGTGAATGATGAGCATTGCAACTCTATCAATATTCTTTAACCTACTGGGCAACATCTCAAGGTGATGAAGTGAGTAGCACAACCCTGCTCTAAAATTACAACAATTCTTCTTGATCTCTCTCTCTAGTTTTTGCTTTCCCGCTACTGTTGTTTTCTCCTTGCTCAGTCAACCATGTCTATGGCTGTCCACACCTTCTCTTTCTCTGTTACGATTGTTTCCTATCTCATTCTTGGTATTGCCTGATTTTCTTCTCAACATTTGCAATTGTTTGATAGACCTTATTCAGGGAGATATTGTAGATTGCATCCACTGTTAACACTTAATACTTCATCAACAATTTAGTGGTGTTATTGTTGCATATCTGATGCAATTGCACAGCAACCACAAGTTTGGGTTTTTATAGGAGTCTTTCAACACTTTAATATCAGCATGTATATTGAAAAAGGAGCATGTGATCTTGTCTACGTTCCATACACTGTTGAGCATCCCATGTTTCTTGTTTTTTTTCAGTTTTTTTTTTTTTTTTTTACTGTTTGGATATTTGTGAAGCCATATCTGCAGATCTGGTATACTGTGGTCTTCCATGCCCGAATGTTTAATCTTTGATAGCCTGTCATCCACTGTTCTCACATGTAATTATGTTTGGGAAGTACATGAACTATTATTGGGATAGATGTTTCATAGTAAGCTAGGCTGCAGTTATTCAACCAACTACACATGTCAATATGAATGGCAAGACAAATCCTCATGTACTTACTGATTTGTAATCTGCAGATGTTCTGGTGGAATACTTTCAAAGCGTATAGATTTTTTATTTTTTGGGCAATAACATCAAATTAACTCTTCAAGGTCAAGTTTTTTAAGCTGGAGAATTATGAGGATTACTATAATGTTTTGGGATGAATATAAATCAAATCTTAATTAATAATTTTTATTAGCAGTGACCAATTTAAGTAAGACTATTGCTTAATTAGGATTTTAATTGTTTAAATTGATAGGATTCTTTGTATTTATTTTAGTAAGGCTCTTGATTCCTAATTTTTTCTGGAGCCAAATTAGTTAGTAGGGTGCCTGACATCCTATAAATTTTGATTTTTGTTATAGGGTGCGGACGGCTTCTGCAATGAATTTAATCATCTAATTAATGAATCTTCATCTTTTCTTATTTCTTCCTTTCTCTCTTTTCTCCTGGTCTTCTGCTAGGCTGTTTTACTTTTGAGGCATTTTGAACTGCTCATCAACCTTGTATAATTATATGACCTCTTAACATCTTTGCCAATATTGTGAATATAAGGTATTCTTATTTTGAGAAAATTTTGATGTGTAATTGCCAGAAGAAAATTTTCTAAATGGCCAGTGCTATTTGTCCTATGTACTGATATATGATATTATAATTGTGGACAGGTATGTTTAAACTCATCAGCAAATCCATTGACAAGAAGGGATTTTCAGGGACAAAACGTTATTTTGGTGATCTAGGCAAAACTGTAAGTTTTGTAGTTGTAGTCTTTATAGTTATATACTTATTATATCTACATGGAAATTGCATGGAATATAAGTTGTATGATTTGTTCTGCAGATGAAAACAGCAGGGTCAAATGTGCTCTTTGCTGCTGTTACCGAAATATCGGATTGTCTCCTAAAAGGAGCAGAAGCAAATGGTTTTAATGGGATGGTACTATTTTCTCTAATTTGTTATTTTGCATTCCATGACTGCTCTTATAATGCGTGTTTAGAGTAGATTAATTGTGCTGTATTGTATCTATTAATCATAATACAATACAAAGATCTTTAAAAGTATTTGGCGGTAGGTAAATGGCTTTCACCAAGGCATATTGAAATTGGCTATGGAACCATCACTACTAGGGAGTGCAGTCCTGGAGGGTGGCCCTGATAGGAAAATCAAACTTGATTCAAGTCCTGGGGTTGATGAGGTATATCAGATATTCCTTAATTTGCATTCATGTATTGGATTAGTTTGTTCAAGTTCTTGACCATATTCTTAAGCTCATCTTGCATTTTTTCCCTGATCAAGTTTATGGCAAATTGCTCATTGAATAAGTTTATTGCCTGCCATGCAAAAGTGGCTAAGGCAGATGAAGAAGAAAATGGTCAAAAGAAACATATAATCTATGACATTTTGTTCCATCACCACATCCTTATTTAGAAACTCAAATGCAGTTATATATTGAAGGATACTTGCAAGCTATGTTGGATACATTATATAAGCAAGAATATCTCAGGGTGAGAGTCATCGACAACCTGGTAAGTATTTTTTTAGAAAAACTAAATCTTCAAATTTGCTATTTATTTTGGCACACGGGTGCAGTCACCATCATAATTTAGTATTTGGAAGTGAGACTTCTGCTTGCTTGCATCTCACTATAGGATGATTGGAAGTGATACTTATGGTTGTTCTTGTGAGTTGAGTAGCCAAATATTATTGTCATGGTCTCTCGTGAGATTTACCTCTAGAACTTGTGAATCCAGTGTCGAAGTAGGATTGTGCCATTATGAATGCATTTGGTGACACATTATGTTGCATTGCTTTGGCCACAAAACATTGGTTTTCTCTAAAGGGAGATCCTTGAGACATTGGTTTTCTTAACAGGTTATCCTCAAAAACCTACCACCGAACAGTTCCCTCATGAATGAAATCATGGACCGTGTAAAGGACTTTCTTATTAGCAGAGCACTCTTAAAAGGAGAATTGTCATCATCTTCTCGTCCTTTACGCCATCTCCGTGGAGAAAATGTAAGTGTTCCTCTCAATCTAGAACAGATTTCAACCTGTCTCATGACAAATTTATGTACCTTTGATTATTTGGTAATGATTTGAAATGTTGACGACTTTGGGACATTTCTAGATAAATTCACTGCTGCAACTAACAAAATTTTAGTCATAAGATATCCACCTTTGTGCATATCACATATGTGTAATTCTGTTGTTCTCCTGGGTTTCTTAATAACTCTAATTACTATATCTTACTCTAGTCAATACTCTAATGACTACTCTAGTCAATACTCTAATGACTATATCTTACTCTAGTGACTATATTGATGAAATGCTAGGTGCTACTGTTCTACTCAGTATCCGGTAGAACTACCCAACCATTCACTAGCATAGGCATAGGATCCAAACTCAAGCCTTTACTAGTTTACTCATATGGGATGCCACAAGAATAAAAGTAAATCTCATGATTTTCACTGTAGATAAGCTTCACTGTTGTTGCAATAACCCGCCTACTGCATATTTTTATAGGGGAAGATGGGCCCAATGCTTTAACTGATTTGAATGTGCAGGTTACACCAAAAATTTTGAAAAATCAATGAGTCTGATGAGGATCACCTTGTGCTATTTCTAATTTGGTGGTGCTCTTAATTAAATTATTTTACAAACCTCAGGATCATATTAGCCTTGTCAATCTTAAAAGCACCAAATTTGGCCCTACTCACCGTTTGGTGACCATATTTCCTTCAACCTGACCCCCTTGTCGCATTGGTTTTTAGTTCTTGCATAATCAACTTTTTTAGTTCTTGCAGGAATGGAAAATTGGTCCTACGGTCCTTACTTTATGGGAGCACTTGTTTGTAAGCTTTTCCATCCGGATGCTGAGAAAACAGACCCTGAGGTTTACGGCCAGCCTCAAATGGAAGGGAAAATCTGCGGGCAACAGTAATAATGCCATTGTTCCTGTTGAGAAGAAGGGGGGATGGAAGCATAATATGAAATCTGGGTTTAAGAAGTTTATATTCTCAGGTTTAGTGGCATATATTGATGGTCGGCTCTGCCGATGCATTCCGAACGCAATTGCAAGAAGAATTGTCAGTGGGTTTTTATTGAGTCTTCTTGACGACAGAGACGGCAAATAACTTCACTTAGTCCTGAAAAGCTTTTTCCCCTCAGCTGTTGCTTTATAATTTTCTCATTTGATTTCCTTCACCGAGGCACAACACCAGTATCCCACACCAGATTGCAGAGGAAAGCTCTTGCAGCAGTTTGTAAAATAAATGTAGTGGGATTTTGTATAAAAGGTTGTATGTAAAAAAAACAAATTTTGGTTTCCTTTTTTTTTTTTTTTTGTTTTACTATGATATCTTTCAACTACCATGTAATCTGAGTAATGGAGGATGTTTGATCTTATTTTATTGTGCTTTTCATATTGACGCACCAATTTCCTCATCCTCGCGGGCAGTAGGATTGGTTTGGACTGATTAGCTTGAATTCTTTGAACAATTAATTTGGTTCAATTGAAACATAACAAGATACCTGAAAATTGAATTAAATAACAAAATTAGCAATTTTGGATGATGAAATGAAAATGTGATGTGTGAATGAATGGAATGATTATAGAGATCTATGTTGGATTTGCTTTGTGGTCTATTAAAAAAAAATTTCTGTAAATATTGAGATTAATTGTGAATGTCCGTTGAGGTTGATAGTGTATTGTATACTGTATATGAATATGTATAGTGTATAGTATATTGTGCCGGTCACGACGTTAGTCTACGTCAGGAGTGTCGTGACAATTTATCTTTTGCATTTTATGCCTATGTGCGGTTGGTTTAATTTCTTTGGAAATATAAATGTAACATGAGTGTCTCCTGTTTGCTGCTGAAGTAGGAATCTAGAGAAACCAATCAAGAAGCAAAGAGAACAAGGATTTTCTCTGGCTGGCAACACATTTCATATTCTGACAGGTGAGGATAGAGGTGTAAGCCTTAAGCGGAACAGAGCCTTCATTTAAAGCCTCAAGTCATTCTTCTAACTTTTTGTTAGCTTTGCTTTAATTGCAAGCCTCTGGCTAACATCTTTGTGCATGGAAACATGAATTTCTATTTATTACAAATCTAATCTGATGTAACCCCTTGAGAGAAAGAGAAAACAGATATGTTGAGTCTCAACAGCAAATTCATGGGCATGAACGCCTTAATATCCGCATCCTATCTCCGCAAAACTGTAAGTTCAGTAGTTGAAAAAAAAAAAAAAAAATGAAATAAAATTTCTTTTGAACGACACTTGAGATTTCTTGTGCAGATTAGATCAAAGGGGTCATCTGTGCTCTCTCTAGCAGTTTCTGAAATTTCTGATTCTGTGGTGAAAGAAGTAGAAGCAAAGGGTTTCAATGGATTGGTACTATATATTCTTTCGTATATTTTTACCACTCTTCTAATGCAAAAGGAAAATCTTTAACGTGTCTTCGTGCAGGTAACTGGCTTTCACAGAGGAATACTGAATTTGGCTATAGAATCGAAGATAATAGGGAGTGCTGTTTTGAATGGTGGCTCTGAGAGGAAAATTGACCTTGAGAAAAGTCTTGGGGCTGATGAGGTAACTTTTATAACAACTGCAATTGTATGATAAGGATAAGCTACATGTAACATTCACATCTCGAATTAAATGTTGTTCTTATTCACATTCTTCAGTAATTCATCTAACTAATTAAGCAGTTTCATTGATCTGAAAACATTGAAAATTGACTAATTAAGCAATTTCATTTTACTTTCAAACTGATCATTTTGTAATTAGTTAACGTCCATTCAAATGCAGTTATATCTTGAAGGGTACCTCCAATCTATGTTGGATACAACATACAAGCGAGAAGATGTCAAAGTGAAATTCGCTGATAACCAGGTAACTTACTTGAATATTAATTAAAGAACTTGATTTTATATTCTTCACTTGCGGATGACTTCAACAACTTAACTCAATTGAACATTTTTTTCAACTATAATATGTCAGCTATATGAATCTACTTCTTCTACTATACTCTATCAAAAGCTAAATTAACATCTAAACTAATTACAAGTAGTTATATCTTTATTAATTATCTTACTTCAAGCTTCTTCTAAATTATTAGAAGATTATTCAATGGATACATGAAAATTTCATTTTGCAACATATACTCAATACATAATGTTTTTTTTTTGAACAGGTTATCCTCTCAAATCTACCCGTAAACAATTCCGTTGTGGATGAAATAACGGGTCGAGTAAAGGACTATCTCAAGACCAAGGCATTGTTGAAGGGAGAAAACTCGGCAACAACAACTACTACTCTTCTGTCCTTACGGGATCACTTGAAAGGAAGCGCAAGTATTCTTTTGATCAGCTCTTCTTATATTAATTAAGAGTAAAACTCGTATCCAATGAAACTTTTTGTAATTAGAATAGCATGTTAATTACTGCATGTTTCTTGTGGATTTCGTTTGGTGTTAATGAAAAGAGAAATGACGGGTATAGCTATTAATTAACTCAGATGTTTTGAAGGATTTTGGCAGGAAACAAAGGATATTGGTAGAACTATGAAGGAGTTATGGGACCGCCTCTTTGCTTTTTATGTAATCCAAACACTTAAAAGTAAAGCTATAGAGAAGTTTCCTGCTTTGAACTTCTGGAATAAAAGATCAAGATCAGGAGGGGCTGAAAGAAATCTAAAGCAGCTAGTAATGCTAAATTTTAGATTAAGGATTCACAAGTTTGTATTATCGAGCATAGGGGCATTTGTTAATGGATGGATGTGCAAATACATTCCCTACGCTTTGCCAAGACGAATTATAAGTGGCTTCTTCTTGGGTCTTCTTACCAATGATTGACCCCATGTTAACTTGTATATATTTTGTTACTTTTAAATAATTTGCGAAGAAATTTGCCAATTTTCATATTATCAAGCAAAAAATCAAAATACACATCCACACAATGATTACAGAGTCATGGGTTCAATCCATTTTCCAATGGAGCCTGAAGTCTATCTCTAATACTTAATCTAAATTATTGAAAATACGATTCATTTAAAATTAATGAATCAGAGACAAAGACAGTTCTTACTATTAACACATGATTCAAGATAATTTAATGGTGCATTAATAAAAATATTTTTATGAATGTAAATTATAGATGCCACTTTATCTTTCCTTAATCAAATAAGATGGATCCTCTAATAAACTCCCTCTTATTTAAATTTCTTCACTACTCCTAACTCTCCCAAATTCAAATATTTGGCACATTTTATATAGATAAATTAATGCTAAAACAAATTTCTCTTTTGCACTGACATGCCTTTCACGCGGATCGGCACGTGACCCTCTATAAGGTATATGAAGGAGCAGAATCGTTCTCCATACTAACATTGGAGCTTTCTTGCGGAAGAAGAAGAAGAAATACAATAACTGCTGCGAGCGAACTTTAAATCAATTGATTCGATCAAAATCTGTGAAGTCGGCAATGGAATTTGTAGGCGAAGAAGACGAAAACCACCATGAACAATGCTCCACTCTCGTCATGGTACACTTACCTTTTTACTAAAAACAATTTCTTTCACTAATTTTTTAGAGAAATATTAGGGATTTAACTGAAACATTTTTGTGTTTGTGTGTGTTTGTTTCTGTAATCTCAGCCTGCGTTGTCAATTGGAAACGTGGGGCAGCTTGCAATTGATCTCTTGGTCTCTTCCATGAGAGCTGAAAGAATCGGTTACTTAGACGACCCATTCGTTCTTCCTTGTGTTGGTAACGATGCTTATGGGCCTACTCCGGGAGGCATTCTTGCTTTGCCCCTTGAAGGTAGTTTTTGAAAGATCAAGCTTATTAAACTTTTTGTTCATTTATTTGTAGAGCATTTCTTAGATGGGAATGTTTAGTCCTTTTTCCTTTGGACACCATTAACTGTTGGGCATCTTTGGTGGAATTGGAAGCATTTTACAGCTTGGAACTGTAATCAGGAGATCCGAGTTTTTGTTAGCTATTTTATATTATGAACTTATTTTGTTTTGTTTTAAGATCCCAAGCGAGCTTAGGAAATATTCAAGTGATTTTCAATTACTTATATGATTGTTTTGCTTGATAATTTCCTCCCTCATTTACGTATATTTCTTTGAAAAGAATGTGCTTATGTTATACTATGGAAATATTGCAGCTCATGTTTCTCTTTACAATTCATTGACTCTTATTCAGCAAAGGTCGCCAATTATCAAGGTATCCCCTCAAATAACTGATTCTGATTTTTTTTTTTTTTTTTTTCTATTACAAAGTAATTTTCTTCTTGAATAAATCAAGTTACTTGATTTGCAAATTGATGGGAACCATGGTAATTATCAATTACCCTGGATGTGTTCCTTGGGTGTTACTTAGGCAAGGTTTAGGTGTTCCTTCTAGTCTAATGTAGCTATTTCTTGGTCTTACATCACAAAAGTAATATATACTTTTCGAAAGATTAACATCTGGATAATCAATAACAACAGGGAATGATGATTGAATTTGCAAAGCATTTGGCCGATTTTGCGGCTACCAATGGAAGGAAACATATAATTGTACTCTCCAGCTTGGATTCTGGAAGGAGGCAAAAAGTTGATGTTTCCAGGTATATTATGGATAATGTGTTATAGATTAATATTCTTTTGCTTCATTATTGTCTAAAGCTTGTGTTGCTAATGATTTTGGTCTTCATCTCAATAGTTCAGAAATATACTACGTCTCAAGTAGCACTGCTGATGGAAGAGATGATGATTGTGAAAAACATGGGTGGAAGCGACTACCAGAGTACAATCCAGAGCAAAGGCAGTGGGCATATCTCAATGCTTTAGCTGAAGGAAGTTCTTTGCAAGAAGAGAGTTCATTCTTTGAAGATGAGCTTGTAGATGAGGATTATTACCCAAGTTTGCCTTTCGCTGCACTGTTCTCTTGTTGCAAGGTATCTTTTTTGAAGTCTAACATAATATAAAAATGATATGTTACTGCAAATCAGCTTTAACCATGGTGTGGTAACATGCTATGTATTATGTTTTATGCACTCCTGCAATTTGTAACCTTAGTTTCCTGAGGGGAAGTATATGGTGCACCTGAGGTCAATTACGTGCACTATGGAATGAGCACCTACAATTTCAGGGCTTGGACTTAGTGCATAGATGCAAATGTACATAGTCTCTGTGCTTCTTGCGCACTGGTCATACTCAGGAAAATCATATATGGCTATATGTTTATTTTGTTTTGTGATCAAACGTGCTCATAATGAGGTGTCTTTGATGTACAAATCTTAAATTTTGGTCATTAATCTCCCATGCAGTTGAGAAAAGGTTGTGTAGAATCTAGATTTCTCCTCATTGTTATTTTCACTTGGATGATCCACTTTTGTTTCTTATTCTTGTTATTTTGTATTCTTTTATCAACTTATTATAGATAGGAGTGAGAGCCCTAATGCACAATATTATGTTTTAAATAATCCCAAGTCTATAGTCTGTTAACGGGTATACTTCTTAAGAACAAGGGGAGACTGTTTTAACAAAACCTCTCTGACTTTGGCATCAGGCAAAAGGTCTGAAGGTCACCTGTGTATTATGCTATTGCTCAGAAGGAGATAACACATCAGATTCTTTCCTTTTAGCAGAGGCTGTGTGCAAACTTCTGGGGATTAGCACCAACAATTTATGTGGTAAGTTAGCTTGCCTTTATTTTTCCTCATGTTTTTGTTTATTAAGTGACATAAAAAAAAAAAAAAAAAAAAAAAACAAACCCATTGGCCAGTCTTGACCACTGGCCTTTACAAATAAAGATTAAATGGCTGGCCGGAGGATCCATGATCGATTCATTATAGGACTTACCCCAGACCTGCCTTCACTGTCCATTGCTGACTAATGCCTGCATCTGAACTATTTGATAAGTGAGCACTGTGAAGCAGTTCTTTCAGATTGATTGATCCCACCATGAATTGTATGTTTTGCAAACATCATCTCAAATTATATGTTTGGAATGCTATGTTTGCTTAGAGTGTCCTTTTTCGTTTAGCAAACTTGATGTTGGCAGTCCAGAATAAAAAAGTCTGTAGATTGGGTGGTTTTGATCTTTAGGTCAGCTAATAATGCTCTCAAACCTTTCTTATGCAACCCATTTGTGGGATTTGGACTCCCATTTGTGTGCCTTGTCCTCTATGTTGAACACAGAATCTCTCCATGTCTTTTGTTGTACATCACGCACATAAGATTTCTCAATATAAAAGCACTGTCCAAGTATGCTTCTGAGCTTTGCAGGTGTTGTTGAACGTTAAAAATACTACTCAGAGAGTTTAGTTTTTTTTCTCCAATTCTACCTACAACCTTTTTTTTTTAAACTGTATTACCCCATGTATATAAACTATTTGGTTTAATTTTGTCTAACTGGTACTTATGCTGTTGTTCAGGCAATGAAGGCAGTGGATGGGTCATTCCCTACTCATGGAATTCTTTGTATGGCCCTCCACCTGATATTTCCATCTTTTAGGCCGAGCAGCATGAAAAATATGACAAGGTTCGTAGATTGCACCAACGATGTATTGGTAGCTTTTTAGGTACATTCTTGCTCCAAATTGGTCTATCCTTTCATAGAGAGTGTAGCTTAAATGTTTCACCATTCTTACATTAGTTTCTTATTCACTGCGGTTGAGGCCCATATGGAAATTCAAATACATGTTTTGTTTGAGTTCATTGTACCATGACGATCTCTCTAACAAAAAAGAGTTAATCCTGTTGCTTTTAACCTATATTAAGAAGACATTATTGAAAAGTTTGATCATCGAACATGGGCCATGCTTGAAAGTTTGGTTGACTTTTTTTTAAAATAAAAAGCAGAAGCTGTTTTGAGAACTGGTCAACAATTAAATGGTTGTCCAACATTATCTCTGATTCTCTGCATGTGCTGGTGTGATTTAAGTCTACCTATTTTGTGCTGTCCCCACTATATATACACCCTGATTTTGAATTAGTCCTATTGAATTTAAAAGAATCTGCTGCTTCTTAAAGGACGGCAGCCACCAAAAACCATGGTGACCAAGTGATTGCATATAGGCCAGAGATTTTGTTTGTGCCTTGCTGGATTTTATATATGTAATTTGGGATATTCTGATGCAATTCCCCTGGATGAGGCATAAACTTCACATGCCTATAATTATTGTCCTTTTGCGCAATGGAACATATCTTCATGCAAAGACATACTGCCGTTAGCAAATCCTTGGTCGTTAAGCTTGTTCATGATTTCTACTCATTTGGTTGATAGATTTTGTTCATGGCCATTTCGTTACACTCAACTAATTGTTCCCAATGTATAATAATGAGATTTCATGAACCGGTAAGACCATTTAGCTGCTTTATACCAAGTAAATTCTAAACAGCAAACTTGAATTGCAAAAAAAAATTTCAAGGATTAAATGTAGAAGTGTCAACATGATGTTTCCAGATTGCCCAAGACATGACTGGTGATTTAATGTCTACAGTTAACATGAATTTTCATGTAGTATTGATTGCACTCAATACTCATCTCAATAAAAGAAGATTGTTAATTTGTCATCTTTCATTTGATTCTTTACTAGATCACAGGCTTGACTTCTCTCATTGAAGAACTAGCTGCCTCTATATTGAAAAGGGCCTTTTGTTTTTTTGGCTCCGTTGAAGCTTTCTTAGAATATGAACAATAGTTATGAGAGTATATTAGGCTGTGGGGTCTTAACACACTTAACTTACCCCAGTAACACAATTTCGATGCAACTTACTCGCACATTACATTGTGAATATTCTTACTAGAAGAGAGAATTAAAGAGAAGACTTGCCCAAAATGCAGGCAAAGACCATAGATGAAGAGAGCTGCTACGTTGCAGATAACCCAAGGACCACCATACAGTTGCAGCCGCTGTCAGGATGGCTGATTTTGGGCTGGTGGACTAGTATTAGATTGAAGAAAATTTTTATCTCAATTCACACGAGATTCTGTTCAAATTAGTTGACAAAATGATAAGATGATGAACTCTTGTGCTTGACTTCTAGTGGTTGCAACGCAACCATGTCTCATCACTTGTGTATCGTTGTTTTTGGATTAGAACCGTGTCGTCTACTTTTCTGCTGCCGTATTCATCGGTCCAATAATTGCTCAGAAAAAAGTCTTTTAAGAGGATTTACGTCAGTGTAATCTGAACTGGAAAATGAGAAACCAAATTACAAGACGATGAAAGATGATGAGAAAATTAAAGCAGGTGAGAAAACAATAGGATTTGAGTGAAGGAGTTCCCATCATTCATGCTTGACCATATTAAGGAAGAATTTATCTTGGTTTAATAATTATTTTAATACTGGAAACTGTTGGATTGAGGACGACAACAACGTTAGCAAAAGGTGGTAAGGTGCAGAAATAATTAGAATGTTTTTTTTCTTGGAAGCTTCACATATGATAGATTGCAATCTTAAACTAAGCCCCAAAAGCATATTAATTTAAATCAAATCTACAACTTGTATTTATATTTTCTTTGTGCACTGTTTAGATTGTGCCGTTCATCCGCTGCAGTAGTGCAAGTTATTTAGTGATCTAGTAGAAGGAGGCTTACAATTGTACTGGCTTTACAGGTGAGATATTAATGGCCATTAATAAAGCATTAATTGTTACACATACAATTAATTAATTTTTATAAATAAATATCTCATGTTTATGTGATTAAAAGAGTAGAATTCTGAATCCAACCAACAAAAGGAATTAAAATCCCAAACACCCATGAATTATTATGATAAATTAGTTGGCCTTTAGTAAATGCTTGTCAAATCCAAGGGCATTTTTATCAAGTGTTATTGATAAGCATTACCTTGTGCCTTAGTTAATATAAAATTAGACAAGTCAGTATCATTGATTCTACTAGAAAAATATATATATGTATATTTTTGTCACCGTCTCCTGGTGCCCTCAAATTTCATTTTTGTCTTGTTGAAAAGTTGTTTTTATATTATTTATGTTTTTGTTCAATTTCTTTCATTAGCTTCATTTGATATTGACTTCCATCTCTTAAAACAGATTTAATCTTACCTCCCTCATCCCCCGACTAGCCTTCATCAACAAAAGTCAAGTCAACTATATATATATATATGAATAAGAATTTAAGTTTGAACAGATGATTAATTATAAATATACTAATACCATTATCATGATGGAAGTATTAAAAAAAAAAAATCATTAAATATAACGACTAAAAATCCAAAACTTTATATTATTTCCTAGCAATATGTTTTTTCATTTTTATTTTTTTAATGGAAATGGTCTGATCTTTACAGAGGATCGTTACATATGTTAATCCAAGTTAATCTTGCTCTTTAACATTATAATATTCCTTATCTTTTCCTTGGTCAGATTTAGCTATCTTAAATACTCTTGCGTATATAAAAAAAAAAAAAATGTATACCAAACACATGTTAGTTAATTATCTAAAGGGACAGTATTAGTATTTCTAAAGATAAATCTTTAAAGAGACATAGTTCATAACATTAAAATTAATGTAGAAATAGAACAAAAACAACAAAAAGTGTTGCAAAATTGATATATCAAACATAAAATTAATAGTTTTTTAAATTTAATCGATCATTGTTCTTTAATTATCAGAATGATTTAATGATGCATCAAATTATTTTAGATGGAATTGAAAATTATAAAGATTGTTGAGCGTCTATTTTTTTTAAATAAATAGATAAATATAAATATAAATATAAATTTAAACTCAAGACCTTGTTCCTTACTTATTCAAGATGGGCTACCCGCCTTTGGGTTTGTAATTTATTGTTAGTATTATATATTCATGTGCAGAAGAAAGTCAATTAGTAAGTGCAAAGCGGCTTACGCGCTCGTAGTATAATTGACTTGACAGATAGAAGGAAGAAGGGGGAATTAAATTAATTAAGACTTTGTTCGACAGAACACAAGGAGCGTTCCTCAATACTAATATTAGTCCAGCTAGCTCAATTAAAAGTTACTAAATTCATTGAGTTTCAATTTCATAATCATATTAATCCCTTAATTACCATGGGTATTTTCGTCATCGTGAAATAAGAAATTCCAAGTTGAGCCAAGGCAAGGAAATTCAGCGTTCTTCGAGCTTCGAAGTTCAAAGTTCAAACTTCAAAGAGAGAGAGAGAGATAACGAAGAAGTCTTCAAGAAATTCTGGTTTCCGTTCTTCAAGTTGCATAAAGGGGCAAAATAACACCAAGAAGAAGAAGAAGAAGAGGAAGGTGAAGATTTGTGCTGATTTTCCTGTTATGTAGCTATTGAAATCGTGTAAATTAAGACTGATCAGATCAGAGTCACTGAAGAAGTGGGGAGTTAAAGCTGCAGAAAAGCTGATGATCTTTGGGAGGAAAATGAGGAAGAAAAAGAATTACTTTGTTTAGGTAATGGATGATGAAACTCACTGTCTTCTATGCGCGCGCAATAAATGAAAGAAGGGAAAAGAGCTGTTCACCTCAACCGTACCACATAATCACCAACCTTTTTTAATGGCAGAATTCAACTTCTCTCTGTCTCGCTACAAAAAAAGTGCAAATACAGGTGGTATCGAAGAAACTTTGAATTCCATCACTTTTTTCCTTCAATTCAATCCACCAAATTAACCAAAACCTTCAACCTTAAATTTCAATGCGAGAGAAAATGAAAATTCCTCAATCTCTAAACACTACTCTATTCTTCATTCCTCCAAATCGATTCTTCTTCCTTCTCTCCACAACACTATACTTAATCTCAATCTCAGCCGTCCGATCATCATCATCATCATCATCATCGTCGCAATGCATCAAGTCCTGCCCCGGCGCCGCACTCACTCACGTCCCCTACCCCTTCGGCTTCTCCGATTCCTGTCCAATCCGTCTAAACTGCACAAACCACACCGTTTTCCTCGGCGAATTTCGCGTACACAACATATCTTCTGATACTCTGTTAATCAATCTCCCGCCGATGTGCAACCGCTCTATCCAACACTTCATGCCGGTGTTCGGCCGGAACTTCTGGCCGACGTGGCGAAACGGTCTCTTGTTTCAGACCTGTAACACTCCGCGCAACGACTGCTCGATACCGCCGGCTCTGATGGAAAGTCAGTTCGGACCGCAACGATGCGGTCGTCTCTTCTGTTTCGCGAAAGAGGATATTCGAGGTGGCGATACCGGTTTCATGAATATCAGCATCGTGAACAGTAGCGGCTGTGATAACCTGTACTCCGGAGTTGCGGTTGATGCTGCGAATTGGAGCTCTTCGGTTTCGCTCGAGTTCCAGAAGGTTCGGTTGGGATGGTGGTCGGAGGGGAACTGCAGTAGCTGCTCCGACTATTCGGATTGCAAGGAATTCGATTCTCCGTTCAACAAACTCGCCGGATTCCGGTGCCGCTGCAACGATGGTTACGTCGGAGATGGATATAAGGCCGGCAGTCCTTGCCGGAAAGGTTAGTATAGTTTCCATCGCCGGTGTCTTAATTATTATGGCAGTTGACCTAATCCACGTCGCTATGGTAAGAGTTTAGGGACACAGCAGTCATTTCAGTCCCATTATTTTACGGTCCTTTTCTTTTTTGGAAAAAAAAAAAGAAAAAAGAAGAAGAGATCCTGTAGTTCCCGGATGCGCTAAAGAAAATAGCGATCATTTATGCATTCATACACACGTGGCGAGGTTGGTCAACTGACTGACTTCATCTCTAGAGGCACCACCCCACCCGATACTCGTACCTCCGGGTTCCTGGGGTGACGCGTTGAATTCAATTAACGGTGAAATTGGATTGGATCGAATTTTTGCCTTTTAATTTACTTGATCTGAGGATCGGGTTAGTTTTTATTAAATAGTCTATTTTTTTTTAATTTAATAATTATTATTTAAGTTTATATCAATGTATTCAACTTATTTAATTATTATTTAAATTTTAAAAAATAAATTTTTTTTTTAGAAAAACTTTTATATATATATATATATAAGCTAAGCTATTCTTAAACTTGACTTATAAAAATAAAGATGAACTCATATATATATATATATATATATAACTTGATATATCAATCAAACTCGACCCGATTGGTCGAGTTTGAATAGTCGAAGTCACGAAATGGTTGTCACGCTTTTTCCTATTTAATAGTGATGGAGGGTTCTCCAAAAAAAAAATGGAGGGATGTGATTAATTTGGTTTTGGTCAATGGTGGGATTAGAATTAATTTTATTGTATTTTATGATGGATGTGTGTATTTTTGTGGTATTGGGTCAAGTTAACGCCGAAGGGGGGAGGGAATAAGCAGGGTTGACAAAGAAGTAAGCACCAGCAATTCAGGGAATGCAGTTAATGCACGCAACTGAGACGCTTAAGGTCAAACCTGCCACCCTTGGAAATTTCATGGGTTGCCAATTGAAATTTCCAAACTACCCTTCACAGGCCATCACTTGGATTAGATTTAGACTATGTAGATAATTCGATTATTAAGAAAACAATAGTAATAATAATTTCATTTAGAAAAATGTTTTATATAGGTTGGATGCACCCACTTCCTTTTATGTTTTGGGATGCTTGTGTAATACGTAATATTTTTAAATACACGCATATCTTTAAAATATTTAAAAAAAATTAAGTGTTAATGTTGAGAAATAACGTTGACGCCCGGTGTATATATATCATTACTCTTTCATTTAATCATAAACTGGTTTTTTTTTTTAATTGTATAAATTAACTGACTATAGTAGCTCACTTACTCACTGCCCACAACAGTTTCTTCCGGTTGCAATCCTCCGAAATACTTGTCTGGTCAATGTGGAGCAGGACGGAAAGTCGGTGTTTTGATCGGAGGTAATTATTCTTATTTTCAATCATTTAATTGTTCATATTCTTATAAGCATATTCAATTCAAGTTTAATTTTGGAGTTTCTAAAAGAAAATTAAGGTGAACATGTTATATATATATGACAGGAATCATTGCTGGTGCTGTTATAGTGATTGGTCTGGCTCTTCTCTGCTACATACTCAGGAGGAGATCAAAGTATTCGAAGACCCGGAAGAGCATTAAGCATCTATTATCAGAAACGGCTTGCAACTGCAGCGTTCCATTCTATTCCTACAGAGAAATTGAGAGAGCCACCTATGGCTTCTCAGAGGAACATACATTAGGAACTGGTGCTTATGGGACGGTTTATGCTGGAAAGTTCAACAAAGACGATTGGGTCGCTATTAAAAAGATAAGATACAGAGACAGAGATGGGATAGATCAAGTCATGAATGAGATCAAAATCATCTGTTCTGTGAATCACCCGAATCTAGTCCGCCTCTTAGGCTTCTGCTTAGAGAGAGATGAACAAATCCTCGTTTACGAATTCATGCCAAATGGAACTCTATCTCAGCATTTACAAAGAGAGAGAGGTGCAGGACTTCCATGGACAATGCGGCTCAATATCGCCACCGAAACCGCTCAAGCAATTGCTTACCTTCATTCTTCCATGGACCCTCCAATTTATCACAGAGACATCAAGTCCAGCAACATACTTCTAGACCATAATTTCAACTCAAAAGTGGCAGATTTTGGGCTTTCTAGACTTGGCATGACTGAGACATCTCACATCTCAACAGCTCCTCAGGGCACTCCGGGCTATCTTGATCCTGAATACCATCAGAACTTTCATCTTTCTGATAAGAGTGATGTTTATAGTTTTGGGGTTGTTCTAGTGGAAATCTTAACTGCAATGAAAGTGGTTGACTTCTCTAGGCCACAGAATTATGTGAATTTGGCTGCTCTTGCAATAGACAAGATAGGAAGAGGTTGTGTTGATGATATAATAGACCCATTTCTTGAACCACACAGGGATGCTTGGACGCTTTCATCAGTGCATAAAGTGGCAGAGCTGGCTTTTAGATGCCTTGCTTTTCACAGAGACATGAGACCTTCTATGATGGAAGTGGCAGCTGAGTTAGAGCAAATCAAGCTTAGTGGGTGGGCTCCATTAGAGGAAAATCTTTGGGTAGAATCGCCAGCGACTTCGTGCTGCTCATCTCCGCATAATGTGAGCCTTGAAAACCTGAAAGGGCCATCGACAATAGTGCTGGAGGAAGCAGTGGTTGCAGTGAAGAAGATCCAGCAGGGATCAAATATTGTAACGACAACGAATGATGACAATGAAGCTGCAAGTTTTGTAATTTCCAATGATCGGGATTTGAAGAGTTGCTCTCCTGTTTCTGTGGTGGCCCCATGGTTCAGTGATCAAAGTTCACCTTCCACAAACAGCTTATTGGATAATGCAATTCACTGATCATCAGTTGATGAGATGAAAAGTGAGTACAAGAAAAGGTATTCTTAATTTTTACAGAACTCAGTGTGGCTGCCATTGATCTCTCATGATTGGTATATATGTTGTTGCCTGCACTTAATTTTGATGCTCGCTATGGCTAGAAAGTAATGATGCCTGGTTTAGTTAGTGCTTTGAATTTCGAAATATTATAAGTGGATTGAATGCTAACTAGGAAAAAAATAAATGCTCGGTAATTGATGCTGATCTTGAAGGATATACACACGATTTTGAAAATAGGAAACAAACATGTGATAACAGCAAGATCAGATGAAGCTAAAGAGTATACAGTTTATACCTCACAAAAAGTACTACACTGTTTGACTTCTTAAAAGAAACAATTATGCTTACAGCACCATCACCTGAAAACCTCATTTCTTTAACAAAAGCCTATGTATATATATAGAGAAGTGGTATCAATCTCATAGCTTCTTTAGCTTTTGGTCCTTTTTCGCGCAATATTGTATCAAATGCTGAAATATATCACACGCGAATGATCCACTTCCACAACACCTAGCTAACATTTTAACAGAAGTGCCCACTCCATCTTTATGTCATGATAGCAACTATACGTGAATCAACTATTTTGTTTCCAAGAAAAAAATAAAAAGATGATCGATCAAGCTAGCTAGTATTATTGAGTTACATGGAAAAGCCATAAGAACAGGAGAACAGAGAATAAGAAAATGTAGATGTAAATACCCTCAGTAAGGGTGAGAAGACACATTATAAAGAGGGTAAACAGGAGAAATGGAAAAATGGAATTGTCGGTATTGTTGGGTTCATCCATTATTAATTTGGTTGTTGACCCATTAGCCTTGGGGTTTATAAGATTATTGCTTTAAAGAATGTTGCAATAGCTTTTCTTATATTTTATTGAAGCATCAAAGATGTGGTGACATATATAATAGCTACACACCACAAACATTTCTTTGTAGAATATCAAGCAGAGATTCACAGTCTTGAGCAAGACTCCACAAATAATATCGCATAATTAACATGGGCTTGTTTGTGATGAGCACAAGTAATTATTTTCTTTTTTCAAGGTATTTATTTGGGCATTTTAAAGCATTTCTCTTCAATTAATCCTTCAACATGTGTGCGAATTTTCTTTATCCTATAGAAGTTTGGCTTACTTAGGGTGAGATTTGAATTCAAGACTCACACTTTCTAAGGTAGATTCCTGTTCATTACATAAATCCCAATTTAGCACAAGTAATGTTTATAATTAGTTCTAAAGGATATATTTAATAATATGATGATAAGGAGGCCATGTACCAAGATATAAGATATTGAATATTGGTATGCTTTGATTTCAACTACTATATATATCTCTAGTACTAGATGTCTACTCCAAAAGACGTTATTACTAGACTGAAACATCTTTTAGTTAATTCACTTATGCCTAACACTAAATTACGCGAAATAACTAACACTTGTAGTACATGGGGACCTTTCTATGTCAATATCAAACCATGCAAGTTCCATCCACTTTCACTTGAATCCGGGTGGGATGGAGGAAATGATGCAACTATACACACCATGAGAAGGGACCAAAAAAAAAAGTTAAACAGATGGTCCAAGGAAAAAAAAAATGTAGATCTTGTTATCTAAAATGGTATACATATTGCAATTACTCCATTTTTGCCATATTTATTTCAGAGTTCAAGCCAGAGTCAAATGACTCTCCGTGTATTTACTAAGTTTTTTCCCAAACTATATCGATGATTACATAAAAATGTTTCTTCCACTCTACTCTATCAATATAAGTCGACATTTAAATAATAAGTAATTATTATCAATAGAGAAGCAATTAGTTAATTTTCTATTATTTTTATATATTGTTAGTAGGTCACTCTTTCTAACCGAAGTGTATATCTAAAAGTATTCATTGAATGTGTCTTAAAGTGTTCTCTTATGTTATATCTATTATGAATATGTTTATTTCTTATTATACCTTTTAATATTTTAACATATATCCATATGACCTCGAATGGCTGACTGCTGGCTACTAACCACCACAATTAATTGTGCTATTGTTTATTAATTATATATCAGCCCATTTGTACCACGAGTTCAAAACAGTAATTGCTTATGTGTACTTAGTATTTCTGTTTTTTCTCAAGAGGGTAATTCATTACCGTAGGACCAAGAGAATAAAAAGTCTGAAGTATGTACTTTCAAATTGAAACTAATATGTATGGCTCAAACTCTCGTACGTAGTGGGAATAATTGGATAATTGGTCCTTCATCACACTCGGCGTATTTAGTCAGCCTTTCTAAAACCAGGAAGACCAAAGAAACACGAGCTACATCCAAGAGCAACCGTGGTGATCGCAAGGAATGTGTGCAAACTTTATTGTGAACTTTGGTTTACAGACCTCTGTTTTACTAAGCCGAGATTAAGAAATTATTAAGGTAAAGAAAAAAATATATGATTAATTAGTCCTTGTCGAATCCTTATCGAGAGAATCGGGAAAGAAAAATATATATTGATTAAATTACTTATATTCAATCACGTGGGAAATCTAAAACATGTAAGTAGATTTGGATTCTTCTTCTTTGAAAATATGCTAAAGCCTGTGGATGATAATTTTTCCTACTTTTTTAAGAAGAATAAGCCAACCACAAAATATCATCAAGGGTCAAACATACACAAAATATTAATTACCATCAAGACAAAAACAAAACAATTACTACTGACCAAAATTATAAAATGACTGTGCCAGGAAACTCAACAAACTTTAATATTCTTTTTTGTTTTTTTGTTTTTTTTTTAAGAGAAAAGGAGGAAGTCCATTCCATCTACAAGTATTATTATTAAAATAAACATCATGATGATGATCAGAAAGTAGCCTTTTTAAGTGAATTAATTGTAACGGAAACACCTAAAGCCGATTTCCCTACCTCCATCTCAAACGAATCGTAACGGAGAAATAACTCTGTCACAAATAGCTGCGAAGCCAATACAACGAAATCCTTACCAGCACACTGTTTATTTTGAGTCGTTGGACTTTCCGTTTCGGGTCCGTTAGACCAAAGCACGTGCTTCAACAACTTCTCGCCTCCTCCGATGAACCGATCCGGCTCGAACTTATCTCCGTTCTCAAATATCTTGGGATCTTTCGTCGCAAAAGGCTGGTACCCGAACAACATCTCTCCTTTCTTCACCTCGAAAGACGCGTCATGGCTTTCGATCACCAGATCGCGCTTCGCTTTCCCGTATTGAAGCGCCACCGGCGGTTCGATCCGGAAAGCTTCGTAGACGACGGACTTCATCAACGGCATCTTGTCCAGCGCCGTCATCGACACATTACCGCCGTGTGCTCGGACGGCGGCTCTGATCTCTTCCGCCAGCCGTCTCTGCAACGACGGACCGGCAAGACCGATCCACTTCATCATAGACGGGAAGAAGATCTTGAATCCACCGAAGGTGTTGAAGCAGGTGGCGAAAAGGAGATTATGGCAAGCTTCTTCTCTTCCGATCCCCATCCTCTCGGCTTCGTTGAGAAGTTTTCCGGCGCTCTGGTTGAAGAAATTGTAGAGTTTCTCGTATCTTGATTTCACTAGAAAAGGCGGGAAACGGAACGTGTGGATGAGCGGGTCTTCGATGAACCATGGTAATCCCAGAGATAAAAGAGGCGCTAATTGAGAAAGAACCCATAGAGAAATCAGCTTCGGCGCATCGTTGCCGAGTTTCGTGTCGGCGGGGTTCGTCTCGTACATCGCTCGAGCCAAGAAATTGAAGCACGCCTGTTCGTTATGGCTTCCAAAATCGACTTTCCCCTTCTTAGCGAGCTCGCTCTCGAGCGTCTCGAACAGCTCGATAAACGAGTTATGAAACTCCGGGATGATCCTGCGGCTGCTGGATTTCAACATATAAAAGAGGAATTCTTTGATCTTAGCGTGTTTCGGCTCGGACGGATCCAGATAAGAGAGGACGCGGTAGCCGCCGGTGAGTTCGACGTCCGGCATGTAAGTTCCGGTGAAGAGATCCTTTTTCTCGACTTTGGAAGTGTCGAAGAGGACGGGGAAGCTCTTGCCGTCGAGAAGGGCGACGACTCTGGGATCGGAGGCGATGAAAGGTCCCGGCGGCATGTTGAGTCTGATGACGGTGGACTGGTACTTGTTGATTCTAGAGTTGAAGTAGCTCTCACGGCCTTGGAAGTAGAAGTAATCGAGACGGTCTTTGAAGGGGCCTAAGAAGGGGAGGCCGGTGTCGCCTGGGATCTTTTCGTGTGTGTAGTGGAGATGTGTCTTTGGACGATTAACTGACGGTAGTTTTTCGAAGACTGAGGCGGAGATCCGGTGAGCGGAGAGGCGGTGGTTGAGAAGAGGAGATTTAGAGTTTGACGGAGATTGTAAGAGAATCAAGGAAGGAGAAGGTAAGAAGGAAGAAGATAGAGCCATTGGTAGCTGGTTCGTGCAGTTTGAAGTTGGCGAGCTTAGTGATGCTTTGTGCTGTGTTGGAGGAGAAGGGAAAGTTGCGTTGTGAGAGGCAGACGGAAGCGAGTCTCAGTTTTATATTAGCTAATTGTGTAACCGTAGTGAATGAATGGCCGGTGTGTTTCTAAATGTTTTTCTTTTTTTAACATCAATTATTTAATTTTTTTTGTTTTAATTAATGTGATTTAGAAAAATGTTGAGTAATGTAATTCCATCTTTGTTGTTTTTAATTAATAGTGTTATTTAAGGTTTTAAACATTACAAATGTTATATTAAGGTGTTATATATTAGCTAAAAAGTGAGTATCCAAATAGAGCATATGAAAAGCAGTTTTTTTTTTTTTTTTAATAATGTACAATAGATTCTATTATGATGATGAAACAAAAAGACACTTTTTAGTACATTTATCAATGGGTTGTTAATAGCTTCTTTAGAAACACTTTTTTTATAACCATTTTAGTATATAAGTTTTATTAATCATTACTCAAATTGAAGTAATTTTTATTTTTATTTTTTATAAGAAACTGAAGAATTCATTTATCTTGAAAGAGTTATGTAAAAATTAATGCATCAAAAGTTACAAGAAAAATAATAGTTAACTATATTGAATAACATTGTGAGCCAGTTATTAAAATTATAACTTAATAATAATTTACAAACCAATACTGATAAAAATGCATAAAAGTGAGTCACGTTCCACATTCTAAAATTAAAGCGATTTTTACAGAGAAACAATTATTAATATTGTTAACTTATAAAAAGGAAAATTGCAAGAAAAGCAAACAGACTAGTCTTTTTCATTGATCAAGAATAGCATCAATTTGGTTAGAATATCATCAATCTGGTCTTCACTTTTGCAGTAAATAAGATTAATGACTCCATCATTTGTGAGATCCCTCAAGAAATGATACTTCACATCCATATGTTTGCTTCGACCAAGTAAAACTGAATTTTTTGAAAGTTTTATTGTTGAACTGTTGTCACAATAAATCTGAGTTGGTCCATCCTCCTTGAAATGCAACTCTTTAAGGATTTTCTATAGCCAAATAGCTTGACAAGCACAAGCTGTTGCAGCAACAAATTCAGCTTCAGTGGATGATAATGTGACAATAGGTTGCTTTTTTTATGACCATGAAACTGCTCCCGTCCCCATCATGAAAACATAACCAGATGTGTTTTCTCGATCATCTGAATCTCCTGCATAATCACTATCTGTAAAGCCAAACATATTTGACTTTTCTCCATTCTTGTGGAACAACCCAAACTCCTTAGTCCCTTGCAAGTAACGGAAAATTCTTTTTGCAGCCAAGAGATGAATCTCTGTAGGACATTCCATGTACCTGCTAATCACACTTACAACATGCATTATATCAGGTCTTGTTGCTGTCAAATACATTAAACTCCCCACTATTTGTTTGTAGAGAGTGACATCAACCTTCTTTCCTTCATTATCTTTGTTTAGCTTCACTCCAAACTCAGATGGAGTATTTACAGGATTTCAATCCTTCATCTGAAGCCTGTCCAAGATTTCTCGCACATATTTCTTTTGAGAAATAAAAATTCCAACAGAGGACTACACCACTTCAATGCCAAGAAAGTAATGCATCGTACCAAGATCAGACATCTCAAATTCAGCCATCATGGATTTCTTAAAAGTTCCAAACATGGCTGTATTATTTCCAGTGTAGATTAAATCATCTACATATAAGCAAACAATGAGCATTTTCCTTTCATCTTCAATCTTTATGAAAAGTGTATGTTCATAAGGACATTTTTGAAATCCTTCCTTCAAAAAATAAGTTTCTATACGACTATACCAAGCCCGCAGAGCTTGTTTTAATCCATATGGAGCTTTCTTTAACTTATACACTTTATGCTCATTGCCGAGTTTTTCATAACCCGGAGGTTGATCGATAAATACCTCTTCTTTCAAATCTCCATGGAGGAATGTTGATTTCACGTCCAACTGGAAGATAGGCCATGAGTTTTGAGCTGCCATAGCAATCACCAATATGATTGTATCATGCCTTTCAACTGGAGCACAAACTTCTTTATAATCAACACCAAACTCCTACTTGTAGCCTTTAGCTACCAAGTGTGCCTTGTGCTTGTCAACCACACCATTCTCATTTAGCTTTGTCTTGTAAACCCACTTTACACCAATTGTCTTCTGCCCTTTTGGAAGATCACATAGCTCCCATGTATCATTTTTTTCAATGGTTGTAATTTCAGCATCCATAGCCTTTCTCCATTTTGGTTATTTGACAGCCACTTCAAAAATGGAAAGATCACAATCTGAAAATAAAGCAAAATGTGTAAGTGGATCATCACCTTGGTCAACTCCAATTACCTCATAATTAGTCATCCATGCTGGTCTTCTTCGAACACGTTGAGGCCTTTGTGATTCAGCTGCAAGTGGGCTTTGATCAGCTATTGAGACATTTTGAGTGACTTCCTCTTCTTGCTCATTCTGCATAGGCTGCTTCCTTTTCTCCTCATCATCAAAATCTGCTGGAATGCTTTCTTTAAAACCATTTTGATTCCATGACCAGGTGCCTTTTTCATCAAATACCACATCACTGCTGATGACAATTTTCATGGTGCTAGGATTGTATAGTTTATAAGCTTTTGACTTATCACTAACACCAAGAAAAATGTATTTTTATCCCTTATTATCTAGCTTCCTCCTCTTCTCATCTGGAATATGGACATAGGCAATACACCCAATAATTCTAAAATGATCTACAACAGGTTTCGTTCCGCTTCATGCTTCCTCTGGTGTCATATTTTGAACAGCAAATGTGGGACTTCTATTCAATATATGGATGCTCCAATTAACTGTTTCAAGCCAGAAAATTTTTGGAATCTCACTTGTTGTCAAAAGGCTTTGCACCATATTCATAATAATGCGGTTCTTCCTCTCGCATACACCATTCTGTTGGGGTGTATAAGTTACTGTAAGTTGTCTCTTAATTCCATGGTTCTCACAAAAATTTACAAATTCATGTGAGTTATATTCTCCACTGCAATCCGTGTGAAGAACTTTTATTTGGTTGCCAACTTCTTTTTCAACAAGCGCTTTATAACTTTTAAAAGCTACAAAGGCTTCAGATTTTTCTTGCAAAAAATAAACCCATATCTTATGACTATAATCATCAATGAAGGTAATTAAATATCTTTTACCTCCATTAGAATGTGGTGTTATTGGCCCACAAATGTCAGAATAAACAAGCTCCAATGCCTTCTTTGCCCTCCAAGATTTTCCTTGTGGGAATTGATTACGATGTTGTTTGCTAACAACACATTCTTTACAAACTTGAGAAAAAGTTGTAATTTGAGGAAGCCCCATCACCATGTTCTTTTGTTGTAGTGTTTTCAATTCGCCAAAATTTAGATGCCCGTAGCAAAAGTGTCATAGCCATGCCTCATCTTCTAATTTTGCTGAGAAGCACAAATGAGCAGTGTTGTGGAGATAAAGTGGGAATATACGATTCGCCGTCATGTTAACTTGAGAAATTAAGCCCAACTTTGCGTCTTGAATTTGACATACTCCATCTTTGATAAAAATCTCATATCCTTTTTCTTGTAACTGACCCACACTAAGCAAGTAGGTCTTTAAATCTGGCACAAAAAGAACATTAGCGATAGTGTGGGTGGAATTTCCTTTGGTTTGGATTGTTACCTTTCCTTTTCCCATAACATAAATTTTGGAGTTGTCACCAAACTTCACAGAGCTGTGAAAAGATTCATCCAAGTTAGAAAATGCCTCCTTCTCTCCACACATGTGGTTGCTGGAGCCAGTATCTAAATACCACATGTTTTGTTGAGTTTCTTCCTTCACATGACACACCATCAAAAGAGACACCTCTTCCTCCTTTTCTGCAAAGTTAGTTTGATCTCCACTTTGTTTATTCAAATCAGTTTGACATTTTGATTTATAATGACCATACCTATGACATCTAAAACATTCAACATTGGACTTGTCTACTGACTTTGATCTATAAGTTGTTGAATGGCGGCCTCCACGTCCTCTACCTCTTCCTTGAAATTGACTCTCTTGATGATGATGATTTTGTTGTTGGTTCCCACGATCATTGTTGTTTCTACCTCCTCTACCTCGACCTTTGCCTCTTCCTCGTCCTCTATTAGCTATACTAGGTTTAGAGTGATTTTCTGATAAGGCTTTCAATGCTTGTTCTTCTTTTTCCTGTTGGTTAATTTTTTGCTCATGAACCAACAAAGAACTGTGTAATTCATCAATTGACAGTAAACCAACATCATTTGCTTCTTCTATAACACAAACAATAAAATTTAATTTTGGTGTCAAGGATCGAAGAATCTTCTCAACAATGAGAACATCCTCTGTCTTGTCGCCATAGATCCGCATCTTGTTAACGATTGCTACCGTTCTTGAAAAATAGTCTGTAACTGATTCTCCTGACTTCATTCGAAGTATTTCGAACTCCGAACGAAGTGCTTGAAGCTGCTGCCTCTTAGCTCTTGCTGTACCTTGGTACTTCTTCTTCATGGAATCCCAAATATGCTTGGTTGTGTCTTTGTAAAGAATGGTTTCCAAGATTGAGCGATCAATAGCTTAGAAGAGATAATTCTTTGCTTTAAGATCCTTTTAACTTCAGCCCTTCAAGCTCTGTCTTTTGCGCATCTGTCAGCACAACACCTGTTGCTGGTTCTGCTACTCCAGAAACAACAACCGTCTAATATTCTTTGGACCTCAAGAAGTTCTCCATGAGCATGCTCCAATGATCATAGTGACCATCAAAGCGTGGAATGGCGGTTTGTACAAAACTTTCGGAAGCCATCAATTTTACTTTTTCTCTCACTGAAATTTAACCTGTCTCTTATACCACTGTTAACTTATAGAAAGGAAAATTGTAAGAAAAGCAAATTGACACTGGACTGATTTTTTTTATTGATCAAGAATAACCTTTATATAGACCAGAGTACAACGGTTATTAGCAAAGAAATAGGAAGACACTAAAGCATACTACGGAGTCTACTAACTCACTTCTTAACAATGGGACACTAACCGATGACTAATAACTCGGTAAAACAAATCAAAACAGAAGATAAATTTTTACAACTAATTCTATATAAGATAAAATAAAACACAAACACGGTCAAAAGACCCAGGTGACTCGAACAAATATCAGAGCCACCTTTATCAGAAAATAATAATAATAATAAAAAATACATTAGATTGTAAAACAAACGTGACATGAGACACTGGCACTCGGGTGTGGTCACTGGTGAACCACCAGACGTTGAGATATTGAAATATCATTATTTAATTATACCCATAGGCAATAGGTAGCGGCTAGCCCATCCTTTTCCTTTCTTTTTTATTGACCACGTGCAGTTCTGCAATAGCTACGTGTTAATGGATTTCTTTTTCGTAGATTGATTTTCAGACAAAGGTGAGGGCAACTACGGAAGTATTGAATTTGAAAGTGTGCTTTTCCCCTTCCATTCAAATCAGCGTTAGATGGCAGCGCCTAGTTCCACTAAAAAATGGGGTGCGATAACGTGCCTGACGACTGTAATACTGAAACGTCCAAATAGAGGGAGAAGTTTGAAAGAAAAACTGAACCGTCCACCGTCAATACTTTTGGAAGACTGTTATACAATAATTCCCAAGTATATTTTTATAATTTTATCAAAACCAATTACCAAAGTAATGTTGGCCCTGTTTGATACAACTAGATTTTGTAAAATTGCTTCTTAAAGAAGTGCTTCTACACGAACAACTTTTCTTGAAAAAAAAAAATGATATAGTAATTCTAACATATGTTGTACTGAACCGTCCAAATAGAGGGAGAAGTCTTTCACACTAACAAGAGACTATCTTTCAAGAAAAAAAATACAAAACTTTTCATTAAGGCGCCTGCCACATGAATGTCCTCAACTCATGATCTAGATTTGCAATCTCATGGTATCGTTAAACATTTATCTTTCTATAATTATCCATATAACATTTTCTCCAAACAGTCTTTTCTAACTCCAAACAAAAACCTTAGGTTACATTTGATTCCTTCTCTTAAAAATAAAAAACTATTTTCAAACAAGAAGAAAATAGAAAAAAGCTTAAGATATGTGTTTGGTGATCCAAGATTTGAAAACCAATTTTTTGAATATCTTTCTCACAAATAATTAATTTTGTTTTGGAAATAGCTAAACATTATTTTTTAAGTTTTCTTTTTATGTTTCCTGAGTATTGAAATTAAAAACAAGACAATTATTTTCAAATACTAAACAAAACGACCCTTAATATTTTTCCTTTCATTTTTATTCCTCGGGATTGAGACTTTGCATGGTATTCTCTCTCTCTTTTTTTTTTTTTTTTTTTTTTTTTTTTTCTAATTTTTACTTAAGAAGAAGTATTCTCATTCAAGGAATCAATATCAAATAATGACAATTTGTTTGACATCTTGGAGCTAAACTAAACTGTAGTTAATAGTTAGCTATGGGTTAAGGTTAGGTGTTATATTTCTCTTTCTGTTACAGCTGTACATCAGCTTGTCTATATATATTGATGTAAACACCTGTATTCAGATCTGATGAGAGTAATGAAAATCCTATGAATTCTTGATTCTTGTTAACACCATCATAAAAAAATAAATCATGCATGCCCACCAGTATTTCCCTTGTTATGTAAGCGAATTTTCTCTTTGCTTCTATGAGATTTGTGGGTGATCATCAAATCCTTGTTTGGTATACATTCTCAAATGTTAAATAATCACTTCCATTATCATATGAAATTCGGGACCTTCCAGGAAATTAGCTTTACCACCAGCAGGTATCTCAAGGAGCTCCGATCCTAGAAGTTGAACTATATATAATAATATGTGTTATAGATACAAATTGGTGAGGCGAGAGATGAGGCAAATTGGGTATTGTTGTTGCAGGTACATTAAAACTAGGGGAAAGAGAGCCAATACCATCAAGCGTGCAGTAAGGTCACATGCTCCAAAAAACACAGATCACATGAAAAATATAGCATATTATTATCCACCTAATTATTTTGCTGTCATACCTCCTTATCTCCTCCATATTTTCTCAACAAGAGATGTTTGATTTGGTTGATTTGGTTTGGTTTGATTTTCTAATGTCGCTACTACTTTTCAATCATAAGCCAACAAAAACTCAAATGAATTCGATTAGATATGCACATTAAGTAAAGACATCAAAGGCAGTGTCCTTAAATGAGGATATAATTGTGAGGACCCTCCTTTGTTTTATTCATCCAAGTGGTAGTAGGCTCCCAAAGGAAAAACAGAAAGAATAGCTCAGGCTTAGTTAGCCTTCTTGGAATACCAACAATATATCAATTCAATTATTTAAAAACGCATGTCAAATCCAAAATCTAATTTAATTGGATAAAACATAGGAAGAGTTGATAAGCTATCTTATCTAAAATAATGGTCGCTAGATCAACCAATCCTTGTTTCAGTACAAATTGACTGAAGATAAAAAGTAAAACATATACAATTAATTCTATAATGGGTCCATTTCAGTTCGCAGAAACCACTCAACTCAAAACCAATCAACCATCTATCATTTTGATTCAGGAGCACAGGTTTGTAGGCAATCTTAAGTAGGCTGTGGTTTTGCAAAAAACTCAAGAGACCTTGAGACTGTTAATTTTGCAACAGCATCCTTTTTAAAAGTCTTAGATCATAGTTGTGCTTCTTTTCTGAATTTCTGTTGATTGCATGCTAAAACTAATATGTTGATTTTGAAGTATCAAGATGGAACCACCGATATAACACGGATTGTTCATTTTGGCAAGCCTTCAGCACACGAGAGAGCATGCGCGCCTTGGTGCCCTTACAAAATATAATTTTGTTTAATCTGTAATGTATGTTCCAGTTTGATCCTGACCAGAAGTGGTTGCCCTACATGGTTTTCTTTCTCCTGCCTATTTTACTGAGTGGTTTTGCATTTGGATCTGGATAGCCACGGAATGCATGAAATGGCCTTTATCTTTCATAGTCACATCCATTCCTGCAAGCTTTTTATTGCATATCTTCCTAGTAGCATACAATTTTATTATTGTCATGTATTTGGTTAACTAGCTTTCACACTTGGGAACTGATATTTTTCAATTTGAATGGTGGAAATTAGGTTCTCAAAGGACACATTGCTTTGGATACTGCCAGATTTCCTAATGGAACAAATGGTATATTATTACTGTAAATTTGCTGTGCTTTCATTTTCTCTAGACCTGATTTTGATTAATGATAGGATGCCTAAAAATATGATGTTGAAAGAATGAGGGTTAAGAATTAAAATGAACATCTGAAAGAGCTTTTCTGTAGTTAGTTGCTTCGCATGGAATTTATAAAATTTGCTTTGTGGTTTCCTTTAAAGGGATCCTTTAAACTGAAAATGGCTTTGTGGCAGGACATGCTCTCGACATTCTTGCTCGAGTTCCTGTTGTGCGGAATCGAAGTAAAGTATGAAAGGAAAAACAAGACCACAGATTTAACGTGGTTCGGCAAATTGCCTACGTCCACGGGAGACAGCAAACTTGTATTAAAAGAGAATACAAAGTACACCCTTAGGTGAAACTTACAGATTAGATCTCTTAAGTAGATCTTACAGAATAGAACTCTCTAACTCTCAGGAATGAATTTTGAATACTGAAGTTGAGCTCTATTTATAGGTGTAATCGGGGGCAAAAACGTAATTATAAATATATATTTAATATATTTATATTTATATTTAAATTAAACGGCGCATTCGGCGCAGTTTGAAAAAGAAGGACGGCGCCGAATGCGCCGTCCACTTTTCTTTTGTTACTGCGCCGTCCACTTTTCATTTGTTAACCCCATGCGCCATCATTTGGTTTCCCAGGGCGTGGTCCCCACAAATCTCCACCTCCACGTCATGTGGAACAGGACTCCAAACTGTTGCTGCCTCCATTAGTGCCCTTAGGCACTCCAAGCTCGTGAGATGTTGATCAAGTCCAAACAATGTTGGAACTTGATCCCTGTAACCACCTTTGTAAGCATATCTGCGGGGTTATCTGCAGTCTTGATCTTTTGCAGAAGAATACTACCTTCTTCTACTATTTCTCGAACAAAATGAAAACGAACATCAATATGTTTCGTTCGACTGTGATGAACTTGGTTCTTTGCCAAACAAATGGCACTCTGGCTGTCGCAGAAAACTTCAACATTCTTCTGCACAATTCCCAAGTCTTTAGTCAATCCATGAAGCCAGATTGCTTCCTTGAAAGCTTCTGTTACTGCCATGTACTCTGCCTCTGTAGTAGACAAAGCAACTGTTGACTGTAGTGTTGATCTCCAACTCACTGGTCCTCCTGCCATACTGAAAACATAACCAGTAGTAGATCTGCGCTTGTCAAGATCTCCAGCATAGTCCGAATCCACATATCCGACTAGATGCTTACAACTTTTCATATCTCTCTCGAACTTTAAACCAATATCTACAGTACCATGAATGTATCGTAGAATCCACTTCACTGCTTGCCAGTGGCCTTTACCGGGGTTGTGCATGTAACGACTTACCATACTTACAGCATGTGAAATGTCAGGTCGGGTACACACCATAGCATACGTCAAGGCACCAACTGCATTTGCATATGGAATGTTCTCCATTTACTTCTTCTGATCCTCGGAATTTGGTGACATTGATGAACTTAGTTTGAAATGTGGTGCCAATGGTGTGCTCACAGGTTTTGTGTCATTGCCGATGTCAAAAGTTTGAAGAACTTTCTTTAAGTACTGAGTCTGAGTCAAACAGATTTTGCCTTTGACTCTGTCTCGAGTTATCTCCATCCCGAGAATTTTTCTGGCCTCTCCAAGATCCTTCATTTCAAACTCTGAGCTCAATTGAGCCTTGAGCTTGCTGATCTCCACCTTGCTTTTAGATGCGATTAACATATCATCTACATATAAAAGCAAGTAGATAAAAGTACCATCTTGAAGTTTGCGATAGTAGACACAATGATCAAACTGACTCCGAGTATATTTTTGCCCTTGGATGAAGCTGTCAAATCGCTTGTACCGCTGTCTCGGTGACTGCTTCAGGCCATACAGTGACTTGCTCAACTTGCAAGCCCAATTCTCTCTTCCTGGTACTTTGAATCCATCTGGTTGAGACATATATATCTCCTCGTCCAAATTACCATGCAGAAAAGCAGTTTTGACATCGAGTTGGGCTAACTCGAGATCAAACTGTGCAACCAAAGCCAATAATATTCGAATTGACGAATGCTTAACAACAGGTGAGAATACCTCATTGTAGTCAATTCCTTCCCTCTGAGCGTAGCCTTTTGCTACCAGTCTGGCTTTGTATCGGATATCATCTGTGCTGGGAGAGCCTTCCTTCTTAGCGAAAATCCATTTGCAGCCAATTGATTTCTTTCCTTTTGGAAGTGGAACCAACTTCGAAGTCTGATTCTGATGGAGTGATGTCATCTCCTCATTCATTGCCATTTTCCACTTATCACTTTCCATACTCTGAATAGCATCTTTGTAATTGTATGGAATATCGTCTCCGGTGACTGGAAATGCATATGCAACCATGTCAGTGTACCGAGCAGGTTTGCGGATTTCTCTTCTTGGTCGACTGGTGGCAATTGAATCTGGTTCTTGACTGATGTCTGGTCCTGGAGCCTCCACCTCAACTGAGATTTCCTCATCTTCTTCAGGATGGTTGGATATCTCTGCTGACTTGCTAGGAGTTACTGGAATATCTAACTCCACCTGCTGAGGCAAATCTGGATCGCGAATTTCTTTATCAGAAACTGTATGCTTTAACATCACAGATTCATCAAAAGTTACATCTCGACTTTTGACAATTGTCTTTGTATCAGGGTTCCATAGTCGGAAAGCCTTAACTCCTTCACTAAAGCCCATGAAAATCGCTTTCTTGGACCTAGGATCCAGTTTGGATTCCTTCACATGGAAATATGCAGTGCATCCAAAAATGCGCAGAGAATCATAATCTGAAACGGGGTGTCCAGACCATACCTCCTTGGGAGTTTTGCCATCTAGTGCTGTTGCAGGAAGTCGATTGATGATATGAGAGGCATATGACAAAGCTTCAGCCCAAAATGCCTTGCTCAGTCCAGAATGAGATAACATGCAGCGAACTTTATCTACCAAAGTACGATTCATGCGTTCAGCAACACCGTTTTGTTGTGGCGTGCCTGGGACTGTGAAATGTCTGACAATCCCTTCATTCTCACAAAATTTCTGAAATGGGTCTGACTTGTATTCTCCTCCATTATCAGATCTGAGCCTCTTAATCTTCCTTCCCGTTTGGGTTTCTACCATTTTCTTCCATATAAGAAAGGTATCGAGCACTTCATCTTTGTGCTTCATGGTATAAACCCAAACATAACGAGAGAAATCATCAATAAAAGTAACAAACCAACGTTTACCGCCCAATGAAGCATTTTGAGAGGGTCCCCAGACGTCGGTATGAACATAATCTAATGTACCTTTTGTGCGGTGGATGGCAGTTCCAAACTTAACTCTCGTCTGCTTGCCTAAGATACAGTGCTCGCAGAAGTCAAGTTTTCCAGTTTTTGCACCTTTTAGAGAACCTTGCTTAATCAAGGTTTGAAGAGCTTTCTCTCCAACATGTCCGAGCCGCATGTGCCAAAGTCGGGAAGTGTCCGATGAAACATCATTAGAACTGGTGCAAGCTGAGACACTTCCGATTACTGTGTGTCCATCAAGGAAATAAAGATTTCCTTTCTGAGTACCCTTCATGGCCAAGAATGCTCCACGTACAACTTTCAGAACTCCACCTTCAATGGTTACCTTGTAACCGCTGGAATCAAGGACTCCTAAGGATATCAGATTTTTCTTCAGATCTGGAACATATCTGACGTCCGTGAGCCGTCTTGTTGTACCGTCATGCATCTTAAGGCGTATAGTTCCAATACCTTTTGTGCGGCAGGTATTGTTGTTGCCCATGACCACGACTCCTCCATCGAACTCATCTAATTTTGAGAACCAATGGCGATTCGGACACATATGATAGGAACATCCGGAATCTAAAATCCATCTATCAGACTGAATGTCTATAGATGAAACTGAGAATGCAGAATCTTCTTCCGCTTTTTGTGCCACATTTGCATCTGTCTTGCCCTTATTTGGACAATCTTTCTTCCAGTGCCCCTTTTGGTGACAATAGGCACATTCATCCTTCCCAAGATGTTGACGTGAAGAAGGTCCTTTTGACTTTGAGCGAGATCGGCCTCGCCCACTGGATCTATTAGATCTGTTGTTAGCCCTGCCTCTGGATACCGTCAAGGCTGCTGGTGATGCTTCCTTGTGATCGCGTTGGTCCTTCCTTCGATACTCGTTGTTCACCAAAGCATTTGAAACATCACTGAATTTAACCTCATCTTTGCCATATAACAAAGTTATTGTTAAATGTTCATAACTTTAAGGCAAAGAGTTTAACAACAACAGTGCCTTATCCTCATCAATAATTTCAACATCAAGATTTAGTAGATCAGCAAGAATCTTGTTGAAATTATCAAGATGCTCAATCATGGGAGTACCTTGTTTGTACTGAAAACGAAAGAGCTTCTTCTTCAGGTAGAGGCGGTTCTCTATGCTTTTCGTCATATACTTGTCCTCCAACTTCTTCCAGAGACTTGTTGCCATAGTCTCTTTCATGACAAAGTACTTCTGATCTTTGGCCAAGCAGAGTCTGATTGTTCCACAAGCTTGACGATTGACGAAATACCAATCATCATCGGACATATCCTTGGGCTTGGTTTCCAAGGCGATATGTGAGCCTTCTCGGAATAAAAGATCTTGAACTTCGCATTGCCACATGCCAAAGTTGTTGGTGCCGTTGAATTTCTCCACCTCGAACTTTGCATTAGACATCGAACTTCTTTGCCAAGGCCTGCTTGTGCTTGGAATTTCCTCTGCCATTTAGACCGAAGATATTTATGACTTAGCAGCTGAATCTATAGAAACTGATTGCACGGTTGCGTCCGAAACGGTCGAAAATGGTGGAAACGAGTCTGACTTTGCTGAAATCAGACGAAAAATGAGCCGAATAAGGTTGGTCAACAAGAATTGATGAATAGGGTCGGGCTGAACGCGGACTGGGCCGTGAACAGGGACGGGCTGTGAACAGTTTCTGGGCTTAAACAGTGACGGCTGTGAACAGTTCTGGGCTGTAAACAGTTTATGGGCTGTAAACAGTGACGGACCGAACAGTTTCTGGGCTTAAACAGTGACGGGCTGTGAACAGGTTCTGTGCTTGAACAGTAACGGTCTTTGAACAGTTCTGGGCTTGAACAGTGCCGGGCTGTGAACAGTCTGGGCTGTAAACAGTGACGGGGCTGTGAACAGTCTGGGCTGTAAACAGTTACGGGCCGACCAGTTTTGGGCCTTCAACAGTATCGGACTGGTGAACAGAATCGGACCGGTGAACAGGGGGTCGGACCGGTGAACAGTGTCGGACCTCGGACAGGTGAACAGTCACCGGTATGAACAGTGCGCGGCCGGAATGAACAGTGACGGCGGTATGAACAGTGAACGGTTGTTTCCGGTATGAACAGTGCTGCCAAATACGGTACGGGGCTCAAACTTTGATCGGCTCCTATGGACTCGTTTCTTCTCCGTTTTTCTCGCCGTTTGTTGCGTTGGACTCCTGAGAACAAGAGCTACCTCCTCGGGTGATCAGAACACAGTTTTGATCACGTTTACAAAATTTCAAAATTTCGACGTTGTCTTAAAAAATTTCGACAGAGAGTCTGTTTTTCTTCCAAAACCTCACCTTGGCTCTGATACCAATTTGTTGTGCGGAATCGAAGTAAAGTATGAAAGGAAAAACAAGACCACAGATTTAACGTGGTTCGGCAAATTGCCTACGTCCACGGGAGACAGCAAACTTGTATTAAAAGAGAATACAAAGTACACCCTTAGGTGAAACTTACAGATTAGATCTCTTAAGTAGATCTTACAGAATAGAACTCTCTAACTCTCAGGAATGAATTTTGAATACTGAAGTTGAGCTCTATTTATAGGTGTAATCGGGGGCAAAAACGTAATTATAAATATATATTTAATATATTTATATTTATATTTAAATTAAACGGCGCATTCGGCGCAGTTTGAAAAAGAAGGACGGCGCCGAATGCGCCGTCCACTTTTCTTTTGTTACTGCGCCGTCCACTTTTCATTTGTTAACCCCATGCGCCATCATTTGGTTTCCCAGGGCGTTGTCCCCACAGTTCCATTGTGGAATATGGGTCTTGATTATCGACATGGTACTGGTCATGGAATTGGGTCTTACTATGTTCATGAAGGTCTGCACATTTTTTACTTTTTTTTTTTAGAGTAAACAAACAACATTATATTAATCAAAGCAGCAAAAGTAACAAAAGAACAGAGCACTAGAGGTGCACCAAGCAAAACATAACGCTAGAGAGAAAACAAAGTCCTAATGCCCCCAATCATAAAACAGCTTTAACTAAAGCAAGCATTCCCCCCAATTTTGTTCCACTCGTTAATAGAGAACCCTTGATCGATTTTGAATGCCACAATTCAAGAACTAGCCAAAAGGACAGTGTCATTCCACAATACATCCACGTTCCTAGACACACCATCAAAGATTCAATGGTTACGTTCCATCCAAATTGTCCAAAGAGTTGCAAGATTTGACGACCGCATGATCTTAACTTGATTACCCCGTCGGCCTTGGATGTGAGACACTGTCAAACAATCATCCAAAGAGGCTGGAATAGAAAATTTCCCTCCTATTCTTGCTTGCCACTCCCTCCACAGACTCACTGAATTGGAACATCTGAAGAAAAGGTGACTGACGTCATCTACACTATTGAAACACAAAGAGCAACAGAGTGAGGAATCAACTAGATAAATGGGAGACGTCTTTGAAGTTCATCACCCATGTTCAGCTTTTTAAGGGTCATAATCCACTTGAACATTTTAATCTTAGATGGAACATGGGCATTTCAAAGAGAAGAGCTCAAAGGGAATGAGGAAAAGGAGGGGTCATCGATCAGGAAATGGAAAAAAAGATTTACAGGTAAAGTGGCTCGAGTGGTGAAGGGACCAAGTAAGTCTATCAGGGCTGTGGACAATCTAACAATGTTCAAGATCGCAAGTAAAACATCGAGTTCAACTTACTTTAACCTTGATGCTTCATGCTAACGGTGTACATGAGTTGGGTTAGGACCAAAATCTAACCCAACTCAAACAGTTCGGGTTTGACTTGGGTTGGGTTGGGTTGGTTCATCGAGTTGGACATATCTAAAATTCTTATTTGCAACAAAAAAAATACAGCTTGTTTAGCAAAAAAAAAGAAAAAATCAAAAGTTTTTGAGACACTTCATCAGCACAAAAAAAAAAAACAATTTTAGCAAATCTTATACCAAGAAAGTAAATTTACAGAATATTAATCATTAACAAAATCAATTAAAAAACAAGAATTCTTCAAGAATTTTAACACACAAAAGCAAAGGGCTAATTCTAATAATTTAACAATACTTCAAGATTTTTAACACACAATCAACCAGGTTGGGAAGCATGCAAATAATAAATAATCAATGCATAATAGTTGAGCAATATAAACCGTTATACCTTTCCAAAAAGGTCTAGGGTTTCGAAACTTATGTTTGATTCGGGTCGGGTTATTCAATTTTTTATGGACTCAACCCATGACTCAACCCAAATTGATCAGGTTAGACATTTAGAACCCAACCCAACCCAAATAACCAATCTAATCCAACCCAAAAGGTTCGGTTTGGTCGGGTTAATCGGGTTGATGAACACCCCTACTTCATGCTGCTCAAGCATCAAAACTTTGATAACCAAACAAATAAAAGAATTCTTTTGGGGGGTCCATAAACAGTGCCCAAGGCTGCCACCATTGTGGGGTCTAAGAAAGGAATATGGAATGCAGCCTTAACTCCACATTGGAAAGGCTGTTTTCAGGTTTGAACTTGAGACCTCTAGGTCATAATGGAACAACCTTAACCGTTGCGTCAAAACCACTCTTCAAATAAAAGAAATACGTGAGTCACATTTATTTCTACTTTTGCGTCATAATGGAACAACCTCAACTGTTGGCACTACAAGCATCAATGACAGTTACATATGGTTAGTTTCATCTCTTTATTACTAGGATGTTACAGTTGTTGGATCTCATACCCTTGAAGTTTTCTTTGCTTTTAATATGAAATAGGAAACATCAAAATCAACATAAAGCCTTGTAATCTTGTTTCAACCAACTGTTTGTTATGCGGAATCGGAGTAAAGCATGAAAAGAAAAACAAGACAACAATTTAACGTGGTTCGGCAAATTGCCTACGTCCACGGGAGGCAGCACTCTTGTATTACTTCACCCTTAGGTAGATCTTACAGATTGAATATCTGAATAGATCTCTCAGAATAGATCTCATTGAACATTATTTTAAGAATGAAGTAAGGCCCTATTTATAGGAGTATTCAAGGGTAATTGTGTAATTATAAATAGTATATTTTAATACTATTTGTCATGCAATTTCAAATAATCCGGCGAGGGTAGATAGAGTTGGTGGCCGCCCTCATTGGCGGCCGCCAACCAATTGGTTTTGTTTCTTCCACCAACCAATTGATTTGTTTATTTAATGGGGTGGACCCCACAACTCTCCAACTCCACCTCATGTGAAACAAGACTCCTTCACACCTGCAATCTCTCTACAAATAGCAAGCTTTCTAAAAAAAAACTGTTGTTGCCTCCATTAGTGCTCTTAGGCACTCCGAGCTCGTGAGATGTTGATCAAGTCCAAACAATGTTGGAACTTGATCCCTGTAACCACCTTTGTAAGCATATCTGCGGGGTTATCTGCAGTCTTGATCTTTTGCAGAAGAATACTCCCTTCTTCTACTATTTCTCGAACAAAATGAAAACGAACATCAATATGCTTCGTTCGACTGTGATGAACTTGGTTCTTTGCCAAACAAATGGCACTCTGGCTGTCGCAGAAAACTTCAACATTCTTCTGCACAATTTCCAAGTCTTTAGTAAATCCATGAAACCAGATTGCTTCCTTGAAAGCTTCCGTTATTGCTATGTACTCTGCCTCTGTAGTAGACAAAGCAACTGTTGATCTCCAACTCACTGGTCCTCCTGCCATAGTAAAAACATAACCAGTAGTAGATCTGCGCTTGTCAAGATCTCCAGCATAATCCGAATCCACATTTCCGACTAGATGCTTACAACTTTTCGTATCTCTCTCGAACTTTAAACCAATATCTATAGTACCATGAATATATCGTAGAATCCACTTCACTACTTGCCAGTGGCCTTTACCGGGGTTGTGCATGTAACGACTTACCATACTTACAGCATGTGAAATGTCGGGTCTGGTACACACCATAGCATACATCAAGGCACCAACTGCATTTGCATATGGAATGTTCTCCATTGGCTTCTTCTGATCTTCGGAATTTGGTGACATTGATGAACTTAGCTTGAAATATGGTGTCAATGGTGTGCTCACAGGTTTTGTGTCATTGCCAATGCCAAAAGTTTGAAGAACATTCTTCAAATACTGAGTCTGAGTCAAACAGATTTTGCCTTTGGCCCTGTCTCGAGTTATCTCCATCCCGAGAATTTTTCTGGCTTCTCCAAGATCCTTCATTTCAAACTCTGAGCTCAATTGAGCCTTTAGTTTGTTGATCTCCACCTTACTTTTAGATGCGATTAACATATCATCTACATATAAAAGAAAGTAGATAAATGTACCATTTTGAAGTTTGCGATAGTAGACACAATGATCAAACTGGCTCCGGGTATATTTCTGCCCTTGGATGAAGCTGTCAAATCTCTTATACCACTATCTCGGTGACTGCTTCAGGCTATACAATGACTTGCTCAACTTGCAAGCCCAATGCTCTCTTCCTGGTACTTTGAATCCTTCTGGTTGAGACATATATATCTCTTCTTCCAAATTACCATGCAGAAAAGCAGTTTTGACATCGAGTTGGGCTAACTCGAGATCAAACTGTGCAACCAAAGCCAATAATATTCGAATTGACGAATGCTTAACAACAGGTAAGAATACCTCATTGTAGTCAATTCCTTCCCTCTGAGCGTAGCCTTTTGCTACCAGTCTGGCTTTATATCGGATATCATCTGTGCTGGGAGAGCCTTCCTTCTTAGCGAAAACCCATTTGCAGCCAATTGGTTTCTTTCCTTTCGGAAGTGGAACCAATTTCCAAGTCTGATTCTGATGGAGTGATTTCATCTCCTCATGCATTGCCATTTTCCACTTATCACTTTCCATGCTCCGAATAACATCTTTGTAATTGTATGGAATATCATCTTCGGTGACTGGTAATGCATATGCAACAATGTCAGTGTACCAAGCAGGTTTGCGGATTTCTCTTCTTGGTCGACTGGTGGCAATTGATTCTGGTTGTTGACTGATGTCTGGTCCTGGAGCCTCCACCTCAACTGAGATTTCCTCCTCGTCTTCTTCAGGATGGTTGGGTATCTCTGCTAACTTGCTAGGAGTTACTGGAATATCTAACTCCACCTGCTGATGCAAATCTGGATCTCGATTTTCTTTATCAGAAACTGTATGCTTTAACATCACAGATTCATCAAAAGTTACATCTCGATTTTTGACAATCGTCTTTGTCTCAGGGTTCCATAGTCGGAAAGCCTTAACTCCTTCACTAAAGCCCATGAAAATCGCTTTCTTGGACCTAGGATCCAGTTTGGATTCTTTCACATGGAAATATGCAGTGCATCCAAAAATGTGCAAAGAATCATAATCTGAAACGGGTTGTCCAGACCATACCTCCTTGGGAGTTTTGCCATCTAGTGCTGTTGCAGGAAGTCTATTGATGATATGAGAGGCATATGACAAAACTTCAGCCCAAAATGCCTTGCTCAGTCCAGAATGAGATAACATGCAACGAACTTTATCTACCAAAGTACGATTCATGCGTTCAGCAACACCATTTTGTTGTGGCGTGCCTGGGACTGTGAAATGTCTGACAATCCCTTCATTCTCACAAAATTTCTGAAATGGGTCTGACTTGTATTCTCCTCCATTATCAGATCTGAGCCTCTTGATCTTCCGTCCTGTTTGGGTTTCTACCATTTTCTTCCATATAAGAAAGATATCTAGCACTTCATCTTTATGTTTCATGGTATAAACCCAAACATAACGTGAGAAATCATCAATGAAAGTAACAAACCAACGTTTACCTCCCAATGAAGCATTTTGAGAGGGTCCCCAGACGTCGGTATGAACATAATCTAATGTTCCTTTTGTGCGGTGGATGGCAGTTCCAAACTTGACTCTCGTCTGCTTGCCTAATATACAGTGCTCACAGAAGTCAAGTTTTCCGGTCTTTGCACCTTTAAGAAAACCTTGCTTTATCAAGGTTTGAAGAGCCTTCTCTCCAACATGTCTGAGCCGCATGTGCCAAAGTCGGGAAGTGTCTGATGAAACATCACTAGAACTGGTGCAAGCTGAGACACTTCCGATTACTGTGTGTCCGTCAAGGAAATAGAGATTTCCTCTCTGAGTACCCTTCATGGCCAAGAATGCTCCACGTACAACCTTCAGAACTCCACCTTCAATGGTTACCTTGTAACCGCTGGAATCAAGGACTCCTAAGGATATCGGGTTTTTCTTCAGATCTGGAACATATCTGACGTCCATGAGCCGTCTTGTTGTACCGTCATGCATCTTAAGGCGTATAGTTCTAATACCTTTTGTGTGGCAGGTATTGTTGTTTCCCATGAGCACGACTCCTCCATCGAACTCATCCAATTTGGAGAACCAATGTCGATGCGGACACATATGATAAGAACAACCGAAATCTAATATCCATCTATCAAACTGATTTTCTATAGATGAAACTGAGAATGCAGAATTTTCTGCAGCCTTCTGTGCCACATTTGCATCTGTCTTGCCCTTTTTTGGACAATCTTTCTTTCAGTGCCCTTTTTGGTGACAATAGGCACATTCATCCTTTGCAAGACGTTAACGTGATGAAGGTCTTTGCCAAGGTCTACTTGTGCTTGGGATTTCCTCCGCCATTAAGACCGAAAATATGTATGACGCTGAAAAGTGCTTGAAAAATGATAAACAACTCCAACTAAGCTATATCAATAACTTAGGAGCTGAATTTACAGAAATTGATTATACGGTTGCGTCCGGAACGGTCGAAAATGGTGGAAACGAGTCTAACTTTGTTGAAATCAGGCGGATGAATAGTATCAGGTCGGGATGAATAGTATCGGGTCGGGAAATGAACAGTATCAAGCCGGATAAAACAAAATCGGGGCCGAATAATTAGTATTGGGCCGGAAAAAAAGCAGTATCGGGCATGGATAAACAGTATCAGGCCCGATAAATAGTATCAGACCGGATAAACAGTATCGGGTTGTGATGAACAGCATCAGCCGAACAGGGCTGGGCCGATATGAACAGTTCGGACTGAGTAGGCTGGACCAAATGAACAGGGCAAATGTGTGGTCTGGGCCGCGAATGAACAGAGCGGATTATGTGGGCTGGATCATGGATGAACAGTGCAGACTGTTTGGGCTGGACCGCGGATGAACAGTGAGGTCTGTGTGGGTTGGATCGCAGATAAACAGTTGCGGATCTGGGTCGGGTTCGGATCGGATGAATAGCGTCGCGTGTAATACCCCGTAAATTTTAATTAAATATATACGTTGAAGTACGCGTATATCGAGATGTATAATATACGTATTTTATACGTATGAGCTAAATATATGCGTGAGAATACACGTATTTAGCTAAATATACGCGTGTATGAAATACATGCTATAATTACGGAATGTGAGTAAATAAATAAAATTATTAAATAAAGAATATGAGTTGTATTAGTTAAATTGAGTTGAAGTAAATTGATTAATTTATGGGGTTGGTTAATTAAACATGTGGATTGGAATATGATTTAAAGACTTAAGGCATAGTATGATGAATACATGTGAAATAAGTGAATTGAGTTGATGGTGCATGGTTTAATGAATTAAAGGGATTAATTTAGGAGGTGAGTTGGTTTGTTAACTTGCATGAGGAGCATGGGATAACATGGGGAAGTTTGTTTGTTAAATGGCATGAGGAGTATGGGATCAAAAGAATAAAAAAAATAAAATAAAAATAAATGCTTTAGTTGGTTCCAACGTGTGACAACAAGCAAATAAAAAAAAATAAAAATGATGAAATGAAATGAAACAAAAGAATGAGAAGAAGTTGCAGAATGGAAAAGAAAGAAGCAGAGAGGAAGACGGAGAAGAAGGAGAAAAAGAAGAAGGGGAAACGTGCGATTCGAACGAAATTCGGACCGTCGGTAAGTAATTTTCACGCTTTTTCTTCGTAAAATTACTATCTAAGCTATTCTAGCGGAGAAATTTTGACTGTAAGAGCCGTTTTACGGCGTTTAACAAATTGGGATTTTGACCCCAACGTGAATAAAACTCCGCTAGAATGGTAGAAAATGCTCCCTTGACTGCTAGAAACCTGAATATGTGGTTAGATTCAATTTTATGATTTTTGGAGCCGTTGGACAATTTTAATACAATTTACATCTTTCGGATGAATAGTAAAAATAAATAGTAAATGTAAATAGTAAATAGTAAAAGTGAATAGTAAATAGTAAAAGTAAATAGTAAATAGTAAATGTGAATAGTAATAGTAAATAGTAAAAGTGAATAGTGAATAGTGAATAGTAAAAAAATGAATAGTACTGTAAATAGTGAGTTGATATTTTAGTAGCTACCGAAATGGTAAATGACGATTCTCATAATAATCTATGGTCATTTCAGTGTTTAAATTGAGAGCTTAAGGGCACTGAGGAAGCAACATTGTTGCTTGATTTTAGAGGTTGGCTTAGAGAAACTCGTGTAACCACTGTGAGTATAGTTTTCTTGATTTGGTTCTTGTATGGCATTGTACGTATATAAAATGGTTGATGGTATGCATGTTAGATTTATATATACTGCATTGAGTTTTATGGATCATGCAAACTAATTTTAACATTGGAGTTTGTAATGATGAGGCTTTGCGATTCCTCATTGTCATTTCGTTAGGTTTGTCCTAACAAGGGTTGCGATCCTTGAAATGATTGTTAATTGGGTAATGAGAGGTTGTGGCTACCTTGTAATGGTCATACAAGGGTTAGACCCGCTCTCTTGCCTTGCGGAGGAGGGAGATTGTGTATTGTGTTATTGAATTGGGTAATGAGAAGTTGTGTCTACCTTGTACGACCATACAAGGGTTAGACCCGCTCTCTTGCCTTACGGAGGAGGGAGATTGTGCATTGTGTTTTGAAATTGGGTAATGAGAGGTTGTGTCTACCTTGTACGACCATACAAGGTTAGACCCGCTCTCTTGCCTTGCGGAGGAGGGAAATTGTGTATTGTATTATTGAAAATCATGAAATTTATGATATTGACATGTACAATATATTCGTTGAATGATGCATGTGTTGCATAAGTGTTTGAAATGCTTTTAAATGTCATATTTCTCTAAATGTATATAATTGCCAACTCAAGAACTATATTCACTGAGCTGTTGTTTGCTCACCCAATTTCCTCCAATCTTTCAGGTATTGAGTCGAAGGGAAAAGGAACTTGTCTGGTATGTGTATGTCTGCTTGGAGGAAAGAGCTTTTGTTATTTTGCTATGTATAATTATCACACATTATAGATATATATATTATCATCTAGATGGGATGTGTGGACATATATTTATATTGGATGAGGAAATGATAATTTGATGTGTGAGTGAATGGAATGATCATCTATATATATGGGATTTGATTTGATGTGTGGTATAGAAAAAAGAAAAAAAAAATATTCTGTACATTTTGGGAATGTTTGTGAGAGTACAGGAAGGCTGATAGTGTATTATATACTGTATATGGGTTTGTACAGTGTATAGTACGCTGTGCCGGTCATGACATCAACCTACGTCAGGGGCGTCGTGACATCGCGGGTGAACAGTGTCGGGGATGAACAGTGCCGGGGATGAACAGCGTCGGACAAAAAATTACAAAATACAGAGATCAAACTTTGATCGGCTCCTGCGAACTCGTTTCTTGTCCGTTTTTCTCGCCATTTATTGCGTTGGACTCCTGGAAACAAGAGCTACCTCCACAGGTGATCAGAAAACAATTTCGATCACTGTTACAAAATTTCGAAATTTCGACGCAGTCTCGAAAAAATTCAACAGAGAGTCTGTTTTTCTTCCAAAACTTCACCTAGGCTCTGATACTAATTTGTTATGCGGAATCGGAGTAAAGCAGGAAAAGAAAAATAAGACAACAATTTAACGTGGTTCGACAAATTGCCTACGTCCACAGGAGGCAGCACTCTTGTATTTCTTTACCCTTAGGTAGATCTTACAGATTGAATATCTTAATAGATCTCTCAGAATAGATCTCACTGAACATTATTTTAAGAATGAAGTAAGGCCCTATTTATAAGAGTATTCAAGGGTAATTGTGTAATTATAAATAATATATTTTAATATTATTTATCATGCAATTTCAAATAATCCGGCGAGGGTAAATGGAGTTGGTGGCCGCCAACTAATTGGTTTTGTTTCTTCCACCAACCAATTGATTTATTTATTTAATGGGATGGACCCCACACTGTTATCAGGCTTTACAATCATGTTCTGTCATTCCATTCTTCTAATTTCATCTTTCTTTTCTAGAGTATAGCTCTAACGTCGTTCCTCACTATTGCAATCCTAGGTGAATTTTAGTGTTTTTAACTTGAACTTTGCCATTTCACTCCATCTATGTGCAGTTCTTTGTATATCTAACATAGACAAACCACTTCAGCTGACTTGTTCTCATTTTACCAATAAGTAGTGCCATCTTTAAGTTGTTGCGAACTATTTTACGTATGCTTTTATTCTTTCCAGTTTCGTGACTTTCTTCACCAATCTACCTAAACATCCTTGTCTCAGCCACACTTCTTTTATGCATCACTTCTTTAACTACTTGTAATTCTGCTTCATGGACCATGGTTAATATTTTTCTTTAGTCATAATGTTGGAAAATTATGCACCGATATGCTGAAATTGATATAGAACTGTGTTGTCAAGGCAGCACCCTGAATATTAGGACCAAACCAATTTGGTCGTTAATAAGCTGAGTTAATTATCAAATTGTGTCACACCTGGGTTGCACACAGTGCCTTCTACCCAGGATGATGAGTACCCCGCAAGACATACTTCAGTCATTATGAAATTATAATATTGTCCCATCACGGTCCAGACAGTCATCACAAGGACGTCTTCCCGGGATTATTTGTCCAAACTATTCATCATAAATAGTGCAAGGCCTCACCGGATTCGAACCTCACACCTCATATAAATTGATTTCGCAATCTGAGTAGTCAATGGTTCAGTGGCTACTTAGATTGTGAAATCAAACCTTATAAGGAGGTTGTGAGTTCAAATATGGGGGAGGTCCTGCACTATTCATGAATGAATAGTGTGAACAAATGATCTGGGTATGGGGCGCTTGTGTAATCCATATGGGATAATATTTTGTGGTGCTATGGTTGTAATACGCTTGAGTAGGAGGTACCAATCACCATGGGTAGGGGACACTGTGTGCAACCCAGGTGTGACAAAAATGCCTTATGAACACATATAAGCCGCCATCTCATTTACCGGTTGCCACTACCCTTCCCGTTTGACGATTCTGGATAAAAAAAAAAAGGTTATTAGCAAATGTAACAGAGAGAGGAAAAACAGATGTTAATTTACTAATTGACAAGAGATTCTTGGTTAGACGAGGAACAACTAATACATCCAATAAATCCAGTGTTGGGGTAGGAGAGATGGTACCGGTGTGAGTAATGGGTAGGGACGCACCATTCCCTACAATTACACGATCCTTACCTGTATAATGACTTGCTTGATCCAAGGGGGAAAGGTCTGGTGTCATGTGGGCCGATGCCCCTGTGTCCAGGTACCAATCACTGGGCTCGGGCCCATTAAGAGAACAGGAGGCGTTAAAGGCCTGAGCGAGATGGGCTGTGTTGCCGACGGCATCTACTCCTCGTGCATACCTCTGGTTGCACTTGTCGGCATAGTGCCCTTCCTGCCGGTAGATTTGACAGCACGGTGGACGACGTCCCTGCCAAGAGTTAGAACGACCATTTTCGCGGTGTGAAGAGGGATTTTGTCCCTGTTGGTTCCGAGTTGAGTGCCTGGGAGTTGAGCGATTGGGGCCGCGATTTGTGGCTGTAAAAGCAGCAGTTGGTGGACCAGAGGATTCAAAGGGATCGCTGGAAAAGCTCGAAGCTTTCAGCCTTGGAGACCAAATCGGTGAAAGAAGGCAGCGGCCTTTGGCCATTTGGGCGGTGGAGAAACTAGTGAATTCCGAACTCAGTCCTCGAAGGAACTAATGAACCTTATCAGTGCCGTCGACGGGTCTTCCGATGGCATGGAGTTGATCACAAAGGGCCTTGAACGCTCGAGCATACTCTGTTATTGATCGAGTCCCACGTTTCATCAGTTGAAGGTCATCCTTGAGACGAATTTCTCTGGCTTTAGAGCTGTGACTGAAGGTGTTTTCGAGTGTTAACCAGACCTCGCGTGAGATGGAGAGGCCCACAACCTTGGCCATGGCTTCCTTTGTGAGGGAGGAGAGCATGAGACTCAAGAGACGCTGGTCGGTCTTCTTCCACGCCAGGTGTTTGATGCTTGGCGTCTGAGAGCCCACAGGGTCAAAACGTGGAGGGGGTTGAAGAACTACCCTGGCTCTTCCTTAGGAGAAAATTGGGGGATGATAATTTAATGGTTAATATGTGAATCATGGTGTTGAAAGGGAGAAGGGTGGGTGAGGTGATTTCGGCAACCATTGAAACAAGAGGGATAGATGGATGCTAATCCGAGAGGGCTCTGATACCATAAAGGGTTTGAGCAAAACCACCACACTCAATCGTGGTGGGTATTTCTTCTATATATTGTCAATTACAATATGCATAAGAATAATTACAAATCAAAGTTATAAATGCTAATTACAATAAAGATGGAAAGAATGAATTAAGGAATCTCCTAAGATCAAGGTCAATATGGCAAGCCGTGTATTAAGGTAACATATCCTTGACAGAGGGGAACTTTGGTATTAGACTGGAGAATGTGCTTATAGTCGAGGACGCCAACACAAAATTCAATTTCGGTGACAAGGGTTACTTATCCTTCGAGCATATTACATGGGTAAGCCGTTTATTCAATACTCACATCCTGCTTCTTGAATATTTTAATTATTATTGTCTTTAATAGGATGAGCAAACCTTACCTAACTGGTTATCTTAGTTCAGTTGAATGAGCCATTTTTGCCGTAACTTGATGTTGCACCAGGGTCAAGCAAGTATTCAATGTGCACCTATTAGCCTTTGCTTATTGCCATGACCCGTAGCCTTGATATTGTCATGGACTTTCTTCTTGACGCACGTCTGGTTTATTCCTCTAAAGCAATTCAACTTTTCTAATTTGTGGGATATTTCTTTTGCAGGCACCTTACCAGAAAAAATTAATGGACCTCAGCCTGTTAGCACCTGATGAGATGGAGTGGCTGAACACATACCATTCTGAATGCAGAGAAATTTTGGCACCCTGTTTGGATGATGTCGAAATGGAATGGCTGAAGAAAGCAACTGAACCTATTTCTATCAGTTAGCATTGAGTCTCAGTAGCTCCTTGGCATTTGTTGGGAGGGATATACAATGATATGCATTTACTTTATAGTATTTATCAGGATGTTTATCGTGTATTATTAAAGAGCTGCATGGTTAAATGAGATCTTGAAAACAACTGAAAAAGTGAAATTGCTATTTGGAAGCATGTCATGTAGAACTTGTGCAAGATCAGAAATGACCGTTTCTTTTCTGCTAGCTAATGTTTTATTCATTTATTGTTATTTGCTATTATTGTATGGATAAGTGAGTTGGGTTGTTTAAACTATGATCTCATAGCCATTAAGCTTTGATAATGAAGCTGCCTCTATAGATTATCTTGACGGTCTTGTTTTGCAGATGAAGCGGGCAGATCTGATCTTCTGAAACCAACGAGGTTCAAAGTAATCAAGTACACAAATTTTAGAGGGCATACGCCATAGAAGTTTTTTTTTCTTTTTCGTTTTCTTTTTAATTGTTGCAAGATTTTGATTCTTGATTCTTGTTATGAATTATTGAAGAACATCATTTTGTTTAGTAGTAGTAATTGCAATAGTAAATAATCAATCCCAATTACTATTAAAAAGAGTCGTTAAGAATATTAACTCACAAGTAATTTTATTTTTCATAATTAATTTTATCAATATATTTTAATTCTTATCCTTTACCTTTATCCTCACTGCAGATTGTTAATAGGCCACTCTTACAACTAGTTACATCTTTTCTTAATTTACACTTTGCTTTTATCTTCTTAATTTACACTCTGCTTCGATAAATTTAGTTCATTATTATACATCCTCTAAAAAATATGTAGAATAAAAATTATATCAAAAAGCTCAAGTATAATGCAATTTAACTTAAATTCTTATTTTGAAGATAAGTGTAAAAAAACTAATTTAGAATTTTTTAGTAAAGACCACTAATTAAGTATATCTTGCTCTATTTATTAAAAAATATGAAGAAAACTAAAATAAAATAAACCAACTACATTATTAGCATGAGATCCTAAGAGGTGCCGAGCTCATTTGGTGGTTAGTGCAGGAAAGCGCATTACTTACAATGTAGAATAGAGAAGTAAATTGATTGTGGTTAGAATTTAATTTTATGTCCTAAAGACAATCTGGTCCCGCACTGGTGCTTACGGTCTATTGACGATTGTCTCCCAAGATACAACGATCATATCTTGTAACAGTAATACTTTAAATTACACGATCAACGGACTAATATATGATTAGTTCTCTCTCACACACGCATGCACTATGACTAAAACGAAGAATGCATGTTGCAATTGAATGAATGAAATAATTCATATTAAAACTATTTATACTTGGTAAAAGAGTTCAAATCAAAGAGACATCATCAAAAAGAGTCTATACATAATTAGAGACACTATTTAAAAGGCCACATCCATTTAAAATGAATAGGTGTGATGTTAAAAAACACACTTATTTATTACAGCTTTCTATTTTCCCATTTTTCCATTCATCTCAAAATGAGATTTTAATATCCATTTTTTCCAAACAGTTAGCAGCAAGAAGGTGACTGGTGGAAATAAATGCCACAACTACAAGTGAGAATTTTTTCCCACCACATATATATATCTACAAACCATAACATTATCTCTTCTCAGAAAATCCATAATCCTTAATACATCCATTAAAGAGCAGAGTCCAATTAATATATAAAGCAACTGTAGGAATAATCAAAGACTAATTAAGCAGAGAAATATTTGCAACAATTAAAATTGAATATTTAATCAAGATTACTGCTTTTCCGATCCAAGGATCCCATTTACGACGGAAGAAGCAACTACGACGCCCAAGAACTCCGCTCCGGCAACCACTCCGGCCTGCGCTAATCCTCCGAAACTAACTGCCGCTTCAATCTCTCCCTCCGCCATTACGATCTCTCTCTCCGCCGCTTCAATCCCTTTCTCCGCCGTCTCAATTCCTTTCTCCACCTTCTCAATCCCTTCCTTCAGAACCTCCTCTGCTTCCTCTTCTACCTTCTCCAGTTTCTTCCTGATTCCAAACAGTGGAATATCCTGAGCTCTCGCTTTTAGCATATCTCCCCCCGTTAGCACCGTCGACGCCGTCAGCAGAAACATCGACCGTCTCCGGCCGATGACCGTCGCTGGAGGAGATTCGCACGCACTTCGAGGCCATTTTTCCAGGGGAGAATTGCGGTGTGCGGCGTGCACACGTGGGAGAGACGAGACCTGAAGCAGTGCTGCTGAGACTGTGGTAGCCATGGCTTCTGAGAGTTAATTGAAGATGCTGTTCTGTCAGACTTATTTTGTGCAGAAAGAATGTATTACTAAACCATCCCCCAAAAACTTTTGTATTGCCAACAATACCCTTATACCCGGCCAGGCCCGGCCCGGCCCAATGTTGCACTAATCCCGCGTAATCTTAGGAGTACCAGAAATTTGGTCCGAAATGTTTTTCGCGTCCCCTTCCATTTCTAAATTTCCAGTGTTTTCGCCAGAAAGGGGTTTTGAAGTGCAGTGGCACGGAGGGGTTTGGCGGGAGATTGTGGAGATGTCTGCCTCCGACGAGACGCTGACGATGAAGTCTGCGGCCGATGAGGTTACTACTGGAGAGGAGGTACCGGAAATGGGAGAGAAGAAGGGGGAGGAAACCCTAGCGTCGACCGAAGCTCAGATGATATCGGGGAATCAGGGAGGAGGCGAGGAGTCTTCAAGTGTGATGGGACAAGCTTCTTCTGCTCCGGATGAGGAAGAATGTATGAAACCGTTGGATTATGCGTCGGAGTTGATGGAGAAAGGATCAATTGCCATGCAGGCCTGTGATTACGCCGAGGCCGCGGAGTGCTTCAGCCGTGCTGTTGAGATCAGGTTAGGGTTTATGATTTTGGACCTTTTGGTGCTTTGAAAGTGTATGTTTTTTATCTCTTGCATTTCTTCCTTTCTAGTGTCTTGCTGGTGCTTTATAATTCAGTAATTTTACTTCTTCATTTTTGTTCAAATAAATGCTTCAATCATTTCAAATATGGGCTTCTTTTGTGTTGTTAGTGTTGGGATGTATTTGTGATTCGTATGGCTTCAAATAAAGCATTATAAAGCAACATGCGGTACATTATTTACATTTTGTTCATGGATCCAAAACAACTCGGAAAAAAAAAATGATGCAAATTCTTCACAGATTTAATAGACCTTGTCTGAACCCACATGTACTTTTTCTTGAAGGGGCTGTAGTTCTAATACATCTATTAACTTGCCCTTATTTTCTTTCTTTTTGGTTGTTTTGTTGTTCTTGTTGTTGTAATACATTTTATAACATTATCTATGCTGTAGCCTACTCTTATGTGATGTGGTTGTTGTTTTATAATATTATTCAAACAAACAGGTATGCCCGGGAACAATCAATACTGTACGAGTAAACTTGCAACCATGGCTTCTATTGCCTTAAAATCTCGGTTTCCACTTTGTATTATAATTTACCTTGATGTATTTCATCTTCAAGAATATCCAACTAGGAAAGTGCATGGAGAAACTTTTTAAGTGCATTGGTTAATGTGAACATGCTACCAATTTGTGACAAATTTTATAAAGCATGCATTGTTGAGCAAAGGCATGATAGAAAGCATGACTGTCCTACAATTTGAATGGGTTATTGTGCTTCATTTGTGTATTGAAACATCATCTTTGGCTTACTACAACTGCTTAGGTGTACGCTTTTATGGTGTTAACTGGCTCTGGTAGTTTTATTTATTTATTTATTTATTAAAGAACAAGGTTAAAGCATGCACATGGACTAAAGTAGTAACAGTTTCTACGATATCAAAAAGGATTTTCTATGTTTTTTTTTTTTTTGTTTCTTCTTTGCTTTAATTTAATTTCTATCCATTTCCAATCAGTAATTCAATTTCTTCCGGCTTTCTTATTTTTTTAGGGTTGCACATTATGGTGAGATTGCTCCCGAGTGTTCTAGTGCATACCATAAATATGGATGTGCTCTACTATATAAAGCACAAGAAGAAGCTGATCCATTGGGTTCTGTTCCAAAGAAAGAAGATGATTCCTTAATAAATTCTGAAAAGGATGGATCTGCAACCAAAGGCGAATGTTCCTCAACTTCTGTCGTTGCTGATGAAAAGCAAGAGGTGGATTCAACTCACAACGAGGAAGAAACAACTGATGGTTGGTATTTGTGGACAATTCTCGTGAAAATTTATGGCTTTATTTCTCTTTTTAATTGCTTTTGTAGTGTGTGCTATTTGTGATAATCTTTCTATGCACAAATGCAATGATTTATGTATTGGTTGATACTCATTTTTGCTTTGATATTAAAAATATTCACAATGGTTATGATAGATCTTAAAAGTTAAAGACTAAAGCAAACAATCACACACTTTTAACACAACAAATATTAAAATAAACATTTGGGATATTTTTATGGCATCAATAATGTTTAATGCATGTTGTGTGCATAACCCATAAAAATCTTTCCAATATGGAGCTAAGGCTGCGTACATTGTCCTTCCCTAGACACCGCAAGAGTGGTAGCCTCGCACATTGGTTATGCTCTTTTCATGTTGTGTGTATGATGAATTCTTAAATAATTACATTCTACCATTCTAGGTCTTGACATATGAAGTGAGTATGAATTGTATGAATTGTGCAATACTTCACCAATAAATATAACTTCCTTCCAAATATGACTAAGGAAATCAAGTGATGTGTTCTAGATGTGTATTATGGAAAGGTGTTATAATTTCATCACCAAGACCTACTCCCAAGAGTAGCTAGATGAGGAAGTAAAATCAATCCTTGTTCATACATTGGCTTCTTTAGTATGAAATGAGCCACTTTTAAATAGGTTCATTCCTTTGGCCCAAAATATGATTAATCCAACATAGGCTACGAAACCTCAAGTCAAACCTTGTTCATACATTGGCTTCTTTAGTATGAAATGAACCACTTTTAAATAGGTTCATTCCTTTGGCCCGAAATATGATTAGTCCGACATACGCTACGAAACCTCAAGTAGTTTACCAGATTAATTGACAAGTCAAGTGTTCTCAGCCAACCAAGCAAAATTGATGGGCTCTTGGTCACCATCCCTTTCTAAAGGGTTTGAAGAAATAAAGTTTTTCTCTCCCTTTCCTTTCCATTCAGTTATTAATAAGCTCTGGTAAATAGATGAACTCAACCCTCTTATTCTCTATAACCATCTAAATCTTATTTATTAATCACTTATAAACATCAGTTAAGATGACTGTCCTTCAAAAAAAAAAAAACTATTCAAGAAACAAGGGAATGCCTAAAATATCCTACACAAAAGTCCCTAGAAAACAACTTAATCAACAGAACTTAATAGGATCAATCCTCACTTTGCTCCCTTTGGTAAATCGATTCCATGCCTCTTGAATTTCTTTTGAACCTATCTTCATGTTTTTGTAAATCATAATCAATCCTTCTTTAATATTTTCCGTTTCCTTGGGATGAAAAGGTGCTAGTGAGAAAGATCAGGTAGAAGTAGAACAGGATGATAACGAAGAAAGCGAAGATGAGGATCTGGCTGAACCTGATGAGGATGAGTCTGACCTGGACCTTGCATGGAAAATGCTGGATCTTGCACGGGCAATTGTTGAAAAGAACCCAAATGACACGATGGAAAAAGTGGATATCTTATCGGCCTTGGGGGAAGTTGCCCTAGAAAGAGGTTGCAATTTCATTTAAAAAATAAATAAATTAAATCTGTTGAAAATAGGTCTTACTCTATCTTTTATCCTGCAGAGGATATTGAGACTTCATTGAATGACTACATGAGTGCACTTTCTATTCTGGAGAGGCTGGTTGAAAAAGATAGCAGGCATATAGCTGAACTGTATCCTCATGACACTTTTGCTACTGTCATATCCTATTAGTGTGCTTTTATGTTTATGTTACAATTCATTTGCAGGACTGGGTGGAGTAGTGCAATTGAAGTTGCTTCTTTATTGGATTATCGTTATTCATTGTCAAGTTTTTGTGCTCTAGCATCCCGTCCTTCCTTTGTTATCTGTTTGTAAATGGCTTAACCAGAATTTCAGAAATTTTAGGATTTGTTTAGTGTTGGAAGTTGGCTCAAGGGCTAAAGAGGCCATTCCATTTTGTGAGAAAGCTATATCAATTTGCAAGGCTAGGCTACAGCGACTGACAGAAGAAGTGAAGGAAGTGAAAATGCCAACAGACACTGCTGCTTCCGACATAAATCAGAAGGCTGACCAGGCCGTTAGTCCATCTCATTCAGATTCTTCTACCTCATGCAAGGAAGCTGAGGTAACGACTCTCACTGAGCTATCTAGTGAGCTGGAAAAGAAGGTAATTGGTTGATATGACCTCTTCCCATTATTATTGGTTTGCTTTGGCTGATCCACGAGAAATCTCACTTGTTTCTTTAATTGCAGCTTGAAGATCTACAACAGTTGGTTTTACAGCCAACCTCTTTATTATCGGAAGTACTCAGTATGATTTCTGCTAAGGCTGCTGAGGCTACAGGCGATGGGAAGAACGTGCCTACATCTGCATTGAGTTCCTCAAGGATGGGTACTGAGAACTCTGGTGGAAATTTTGATTCCCCTACTGTTTCTACTGCTCATACAAATAGCAGTGGTGGTGTCACACATCTTGGTGTGGTAGGGAGAGGTGTTAAGCGTGTTTTAATGAATTCAAATACTGAGGACTCTAGTCCAATGAAGAAGTCTTTGAAGTCCTCAGAGGAAAAAGGTGAGAGCAGCGGCCCTTGAGGGGAGCCGGTTTCAGAATCCTTCTACTCTGGTATAGAACGGGCTGCAATGCTGACAACTTTTTGAAGATGAAGAGATATGTTTTCTTCTTTATGGAGTATTATGAACAACCTTCTTGTCTAGCCTTTGCTTCAATTGGCATGTACTGCTGCAAACTATTTTACAGTGCACAGAGCACGAGCTAGGATTTTTCCATTTCAATATTGTTTTCCGCTGACTTCTTATTAGTTTACTTTCAATGTTATACGTTGAATGCATTCCTTGTCCTCTATTAAATCCATGTTTTGAGCATTAGCAGATTCTAAGATTGCCTTTGTGATTCTTAAAATGTGGAGTGCCTGATTGGGCCTTTATTCTTGACAGCATCCAGGTACTCAACACGTACAAATAGTGAATTATGAAGCACGCAGGTTTTTCAGTATCAGTTATCTCTCAGTCTATCTATAATTAGGTGTTTTTATCGAAACCAACGCAAATAAAATTGGTTTAAGAAGGCACATGTTAATACGTGCATTACTCTTTCTCGTGGGCTCGAGTGGTCACAGCGATGTGTAGTCGAAGAAACGCCCTCGTCTCCGCCGTGGTCTCGACTCTGAAACAGAAGCATTCAAAGAGCCGGTGGAACTGCGCCAAGTCGCTCTGCTCGTCGACCGGTCTCACCTCCGACGAGGTTTGCCAAATTACCCTCCATCTCCGAAACAATCCCCATCTCGCCCTCCGCTTCTTCTTCTGGTCCGAGAAAAACTCTCTCTGCACCCACGACCTCAATTCTTACTCCACCATCATTCACGTTCTTGCTAGGTCTCGCTTCAAAACCCTAGCTCAGAAACTCATCCAAACCGCAATTCAAGTCTCCGAGGTCAGCAGCTTCGACGGTCATGATCTCTCCATCTCCTCCAAACCCCCTAAGCTCTTCGAAACCCTAGTCAAGACTTACAGGTCTTGCGATTCGGCCCCTTTCGTCTTCGATTTGCTCATTAGGGCTTGCTTGAAGGCCAAGAAGCTTGATCGGACGGTCGCCGTTGTTCGGATGCTTCAGTCCCGGAACATTTCTCCGACTATCGGAACCTGCAATTTGTTGATTCGCGTGATTTCCCAAATAAAAGGTTCGAATGCTGGTTTTGCTATGTATAGAGAAATTTTTAAGCTTGATGATGAAAAAGGTATTAGTGAGAAAGTTAGGGTTAGGGTTACTCCGAAGGTGCAGACATTTAATACATTGATGCTTTGTTTCTACCAAGATGGAGTTTTGGAAAAAGTAGAAGAGATTTGGGGTGAAATGGGGAAGTTCAATTGTTCTCATAATGTTTTTAGTTACTGTGTTCTTTTGGCTGCATTTTGTGATGAAGGGAAGATGAAGGAAGCAATGGAACTGTGGGAAGATATGCGAATTAAGCGAATTAAGCCAGATGTCATGGCTTACAATACAATGATTTCGGGGTTTTGCAAAAGTGTGGATATCGCCAAGGCGAAGGAGTTGTTCAGAGAGATGGAATTGAGTGAGATAGAAGCTACATGTGTGACTTATGAGCTTCTGATTAGAGGTTATTGTAAGATTGGGGATGTTAATTCTGCAATGCTTTTGTACAAGGACATGTGCAGGAAAGATTTCAAGCCAGAAACTCGTACTGTTGATATGGTGATTGGGGAAATGTGTAAAAAGAGGCGAGTTTTTGAATGTCTGGAATTTCTTAGGGATGTGATGAAAAGGGGAGGTTTTTATCCAAGTAGGTTGAGTTACGAGTTCCTGATAAAGGGGTTATGTGAAGATGGGAAGATGGATGAAGCTTTGGAGCTTCAAGTTGAGATGGTTGGTAAAGGGTTTGAGCCAAATTTGCAGATATACAAGGCTTTCATTGCTGCGTATAGTAAATTGGGAAGTAAGGAAAAGGCAAGGAAATTGACAGAAGAGATGTTAGCAATTGGTTTTCTGCAAGAAGAAGAGGCTTAAATGAGCTTCCATTGCAGCTGGGAGCCATCTCCATTTTGGCTTGTTAAGCGTGTGGATTTGCATTTTCAGCTCTTCTTTATTATAGAAGTGCCAAAGTAAGACAAGCAACAACAAAATATAAAAGAAAAAAAAAATGAAAAAAAGGCAAGTCTGGCTTACAACTCTATTGAATTAAATGTCTTTTGCTTCCCTCAACTTTTTGATGACCAAAACCAAAAGAATTGAGAGTTAATTACTTTCATCGTCTGCTGGCAGGGAATTCTCATTAATCAGTGTAAGGAAAAGTTCTAATGTGAGCCGTCAATGCGGTACTACTATCTCACACATTTATTTTGTATCTGCACTTGTTATTTATGTTACATGTGCCTTTTTTATTTTTTTCTTTGCTTAACAACAAAATTCTTTTGAATTGAATAGGATTTCTTAGACTTTAGAATTGATAGTATGATGATGAGGGCATGTGTTTCTTTCCTTCATATTATATTCCATACTTGACAGCTCTGTTTTGTTGTTTATGTAAACTGAATGGGTCATTCTTTAATCCAAGTGCATTTTGATAAGTGCACAATGACGTTGTTTCTCTTATACTTGGTCTGCTTGTATAGGATACTTCTTTAAAATAATCTGTTTCTTCAGATTTCTGCTTTCGATACTTAACTTTATGGATAGAGTAGGTATTGACCTGTTCTCTCCGCCATTGCAATTTGTAATGGAATCCTAATCATTTGAAACAGAAGTAGTTGTAGATTAAGTGGGTCAAGTTCAGTCGACAGCAGTGGGTGCAAGCTAAATTTTTTTAGTGATAAAAAAAATTGACATGGAATCCTACTTTCTTACTTTGGCAGTTGAGCAGCAGTTTTAGACTATGAAGCCCAAATTCCGTTAGCCCTGTGATCTGTGTGGGCTTGAAAGTCAAGAAAGTTCTTTCATCCATGAGTGGTACTGCACCTTATCCTCTTTCCTCATTATTGTTTTTGAGTATAAAATGGTCGTTGAGTTATTTTATTCTTCTCCATTCTTTGAAGAATGTCTGAATCTGCATTCAAACATAAATAGGATGAATTTAACTTGATGTGTTCAAACAGAGCATGTCGAGAAGAAGATCGAGACAACAGGGAAGAATGTTCAGACTGGGCCTTCTGCTCTTGCTTATGAAAAATTGCAATTCTTGGGAACCCGTAAATGTTGCGTTCATCTCCATGGCACTGTGATTCAGCAGAAAGACAATAACAGAACCATGCATGTACAGTAATGCTTGTTTGTAATGCTCTATTATACTGTGTACATTTTATTAATATTCTCTAATATTCGTTCATGTGAATGTACATATGCGTATTGTTTGTTTTTTTCATTCATTGATCTTATCCTAATTGTGTATTATGTTGACTAATTTGAATAGGATAAAAGAGATTGTCCCTTAAACGTGTAATTGGAGCCCCCATCATTCTATATGTAATAATGGACGTCCAAAAGTTTTGTTCCTAAGCTATTAAAATGTAAAAATGACAAAAAAAATTTGTCCTTAATCATTTAATTATTCAATTCATTCATGGCATTGCTATCGGGTTTAATTTTTTAATTTTTAATTTTTTTTTTAATTTTTTTTTTTTTTTATTTGAGAAGAGATAATAAAGATATATTAATAGGGAAAATAAGTACATATGACATTAAGCACAAGGAATGCTCAACACAACCTGGCACAGCAAAACTACCTCTTACCGAAACTCTCACACCCAAATAATCCAGCAACTCCTTATATTAAAGCATCCCAATTCCAAAACCATTAAGAGAAAGTATAACCTACACATAGCTTACATGAGTTGATCCAACTTGCAGCTAAGGTCTTGGAAGACCAAACAAGCATTTCATCTCTCAACAACCCATTGAATATCCTATTATTTCTCTCTATCCAAATTGCCCACAAGACAGCAAAGGAAACAATACAACAGAAATCTTTCCTTCTCCTCGTGAAACCAGCAACATGATTGGATTTGAGACAATTCCCACAAGAGCTTGGGGTAATAAACTTCCCGTAAAGTAGATGCTCCCCTTCATTTCTCCCTTTACATTGTTTTCTTGAAAAATCATGAAATTTATGTTGCTGACATGTATGTTATCTTTGTTGAATAATGCATATGTGTTTCATAAATATTTTGAATGATTTTAAATGTCATGTTTCCCTAAATGCATATAATTGTCATATTAAGAAATATATTCACTGAGCTTATTGTTTGCTCACTCCATTTTCTTCAATATATCAGGTACAAAATCAAAGGGAAAAAGAAAAGCACGAGAATAGATACGTGATTTAGATTCTTAATTTGTTGATGTACGTATATATGATGGAATAGATTATATTTTCTTTATTTTCATATGTGTATATATATATATATATATATATTACATCCTACACACATATATTATCACATAGTTGGGTTGTAAGGGAACATGGATTTTTGTTTGAGATTTTGGGTTATGAAGTGTTTGTGATATTGGAAAGATTATTTATTGTTGAATGAATGACATGAATAGATATTGTGGATGAGTATATATATATATATATATATATATATAATTTGATTTGTGATATATCAGGTTGTGAGAGATTCATTTTATAGGGAGATGTTGTCAAATTTTTCTTAGAGATTTGTGTAATTCTGTTGAGGCTGAGAGTGTATTTTATATTGTATACAGGGTATGTATAGTGTATAGTACACTGTGTCGGTCATAACGTCAGCCTACGTCAGGAGCGTCGTGCGAAGATGGGTCTGCCTAGACTTGAAACATGGTGTGGGAAGGATTGTGATCCGACGACATACTCGATTCCTTGGAATTCCTAATAGGATACGGATAAGAAGTCGATCGGGGCATGAGTTCGCACACTTATGCTCTTGTATTGATTCTTATCCAGGAGGTGAGTAGGATTCCATGAGCATGTATGTAATCTCATTTATAATCATGTTGTTTAAATGGTTTTAATGAACTTGTCATGTTTTATATAAATGTACGTATATTGCCACTTGTAAAAAATATTCGTTGAGCTTGTTGTAGCTCACACCTCCTCCTTATCATTTCAGGTCCAGAGAGGAAGGAGAAAGGAAAGGTTTAGCTGCGAAGCATTCCTTAGGATTTTTGTGATGTAGGTGTTAGTACATTTCTTGTATTTTGTTAAATATGTATTGAATAACACCTATGGTAAATACTTAACATTTAGATGGGTTGTATTAAATGGTTAAGTATGTATGTTTTTGAATTATATTTGTATTTGATGAACTTTATGGCCACTTGGAGGAAAAAAAAATTGGTTGTATTTATATTGTTGAGTTAATTATATCCATGTGTTTACGTATATATTTTGGGATTATGGTGTATGGTAGAAGGCTAACAGGACGCCGGATGTATCGACGGAGGATTCGCACGGGGTTCCGTGCCGATCATGACTTCATTCGACGTGGGTCGTGACAACTATAAAAAGGTAACAACTACGAAAAAACAAAATGATCAATATTGAACACGGTGACAAAATATTTTAAAAAAAACACCCTCACATATTAGATATTTGTCTTATTTTTGTTTTTTCTAAAATCATTATCTTCTCAATTAATTTCTTCTTCTCTTTCATCATAGATACATAAGCAATTAAAATATATAATATAATATAATATAACATAATAACATAACATAAAATCATGATATAACTGAAAGAAAATTAAATAGTTAACAGATCCAATAATTAGTTTGTTGCAATTTGTTTTGTTTTTTATTTTTTTTTTCGTCCCTTAAACAACATGAACCATGGTGATAAAACATTTAAAAAATAAAACCATATTTTCTTATTTCTTTAAATTCACCGTATTCCCATGTTATTTTCTTCCATCAATTATAGATATATAAGTAATTAATATATATAGTACAATATAATATAATATAATTTAATATAATATAATGATATGACAGAAAGAAAACCATTATTGTAAAAAAAAAGGTTTAAAGAAAAATTATTATATTGGATCATTCACACAATAGTTGTGAATGATCAAATTAATATATTAACAAAAAAAAAATTACATTACTTTAATTTGTGACATATTAATATACAAAGCAACGATAAGAATAGGTTTTCCGCCCATAGGGCAGGGTTGCAAGCCAGTGTTGTGTAATGGTGACAAATATGATTAGAGTATAATGAGAAATTATTTCTTTTAATGTTGTCATTTCAACTCCAATCTTAGTTTTGTGATGCTACTTACTGACCTTAATAATTGAAACAAGGTATACTTTATTGACAATTAACTATTATTGTTTCTTTTTTTAAAAAGAATATTTCTTAATTAATAATAGACATTCCCAGCTGTAGGCAAGAAATTAATGTCTGAAAATTTCACCAGGACCAATAATAAGGAATATCCAATCCATTAGCTGAAGGCATAGTAATCAGAATGACACCATGAAAGGCAAAAGGTGTCTTAATCAATTGAAGTTTCAAATGTGAATAAACTGATGTCTGCCGAATGACCCAAATCCAGACATCCATGAAATGCCAATTAAATGAAAGCATAGTAACTATGACCAAGAAAGCGTTACGAACGATGACTTAAAGAGCTCTTGCTAAGTATGATATCTCTACTCAAAGACAACGAGTTCACAAAGTGTAGTGGGAAGTGAACAAGAAAATGCCGGTAAAACCAAGGAAGCAGATATCCCATAAAAACTAAAAAGTAATGGGAAGAGAAGTAGGCAATAAGTAGTAAATACCAAGTAGAAAGAAGAAGAAGATAGTGATAGCGCAATACTAATAAGAAGAAGATGTGTTTCCCGGTAGAATGCAAGAAGTGCAAGAAGTATACATGGACTGGATGTGGGAAGCATGTGGCATCGGTATACTCCAACATAGAGAAAGGGAAGCATTGCATGTGCCAGGCCTGGCCAGGCGTAGTAATTCCATCTGCTGTTCACCCTGAGACTGCAAACAACCTACAATCAGTGGCCTCCGCTTCAAGCAATGGTGAAAGTGAATTTGCATTCGCCCTCTGTACACTTTTAACCATTATTTTATTTTAAAAGGGTCATCAGAGCATTTATTTCCTCATAGCTTTCAACTTTTTTATTTTGTTTTTGAAGGGAAATAAATTTAAAGAAATAGATTATAAGGTGAACAATTAATGAATTTAGGACATAAAGAAAAGATATTATTAGAATAATGAAATAAGGACTATTGCATATCTTATTGTGTGTTTATTACAATGGTATTGCTTAAAGATACTCTTAGCATCCAAACAACCATATTGGTTTTTAGTGGTAACAGAATACAAGAAAGGGAAATGATTAATTAAGGGAAGAAATCATACTCCTAAAATGATTTCTTTCTTAAAAGAAAGATTGCTATTCGTTGATTCTTGATGATTTTAATTATTGATTGTTTAGTATATATTAATTCTTTCCTAATTAGTTGTGGAAGAAATATTTGCCTTATGTATATCAATCTTTCATAATTATTAAAATCTGACTTGGTCTTTTCAAGATGATTGAATAAGAGACTTATCAAGAGTTACGAACAATAATACACATTTGCTTCTTTTACTAGTTTAGTCATGATAAAACTTGCACTGCATTATGGTTTGGTACTCAAATATCTGCTTGTTATATATACATATATAATATTGTTGATAATAAGCACTATATGGTTGCCAAAGACTCGGTTCTTTTTTATTTAACTCCAACGTTCAAATTTCAATTTAAACACATTCTAATTCTTATTCTTCAATTGTAATTCAAGGGTCTTTGTAATGGGTCCACAGCTCTGTGGCATTGTTCAGTAACGACTAAAATAAATAGACATTTATTGCATTGACTGGTGAACCAATAAGGGAAAGCTTTCCCATTTCAGCTTAGCTTCATTAATTTGTTGTTAATTTGCATCATTTGTGTACTACCCTTTGTTGTAATTGAGATATTATTTCTTCAAGTACTTATTATTCGAACCTGAGGGCTCATGTGAAGTAGATGTTTTTTTCTCATTAATATTTCAGTTGATGATGTTTTTTGGCACCTGCAGATAAGATTAAATCTTGATGACGCCTGCTTTTGGGTGCTATTTATAATAAAAATAAATGGAGGCCAAGGTGGGAGAGAGACATAAACAGTAGGAAATGAGTTGGATACCATCGTATCCTAAGTTTGGTTATTAAGACTAGGAGGGACTGGAAGGAGATGAAGGAGCTTGTGCACTTGTGTGTGTGTTTATTGTACTCTCTTTTGTATTATTAAAGTGTGGGTTAGGTCGAAGTTGTGGTTGTGATGTTCAACACATGTTGACCATGTTTCTTTTGTCTTCCAATAAAAATTTGCTTGGTGTGAGATTTTTCTCTTTGTTGAGAGAATCAATTATCATAGAATAAATGTAAAGGGCACCCTCTTTCTTTCTCTCTTTCTTTGTGATTCTTGTGCAAATGCTTCACTTTTCCTATATGGGGGCATTGGCTTTTGTGTTGTGTCGTACATTAGCTAGTGCCCTACTAATCAATGGAAAGATTTCGGGTTTATATCACCTCAAACAGTACTAATTCTAGGATCAGCTTTCGCATTGCTAATTTCAAAATGAATTGAAGAGAGGGTTGTGGGCCTTGTGGCAATTAAGTTTACAGCTAACGCAAAGTTAAGATTAAATAGTAATAGTAGAAATTGATGAATATTTCAACGTGAGACATTAATGTCAGGAGGGTAAAAAGTTTTGACTCCTATGTTAATGTTGCATCTAAAGCAGACACCACCCTAAGTCTAAAGACTTTTTAAGAGATGAAAACCTCAACATCAAGAAGTAAAACTCACTACAACAAACAAAGTTCAACAACATGATGGTACATTATGGATTTGACAATCTTACCATTATGTTCATTTAATTTTGGGCAAATTTATCATATGATACATTCCTTGGTTTATTTACTTTCTTACAATGTAATTTGATGATGCAATACAAGAATCAGCAGTAAAAACGTGAGACACAATTTATGGGATCCCAATGCCGTCGGCTCTTGGAGGGAAAATTTTCAATTTTCTTCACCATTCTTGTACTGATTCATATACTTACAATCAGAAGTAATATTCCCAAAAAACGAGAGAGCCTTAAAGTTAAATAAGTCATTAATAAAAAAATTTGGAAGAAGCCTTTTTCAAGATTCCAGTGTTTTTGCCGAAATTCCAAACAGGAACCATTCAATCATGGCTCCAAGGACATTAAAACGACTTGAAGTGCCGTCTCTTTGGCTCATCTTTTCGTCCCAAACCACTGGAAAATGGGATCAAGCGGCAACTTATCACGGGTTAAAATCCACTTTTAGGCGACCTACTTTGTTATTGTTATTGTTTTCTTTCAAGTCCAATGCAAATGGCCATTTCTCTTGTCCTAAACACACAACTCTACTAAATACCCTGTACTTGTGGGTATTCTATTCTCAGTGAGTGTTTGACGTAGTAGAACAAGCTCGCAACTAGTGAATTTAGTATTTTATTTTCTAAAGTTAGTAATAAAAGCTACAGAAGGTTACTCATGACATGCTTCATGAAATAAGGGCAGGCCTTGAAGTGTATGGGAAGGAAGGTACTGGGTAGTAGATATAAGCGGGCATGATGAAATTAATGTCTACCTATCTTTTCTTTTTTTATCTATCTATCCTGGAAATTGAAAATAGTTTCATGAGATTGTAGTGCAACATACCTCACCCTTTCCAACTCCTTTCTCTTCCTTTCTTGCTCTGTTTTCTCTTTTTAAAATATCAAAAACCCAGTTGGCAACCAAATAATAACCGATTCTTTTGGCCCATCTGTGAAATTGTAAATTGTGAGTGAGATTTCTACGTAGTCAAGAAAAGCTTAAATAAATAAAAAAAATCAATTCCCTTTTGTTGGAGTTTGTTCAAGTCCTGTTTGTCCCATCTCTACTTTAGAATCATCCTCTCTTCCCTCTTCTCTCTCTTTTCCTCTTGGAAGGGACTTTTCTTTTTCTGCTTCCTTCTCCTCTCTCGTCTTTTTCTGTTTTTCATGTTGAGTTATCAGGAAGGATTCAGCCTACATTCTTTGCTGTTTCTTTTGATCTCTCTCTTTCTCTCTTTCTCTCTTTCTCTCTGTCTGTCCCCAATTCTCTCTTCCAACTAATTTCTGGATCAAAATAATTCTTTATTTCCCTTCTTGCTTCATTTTCCAGAAGATCTAACCCGTTACGATTCTGCAAATGGCAACTGAGAAATCCAGCTCCAAAGGTCAAGCATGGTGAGTTTCACATATATCCTTTACTTCTTCTTCTTCTTCTTTTTTGGGTTTTGCTGGTTTTGTGAAGAGTGCTTGTTTGGGTTTTTTTGCAGGTTTTGTACCACAGGTTTACCTAGCGACATTGTTGTTGAAGTCAACGACATGAGTTTCCATCTCCACAAGGTTTCCAAATCTTTAATTGAAACTCCACCAGTTCCATGTAGTTCTTCTTTACTAATCTCTGTTTCAAATGTATGAGCTTTTGGCGTTTTTCATGTTTTCTATTATAGTTCCCTTTGATGGCGAAAAGTAGAAAGCTTCACCAACTAATAACTGAGCTAGAAACAAGGAACCCTACAATAAAACGACGAAGTTCTGATACAGAAGCAGAAGCAGAAGCAGAAGAAGCTGGTGATGAAAAAGACGGTAACCAAGAAGACGACGACGACGACGGTGGGACGGAAGCAGAATCGTTGCACATCTGTCTCCCCGAATTCCCGGGAGGTTCTGAAACATTCGAGACTGCCGCCAAGTTCTGTTACGGAGTGAAAATCGAGCTCTCTTCTTCGAACGTCGCTCCTCTCCGGTGTGCCGGAGAGTACCTAGAAATGACGGAGGAGTATTCCGACGACAACCTCATCTCCAAAACCGAAAGGTTCCTTTCTCAATCCGTTCTCAAAAACATCAAGGAATCCATCAAGACACTGAAATCCTGCGAATCACTCATGCCATTGGCAGAGTCCCTGAGCATTCCTCAGAGATGCATCGATTCGATCGCTTCAAAAGCCTCCTCAACCGATCCCTCGCTCTTCGGCTGGCCGGTGAACGAAGGAATCGGCGAAGCCACCAGGGCTTCCAATCAGATCTTATGGAATGGAATCGACACCGGAATCTCTCGCAAGAACGTGACCAGTTCCGGCACCGCCGACTCCTGGTTTGAAGATCTAGCCCTTTTGAGCTTACCGCTTTATAAGCAGATATTATCCGCCATGAAAGCAAGAGGTCTAAGCTCTGAAATCATCGAGAGCTCTCTCATCTCTTACGCGAGGAAATCCATTCCAGGCCTCTCGCGTTCTTCCAGGAAACAGTCCTCAGCCTCCATAGCTTCAGAAGCCGAACAGAGAGAACTATTAGAGACTATAATCACGAATCTGCCACTAGAAAAAAGCTCAAGCTCGAGATCGAGATCGAGATCTTCAACGACAATTAGACATTTATTCGGTTTATTAAGAACAGCAAACATACTGAACGCTTCCGAAGCCTGCCGCGCTGCTTTAGAGAAGAAGATCGCTTCGCGGCTGGAACAGGCAACACTAGACGATCTTTTGATCCCGAGTTATTCGTATCTGATTGAAACTCTCTACGACGTCGACTGCGTGGAGAGGATTCTAAGATCGTTTCTGGAAGGTTTAGAAGAGAGATCGGCGATTGGAATGGAAGAAGAAGAGGAAGGCGAAGACGACGGCGGCGGCGGCGGCGGTGGTGAGAGGTCTCCGGCGATAAATCCGGTGATGTTGGTTGGAAAACTGATCGACGGATACTTATCGGAGATAGCTTCCGACGCGAATTTGAAGCCGGAGAAGTTCTGCGAGCTCGCTGTGGCTCTTCCAGATCAAGCGAGGTTGTTCGACGATGGTCTTTACAGAGCCGTCGATGTTTATCTCAAGGTAACGTTTTAGTACCTCCCTCGTCATATCAAAATTTCCTGTACTAGATCCATCCGACAAAGATCGGCTTGACCTTGCGCCAACATCTGGGCTAATTGTGGACCCAAACAAAGACAAGTGCCACGCGTCCTGCGTAGCACACGTGGTTTTGCTATGCAAACCCAAATCCACTGCACCGAATCAGCAATCGAATACAAGCCAAATGTCTTTAATACCCTCAAGCTTTTTTTTAATTATTTTCCTTTGTGGCAGGCGCATCCGTGGATATCGGAGGAAGACAGGGAGAAGATATGTGGAGTGATGGATTGCCAGAAGCTGACGTTAGAAGCGTGCACGCACGCGGCGCAGAACGAGCGGCTTCCGTTACGGGCGGTGGTGCAGGTTCTTTTTTTCGAACAATTGCAGCTCCGGCACGCAATTGCTGGTTCTCTTCTCGCAGCTGACCTTCCTCCCTCCGAACGTCCGTCTCTTGTACCACTTCCACCGCCACCACAGCAGCAGCAGCAACAACAAAATGAACAACATGAACAGCAACAGCGAGTAGAGGAGAATGTGGAAACAGTGGCCCGAGTGGAGGATTACAGGACTTGGAGGGCGGCGATAAGGGAGAACCAGGTGCTGCGGTTGGACATGGACAGCATGAGATCGAGGGTGCATGAACTGGAAAGAGAGTGTTCGAGCATGAAGAAGGCAATTGAGAAGATAGACAAATCGGCTGGGGGGCCACAAGGTGGTGGTGGTCGGGGATGGAGGACATCTCTGACAAAGAAATTCGGTTGCAAGTTCAAGACGCAGGTGTGTGACTCCCACGAGCGCACGGTAGTGGAAGCCAGGAAGAGTAGTAGACATCAACGCCAACCTAGCTCATAGTACTGCTGCTACTCCCCCTGCCCACAAATACGGAGTCCCTCTCTCTCTCTCTCTCTCTCTCTCTCTCTCTCTCTCTTTCTCTCTCTTTTTCTGTTTTTGTATTTTTCCCCACTCTTATGTACTATATCAATCTTCTGGTATAATAAATATTAAGTCAATATAATATCACTGCGAGGTTGTTTTGCTCTAAATCATTTTTATTTAATTAATTTTGAATATTTTCTTGTGTCAACAGTACGTAAATTCAGAAGAGCAATTGCACTAAGTGCTATGCTTCTGCTTTTGTAATTGGGACAGACATTGGGCACTGTGATGAATATAAGTGGGGTTAAGTTCTGGCCCGGGCAGAGGCACTGTTCAGTGGAGGAGTTAAATTTCACTTGCAGATGGATCCCACTACCCATGTTTATAAAATTGGAGTGAAGAAGATCCTGTCTGGGTGAGCATTATTTTTCTAATTTCAGTTTCAATGTTCAGACCGCGCCCATGTGTCAAAGACAGATGCAGACCAATTATCTATATATGAAATTCAAGAATATTATTTTTAATATTCAAATTAAATGGATTGATTTAGTTGTTGTCTATTTGGTTGTTTTGTTCATTATGTTTCAATTGGAATATCTTTCCAAGAATGCTAACAAAAGAGGGGGAGGGCAGGCAGAAAGACCCAGTACAGGAGGAGGAGATTTAAGGTGAATAAGGCTAGGTAGGTAAAATTCTCCTAGCTAGCGGTACTTAAGTTTCTAACACTTTGTATCAGCCTTCTTGCAGTTTTCTCATTTTATGAATGTTTCCCAAGCGTAGGGCAGTTATTCACCCACTTGAACACTAGATTCACCTTGGAATATTTTGTGGTAAGATCAGTGGCCAAGCTTTTCCCAGACCTCTCTGACTCATTCTGTCTTGTAAGCTTGGGTGAAGAAACAGTTCCGAGCTAACACCCAGCTTGATATGACAAATTTCGATTATTCAAAGCATTTGTACATACTGCCTCCCCCTTGTTGATTTTCAAAATTAAAAAAGATATGTTAATTTGTTGTATTAATTAACATATTGATCATTTAACTAGGTCTTGTTGTTATTATAAAAAATGTTAAAAAAATTACCTTAATGTTATAAAACTAACTAATAAAATTTATTTTATTTTTTATCATTTTTTATTATTTCTTATTTTTATTTTTTTATAACTTTTTCATAATTCTATCTTGTATTTATAGAAAAAAAATACTTAAATATTATCATCAATCTACAAGAGTCTTTTATGTGGGTTGCTCTCTTATATAATTTATATAAATAATATATATATAAATATGTATATCACTGAATATATAAATACATACATTATTTAAACATTATATTTTTTAATATATATATATATATAATACTTATATTTACAACACTTAAAACATAATATACTATACTATAATTGATGTTTCATAGTGTCACCCTCACCAGCTCTGGTGAATGCAGAATCTGAGGCTAAAGTGTGAGACAATTAATACTCGTACATTGCCATATTGCGCCATGATAACAGGCCTATAAAATTCAAAATCCCTTTTGCCAGACGACCAATTCGTTACTCCAACCCATGATAAGTTTATCGGTTTATTTATTTATAACTCTCCCACTTTTAATTGTCTTCACATGCACATTTTTCCTTTACTACGAAGCAAACCGAAACCAAAATGAAAAGCAAAATCCGATGTAGCATTTGCATGCAGCGTGGCTTGACTTGACGAGACGGAGGTGATTTTAATGGGCCTCTCACTTTGGAGTGGTATAGTGCCGTGGTGGGTGAAGATTGAATATTAATAGTCTGTCATCTTGCATCTGCTTGAGATTCTCTTGTAGGACAATCCTACATAATTGTTTGCTGCTTTTTGAAAGAGAGTGTTGACAAGTACGCTTTTCGAGGCTATTGACTTGAATAATAAACCCACCTTAATTTGTTTCTTTCAATTATTTCCTTTAACAAACTCGCCTCTCGCCTCTCACCTCTCGCCTCTCGCCTCTGTTGTCAAATTTGTTATCTTTTTTTCACTTATCCGAGACTTTAAAGTCACTGGTTGGCGTCAATCTCAATCTTCATCTTTTTGTAATTTTTTTTTTTAATTCGCAGGAAGAAAATAGACGACAAAGGCCGTGCACCACGAGTATAATTAGGAACTTGTTATTTATAATGATGAATGGACGTTGATATTTCAATAACATAATGGTATGTTTGACACTTGGAATCTTAATGGATTGTAACAAGCAAGAAAGTGAAGGGCTTTCTTTTGTTTATATTTTTCTGCTTCAAATGTTAAAAAGCACTTTGACACGTACAAGTTGATTTATTGATTATAAAACATATCAAACTCATATTATAAGATTGTAAGTTGCATGTGTTAACTCATGAGGTATTAATCTTTAGAAAAAAAAAATAGAGGTGTTAGGGGTGTAAGTAACCCGAGTCCTGACTCGATCAAACTCAATTATTTTAAATCGGATCGGGTTAAATTTAATTAATATGTCAAATTGATCGGGTTAATTTTTTTAACAATCTGACTTCAACTGATCTTTTAAAATTTATATATATATAAAGTTTGAAAGTAATTTAACTTGTATATATAAATTTTTTTAAAAAAATTATTTTTTAAAATTTAAATAATAATTTAATAAATTAAATATATGATAATTTAACATATTTTATTATTAATATAAATATAAATATTAGTTATTAAATTTTAAAAAAAAAATTAGACTATATAACGGAGTAAACCTGATCAATTCGACTGAGTAGGTGGCATCGGGTAACCTCATCAGGTCAAGGTCATGGTGGGTAAGAGGATAAAAACTCTTTCCTGATTTCACACTCACCAGGCGTTAAGTCTATCCCCACGCAACTTTGTTTGTCTTCACGGAACACGTGTCGTGACGGAACGATGTGGGCTATATTTAACTTACGTCACAGCTGGGACTACGCTGTGAAGCGTTTTCGTCTCTATCCAATGATAATATATGTGAGTCACTGAGTTGGATGGAGACAAAAAAGGAAGGACGAGTTAATCTAAGAGGACAAGCAGAGCAAGTTCATCCTCTTGTAGCGACCACGTGGCGCGGTCCAGTCCAGGTAAAATCGCTTCTCCGGACCTGTGAGGTCAAGCCAGGCAGCTTCCACAACCATATTACTAAGTGGAGAGTTCATAGGCTTGGATCCAAGACTAATAATATAACTGTGTTTTCTCTTTGTAAAATTGAATTTCTGCAATTGCAAGTTTTCTATCAAGGATCGAGGAGGAAAATGGGGAGGATTGAGTACCTGGCCATGAAAACTGATGAAAATAAGGGGGAAATGCTCAAATCCGATCTGAAGGAGCTCGGGATCGCGGCAAAGAGGCTTGCTAACGATGCCGTGAAGCTTGGTGGCCTTGGTTTTGGAACTTCCTTTCTGAAATGGGTGGCTTCTTTTGCTGCAATGTGAGTTCATTTGATTTTTCCCCAATTTTCCCCCTAATTTCATGCGTTTCGATTACTTCATGGTAAGCTTTGGGGTTTACTTGAGATCAACTTGGTTGGGGACACTTAATAGAGTATTGAGCGAGAAATTTAGATAGATCATCGTAGATATCTGATTGAATTGTGTTTGATATCTTGAATTGTAGTGAGATCTGTCTGATATTACGTGAAAAACTGTTGGCTTCACTTGAATTATGTGTGTAAAATAAATCAACCTATCAAATTTCAAAATAGGAACATCAGATTTGCTTGGAATAACAAGAGAGAACACCAATGATGAAGTATAATCTCCACTACCGTCATAAATTGTTAGACTCAACAGATCTATACCTTCAGATTAATTAATTCTACATTTATTTTGCACACCATAAAACTTTAATCCATCGAGTGCTATTAGAATTGATGATCTGGCGGAGCCTTGACATTGATTACTAGGTGGAGCAAATGTGGGTTTGGTGCATCCCCAAGTGCTCAAAACAATAGATTATCTAACATGGATAGTGCGATAGTAATTGAAGAGGTTCTGATATTTTGGTCCAAGGTGGAGACTACGAAAATAACATTCCCACATCTATTGTGAAGATCTAAGTATATGTCAAACTAGGTGATGGGGCTTCTGAGTCATAGTCTAGTATTCTCCAATTTCATTGTTTCATATAAGAAAATATAGATCACTTACCATTGAGAGAAATAGATAAACATTAATTGCTTTTTTGAACCTGTCTTTCTACTAGAACGGGGGCGATGCTATGTGTTTTCTATGTGCAATTTTTCTTTGTTTTTTGTCAGGTGCCTCTGTTTACTATCCTTAGGGATCTAGGACTTTTTTCCTAACCACCATACATGGTCCTCTCTTCTTGTATGTGGTCAAGAAGTTTTAGCTTTGGTGCCATGATTCAGATCAAGATCAATATCCTCTTGAAGTACAATAGTTGTCAATTCCCCTTAATCTTTAGAACAAAACTTAGAGGCTCTTGATGCTACTGCTTGCAACTTGTCAAAAGTTGGTGCTAGTATTTGTATGTTGAGTGGGATTTTGAGGCGCTTTCTTAGCCATTGTTGTTCGGGCTGAATACTATGTCATATATCTTGTTAATCTTATATGATCTAGTAAAAAACAATCTTCCCTGACCCCAAAAGTAAAAGCTAACTGAACTGATGATATTCTTGTTTTGCATGTAGTTCCTATTCTTTCAGATGTGAGTGCATAGATATAAAAATTTTCTTGTATTGCATTTTTATTGATTTGTGTGTGCATTTGTCTTATGAAGTATTGATGGCTCTCCATAGATACTTGCATCTTGCATTACATAATCCACAACCAGAACACTCAAACGCACTGGAACATGGTTGAAATGTTGTTATATTCAATGATGCATTTGGTTTAGTGCTTTCGCTTGATTTCTATGAATTTTTTCTTGACCGTGGTCCATGAGTGGCTACCTCAAGTGCAGTTTGGATGCTCATTGGAGGCTTGGGATGTTGATTCTTTGCTCCAGTTTGCTTTCGGTTCTTTTTTGTTTTGGTGTTAGGTCCAGATATTATGAAAAATCTTTGTTCTTTTTCTTACTGTTTGTCCAAATTTAATTGCAATTAACTTTTCCCCACTGCTTGCTGCAGTTACTTGTTAATACTGGATCGAACAAACTGGAAGACAAACATGCTGACTTCCCTTTTAATCCCATATATTTTCTTCACCCTTCCTTCAATATTGTTCAACGTGTTAAGGTGGTATCAACTTCATTGATTCAATTTCTTTCTTTCATTTGGAAAAGTCTTGTTTCATGCCATCTGATAATTGTTACTTGATTTTGATTAAAGAGGAGAGGTTGGAAGATGGATTGCTTTCATTTCAGTTGTTCTACGACTCTTTTTTCCTCGACACTTTCCAGGTATGAGAAGCAATAGTGGTTTATTGCGGTTTAATGTTTTGGGTATAGTATATACATGCATAAACATTTGAACTGTCCATTGCCTTCCAAATTTTGATGGCACAGTGCCTACTTGTCTCCATAATACATGGCATACACTTTCAGATGTTTGATTTTCAAACTATAGGAGTCGTCATTGGGATGTCTACTCTTGGCAGTTTTGGTGAGTGGTGTTTGGTTTTCACTGTGATTATTGTTGTTGTTTACTTTATGTTTGCAGATTGGCTAGAGATGCCTGGATCATTGATTCTTCTACTGGTTGTTGCACCCAATTTCTTTGCTCATACCTTGAGGAACCACTGGGTTGGTGTTGTTATTTGTCTCATCATTGGGTGTTATTTGTTGCAAGAACACATCAGAGCATCTGGTGGATTCAGAAACTCCTTCACACGGAGCAACGGTATCTCCAACACAATAGGAATCATTCTCTTGTTTATTTATCCTGTTTGGGCTCTTGTGCTTTGGTTCCTGTAGGTGCTGTAATCGTCGTTCACAAACTCTAAGGAGTTGTCTTCGTGGTTTGCACTTTACAACTCGGACAAACACTAGTTTGTTTATCCTGTTTGGGCTCTTGTACTTCGGCTCCTCTAGGTGCTGTAATCGTCGTTCACAAACTCTAAGGAATTGTCTTCGTGGTTTGCACTTTACAACTCAGACAAACACTTATTTGTATTGTTTATTAGTTTTTTTGCTACAGTATTTCTTATTATGTATTAGTTAATACGTAATGTTTGTTTATTTATTGCTATAGCTGGCTGTTATGTAGATCCGTGAAGTTCTTTTTCACATGACACATTGCACATTTCGAGAATAAATAAATCCTAGTCTTCACTATAATGAGGAAGGTGGTGCTGCATCCATGCTAGGTGCATTGCAAGAGTTTGCAAAATCATTTTTTTTTTATATATAGTATGTATTAAAATACAAAATGAAATTTAAACAAGAAAAAATACTATACAGAGAATATGAAAATAAGTATTATAGTTCTAAACATACAAGCGACTTGCCATTGCACAAACAAGAGTGTAAACTCAGGTCCTCGTTATTTTGTTGGTGGGCTTCATTACAATGGGGCAAAGGCCTAATGTAACATTTGTCTAGTAGTAACTAGTAATAAGCTTGGTTATTTTCGTAATTTACCGCATTATAGAACCCCGAGGGAAACCCTAACCCTAGAGTGAGTGGTCTACCTATATAAATAAGAAGCGGAACCCGATGATTGGCTATTGAGAGCACACCGTTCTCCCTAGCCAGAGTCGAATGGTATTTCTTTTTTTTTGGAAAGGATAAGAGGAGAAATACCCAGCAAGAACAATTAGTACACTACATCTCGAACTCTCCTAGGCCAAGTAACCCCAGTTGCATATTTCCTCAAAATATTAAATAATCCACGGGAAGGGGAAGACAGGATACACATTCCTCGCATCTTCCCTTGACAATTCCAGATCATAAAATTCATAAAGACAAGATAAAATAGGCTACCCACCCCTACCGAAGACCAAAAAATTGACAAGCACGGCTTTAAGAGGAGAACCCTCCATCAACAATATTCATCCTCCCAAGCGATTCATCCTTGTCACTAGGAGCTTCGTTATGCACCCCCACCAGATTAGCTTTTGTTCCACCAAGTTCCCGCCTACCAATAGGAGGATCTTGATGATGTTCTGGTATCAAATTAATTGTAGGATGAATACCCTCCATGTTCTCAACCTGATGCTGGGGATGAGAGACCACCGATCGAGAAATCAACTGACCTCTATTGGACCCACGCACCACAATATGTTCCTCCGCAGCGGCAGCTTACTTGGACTGAGGAGAGATAGAAGTGATGTCACGAGTCAGTAAATTCTTCTTTATTCGAGCCGCATTGCTGGTCTCTACAGCCACTTGAGTGCTTGGGCCATTATCCACTTCCTTAGTATTTATTTGCATATTGGGCCTTCTCCCTTTACTCTTGACATATTCATTAAGTGATATCCCTGAGCCCATGTGCACGCCAATATCCTTATCAAGATGCGGCCCATCTCGTTGATCACTATCAATATTTTCCTCAGGATTATCCTCAACCGCTAATGTAGCATATCGAGAAATATGTTGCTGAAAACTAGCATTTTGTTTAGCACCAATTAGTGGCATATCCCGAGGATCACGTCCAGCTCTCCCACTCTTTCCGTTTTCAGTTTTGGTCATACCTCTACGAGATCTTCTAGAGGCCAACATCCATGGCCCATAACTTTCGGTTATTTCCTGATTCACCGGATGCTCAGCCGGCCTAGCTTGAACTCCGACCACATCTCTAACATCTCCGGCCAGCACTTCCGCCGGTCCACCGTGATGAGGCGTCTCTTGGCCCTCATTCTTTGGACAACCATCTTTCCGATGCCCATAACATCCACAATCAAAGCAAATTAAATGGATCCCCTCGTATTCAATCCGTCGAACCCGACGTCGCAAAGTGAATTTAGACAGAAGTGGCTTGGTTATATCTACCTCCACACATATACGCGCGAACTTCCCCCTAGAGACGGTGCTTGTTACGTCATCAATCTTCACCGGACGACCAATACGCGCCCCTACTTTCATGAGGAAGTCATAGTCATAGTATTCAATTGGGAGACAAGGGATTCGCACCCACACCAACAATCTATCCATGTTCTCCTGCCCCGGGTCAAAATTAGGATGCCATTGCCGCACTGTCAGATAATGATCAAAGATCATCCATGGGCCCTCAAATTTTGCATACTCATAATCCTCCTTGGAGGCAAACTTGACAAGAAAATAGTCTTGATCAATAGCAACTAATTCAATAGGAGCCTTCGGACGCCATAAGGCCTTAATCTTACGTAACAGGAATGTAAATCCAATTGTTCTGCCCAACAATTTGATAATAAGAGTCTGTCTCCATGGGCGACGTAAGCGCCTCTTCTCCTCCTTGGATATGTGAATGACTGGGCACTCGGACTCGGACTCCTCAGCCCCCATCTCTCCTTCATCATCTGAGGTCCAATCCTCATCGGACGTCTCACCATCATCCATCCGTCCCGTATAGCCCAAAAGTTTGTCTCTAAATGTTGGCAAGGGGGCGAACATCCCATTCCCCACAGCATTCTCCTTGCATACCTGAGTCTCCTCCACCATGTTTACGTCCGCCATCGGCGACAAATCCTCTTCCACTCCATCCACATTCATCTTAACTTTTTTGTTACTTCGTTCAAGCAAATCAGTTTCCTGTGGAGAGCGACTTGGAGGTGAAACCATCGTTGTTTCTCTAAATGTCGGCTGCGCCGCCTGATACTGCCCCGGCGGCTGCTGATTCCACGTCGTCGGCGCCTGAGCCTGCATCATCCCCCACTGATGCTGCTGCTGCTGTTGTTGCTGTTGCTGATCCATCGCCAGTGGAGCCATCTGGATCGGAGGAGGAACGACGCCGGCGGCTGGCATTCTGCGAGCTCCTCGCGCCCTCTGGCTGCGGAGGAATCGCCGGAGACGCCGGAATCGAAAAACACGGCTACAGAGATCTCGCGGATCTCGGGTTTCTTCGTTATTTATCTCAGATCTGCTTTCGAACAATGTTTCCTCCCCAAACAGAGCCCGCGAGACCGACAGGTAATCGCCGGGGAGAAAACTTCAAACCCAAATTCTCTTCAAACCCAACTTCGAAGAAACTAATAGATCAACAAATTGAAGTGGGATTCGCAGCACCGACAACAATGCGATGCACTTAACAGATATGGATATAGTCAAACTCGCTAAATCAACGGAGAACAACACACATACATCTTACAAGAGATCTGATACCGAGATTAATAAAAGAAGATCAAACGAAGAGATCAAGAAAGACGATCGGTTTATTGAGTATCAGTTTGTGAACAAAAGATCTGAAAAAGCTTACTCCAAATTAACAGATCCGTGGAAACTAGACGCTGACCGGAGCTCTGGAGCTCGAATCGCTTGAGATAAAATGTTAACGGTAGCTTACCGCCTCAATCTATCATCATCTCTCGCAGAGTTTTTAGGTCCGCCGCCGCCATCATTCTCTCGCATATAGTTTATGCATTTAGACAGAGTCGAATGGTATTTCGAAGTATTGATTTCTTCTCCTAATCATTCCTCCTCTTATTTTATTTTCCTCGTCTGTACTGTTTTTAGTTTTATGGTAGTTGGATCAATCAAAAGTTTTGTCGATTTCAGAGGCGAGTGGGGAGATTTCTTGGTGATGATCATTATTATGATGACGAGTCCGATCTTTTTTATCCATTCTTCGTGACGACAAATCGAGGCATTTGTCTGAAAGAAATCTCCTCCATCAAATCCATTATCTATTTCATTTTTTTTTATTTTTTTGCCCAATGAAATCTGATTTTCCTTTTTAGTCATAAAGTATATTGATTGATTTCAGAGATGCAGATTGGCATGATGAAGAACAAGCTTCATCTGAGTTTTTCCTTTGATTGAAACAAAACCTCGTACTCGTTCTGAATGCCTTTGTGCTTCTTAGGAATTTCGCATTTGTCTTTCTGCTTATTCACCTGTGCTCTCTGGTTTCCAGATGTTTGAGTGCGTTTTTTCGTTCCTTGCCATAGATATCATCTTGTGGTGGGGGCAGATCTGTTCTCTTTTGTGTTTTTCTTTAAAAAAAAAATTGGTAGACCTTCATCAAATGCTATCAATTGGCTTTCGAGTGTTTTCTTATTTCGCTGTTTTTTTATTTTTTTTCCCGGTCCTCTGCTCTGGAAGCAGGTCGAATTTTTTTTTAACAATGGATGTTGGTGATGAGCGCAGTGATGATGATGACACAATACTCTCTCATTATCATAAGATTGAGGAGATCCTATGATTACATCTCAAGCACTTTTGAGCTGCATCATCATCCATTTTCCTCTTAATTTCACTTCGCTTCATAGTCATTTGTTTTCATTATTTTATACTTGAGAAACACCAGCTGGCTCAAATGATTGAACCACATAGAAGCCAAAGTAAACATGCCGATTACGATGCGATTCTAATTAAGAGAATGATGAAGTTGGGACCAAGACACTTGAGTCACACAACACAGCGGTTTAATTGAAAACTCGTTTTGTTTTTTGGAATTTTTAGAGTTTGGGTAACGGGGAAATCTTTATGCAGTCGTCCACATGCGGGCCTTCAACTAATTAACTTATCACAAGTTAATTAAATTGCAGGTTGTTGAAAAGTGTATTTGATTATTTTATTTTTTTATGTTAACCATTTTTTAAACTAAGGTTAAAATGATTCAAATGGATAAGTTGAAAAGTTTTTGATTAGCTGTGCTTCTTTTTTTTAGTGTTGGATCATTTAAATTGAAGTTAAAATAAAAAGGTTATAGTCATTTGCATATTATTTGGTCATTAATGGGTCAATTCGATCGGTATTTTTTTATTAACTTGGTGGCCGGTCGGTTGATTTCAATATATCCCTTGAATGATTGATAAAAAAATTAAAATGGTCATAATTTATAAATTAAGGTGTTTTAAGTGACTTTTTGGTCATCGATGACCAGTCTTCGGTGATTGAAAAGTCAGTTAAATTATTTTATGTTGTAATTTTTTTTTTCTTTTCAACGCATTTTAAATTATTTAAATTGGAGTTAAAACATAAAAGTTATGGTCATTTGAAGTTTGCATATCGATGGATCAATTCAGTTACCGATCGGTGATTATTTAGTCTACTCGTTGATCGATCGGTATATTGTTTGATTGATCAATAAGAAAATTTTAAATAGTCATATTTTTTTTCATTTTAACTCTTATTTTAGTGATTCAAAATGCATTGAAAATAAGAAGAAAAGATTTACAGCACCGGATAGTTTAACTGACTTTTTGATGGCAAGGGACCAGTCACTGGTGATTGAAACTCGGTGATTTTATATATATTGAGCATTTAACAACCACCGGACCGATCACCTGTGAACGAAAAGTCACTTAAAGTACCTTGATTTGTAGATCTTTTCTTTATTTTTCTAACGCATCTTAAATCACTCAAATCAAAGTTAAAACTAAAAGTTATTACCATTTGAAGTTTTTTATCGATCGGTTAAACGATATACCGATAAATCCCTAATCGGTCACTGAGTTGACAAAAAAATCACCAATCGGTCATGGAGTTGACTTGAAAAATCATCGATCAGTCGTTGAGTGGACCTATCGGTGACCAATCAATATGCAAACTTCAAATGACCATAATTGTTCCGTTTTAATTTCGATTTTAGTGATTGAAGATGCGTTAAAAAGAAGAAGAAAAGATTTATAACACAAAGTGGTTTAATTTACTTTTTGACCCCTGGGACCCATCATCGGTGATCGAAAACTGGTGATTTTACTTACATTGAGCGTTTAACAGTCACTGGACCAATCACAAATGATCGAAAAGTCACTTAAAGCACCTTGATTTGTAGATTTTTTTTTTTCATCTTTTCAACACAACTTAAATCACTAAAATCGAAGTTGAAACGAAAAAGTTTTGACCATTTTAAATTTTTTTATCGATCGGTCAAATGATATACCAAAAAATCATCGATCAATCACCAAGTTGACCAAAAAATCACTTATCAGTAACCAAGTAGACCAAAAAAGCACCAATCGATATGCAAACTTCAAATGACTATAATTTTTTCGTTTTTAACTTCGATTTGAGTTATTCAACATACGTTGAAAAAAGAAAGTGAAGATCTATAAATTCAAGTGCTTTAAATGACTTTTTGGTCACCTGTGACTAAACGTTATACCGAAAACTTACCTATCTGTCACAGAAGATTACGTGGTCATCATAAATCTAAAATGAACAGGATCTTCTATCATTTCATTGATCAGCTACACTTAGCCAGGGTTCCGCATTCAATTTAAAAATATTTTTTACGAAATTAGAATATAATTTCATTTTTTTTTGTTAATCTATAGTTTTTGAAACTATATTTGATATTATATTCAAAAAAAAATTTCAAAATTTAAAATAAGAAAAATTTATTTAGTTTGTTTAAGATTTCATAGTAATTAAAAAAAAACTTTTATATGCTTTTAAAAACAAGTCTTTTTTTTTTCTTCCTAAAAATAGTTTTTGAATCATATTAAACCAAACAGTATGTATAATTATATATATATATAACTTTCATTTGGCCATTGAATTATATTATAATTAAATTCTAAGTACTGGTACATATATACAAGGCATTTCTGGTTCTTCAAGTCCACACAAGTTAGAAATAAACTAAATAAAAATGGAGAAAAGGAAGAGGTAGATAGGACTTAGGAGGCAGTGATTATATTCAGAAACTAATAAAAGTTGATCATCTTGTGTATATGTCATAGGATCCTCTCAAAAGCAGCCCATGCATGAACGAGCATGCAGTTAAACTAATAAAACGATATATTTTTTTCCTATTTTTAAACTTTCCTATTATATCCGTCACGCTTCAATTCAGCTAGCAGAGATTTCAACCAAGTAATACTGATCCAATTAATATTTGTTATTATTAACATTCTCCTTATAAAAATATTCTATAATTCCTGTATTATATATATTATAGTAGTATTTATAAAGAAAACGAGATTTGATTAGGAGCAGAATACAATGTTCAATTCTGGGAAGAATAATACTTGTTAATTAAAAGAAAGAAGTGATATTTTAATTATAAAATTAGGTCATAATAGAAACTATCATTTTTTTTATTAGATCTTTCATTGAATCATAGCATATATTAGACGTGCATAACCACTGAAATATAAGAATGTAGTTTTGATTATAATTCAAAATTTATAGTTAAAATATTTATTTCTTTAAAGAAAAAATGAATTTTAATTTTAAAATTTATGTGGGTGCATATATTTATGTATTTTCAATGCACCTTTGCTTTCGTGGTCTTCCTTCAAGTATGAATAAAGGAAAGATTTTGTATTTTTTTCTCTTTAAGTGAGTCACGAGCAATTGGTCCCAGTAACACATTGATCGGCCTGAGAGCTCATTTTTTCGTTAGGACCTAAATATCCGTGGCCTTTCAGAGCTCTACACCTACTATTAGGTTCAGATCTTTTATATCTTTTTGAGATATAACGGGTTAGATTGGGTCGGATTCAAGCTAAAATTTAATTTAACCTAAATTAGTTCGAATTGATTTAGTTAGTTTGAATTGATTTAGTTAGGTTGATCGTTTAGGTTGAAACGAAACAACAGAGGAGAGAGAGTTTTACTAAAATACACTAAAAATCTTAAAAAAATTTCAATCCCAACGTCGTAAATGCCAAATGACACCCAAAGTTTCGTGTTGCAGCCGTGGCAAATAGGGCCTTAAAAACATGACGCAAACCGGGTTGATATTTAATTTCTGCGTCCAACAGGCGTGTGGCGACTGTTCACCGAACCATCGGCCAACATCTCCTTAGACAAGTCAAAGATCAACATTCTCCATCGTCGCACCCTTCCAAATCTACTCAACGGAGCAAAAACGTGCCCCGTAGCCGAGAAATACTACATGACACGTGTACGGCCAGAACGCTCATGGCCCCACAGGCAGGAAAGAAAAAGAAGAAAAAAAATGCCACGTGAGAAATGTCCTTGCTTTTTCTCCGTTGGAACGGTCGTCAAATTCCGTGTAATTCAAAAATCAAAACCAACTTCTCCAAGAAAATAGAAATAGAAATATGCTTCGAATCTTCTTCTTCTTCTATTACACCACACATAGCATATAAGACACCATCTGTGCCCACTTGAATATTTCAGCAACACCCACAATGGCAACCACTAGTAGATTGCTCCGGACCTCTAAACCTCTGAGACCCAGTATCCCTTCTTCTTCATCTTCTTCGAAAAGTTGCTTGATTTCAGCGAGGTGTTTAAACGAGGTGAGTGGAAATGGAGAGAAGAAGAAGAAGAGAGTTTCTGGGAATGTAGAGACGAAATCAAAAGTTGCAGTGATGGCAGCATCCGAATTGGTTACAACAACAACGCCACCAGAGACTCAGAGAAATGCAATTAATTTGGTTTCAGTGTTGACGAGCGATGTCGCAAATGCTGCTCTTAGGATTTTGAGGCCTAACAAGGTGAAACGGAGCAAGTCATCGTGGAAACGCCAGGCTGAGATGCTCATTGAGAGGGTACTTAGTTCTTTTTAATAGTTCTTCTTCTTTGCAAAATTGTTTAGGCGATTGATTTTTTTTTTTTCTCCATTGAAAAGAATTAGTCACAGTTCTAGTTTTTGTTGATTGCAGGGAGTTGTAGATTGTCGTTTCTTTACTTTGTTTGCAGTTGCAGGGTCTCTCCTTGGCTCTATCTTATGCTTTTTCGAGGTACCATATATATATATACATATCTCTAATGGTCTATGAATCCAAATGAGAACACGGTTTCTAGAACAGTTTTTTTTATTTAGCAATTATGCAAATGTTTTGAATTTTCATTTCAGGGTTGCTTTCTCATTCTAGAGTCATATTTTGAGTACTTTCAAGAAATATCACGAAGATCAGATGAAGGGCATCTAATGCAGCTACTTATTGAAGCCATGGGTATATCTATACATCTCTGTTTCTTTTATTTCATCTAAATTACTTTCGTCAGTCTATACAAGGATACCCAAGTCTACTTCTTGCTACATTTTTCAGTAAAAATGTTTATTTTTTTTATGGTTCTTTATCACTAATATTTACTTGGTCTTTTGGCAGATATGTTTCTTGTGGGTAGTGCTTTGCTCATATTTGGTACGGGACTTTATGCTCAGTTTGTGAATCAAAGGTATCTGAAAGATGGAGACAGGGGGCTGTTTCCAAGTTCCAACCTCTTTGGTCTCTTCCATCTCAAGGTATATGAGCTTGTTTTCATGGCGCGATTTCAAATATAAAAGTTTATAATCATCAAATATGCCCTTATTAATATTCATTCATCTTCTCAGGCACTCCCAACATGGGTGGAAATGCAGTGCACATCACAAGCAAAGTCCAAATTTGGGCATGCAGTGCTGATGATACTTCAGGTGGGGGTACTAGAGAAGTTCAAGAATGTACCTATAGTTACTGGGTTTGATCTGGCTTGTTTTGCTGGGGCTGTTCTGATTTCGTCAGCTTGCGTCTTCTTTCTCTCAAAACTTGCCATGGGTGGGCCAGAATGTGGAAGGTAGTGAAGAAATAGATGTATGTTTTTATATACAAATTTTACAGGTCCCAAGTGGGTGGGTTCCATACTTTTTGATTAAATAACATTCATTTTGTTGTAGAAATTTGTATACACTTTTCACAACCAGAAAAGAACCCTAATGTATTCTTGAATGAAAAAAAAAAAAAAAAGAAGAAAAAAGTTTACACTGTAAGCAAAATGATTCTTTTTCATGATCTGGTGGATGAATATATCATTTTTATTTTCCCTTTTAACTCCATTCGTTGCTAGACAAAGTCATTATTTACAATACAGATATAAGTTTTCACTTCACTTTCATTTTCCTGTATTCACACACATGGATTCACTACATTAAGAAAATGTAAAACAAATATAATAATCATCACAATGTATTTATTTTACTGTTATGGTAATGAAAGTCATTCGGTAATAATCAATAATAACTTTTATTACATACGAGCAAAAGAAACTACATACCAAGTGCTCCAACAGATTAATAGAACCTCCAAGAGAAATAAATAAATAAATAAATAATCAATAAATATATCTGTCCAAAGAATGCAGGAACACTACATACCAAGTGCAAATGTTGGCCCTCCCTTTGCTTCATTGTATAGTTGATTGATATGCTCCTACAAAAATTATTAGACAAAATTGTAATTATAGATGAAAAATGAAGGTATTATAATTCTTGTTTTCCTTGAGGATTTCTAAACTCTGATCTTTAGCTGCTATGATTTGAGTTCTTGCTGCCTATCCTTGCCAAGCGTAGTGAAAAAAAGTTGAGTTTCTGAGTGGGAAGATTGAGCAAAAAATCCCTATTCTTAACTAATAGAGATTGAAAGAACAATCCAAGCCTCCGAAAGGCATGGATGTAAAACACATTCACAATGACAAGGATAGAAGAAGAATAGATCCTCTTTTGACAAGAAATTGACAAGAATCAAGATATTGTTCCCATTATGCCATGAAGTTGTTTTAGGGAAAGCACTAAATTTACAATTTTATAAGAACATTGTAGTGCAATATGGGAAGCTCATTCATCATGGTCATGATCATATGTTACGTAAAATCGCTGGAAAAGGAAAAAGAAACAGATCAATAGAAGAAAAGATGGTACTGAGTATACCTCGTAGTATTTGAGCAACTGGGGCCTCTTCAGTTTGAAAGTGGGAGTCACCAAATCCCTCTCAATGTTGAAGGGGTTTGGTTCCAAGTGAATAGCTCTTAACATTTCAAAACTTTTAAGCTGTGGCAATACCTATGAAGTCAGATAAGGAAACCTACTCATACTAAAAAATGTTTCAAAACTAGAAGGAAAATGAAAAGAAGTGCTCTCCACATACTTTATGTTTCTGACCAGTGCTGTTGAGTTCATCTAGAATGTATTTTTTTGCCCTGGGATTTCCACACAATGATTGGAAATCTCCCTTCTCATGATGAATTCCTGCCCAATCTTCCAGTGCTTTTTTATGGGGAACCACCACAGCCACAAGAAAGGACTCAAAACTGTTACCATAGACCCAAATCTGTGCCATGGCCAGATGTAATAAAACAAACTGACTACTGTTAGAGATTAAAATTGACAAAAAATATACAAGCATGTTAATGGGCATATATGAATCTATTATCAAACAGATTCAAACCATATTACTTAATAATGATTTTATTTGTGCTAAAAGCTAATGCGCTGTGTTTGGTCAAAAGGCAAGTGTGATAACTTTGAAGTTGGTACTTTGTGGATGTTGATACAAATACTTAACATCAAATCCAACATTTATGATTTTCTATAATATTTATGTTGCAAGCATGCATAATATTTTTCTTGCTGTAATAGCTTGTCTCTTCTCACGGCAATGGTCCGCATTGGTTTTTTAATTAGCTTTTGCTCAATCAAAAAGAAAAGAATATTGAATGAAATAGCAAAAGAAACGTTCATGCGACCAATCCCAATGGTTAGGAAGAGACATTAATAACAAATATAAATTATTTGCAAAAAATAAGGAGATGTTTATGGTTTCATACCGATTCAATAAGAGGGCATTGCCCAAATGAGCTTTCAACGTTCTCTACTGCAATATATTCCCCCTGGGACAACTTAAAAATATTCTTCTTTCTGTCAATGATTTTCATTGCTCCATTTGGTTGCCATTCTCCAATGTCCCCTGCAATATTCATAAAAACTTCAAACTTATATATAATTCCTAGTTACTTGGTCATGATAATCTTTTTTTTCTGCCATCATACATTTCTTGAATTGAAGACGCACAATATCTCTGACCAATATCAGTTTTTTTCTCTTCATTTGAGAGTTCATAGACAATAGTGAAATTTTGCATGAAGCTCATATATGTGAGGCGATTTTTTTAATTTTTTTACAGATTCTTATTCTAAAAGCCTATACAAAAGTGTTCCTGTTAGAGCTTTCTACCTGTATGGAACCACCCATCCACGACTACATCTTTTGTGAGATCCTCCCGTTTGTTGTAACCAGAGAACAGGGTTTTACCCTTCAAGCAAATTTCTCCACGCGGTGTGCTGGAAAGTGAATCATATCCCATATCAGGAACTGATTCAAGTCTTGCTTCAATTGCTGCAACAGGGATCCCCACCATGCCAACCATAGAAAACACATTTGGTATTGATGTAAAACATCCTGCACAACTTTCAGTGAGACCTGCCAGTTGATCAAGGAAGACATAAAAGTTTACAGAACAGTTCCAAAGAATTGAAATAGAAATCAAGATAATAACCTAAATATTTGGAGTGGAACTGGTTTTTCTATTCTAACATACCATATCCTTGCAATATAATGCTGCAGCTTGTGACTCTAAAAAACTCCTCCACATGCTTAGGTAATGGTGCTGCACCAGATAACATGACACGCACTCGTCCTCCTAGTCCTTGTTTGATCTACAGAAATAGTTAATGTAAGGAACCTTCAACATCAGATTCAATTTTGCATAAACATTAAGGAAGGATAGCAAACTGACTTTTCGGAAAACAAGCCTGTCAATCAAAGGTGCTGCCTTATGTTGTTTCAGTCCCTTCTTTAAATTCTTCAACTTACTGTCATCAACAGGACCAAAATTGTAGGAAACAATATAAAGTATACATTTTAAAAATTATTGTGAAGTTTATGATATGACGTACTAATTATAAGCCCATTTGAATAACTTCTTCTTCATAGCTCCTCCCTTTAAAATTTTATCAGTTATACCTTCATGTACAGAAATAGAGCATATATAGGACTAAACAAATCAACATTTAAATGCAAAAAAAAAAAAAAAAAAAATAGTGAAAGAAAAAGAAAAACCCATCAATGTTTCTTGAAACCTGTGTAAATACGGTCAAAAACTCGAGGAACCCCACAGAATATTGTTGGCTTAAGTTCACAAATGTCTTCAACCAAATACCTGATGTCCTGCAATTGAGAGCAAGAAGATAAAAATAAAATCTTTTCTTATGCTGAAAAAAGAAGAGTTAGAACTTGGAACAATAAAATGGTGAGAATAACTGAGTCAGAATCATACCCCTTGCCAAAATCCGATTGCAGCACCCCTGTAGATGCAATAGATTTCAATTACCTGATCAAATATATGGGCCAGTGGAAGAAATGAGAAGTATGTGTCTCCTTCTGTCACCTGTAAGTCAAGGAATTTAAAATTTATTGCTTTAGTGTCCTAACAACAATACCAGTAATAATTGACATTTATTTATTAGCAAACATGTCATCAATCTAGAATTCTAATATGCCATGTTCAACCTTATGCCTGCTCAAATTCTCAGTGTACTACTACAACAAAGTGTTTGAGAAAATAATGGAAGGCCAAGTATCCAATGCCTTTCAAAACCAGGTGATTGATAGGTGCAAATGGAAAGCCTAGCTTTTACTTGTTCAATTTTTAAGAAACGAGATTATAGTTTCTTGTATATATTTGCAGTTTGCTCAGCTCGTATGCGTTGAATAGTAGTCGAGCTGAAATTCCCCTAGCATATCAGCCTAGGTTGTGACTTGTGAGCCACACTGTACCTCATTACAGGGAACATATTATGTGTGCAATACTGCAGTAAATACTTACCTGTATTTAAGAATTGGAACATTTATCCAAACAGATAGTGATCACTGATCATGATGTTGGTGCTTCAAAATTTGCAAGTAATATAAGTTTTTTTCTGTACAATACTTTGAGCTTTTTTTTATGCATAGAAGCACTTAATCAGGTGCATGCACGAATATGTCTCATGAACATTACTTCAGTACGAAAGAATCAAAGAAAGAGGACCTTCCACTAGTTTGTAAATATTGTTTCCACTGAACTTGAGAGTGTAGAAAATGAAACTTCAGATTTGCATAAAATATGTCAGAGAAACTAGAAGATTGGTCTTTGGAGATGTTACCACTTTATCCGACTCCAGAAGCAATTTATCCATGGAGAAGACTTCTGCTATGATTGCTTCATTAGTCAATATAACGCCTTTAGGATCACCAGTTGTTCCACTCGTATACATTATTGTACATGTATCATTATTCTCCTTTGGTGGAAGTTTACAATCTAAGGTTCCCTGAAGAAAAGGAAAGAGAAGGAGGGATCAGCGTAAGATGGTTAGACATGCACTTGTCACATAATAACCTATTATAACTTCAAATTATAAGATATTGATGTGAAGCAGTTACCAAGGAAGCAAACTCTTTCCAAGAAAAACATGAAACACTCAATTTTTCAGCATAAATCCTTTGTGCACCTGTTACCATCCCGAAACTCACAATTGCTGAAAAAAAAAAAGTAAATCAAAATGTTACTGGCATCAAGCATTGCCTTAAAAGAGATATCTTCCGACGTGAGGTTGAGTTCAATATACTTTTGAGATGTGAAGTGCACTTTGAGAGGCATGCTAACATCTGCACAGAATTATGGATTGACAATCACCAAAATGAATATTAAAAATTCATGCCCTAAAGTGAATAAGTATTACAACTATTTCTGAATAGAATTTATTCAGAGAAAGAAAAGTGTAATCATCCACAAATGAAATCAATGAATGTAAAAAACATTTTTTCTTTTAATCAATCAGAACAGAATGATTCCAAATCTACATTCAAGGATAAAAGGTAAAAGTAGAGCATGGGAGGTTGGGAAAAGAAATTACATAAGAAAAAGAACATTAATTGAATTCATAGTTTATACTTAGCATTTTAAAACATCAACAAATACTTGAAAACAAAAAGAAGAATTTTATCCTACAAATGTAGCATGTTGAACTTAAAAGGGGAAGATGAATTGGCATACAGCTTGTATTTTAGTCTCTTGGACGAAAGTCATCGAGATTTCAGCTTGATTGATTATGAACTCCACTGCGTTAGCACCTGAAACGTAAGTGCAGTAATTCATTGATGATTCTGTTTAGTTTATCTAAAACAATTACTGATTGCTCCATAAGGATGTCAACCTTAAATATATAACCTTCGTGAGATAAAACACAATAAAAGAAAACATAATTTTCCAAAGGGAAAAAGAGTTTACTACCAAGGGTGTCATACAGAGGCACATAGTATATCCCATGACTATTACAAGCCTATCAAAAAAATTAAAAAAGAAAAAAAAAAAACAGTTAGATAAAGTAACTATGGCATTTACATATAAAGCATCAAGATTCAAGAGCAAGATAATTCCACATTGAAAGCGAACATTTTGTTCTGAAAAAAACTTTTATACCTCCATGGCTATTATCCATTCCGGGCAGTTGGATCCATAGATACCACAACGACCTCCCTAATAACATACACAACACTTGTTGAAAAAGAAATTATCTTGGCAAGAAAAACTTAGCTATACATGAAGAAATCATAAAAGCGAAGCTTCAAATTGAGAGATATGCTTACGGGACCAATGCCGCGGCTTCCAATGGCAGACCCAATTCGGATGGCTTCATCATACACCTCCTGATATGTTAGCCACACGTATGGACGCACCTGTAAATTCAATTTTTCAAATTACAGTCAGTTCGGTACTGTTGACTAATTATGTGAATTAAGTTGGGAAGTTCAACCTTTTCATCGGTGATCTCCCGGCGACCCAGCATTCGGTTCTTCGGATTCTTTTCGACAGAATGGCTACATGATAAAGCAGATGCCCAAAGTAAATAAAATGGGTATGAAGAAAAATAAACAAAGTTAATGACATTCCATCTGTTAGCGACGATGAACGATGAACACGTCCTTCTGCGTTCCTTCAGTGTAGAGGCAGACAGAACTGCTCCGGTTGAACCAAAAATTGAGCGATAAAAAGTCCAAAATATTTAATCATTATCAAGATTGGCCTATTAGCTCAGTTGGTTAGAGCGTCGTGCTAATAACGCGAAGGTCGCAGGTTCGAGACCTGCATGGGCCACTACCAATGTTTTATTTCATTTTTCGTTTTCAGCATGATTTGCCCATTTTTACTCTGCTTTTGAGCATTTTCTTCAAGCTTGGCATCACTTCTACCCATTTTCAGCTACTAATTAAGCCTGCAGTTTTATACAAAGAGGAGAAATATACACCTGAGGAAGTCCCAAGGAGAGTTGATTTCCTCAGGCAGCTCCATAAGACCGTCCTTAGCATAAATGCTTCTATACACAGGACCAGCGGATGGCCTTTCAGCCGTGGCTACCCTCGATTCTTCAACCTTCACTGTGTAAATCGACATTAAAACTCTTTCTTGATAGCAAATCGGTATTGGGTCTTCTAAAATGCAGAAGTTGGATGACTTGAAACTTGCCTTCAAGCTAGTTCAAGTTGAATATATATAAACAAAAATGCTTCGATCTTCTTCTACTACTATTCTAAAATTTGCAATATGTTTCTCTTGTGAAGCTGGCCCATCATGGGAATTGTTCAACTCTAATTACTACTAGAAAATTGAGAATTAATTAATTGTGTCTAGGAAAAAAATATAAAAAATGCTTACAGGTTGCTGCTATCTTGCTTGGCCGGTCTCGGTGTCTCAACCATGCGTGCAGGCTCTTCTATAAATATAATTGAAAAAGAAGTATAATCAGATAATCAGACACATAATTGACCAGTGGTCGACTTCTTTCAAAGAGCAGCCATGTGGCTGGATGGTAGCGATCCAGTGGGATTCACCCCCATTTGATCAATTCATTATTCTTATTCCCTTCATAATTTATTCCTTTCTTTTACTAGTTTTCGGCTCTGTGTACGTACATAAAAAAAATGAAGCGAAATTAAAATTATAGATTTAAAGAAAAAAAATGTTAATTTAATTATAATAAAACGTAACTATATATATATTTATTAGATTATTTACTTTTAATGAACATGTATATATAATTGTACTAAAAATTATATTTATTATAGTTAGATTAACACTTTAATAAAAAAAAAAAAAAAAAGAGACGAGCATTTAATTTTAGGATATGTGAGGTGGAGCAGAGGACCTAGCTATTTTATGGGCTTTGAACTGTTGGTGAGATCATGAGAGAATATTAAGCTTTAACAAGCCCACTCTACAACCTTGACACATAATATAAGCATTTGAGGTTCAATTAACCACACAAGCTCTACCTCAACCGAACTATTGGGATCAAGATGCTATTGGTGTGGAATTACTTGAGGGTCAACTTTAGTTCCAATTGCAACTGTTGAAGTAAATGTTGATGGGGTCATTTCTACCAACCTAAATTAGACTTGCAAATTTTACGTGCTTACTGGTCGAAGGAACGAACCCCAAGGTCACAAAGCCGGGACCCCCAATACAATACTAAGCATTAAGCCGGCCGGGCACCATTCAACACGAATCTTTTTAATAAAAGAGAAACGACAACCCATACAAACAAGTAGGAAAAAGAAAAGGGGAAAAATGCTCCGTTTCTTCCCTCTCTCTCTCACACACACACACATATATATATATAATCATACAGCAATAAGTAATCTAATTTTGTGTGCCCCTTCATTTCTTTGTGGAAGAGTTTTATCTATGATTAATTTGTAATATACATTATATTAACGACCAATGCAAATGAGGACAATGTTTGGTTTATTCTAGTCATTAGTTGGTGATCCATGATTTCTTGATGATTTGGTGGGGGAATTCATTTTGTCGGCTAAGCTTTTCCTATTTTGAAGTTCGCAAATAAGTGCTTTGGAGGGACCCATGATTTGTCTGTATGTTTCGAAAAACACAGGTTTCTCCTTGTCTTTTTTTACAATACAATTGTAATTTGCACCACCCCCCCTCAATTACTAACATTTTTATTAATATTACAATTGGTTCCTTAACATATACATTAGATTAAAACATTTGATTTGCAATAAAAAAGAAAAGAAAATCCAAGTGGCACCAAAGCCCCCCTCTATGCGTTCAAATATATATATAATAAGGATGAAATATACACATGCATGTGGTGATGTAGACAGAAAGAGTGAAAGAAAGAAAGAAGCTTTTGCTACGTCAACGAAACCAAAAAAATGAAACCCCAATACAACACAAGGCGCGAGGCGAGATAGAAAGAGAGCATTTATGAGTTTCAACAAACTTAAGACCAGCGCGGGTTGGGGGAATGAGATCGAGACTGGTGAGAGCAGTGAGTCTGAGGCTAACGCTCAGTCTCAGCGGTCCTCTCTTCTTCTATCTCTCGTCAATTTTCATTCATTTAATGCCGAAACCAAGCTCTCTTTAATGGCCTCACCATACACCACGCCAACTCATTAATTCCGCATGCGACACCCATTAAAATCTTCGGCCCCAGTTCCGACTCCCTCCACCACCGCCTCTGCCACCGCCACCAGGTCGCCGCCGATTCAATTTTCGATCTCTCCACGTGGCAACATCTCTATCGTCCGTTCAGCCTCTCCGGTGAAAGCAGCGCCTCGAGATCTCCGCACCTCATTCTACTCGACGAGAACGCCATAATCCCCGACGATCTCATGAACATAGGACTAGCCAACGACTTGCTCCGCCGCGATGATCCGCCGCCGGAGAATCTCACGTTGGATTCCGACATCGGAAAGAACGTCGTCTGTCTCCGTCGGAAGAACGGCGATTTCATTCCTCTGTAAGAACGGAATGAGAAAACCCTGTGCTTGGACAGAGACGTAAACGGTGACGGCCGTTTGCTCCAGAAACTCCCCCGGCGGTGGTACCTCCACGGAGTCGCCGTCGCTGCCTCCAGAACCATCCGATCAGCGCCTAAACTCCGCTCGAATCCGAACGAATACGATCTCTTTAACATGAAATCACGATGACTGTGATGATGATGATGATAATTCAACCGATGATCCTCGCTTGCATGCCTTCTCATCGAGCCTTCCCCAACGATCGGCACGATCTCAGCCGCCGGCGTATCGGAGATCGTCGCCGCTACGCTTCTCGATTCCAGAACAAAACTATCAAGGATTCCGTCGTCGAAACTCGGCCTGATCCGACTAGCCATTAACGGAATAAACGGAGATTCCGGACGGAATATTCCTGCACGACAGAGAGGACAATTAGCGTGTGACCTGAGCCATATGTCGATGCAGTCGACGTGGAAGGCGTGAGCACAGACCGGAAGCGTACGGACGTAATCGTTCTCTTCGAACTCGAGAAGACAAACGGCGCAATCGTGGATCCTTCCGTTCGATCCTTTGGATGTTCTTCCTATGATGCTGTATACGGAAAGAGGAATGGTTTTGATGACGTCTTCGTCGAGGCCGTAAGGTGAGAAGAGATGAAACGTCGTTGTTGTTGTGGAATCGTACATGGAGGTGGACGGAGGAGATTGGATGTCGCCGGACTCTGAGATGAGGTTTCGAGGACGGTGGCGCCACCTTCTCCAACGGTGGCGCCACCGCCGCACAGCTAGGAGGACCGGTGGGAGGAGGTGGCGGGAGATGAGTCGGAAGTAGGAGACGACGATAAAGGCAGTGGCTGCGACGACGACCATGGCGATCAAAGGAGGACTGAAGTCTACTGGAATTGCGGAGGGAGATTGACGGAGATTCGCCGGAGTTGGACCCCAGTCGATAGGAGATTGCGGTGGATTCTCCGGCAACTTGGTATCGTTCTCCGGCGACCGTAATTGCGGCGCCATTTTTTTTTTTTTTTATCTCTTCTACGGTCAGATAAGCAAGCGTCGAGTTGAAGTGTTTTTGAGTTGAAGTGTTTTTGCGTTTTCCCGCAGCAACTACTGACTACTGTGGTGTTGAGAACTTTGAGGTAAGATATTGTACACCTGCTGTTTGGTAGGTAATTAACATGGAGAACCAGGCCTTTGCCACGTTATCCTAGTGAAAAGGATTTAGAGGGTTGCTATTGCTAGGTCAGATATGCTACAAACTGTATTTAATGGAAAGTGAAACAGCTGTTACATTGTGGAAGTTTTTAATTATTTACTTTTTTATTTTTATATTCTTTCTCTGTTTTTTTTTTTTTTTTTTGTATAATCCCTTCTTTTGGTTAAAGGATGATAAGATTGAAACGGAGTTGCGTAATAAATAATAAATGAAAATTTTTTACTGAAAAATCGCTTCAAGTACTCTGCTAACACTATAAAAAATCAGCATCTCAATTAAGTACTTTACCGCATTTACTACTTTGTGAATCAGCTCATAATAAAGAAGTGTTTATAAATGAAGTTGTACTTAAAATTTATCTATTAATGCAACTAATGTAGCGTTGCAGGAACGTAGTATAATGGCTTAAATTAATAATAACAAAAATTAATATTTTATAAAAGAAAATTTACCCTTACCTAAAAGTATTAATATATAGAAATAATATTCTTTTTTTTTTTTAATTAATACTCACACACTTACACACACGGGATTCCTAGAAATAATATGGTTGTTTAAGATGTGTGAGATGGATCCTCTAAAAAAAAAAAAGATGTATGGGAATCATGGGATGGATCATGAATTATGAGTATATATGCGCATTATTGAAGTAAGGATGTTTTTAGTATATACTCACATTAATATTTTCTCAACAAGTTCCTGCTAGGGGATAGCTGGCAGCTAGACGTGACATAAATGCGAGGCTCCTGTGTTCATTGGATGAAAGCATTATTGCGTACTACAGTATCACATTTCTATCGCATTTAATTCCTATGTTGGCACAACACTTTCCTTCTCAATATTTCAGGGACCCCATACTTAAAATTAGAAAAATGTTATAAAAACGCGAGGTTGTACTAATTTCTCAGCACTACACGATGCGGCTGATGCAATAATCACAAGTTTTAATTTAAAAAGTATAGTGCTAAAGAAACATGGTTCAGAACTTGAGGTTTTGTTCAGCATGGGGTCCATGGGCCTGATCATGGAGTCCAGGATCAAGCCCAGATAGAAAGAAATGAAAGAGCATGCAAATGAACCTTCCCTTTTCTCTTCCCACATCTCAAGCCGATCCCGAAGAGGCCAAAAAAACAGAAGAGTTGCTCTGCTAGGGTTGTGCAGATCATCCCTTCAATCCTCGCAGACTCTCACACAGACAACGCTGAAGAAAGATGATTTTGGGCGCGATTCCTCGAAGGCCCGATAAGGCGACTGCTCTGAAGCAGTTGCGATCACATGTGACGATGTTCGGGATATGGGTGGCCGTTGTTCGTGTCACGCCTTACATTCTCCACTACTTCTGCGAAGAAAAAGAAGAGTTGAAGCTCGAACTCTGATCTCTTCAACCTTACTTACAAGGTATCTCTATCTATCTCTGCTCCATTTACCCTTTTTACTGCTTTTTTTCCAGCACTGTGTTGTTAAGTATTATTGGATGAATGATGTTGGGGAAATGAATGAACCAGGAATACTGTTCTTTGGCATATCGAATGTAATTTAGACTTGAAAAGTATTCAAATCTTAATTGATTGTTTAACGTTTTATTCTAGGTAAAGGTCGTTGGCATACATTGGAATCATAACCAACTTGATTTTCGATCCTGATTAATAGTTGCTAATCTCAAAATATTAGGTTGGAGAAGCACAAGGAAAAATAAAATTTTGCTTGCTCTGCTCTGTTTTATTTAATGGCTTTAGGTTCTAAATATAGGACCCGGCATAACCATGAAATTTGATATTGGAAGAGAAGTTTAATGGCTGCAGCTTCGCTGTATGTTCATTGTTGCTGCTTTTTATGGTTGCTAGCAAATTACACTTTGTGAGAAATTATAGTAGTAGTAGTAGTTATATGGATGGGCTATTGAAGTAATATCTCCATGTTGGCACTTGCAACTATTGGCATGATTCCCTTTTGCCATGAAAAGAGTTGATGATTGAAAAATGAGAATATTGTTTGGTTGTTTAATGGTGTGACAATCATAAACCTCTCTCTTAGAGATAATTTTATGCTTAGCTCGGTGGACTTGTTTTGTAGATCTATTTAACGTATTGTGTCTTTTTTTTTTTTTCCACTATCATTGGAAATATGATGTATTATTGATTGTGTTTGCAGTGAGATTTACAAATGAAGTGTCTTCCTATGAACCTCTCTGGTGATTTTGGTGGCTTCGGTGTGAATCAGGTTCTGCTTCGTGTGAATCAGATTTAGGAGGCTCTTTGACATGGTTCCTTTTAATGATCTTTTCCTTTCTGTTAAGATTTCATAATGTTGTTAGTTGAGGTTTGCACATGCATTGGATTGTGCATTTCACTCCACTTTGCTAGGTACTTCATGATGCAGTGAGCATGAATTGTTGTAGGGTTGCAAATTTTTGTTTTTAGTAAAAGTAAAACAGTATGTGTTATGTGGATGTGAGCATAGGCTTTTTGTTATTACTGCTTAGATGCTAGTGTTGAGGGGCCTGGCCACCTTTGTTATGTGGATGTTTGCAAAATGCTTTCTATGGCTATCCATCTTCATTGTCCGTTTCTTGTGGACCTTATTATTTGAGAAGATCCCTATGATGAACAAAGAGAATATGGTACAGGATTAGACGCCATTTTCCTAAGAATAGAGGGAAGATAGTTCTCAAGCCCTATGAAGCCATCAAATTTAATATTAGAAGAGATTATATTCAATACATTTGCCAGTCCTAACTGGGCAGTATACTGCAACCCTTTTTTCATATTATTATTTTCTTTCTTCCAAATAGCTCAGTAACACTAGTTCTAGATGTCTTAGACTATTAAACCTGACTGTAAGATACACTCTATTTTCCAATCCTTAACCCTGCGTAGTTTTTAATATTCTCTTCTCTTTCTTCTTCCTTCCATTCTTTTCAAACATGCTGGATTGTTCTATGTTAATTTTGTTATTAGAGCTATTTCATGTGCAAAAAGGTGGGTCTTGGTCCAATGTTTGAGGTTGCTCTATTGTGACTTGGTGGTCACAGGTTTGAATCCAAGAACAACCTATTCCAATACGGAGGTAGCTATGCATATCATCCCTTTCCAAACCTTCGAATGGTAGGAGCCTCATGCACTAGGTACACTTCTTTTTGTTTGGGCTAGTCCATCTACATGGTGAAAATTGTGGGATGTGAGCTCTTGTCTGGTTTTTGCATATAGGATTTTGCTCATTTTTTAACAGCAGTACAATTTGAGCTCATCAGTAGCATACCTATTTTTCGGTCAGAGTTGACTTACAAACATACTAGGTCCTGTATGAGAGATCATGGACCTACATTCTTACTGCTTTGGATAACCGATATCTTAATTGTTGAACCATCATGTTTGCAACATCATAACCTTTTGCATACTGAGACTATTCTTCTTCCAGTTCTTTTTCATATATTTTTTTTCTTTCTTTTTATGTTTTCTTTATTTCTTTCCAATTGTTACAAGTTGCATAGTTGAATAGAAGCAATTAATATGAACCTAGATGCCTAGAGGTTGCAGTTTCCTTCATGTCCTATGCGAGGACGTGAGCTTTAGATTCGTGTTCAAAATGGAAAGCTTTATCAAACTTATAAACCATCCCTTACAATAGAGCTAGTAATCTAAACCTGGATCCTTCGTGATACATTACATATGCCATCTCTCTTATATCAAGAAAGAATTTTGAATATTATAATTACTAAGAAGATCCAAAATACATGTTGCGCTTCCACTGCTTCTCCCAAAGGAAAAAAGAAAACTTCTAAAGAGTTGTATTTACTCTTTTTCATCCGGGTATTGTTCTAACCCGGTTTGGAATTTGGAGACGCAACTTCAAATGATACATCGCCTCAGTATCAGAGGCTGGTTGATCAGACTCATATAAAATGGCATGCCCTCTTGCAAAAGCAAAAGAACCTGTTCCACCAACAACCCTGAGTTGCTCTTTACCCTTGTAAGTCACATGCTTTGCTTCAATACCAAGGCTCCCAGAATATTCGGGTGTGTCAATAGTGAGATATATGATGTTGAAAGCAGAATGAGCAAACTTCTCAACAGGAATTATAAACCCTTGGGCTTCCCCAACCACTCTAGAAGTATTATGAGGCCCCTCTGTAAGTGGATGATGGAAAATGTATGCTCGAGCTTCTGGGTTCACTGTTGTATTTTGGTTTGGAGTTGCAGAAGAATGGGGCGGTTGGATGTAAAGGGAAAGAGCAAGCCAGGGCCTTGATTTCTTGTGGGCTACTGGTGAAATCAAGGCTAAGGTAATAACAGCAAGTGTGGCAGCAGATACTGCTGTGCAGAATATAATTCTAGCCCGCATCACGAAATGTGAGAGATTTGTTCTTTCTGAAATCAGGGTCTTTGGATGTAAGTTTAGATCGGTCAGTATTAATATACAAGGGTTATCTTTGTAGTGCATTGGGTGAAGCTGTTTTGTTGAATTTGCCCCCTTACCTCTTACCTAAACCGCTTCTATCCTAAACTCCAAACCTACCTAAACCCCTACATAGATGTTTTTTAGGTTAAAAGTACTGTTAACATTATTTCTATTTGCCTATGGAGCTTAGTTCCCCTGGTGTGGTCTCCTTTCGCCTCCTCGCCCTGTTCCATTTGACCTTGTGTCAATTTTCACAGGAAAAAAAAAAAAAAAGATGAATGGATTGATTAAAAGCTATATAATTGGCTGACCCTAGTTGGGCTGAATTTTTTCTTAACTACCTAAGGCCAGCTACAAGAATCTTATTCTTTCACTCTGCTTGATCTTTGCGTAGTCTGATTTTGTAGATCCTATTGTAGTTGATGTGATAGTTTTTATGTTGGCTATCAAGTATTTAATCAAGGCGAAGTGGGATGATAACTGTAAGATGGATTAAATTGTAAAATTAAAAAGATACTTTATTTCATTCGATTAGCATTACCCTTTTTTTAGTATCATAAAGAAATTTTCGAAATAATTTGTGTTTTTAGAAGAAAAGCAGTTTTGGATCATTTTGTTGATAGATAAAAGAGAATATATAGTCAGTGGTAAGGAGGAAGAGTTGGAGTTGTTGATTACGTGTACCGTCGTCGGATTCACATTCAGGCTGACAGCGTTAGAGTTGACTTGTTGAAAATGCCTTACTTTCCACAAAAGATGACACGCGGCAGACTCCGCACCCTTCCTTAGTGCCTCTTTTCCTTGCGCTCGTCATTTTGGATTCGATTTTTAGCTCCTGATTTTTTTTTTAATTATATATTTACTCTAATAAAAGAAAATTGACGTTCCAACTACAAATGTGATGTTGTATGGAAATTTCATCTATGACAAAATAAAAAAACTACGAATGCGAGGCTTTAACTTTAATCAAGTGTGAAAAAATATATATAATAATAGTAACAGTAAAAAATTTATTTTCTTCTTATTTCCAAGAAAATGATGTATGAATTCTAATTTTGAGACAAACCACACAGGCTGTATTATTTGACCTCAAATTAAGCCCGAGTTTACTTTAGATCTTCTTAAAATCAGAACGTGCAGCAATTTGTAATCTATTGACTACCTTACACTGAGGCGAACTTTAAGATTTTGTATGTATTCAATTGTTTTCCTCCAACAATTTGCCTTATTAATTATTGCATTATTCCATTCTCCCTATTGAATTATTGAATTATTTCCTTTTATTTCTAATTATTTAGAATGAGTGCAGTTACTTCAAAATATACGATTCACAGAAGAACTTATACATAATAAAAATAAAATAAAAAAACAGTTCCTTGGTGGAAAATAAAAAAAAGGTGACAGAAGAAGAGAATGAGAGTGAGAAAGGAAGAAAGAGTGAAATTTTGTGTTAAATAAGCTAACAACTGAACTTTGCCTCCTTTCCCACTCTCTCATCTGTGAAGGGATCTCTCGATTTCGACAGCCCAACAATCGAAACGCGCTCCATTAATTCCCACTCTCAAATGGGCTTATCATTCGGTGCTACTTCTCTTTAATTATCAAAAAACAACAAAAGAGGTTCATGAAATTGATGATGATGATAGAGGCTTGGGTGAATTGAGCGGCCAAGATGAGTATTCTCAGGGCAAGAGTAGTCTATTACATGGAAGAGCTACCAGGGTCTCTGGGCACAAGCGCCAGTTTCTCCCTGCGATTGGGTCAAACTGTATTTGCCTCTGCCTCTCTTCTTTTCATGTCTTTGGGTGTCAATTTCTACAGCTTCACCTCTTTCTGGTACTAAATCTTCATTTCACACGCTTTTTGGTGCTTCTTCAACAATAATTCGCGATGCCCATGTGTTTTATTTTCCAATTTTTATCATCTTTTGCAATTTATCCTATAGAGATTGATTATATATAGTTTGACCATATGCTTAATTGCTTGAATTTCTGTCAAAATTCCATGTTTCCAATATAACGCGGAATCTGGAAATCAAGCTTTGTGGTAATCAAAGTGAGGTGCTTCTATGTTTAGGGTGGTGGCTCTGTGATCAAAATTCGAACTCCTATTGGAATTATTGGGTTCGTGGTAATTTGGCTTATAGGGTTGTTAAACAATATTTGAATTTGTGATCTATGTATGCAGGATAAACACAAGAAGAATCATGCTTTATAATTGAGTATGTTGTGGTGTTCAGAAACATTTAGTTGCAGAGCTATTATTGAGAAAATCTAGGAATAAATATATTAGATGAATTTTGAATGGATAATAGGAAATAGCATAAGTCATTTCAGGTGGATTGATTTTGTATAATTGATTAGGAATGATAACAGCATTCAATGAGAAGTGTTGGAGGAGGATTCACAAATAAATAAAGAAAATGGAAAAAATTAAAAAAAGAGGAATTAACAAAATAAAAATGGAAAAAAGGGGTTTCTATATAAACATATATATATATATATATATATATATATGATGGTTGAAGATGGAGTATGACTGGGATATAGAGGATAGAGGGTAGAACATTTTGATTTATGTATGTTCTCATGGCATTTCCAAAAGATGGTATAATGCTGCTGTCTTTTAGTTTTTGCAATGGATAATTCTTTAGTAGGTGCCCTTGAAACAGATCCTAAATAATTAGGCCTTCTTCAGTTGATTGAATCCTTCTCTGTACCTTACCTCATGTTTTCGTCAATCAATTATAGTATATCTGACTTGTCTCAATACAACGTGGGTGTTGAAGAAGGCCGGAGGAGGTGGGCTCTGTATCTAGCCAATTAATTCCTTGACAGTTGGAGATCTGATATTGTCTACTATTTTAAGTGGATACCATGTACCCGCCCCCGCCCCCGCCTCCCCCCCCCCTCCCCCCTCCCCCCTCCCCCCTCCCCCCTCTCTCTTTTTGAAAAAAAGAAAGAAAGAAAGAATGCATATAAGAAAGTTAAAACAGTTCCTCTTTCTTTTTTCTTTTTCTTTTTTTTTTGGGCAATAGAACCTTGAGTTACACTAACCAGTGCCCTCTTGAACGGATCTCAAAATTGGTCAGTATCAATTGGGAGAAGTTCTGTTATATGTGTTTAAGGATTAAAGAGAAAATGTGTAGCAGAGAATTGAATTGAAGGTGGTTCTTAAACCTAAATGAAGATTTAGTTCCTCAATCTCAAACACTAGCATGTCATTGAAATCCTTTGATTTCTCACAAATACAGCAGAAGCTTTAAAAAGTATTGAATGGCAAATTGTTATACTGGCTGACGGCATGACCAACTCTATTCCCTTACGTGGTCTTTGGAGCGACGATATAGTCCAAACAAAGACAACGCGGAGCCATATTTACAAACCAATTACGTGGAAAAGCACCACTTTCTTTTGAAACATATGGGTCCAAATCCTTCTTACTTTTGGTATCCATGCGCCTTTACCACTCGCTGAAAAAGTAGGAAAGGAAGGCGTTTTGTAATTGAAACCAAGGAGAGATCTTAAGAGGAGATGATACCAAAAAGTAAAAGCAATACTATTTCTTCTTCACTTCATATGGTGGCTATTTTGAGTAATATATTGTCTGCTTTTGTTTCTTTTCCTACCATCTTTCTGTGTGTGCACAAGCTTCCACATTGGTTAAAAGAAATGAACTTTGAGATGAAGAATGACTCCCATACAACATGTGTTGGAAGCAAGAAAGAAAATGTTAAGTCCATTTGATTTAATTATTGATGATGATGAGGTGATTCATTGGGAACTAAAGCTCATATCAGTATACAAATAGACTTGCTCAAACCATGCTCAACTTTTACTTGTTTGTGTGTTTGTTTCTTTGATTTCCTTGTCTTCTTTGTTTTAATGTGTTGGGTCCTCAACAGCTATTTGGTCACAGTCATGGGCTTGATGATTCCATGGAGTTTCACTCTGGCTTTGGTTGATGGATACTCAATTCTTGTAGGGTGTCCTCTGCGTCAAGCGGGAATATTGCTGATCATTGCCGTGGGAGATTGGGTACGTATATTCATTTAAATTACCATCATCGCGGTGATGTTAATATCAATATTCTAATTCTCTTGATATACATAAACTGGGTCTCCACCTGTTAGCAATAGCTTGTGTCTCTTATTCATTAATGATGTCTTTCCTCATTATAAATTTGGTCCACACGTTATCATGCCCATTCTCTTAATATATATAAGTTAGTTCTTCGCCTTTTAGCTATAGCTTTTAGGCCAAGTGATTTTTAATAGTGATGTCATTTATTACTCTTTTGGATTAATGTCTTTGCTCCTACTTGCAGGTTTTGTCAATTCTCTCGTTAGCAGCAGCTTGCTCAACAGCCAGTGTGGTAGAGGTACTGAATGAATTGGGTGATGCGTTCTGCCCTCCCAAATTATGCAGTCGATACCAACTTTCTGCAGCAATGGCGTTCTTGTCATGGTTTCTAACAATTGCTTCCTCTCTTTTCAATTTTTGGCGACTACCCTCCTTGTGACCGTGAATGCTTGCTCTTTCTTTCAAGTTTCAATTGTGACTTTGTGCAATATGGTCACCATGGTTGTAACTGTAACTGTTCATATTCTGCTATTATATCATCCAGTATATTTATGAATCTGCTCTGTGGAGCGATACTTAGTGATTAATTAATTCCTGCTGCTGGCTCTTATGCATCTGTACGTTCCGAAGGATTTCAACATTAATGAAAACTGTATTCATTGTTTGATCATTTTCTCTAATACCAACTGTGGCGGCCACATCCCTCGAATCACCACTTTCCTTGTAGAGAACAGCATGCGAAATGTTGGGGTGGTCACATAGGCATCTCCAACCACCTCATCATCCATGGGATGATGGGAAATTAGAGATCCTACAAGTCTCATCATCCTCAATTTACCAACCTGATTAATTCTTATATCTGTGCAATTCTACTATTTATAACTACACAAATCCTCGATTCCACAACAACTATTACAAGTCTACAAATCACAATATTCAAGCCCCAAAATAGATACAAAAGGTAGATTAAATCCATTCCATACCAAGGTCTAGTTCAACATCAGAATCCAATGCCAATACATATATCCCTCAAAATCTAGCCAAGGTTGTAAGTCAAGTATTAATATACATAGGTCTCCAAAAATATACATAGACCTGTACAACCATTCAAAAGAAGTCCCCCCCCCCCCCCCCCCCCCCCCCCCACCCCAAAAATAAAAATAAAAATAAAGATGCATAATAAATTATCATTTATCTACCTTGCAAAAAAATTCTTATTTATTTAACAACTTTTCCTTACAACTTCCATTATATGATAGTGACGTGATTCCCATAAATTAAAAAACAATTTACATTGTAGTACTGTTTGAATTCAATTAAAAACTCAAATTACAATTTGATTAGAGTGAAGACTGATACCATAAACAGCGATGGTTGTTGCACCTTCATGACATTTATATACATGCTCAGATCTATTGTGTAAGGCCAGCCGTTTATCAACATTAATTATTTGTTACAAAAGAACTATCACAAATAATAATGTTAGTTTTGAAGTTAAAAAATAAAGAAACGTATTAAATTCCTTTTTTAAATGCTTCATTGTCGCTGCATTGCTTGTATACCAATCTTCTTAATTAAATTAAATTCTTATTTTATACAGTTAATAATACCTTTTTGGGTTCTCCCGCCTTCCAGAGAGCCAGATAGATGATAATTGAATGTATTAAACAACTTCCCACGGGTAATATGCACTAAATAATACAAAGAGCTCTAAAGGTTAGGACCGTCTCAGTTCTCACTGGGACAACCGCTTATAAGCTAAGCTAAACAGCACCCAAAATCATACTCTCGCACGAATTAATATCTCTACCATGTCCCCCTCCCCACAGAACGCCTATGACGTGGCAATCACTCACGCACAATGCCTACAAAACGAAGATTCGAGGAACAGCAGCACGCCACGTCTCCCTTTCCCTCGTAAAACCCAATTTGCCCTCACTTTGTTCTTTAAATTACTCAAACTTTTTGGTTAATCTCTAAGCTCCCCAGCCATCTCTAAGCTCATCCGACCGTCCAAATCCACGTCGGTGCGTGGCACAGAAACGGCTTAAAATGGTGGGCCCGGATCCGAGCTTTTTTCTCGAATTACGACGAGGTGCTCATTGGCTGTATTTTCATCACCACCGCTTTTCTCGATAAAAGTGGGTTTGGTGGGAAAAGGAAATCTCCACCAATCAGAAGAAATCACCACGTGTGCAAAATCATCAACCATTGATGTACCTGCTTTATATTTATGCATTTCGAAGAAAGGAGGAGATTGGTGATAAAAGCGTAAAGATAAATAATGTACGACTCCTGGATCTACAGAATCTTTCCTAATTTTGTCTTGCCCATTGCTATTTTCGTAATTTCTTGTCGATAGGAAGGACTTTTTGGTCTGGTAAGTACATTGATACAACCTGTAAGCAGCAAGTGCCAGGTTGGCGACGCTACCGCACGTAACAAACGACAAGAAATGGTATGACGTGGCATCCCAAGTACTGATTTCTCGTCTTCTCTCTGTATATATAACACGAGAAACGCGTATCTTGGAAGAGTAAAAACAGGGAGGCTGTGAGGCCGAGTTGAATCGGCGAGAGAAACCGAGCGAGATGGGAAATTGCAGCTCGTATGAGTCGACGGCGACCTCGACGGCGAAACTGATACTCCAAGACGGAGAGCTTCAGGAGTTCGCGTATCCGGTGAAGGTATCGCACGTGCTGCAAAGGATTAATCCGGCGAGTAGTTTCATATGCAACGCCGACGAGATAGATTTCGATAACTTCGTGTCGGCGGTGAACGGAGACGAGGAGCTTCAGCCGGGACAGATTTATTTCGTGATGCCGACGAGCAGGTTGAGGCGTCGGATACAGGCGGAGGAAATGGCGGCATTGGCGGTGAAGGCGAGTTCGGCCCTCATGAAGAATGGGCAGCGCCGGAAGGAGGTGGTTCCGGTGACGTTTTCAGGTAATAATCAGAGGACGTGTCCGTTACGGGAGGAGTGGTTGAGTGGCCGAGGAACGGTGGTGGCGAAGAGGAGAGGGAAATGTGGGGGACGTCGAGGACATGAGTTTACGTCGAAGCTCAATTCCATTCAAGAGTAGAGAGGGACATAATAGGAGTGGGAGTTGATTAGTTAGTTTGGGCTAATTCTGTAAATAATGGATTTTTTTTTTGTGGGTACATACAGGGAGAAGTGCTCTCATGATCAAAGAGATATTTGTTGGTTTTTTTCCAAGAGACATGAATTTTGATTAACAATTTGACCTAACACTAACTAGTGATAAAATAGAGGAGCCATGTTAAGTTATTTATTGACTTATGGTATTTTTATCCATGCTCCATTTGAATATCTAACATTTATCTTTAAAGAGTTAATAGTTTTTAATAAAGTCAATCGGTCTAGTTTTTAGGTTGGAATTAAAATGAATCCGCTTAAATATCAAGTCTTTTAAAACAACAAGTTACCTCTCGTTTTACTATTTAAAGTTACTAAGGACAAGATCGAATCTGGCTAACTATATTGATTGTTAGTTTAGCAGAATAAGGGTACGATGCATTGATTTTTTGACATGGTACACTTACGAACAGTTATATGTGTGAATAATGTCGTGTATATGAATAGTATCATATATGTGAATAGTGTGGTATCTCGAAAAGAAACTTTTTTGATATAGAAGATCAGCAATCACATTGTATATTAAGAATTTTTCAGAGGTTTTGACACTACTTATTGGGAAACATATACAATATTACGCTGTTAAATGATAAAATAAATACAATAATAACTATAAAGAGTAGAGTGACAAAAGTTTTACGTAGTTTGGTTCTGAAACTTACGTTCACTAGCAAAATGTAGAAACTTCACTATAAACTATAAATTACAACTTTCTCTTTACTTTAAAGAAGAAAATAATAAGACTTTCTCCTTTGAGAACTCGAATATATTTATGATCGCTTAAATCTCAATGTTTGATCGTCCTCCCCTCATTTGAATTTTGATCTCCTATTTATAGTTATTATTGATGTCAAACTTATAATTAATTGGTAATGAATGAATGACTAGGATTATATCTCGCCTATTAGATTAATGGTTAAGATTAGATCTCACATACCAAATTAATAATTAATATTAAATTATTTATTTTATATAAAACATATGAGACTAATTTTTATTGTTTTTAGAGTGGGCCTTTTACTACATGTGACCCCAACAATGCATATTATATTCATATATATTATAGAATGAAAAATGCTTAAAAAACCTCATAACGTTGTAATGACTATGGTTTTGAGTTTTTGTAATATCTCAAAGTAGATTTAAACTTTTTTACTTTATTAAAACGTTTTGATAATCTCAACTCGATATTAATTTGATTTGTTAACGAGCCTATCAAAAACTAAAAATAGTATGTAACTTATGGAATTCAAGTTTGCAGTGGTACGTGCCGCCATGATTGACTAAAGGCTGGCTAACACCATTTCTCATTCAAAATTACGTGGGGCTGTCCTGTCACCTGGCAAAATCCATTAGCTAGCTGTAGTTTACAGTAGTTGCACTTACTACCCTGTACCCGAGACAGACGCTTATTGAAACTACCTGAATTTCATCTCTCAGAATATCAAAAACAAGTTTTCGTTTTAAAATGTTCATTAGTGATTTCCTTTATGCATGAAATCGATGATTCAGCAAGTAGTAATTTAAGGTTTGGAAAAAAAAAAAAATAGAAGGATATATATGGTGCATTAGCAGTACTAGGGGGTAGATGGAGGATATATATATATATATCACAGAGAATGATCAAAATATGACGTTCGCTGAAGGTTGATAATAATGTTATGTTCTGTTATCAATGTAATATTCTGCTGACGTTGTTCATATCATATATAGCTGCTAGTTGCAGGAAGGGATCGATGCCAGAGAGACGAGCAGTTAGATATATTTATATAAGCCCCATGCACACACACAGCTGTTCTCAACATGATTAGAAAGCGACTTAACTGCATGCTCGTTCATGCATGGGCTGCTTTTGAGAGGATCCTATGACATATACACAAGATGATCAACTTTTATTAGTTTCTGAATATAATCACTGCCTCCTAAGTTTATTTCTAACTTGTGTGGACTTGAAGAACCAGAAATGCCTTGTATATATGTACCGGTACTTAGAATTTAATTATAATATAATTCAATTGCCAAATGAAAGTTATATATATATATATATAATTATACATACTGTTTGGTTTAATATGATTCAAAAACTGTTTTTTTTTTTAAAAAAAGACTTGTTTTTAAAAAGCATATAAAAGTTTTTTTTTAATTACAATGAAATCTTAAACAAACTAAATAAATTTTCCTTATTTTAAATTTTGAAATTCTTTTTTGAATATAATATCAAATATAGTTTCAAAAACTATAGATTAACAAAAAAAAATGAAATTATATTCTAATTTCGTAAAAACTATTTTTAAATTGAATGCAGAACCCTTAGCTAAGTGTAGCTGATCAATGAAATGATAGAAGATCCTGTTCATTTTAGATTAATGATGACCACGTAATCTTCGGTAACAGATCAGATAATAATAGGAAAAAAAAAATAGTACAAGTAAAGATGCATCAGTACGTACCAGGCGCACTTGCATTCCACGTGGATGGAGAGAGTCAAAGTCTCTATTTGCCACGTGGAAGAAGGCCTCACGTGGGGCACATTCTGCAGAGTACAAGTCAATACATGCTATCAATGATCATGTGGACCGCCTATTTATTTGACTCTTGAACCAATTAAAATGGTAACGGCTAACGAACGGGAGATTCGTAGCTACACCGGGGAGTTGTATTTCAATCTCTTCCCTGTCACACGATCAATAGTCAGGCATAACGATGGAATCTTGAAATCTCTTCGAGGAAAATTTTGCATGATTAGTTTTTTGTTTTTGTGAGGCAGTTCCTTAATTAGTTAATTTATATGTTTTAGCATTAATTTCAATTCTTGATCAATAAATAAATATTTAATAGGAAGCCTTATAACTATATAGGCTAGCTAGTGATCAAGATCTAACGTTTATTCTTATAAGCAGATCAGAGAGATCGCCACAGCGATGGAGCAGCAAGAAAAATTAAGGACGCGCTCCTCAATATTGCAATTACAAGTACTACGTACTTCTACGACGACTATTGATTCCACTTGCAGTACTTGTACCCACGCTCACCACCACCAGTAATACTTCGGTGGTTCACAGTCGTGGACGTCCAGGCCGGTCCTCGTGAGGTTCCAAAGGGAGAAGGGGGGTTGCGAGGTTGCTGACTCGCCCGGATCAGCCAAGTGTATATGGGATGAACCAGCCGCGGGAGAGCGGAACGTTAGCGATCACACTTCGTTCTGCGGTGGAGTACTAAATAACTATGCTAAAAATGCTTGTGCGCGGTGCCATGAATGCGAGGTTTACAAGCTGGTAGTGATGGAACAAGACCCAGCTGAGTAGGATGCGCGCAAGCTACATCTGCCAAACAGGATGCTTCCCTCACCATATGCCTGTATTATATATATCCCCGTGGCAGTCTTTTCTGACAAAGGCCCCAAAATACATATTCACTTTGGTGGTGTGTCAATACAGAGGTCACCGCATCGTGATTAAACATTTACCACTCATCATTCACCGTATCAACATTGGTATAATCTTAAGTATGATTTTTAGGTTGTAAAAACATTTCTTTTATAATTTTAGTTATTACTTGGATATTAGATATCAACTTATTATGGACCTTACATCTATGTGATTGTGTCAATGAGTTTATTTTTTAGTTAGATTAAAAAATTAAGCATACCTAATAAGAAAATACTTAAAAAACAGATAATGTTGACGCATTTTATTGCATTATAGTTAAAAATTATTAAATCGCTTTAAATCATGTAATATAATATTAAATCACGCGTTAATTATATAATTCAAAATAATTTAATAACTCTCACCTACAATATAAATAAAGTGATATTAATAAATAATTTAATAACTTTCAACTATAATATTAATAATGTGTATTCTTTTAACATTACCCAACATAATAATAATACATGTAAATCTTGTCCTGTTATTCTATTTTTAATGCCTCAGCTTTTCACACCAGTTGCTGTGGAAATAGAAGCACGTCACGTGAGTTACAATAGTCAACTGCCTCACTTGTCCTTTTCTTTGGTTATTTCGATTCTTGATGCCACTCCATGGTACAGGTCGTGAAGGGTACTGATCCACGCGATCCACCGACACAAAATCACAGCTTAATTAAACCACAAGAGAGGAGAGTGCTATTCATACATATTTACACCACATAATCTAGTACGTATGTAGCCCACTCATGAAGTTGATAAAAAACTTAGTTAAATTGAATTGAGGATTAATTAAACATGTCCCATATAAGAGTGTGCTGAATTAAATATTCAAATCATGTACACTAATTATTTTCTAATCCACAACTACCCTATAAATATATATATTAGCAACTAGCTCAGGAAAGAGCACACCAATTCTGACTGGGGCTTTAAACCGTCCGGACAAGGGCAGTTTAGACAATCACTCTTTCCCCTGAAGCCATATCCATCTTTATATATACATATGTATAAACCAGAAGTGAACCTTCATCACAAGCTTAAAGATATTGAGGAAAATGGGTTCCTTGAAGCAATGGTGGTTCATGTTATTCACTCTAGTATCTGTATCAATGTGCAATGCACAAGGCACTAGCAAGCCAAGTGCGTCTGAGGAGTATTTGCAAGCTCACAACAGCGCAAGAGCAGAAGTGGGTGTAGCTCCACTGCGGTGGAGCACAGCTCTAGCAGCAGAAGCAGACCGGATTGCAAGGTACCAAAGGAACAACAAGGGTTGCAACTTTGCAGATGGCAAGTTAGCCAGAAACCATGGTATGAACCAACACTGGCAGAGCGTAACAGTGCCGGCCCCTCTTGACGCCGTCAAGTCATGGGTGGAGATGAAGAAGTACTACAATTACGCCAACAATTCCTGTGTTCAAAATCAAAGTTGTGGCGTTTACACACAGGTGGTTTGGAGGAAGTCTTTAGAATTGGGATGTTCTAGAGCTACTTGTGCCGGCAAGGAGCCAACTTCACTTACTATATGCATGTATGATCCTCCCGGTAATTTTGTTGGGGAAAAGCCCTACTAGGTATAGATAGCTTTGAGAGCAAAATAATCAACTACAAGCAGTAATGTTCTATCAAAATAAAAAGCTGTAGGGTAACATACATTTTCAGGATCTTGTGCTTCTGGTAATGTTATGAGAGACTAGTTACCAGTATATATCATGTGTTTTAAATTCTCGTAAATATGGATTTAGAATCTGAATCCCTTCAATTCTGGATTATATACTATTTCTAACCTAATGGGTACTGATCATCAATTGCACCATGATGGATTTGAAACAGGGTGAAGCCAAAGTAATTAAAAGAGAAAATAAATAGAAGATTCAATCAATATCCAAACATATGTTTACCTCAATTTCCAAATACAAGAGAACAACAACAGTTTAATCCTCCATCATCAAAATCTGACCTGTTTAATTTATTGCTGCATGCTATCTCAATTATTTAACTTGGAATGGGAGATACATAGTAGTACTTAAGAATCCTGAGAGGGAGGCTTCATTTCTGACTTGATGGCTGCCACTAACTGATCATAAGCTTCTGCCCAGGCATTTCTCATCTCTGTTGACCACATTTCCGGAATTGCTTCTTTCATGGTTTCCAACAGAGCAAACTTTGTTACCTGTACATAAATTAACAATCACCACTCACTCACTAGATATATAATACATTTGCCAGGCCCTATGTAATACTGCAAAATCATCATTTACAGGATAAATGACAGAATTCATAATCAAAATTTGTAGTATAGAATGCATCATTCAGTTGTTTAACGAGTTAATATGGAACCAACAATGAATACAGGACCAAAACCCAAAATCACACAATGACGCTTGTAATCACTTAGTTATCCAAGGCTCATTAAGAAACATGAAGATTCAGTTTAAGCAAGTGGACACCGTTGCAAGGATTATCTAATCAGTCTAACAAAATTTAGTCATGTTGTAAACTATGATTTGGCATATAATATCATATGTACACTTAAAAGCAGAACTATTGAACTTGGCATTTATGTATTGCAGAGTGCATACTAGTTAAAATCTGATCAAATGATATTGAGACTGATGGCAGAAAGAATTAAAGTAAGATACCATTAAATATTACCTCAAAATGCTCATCTACCACACCATATTTGAAGTGGGTAGCACCCAAATTCTTGAGGCTTGACTCTTTTACAGTAATCCTCCCTGCTTTTCGAAGTTGAACAGCTGCTTCACAAGTCTACAACATCATTAAGAAGGAAAGTTTTTCGTTAGGAATCAACCATTAACTATTACTCCAAAGAAGATTAGTATATTTATTTTCAAAATTGTTCATTAAATAAAGATGAACTCTATTCAAGCAAGTTAAGATTTATCCCAATCATTAAAAAAGAGGGTAAAAATTGGTATATAATCCATGAGACCTTGTGGGGTCCATCCCATTAGAATAATAAAAAAAGGGTTTGGTGGCCGCCCACAAGGGCGGCCACCAACCCACCTCACCTACCTTCATTTGTGCCTGGTCACGCCGATTTAGTTGATTTAAGTTTATAAATATATTATTATATTTATAAATTAATTACACAAATACCCCTGAATACTCCTATAAATAGGGCCTTACTTCATTCATAAATTCATGTTCAGTGAGTTAGATTCCTGAGTTCTGTAAGATCTATTCAAGAGATCTATTCTGTAAGATCCACCTAAGGGTGATCTAATAAAATAGTGTTGTCTCCCGTGGACGTAGGCAATTTGCCGAACCACGTTAAATTTGTTGTTCTATTTTTTCTTTCATGCTTTACTCCGATTCCGCACAACAAATTGGTATCAGAGCCAAGGTTAGGTTTTGGAAGAAAAACAGACCCTCTGTCGAATTTTTCGAGATAGCGTCGAAATTTTTGAAATTTTGCAACAGTGATCGGAACTATTTTCTGATCACCCGTGGAGGTAGCTCTTGTTTCCAGGAGTCCAACGCAACAAACGGCGAGAAAAACGGACAAGAAACGAGTTCGCAGGAGCCTATCAAAGTTTGATCTTTGTATTTTGCAATTTTTTTGTCCCTGTTCATCCGCGACACTGTTCATCACCGGCACTGTTCATCCGCGATACTATTCATCCGATCCGAACCTGACCCAGATCCGGACTGTTCATCTGCGATCCAGCCCAAACAGTACGCACTGTTCTTCCTCGGTCCAGCCCACATAATCCGCCCTGTTCATCCGCGGCCCAGCCCACACAGTTTCACTGTTCATATCAGCCCAGCCCACTCGGGGGCAGCACTGTTCATTTCGGCCCAGCCCGGTTCCGCTACTGTTCATCAGGCCCATTTGTTTCGGCCTGTCACTGTTCATATAGCCCGATACTATTCATCCACACCCTAATACTGTTTATCCGGCTCATTTTTCATCTGATTTTAGCAAAGTCAGACTCGTTTCCATCATTTTCGACCGTTCCGGACGCAACCGTGCAATCAGCTTCTGTAAATTCAGCTTCTAAGTTATTGATATAGCTTAGTTGGAGTTGTTTATCATTTTTCAGCACTTTTCGGCGTCATACATATCTTCGGTCTATATGGCGGAGGAAATCCCAAGCACAAGTAAGCCTTGGCAAAGAAGTTCGATGTCCAACACAAAGTTCGCGGTGGAGAAATTCAACGGCACCAATAACTTTGGCAGGTGGCAATGCGAAATTCAAGATCTATTATTCCAGGAAGGCTTACATATTGCCTTGGAAACCAAGCCCAAGGATATGTTCGCTGATGATTGGAATTTCATCAATCGTCAAGCTTGTGGAACAATCAGACTCTGTTTGGCAAGAGATCAGAAGTACTTTGTTATGAAAGAGACTATGGCAACAAGTCTCTGGAAGAACCTGGAGGACAAGTACATGACCAAAAGCGTAGAGAACCGACTCTACCTGAAGAAGAAGGCTGAAGAAGCTTCTACATTCTCAGTTTCATCTATAGACAATCACTCTGATAGATGGATATTAGATTCTGGATGTTCCTATCATATGTGTCCGAATCGAAGTTGGTTCTCAAAACTGGATGAGTTCGATGGAGGAGTCGTGCTCATGGGCAACAACAATACCTGCCAAACAAAGGGTATTGGAACAATCCGACTTAAGATGCATGACGGTACAACAAGACGACTCACGGAAGTCAGATATGTCCCAGATCTGAAGAAAAATCTGATCTCCTAGGAGTCCTTGATTCCAGCGGTTACAAGGTAACCATTGAAGGTGGAGTCCTGAAGGTTGTACGTGGAGCACTCTTGGCCATGAAGGGTACTCAGAAAGGAAATCTTTATTTCCTTGACGGACACACAGTAATCGGAAGTGTATCAGCTTGCACCAGTTCTAAGGATGTTTCATCAGACACTTCCAGGCTTTGGCACATGCGGCTCGGACATGTTGGAGAGAAGGCTCTTCAAACCTTGATAAAGCAAGGTTCTCTTAAAGGTGCAAAAACCGGGAAACTTGACTTCTGCGAGCACTGTATCTTAGGCAAGCAGACGAGAGTCAAGTTTGGAACTGCCATCCACCGCACAAAAGGAACATTAGATTATGTTCATAGCGACGTTTGGGGACCCTCTCAAAATGCTTCATTGGGAGGTAAACGTTGGTTTGTTACTTTCATTGATGATTTCTCTCGCTATGTTTGGGTTTATACCATGAAGCATAAAGATGAAGTGCTAGATATCTTTCTTATATGGAAGAAAATGGTAGAAACCCAAACGGGAAGGAAGATTAAGAGGCTCAGATCTGATAATGGAGGAGAATACAAGTCAGACCCATTTCAGAAATTTTGTGAGAATGAAGGGATTGTCAGACATTTTACAGTCCCAGGCACGCCACAACAAAACGGTGTTGCTGAACGCATGAATCGTACTTTGGTAGATAAAGTTCGCTGCATGTTATCTCATTCTGGACTGAGCAAGGCATTTTGGGCTGAAGCTTTGTCATATGCCTCTCACATCATCAATAGACTTCCTGCAACAGCACTAGATGGCAAAACTCCCAAGAAGGTATGGTCCGGACAACCCGTTTCAGATTATAATTCTCTGCGCATTTTCGGATGCACTGCATATTTCCATGTAAAGGAATCCAAACTGGATCCTAGGTCCAAGAAAGCGATTTTCATGGGCTTTAGTGAAGGAGTTAAGGCTTTCCGACTATGGAACCCTGAGACAAAAACGATTGTAAAAAGTCGAGATGTAACTTTTGACGAATCTGTAATGTTAAAGCATACAGTTTCTGATAAAGAAAATCGAGATCCAGATTTGCCTCAGCAGGTGGAGTTAGATATTCCAGTAACTCCTAGCAAGTCAGCAGAGATATCCAACCATCCTAAAGAAGACGATGAGGAAATCTCAGTTGAGGTGGAGGCTCTAGGACCAGACATCAGTCAAGAACCAGAATCAATTGCCACCAGTCGACCACGAAGAGAAATCCGCAAACCTGCTCGGTACACTGACATGGTTGCATATGCATTACCAGTCACCGGAGATGATATTCCATACAATTACAAAGATGTTAGTCAGAGTATGGAAAGTGATAAGTGGAAAATGGCAATGCATGAGGAGATGAAATCACTTCATCAGAATCAGACTTGGAAGTTGGTTCCACTTCCGAAAGGAAAGAAACCAATTGGCTGCAAATGGGTTTTCGCAAAGAAGGAAGGCTCTCCCAGCACAAATGATATCCGGTACAAAGCCAGACTGGTAGCAAAAGGCTACGCTCAGAGGGAAGGAATTGACTACAATGAGGTATTCTCACCTGTTGTTAAGCATTCGTCAATTCGAATATTATTGGCTTTGGTTGCACAATTTGATCTCGAGTTAGCCCAACTCGATGTCAAAACTGCTTTTCTGCATGGTAATTTGGAAGAAGAGATCTATATGCCTCAACCAGAAGGATTCAAAGTACCAGAAAGAGATAATTGGGCTTGCAAGCTGAGCAAGTCATTGTATGGCCTGAAGCAGTCACCGAGACAGTGGTACAAGAGATTTGACAGCTTCATCCAAGGACAAAAATATACCCGAAGTCAGTTTGATCATTGTGTCTACTATCGCAAACTTCAAGATGGTACGTTTATCTACTTGCTTTTATATGTAGATGATATGTTAATTGCATCTAAAAGTACGGTGGAAATCAACAAACTAAAAGCTCAATTGAGCTCAGAGTTTGAAATGAAGGATCTTGGAGAAGCCAGAAAAATTTTCGGGATGGAGATAACTCGAGACAGGGCCAAAGGCAAAATCTGTTTGACTCAGACTCAGTATTTGAAGAAAGTTCTTCAAACTTTTGGCATTGGCAATGACACAAAACCTGTGAGCACACCATTGGCACCACATTTCAAGTTAAGTTCATCAATGTCACCAAATTCCGAAGATCAGAAGAAGCAAATGGAGAATATTCCATATGCAAATGCAGTTGGTGCCTTGATGTATGCTATGGTGTGTACCAGACCTGACATTTCACATGCTGTTAGTATGGTAAGTCGTTACATGCACAACCCCGGTAAAGGCCACTGGCAAGCAGTGAAGTGGATTCTACGGTATATTCATGGTACTGTAGATATTGGTTTAAAGTTCGAGAGAGATACGAAAAGTTGTAAGCATCTAGTCGGATATGTGGATTCGGACTATGCTGGAGATCTTGACAAGCGCAGATCTACTACTGGTTATGTTTTCATTATGGCAGGAGGACCAGTGAGTTGGAGATCGACACTACAGTCAACAGTTGCTTTGTCTACTACAGAGGCAGAGTACATGGCAGTAACAGAAACTTTCAAGGAAGCAATCTGGCTTCATGGATTGACTAAAGACTTGGAAATTGTGCAGAAGAATGTTGAAGTTTTCTGCGACAGCCAGAGTGCCATTTGTTTGGCAAAGAACCAAGTTCATCACAGTCGAACGAAGCATATTGATGTTCGATTTCATTTTGTTCGAGAAATAGTAGAAGAAGGGAGTATTCTTCTGCAAAAGATGCAGACTGCAGATAATCATGCAGATATGCTTACAAAGGTGGTTACAGGGATCAAGTTCCAACATTGTTTGGCCTTGATTAACATCTCACGAGCTCAGAGTGCCTAAGGGCACTAATGGAGGCAGTAACAGTTTTTTGAAGGAAGCTTGCTATCTGTAGAGAGATTGCCGGTGTGACGGAGTCTTGTTTCACATGAGGTGGAGGTGGAGATTTGTGGGGTCCACCCCATTAGAATAATAAAAAAAAAGGGTTTGGTGGCCGCCCACGAGGGCAGCCACCAACCCACCTCACCTACCTTCATTTGTGCCTGGTCACGCCGATTTAGTTGATTTAAGTTTATAAATATATTATTATATTTATAAATTAATTACACAAATACCCCTGAATACTCCTATAAATAGGGCCTTACTTCATTCATAAATTCATGTTCAGTGAGTTAGATTCCTGAGTTCTGTAAGATCTATTCAAGAGATCTATTCTGTAAGATCCACCTAAGGGTGATCTAATAAAATAGTGCTGTCTCCCGTGAACGTAGGCAATTTGCCGAACCACGTTAAATTTGTTGTTCTATTTTTTCTTTCATGCTTTACTCCGATTCCGCACAACAGACCTTTCCTTCGAGCAAACAGACAAGGCTTGAGTTTTAAAGTCTCCCTCTGACCATATTCATATGGGCCTAAGTAGGCCTTTAATTTGACCTTTGAGAAAAGGACCTTTTAGTTTAGGTAAGAAGAGAAACAAACCATGACAAAGACGGTCATAGCATGGGGTTTGAGCTTTGGGTTCTTCTCAACAGGAACATCTGAATCCCTCAGGAAGGAAAACAGCTTCTTTGCAGATGGAGCAATTTCAAAAATCCTGCAAATTCACACACCCAATTGTTCTTATACATATCCATCCATCAAAATAAAATTTAGAATGTTTTGCTTTTATCTTTTTTGGGAAATGCAATTCTAACTAAAAAAAAATACAATTACGTTCGTTAGATTTTTATTACATACATCCAATGAACATAAAGTCATAGTTACACTAAGTAGTTCTAATAACATTTTTCTTTTCTTTTCTTTTTTAACCCAAGATCTCATGAAACGGTGATGCTGACTATGGGATCATCTTCTATGAGTGCTTATAAGTTAAACATTAGAGTTGATGTTAATTACTTAATTTATAGAGTTATTAATTACAAAAATAAATAAATAAAGTAAGAAAATAATAATTAATTACTAACTATATGTCACCTAACAAATATAATATGTTGTCAAATAAAGGCTACTTTAGCTTAAAGAAAATGATATTTTCAATCAAAAGGGCACTAAACAGCAGACATATCCTTTCTTCAACGATTTGGGCCCACGAATTTGTCTTGTAAACAATTGTTATCATCATGTTAAAATAATGCCTAGTAGAGCCGGCAGGTTGAGATATTTTCCAGAGAAAACCTTTTAGTTGTGAATATACAAGCACCATCATCCAGACTTAAGATCATGATCAATGTTGCCATATGCCACATCTTTATGATTAACTTGAGCAAAAATAACATAAGAAGACACGTAGGCCTAAGTCATTGGATCTCAACATTTTTATGTGTTAAATACGCCCAATGGCATCACATTTCAATTTTTATTTTATTTTTTTTGAAGCTACAATATCAAGAATAAAGCTACCTGCACTAAAGTACAAATAATGAAGAGCTGGGCAGCGCAATATTGCATGTGGGCGACCACATATTGCCTAGGCCTTAGTGTTTGCAATAATTTATGGCAAATGCAATTTTCATCATAAATTAGAAACTGAAAACCCCCCCTTTTTTTTTTCTCTATTTGTCTATTAAGTAATGATCACTGAGGAATCAAGAACAGGGCCTACTTAAAGGGAAACTGAGATGAGCAGTAAGTAGTCAAACAGAGAAGGTGAAAAAGCATTGGTTAATTTTATTTTTTATTTACCTCAGGAAGAATTTCACACCCAATTCTCCAGCGTTCTTCTTCATTGCATTCCATGATTTCACAACTAGAGCTTCCTGCTCCTCCGTGAAAGCTCTTACTCTCAACCTTTCGTTTTCTATTCATTTATGAACAAAAAATTTAAAGTGAGCTAAGAAAACAGTCGTAGCTAGCAGATATATCAGTTGATCAAAAGCCAAAAAGGGAAATCAATGTGCTGATTTCCTCGCCAACTTGGGAGCCACTTCTGTTTGCAACCTGGTCAGGTCACCTTTGATCATCCTCCTGCTGGTCTTTTAAATCTCCTCCGTGCTGATGCCATGAGTGTTCCCTTTTGTAGGCCTTAGTGCCATGTTTTCCCGTTAACCAAAAAAAAAGCCAAAAAAGGGATAAAAGAAAGAAAGAAAGAAGAATTAAAACAAGGCCATTAAAAAGAGCTTACTTTTAGTTTTAAGCAATCTAATTGGGTTATTACAAACAAGCACGTTTCTTGATCCATCGTCCCTCTTCACCCAGGAAAGCTCAACGTGTCGCCGCTGATGCCCAAGTCCAGAAAGGGCTTCTCCTGTCACTTTGATCCTCGAATGATACGCCGCCACTGGCACTGCATCGTGTGTGCGAGTTCCTGCAAAACTAGTAAGACTGACGATTAAATTGCAATAAAAGTTGAAGAAGATAGAGTGATAAAAACTTGATAAGTAAAAAAGGGAAGGCACCCACCCTTGCAGAGAAGCTTTGTAGCATTTGAAGCTGCAGTGCAGTGGAAGAGATCCATTGATATTTACTTTGGTTCAAATTTGTTCAGTTCAGAGATTTCTATCTATAGACTACAGAGAAATGGGGTTGTTTATTTATCGTCTTTTTTTGTATAGAAAGTAAAGGTCGCGCGCGCTTTGGGGTGCCGGCTCCGATTCGCTGCGCTGTGCTTGTTCACAGCGACGTGTCCTGAAACTATGGGCCGTGCGCATACAGTTTTCAATCCTGAGCTTGTTTATGCCGTCAAAGTTTGACGTCTGCTTCGGTTTTCTCTTCATTAAAATACTTTCATATTATATTGAGAGTGGTGTTGGTTGATAATAATAAATAACTATGACCAAGAACATACATGACTGTGAAACTGCATTATATCCTTCTCCTTAAATGTCTGGTATAGAGAAAATGAATAACTGGTTATTTGGTAGAGTAATAGCAGAATGCAGTAGTTGAAACCAATGGCAAAGTTGAATCTTGAAATTACCAAGAAAAAGAGAATTACCATCATTGAATAATTAATACAACAAGCTTAAGGATTTCTTTACACATTGCAAGGGGGAATCTCTATTTTCTCCACGTCTATTTGCTTCGTCTCTTTGTACAAAATGACATGAAGAAAACAGGCATAACCAGAGCTTACCCATCAAAAAAACAACCCTGGGGATCTCAATACAATATCAGGGTGTAATAAGGGTCCAGTCAATCATTTTACCAGTTCGCTCGATAGCAAATATCGGAAGGCAAAGTTGTGAGGCGTCCACTCAATGCTCTTGCGAGATTTCCCATGTAAATATCTCTGCAATGTCTCTTTTAGAGTCTTGGGCATGTAATGCTGGATCATCTCCACCACACCAAAAGGAGACAAACCCGAATCCTTTGCATACGATTCTAAAATCTTTGGCAAAAGTAATTTCTGGTCATTGCGTGTGCCAACTGTAGCCCGAATATACTCTTCTTTTGCAACTTCTAGCTCCTTGAACACTCTCTTGGGTGTGTATATACGTACCTGAAGAAACCAAAAGATAAAGTTGGTATAGCATTTTGAGAAAGCTGTGAGGAGTCTATATTATATTTTTTTCATAATAAGTAAACGTACAATTCAAATAATAATTGTAAAAAGAAACTTATTGAGCTAATGATTTCAACATCTCGATCTCCTGATAAAAAGTGCTACAATTAATGAAACTGATCAAATTGAAAATATAAAAAATAAAATCATTGTATCAAACAGACAGCAATCTTTTGAGGGCAGCCGATCTCTGAAGGCATTAAGATAGAGCATTAGCTATAGCAAGGGAAACTCATGAGCCAAGCAAAGAATGATCAAAAAGACTTTGGACTTTCCAGAAGATGTTTTCAGTTTGCAGTGGCTTCCACAACTACTACCAGCTCAATCTTGAACATAGTTGAACAACTTGTATCAATACGAGTCAGAGGCCTAGACATAGTGTCCATTCTTTTTAGGAAGCCGCTAAGGGAGGAATATTTTAAAGAACAATTGAAGTTTCAACCTTCAACTAAAACGAGAAAGATGTTTGAGATATAAAGTGTACCACAGGATCAGAGTGGCTTCCTGAACAAAGTGTAAAGTGCAAATGAGGTTCTGGACGAGTGACTGAATATGCTTGTCGTGCATCACCACCTCTAAATTTAGTCCTTGGAGAAAAAAACATCCAAATCCACTGCAAGTAAAGATGTAAACATTTTCAGCCTCAAAAATATGCAATTAAGCTTACATATGTTAAAAGACGCATTTTTCAGATATATTGTTAAGAGAAGGAAGTGAAGTTATAGCTATGGGCACAACTGTAAATTTTATAGAATAATGAGTCAAAAAATTCAAAGAATTCTAGAAATGAAAGATCCACCTGTCCAGGACGAGGCATCCGACATCCTAAAATAGAACTTTGTATCATGTCTGCGCTAATGGAGTGACCCCCAACATTATAAGCAGCCTGGATGATACCAGTGTTACCAAAAGATATAGAGAAATTTCATCTTAAATTGAAATCAGTGTGTTTTCTCACCTTAAGGATTAATGACATTTTTTTCACATTACTTTGTGGTATCCCATAAACCAAAAATGCCTGTAAAAATAATAAAATGAACAGTTAGTGGCTAAAACCAAATGATACAAAGAGAACTCCAAAAGTATTGTATCTTTGTTAAAGTGAAGATGATCACATGCATCACCAACGCATTATGTATGTTGATCCAGAAAGCAAGCTTTTCCTCATGCTTCATCCTTCTAGGATCAACATCTCTCAGTCGACAAACCAGTGACCTGTCACAGAACAATACATGAGTCAAGGTTGAAACCCACACTAATGTAGAATCAGAAATGCTAAAACACTCATCACCAACCACATTTGTGGTATAGATTTGGATTTTTGTATTGTTTTTTTTTTTTTAGTTGTTTTGCATTTCTGATTCTACATTATTTTCATTCAAGCATTCCAAGTAGAAGAGCAATAAATTTGTAAGGGCACAGGTGATAGATAAGATCAATTCCAAGATTGTTAAGCTTACTTATAAGTTTGAAGCATGTCATCAATTTCATCCAGCCTGTGCCTCTCTCTGCAAATCCAGGGAATTTCAACCATCATGCTGTTAGGTCCACTGAACTCTTTTAACCCTTCCACATGGAAAGGATTATCTAACCTTACATCAAAGGAAGAGTCTTTCCTGCACTGAGCAGCACTCCACATATCACACTGCTCGTCTGGAGAAAATGCACTCATTGATGACAAGGATGAAATAGGAGAATATGAATTCCCATGATGCATTAGAGGAGGGTCAGAAATTTTGCAGTATATAGATGACATGCACTTAATCATATCTTCTGAAATCCCGTTAGGTGTCTCAGGAACATGATCAGCGATACGGGTTCCAAGATGTTCTGCCAAACTGGTAACACTTGAAGTAGCACTCTCTGAATTCTGTGGATAAACCATTTCATTGAAACTTTAAAATCACAAATCTTTGTTTGGTGCAACCATCACCTATAAACAGAAAAAGTATTATAGAAAAGAAAATCAATTTACCTCTATAAATGACAAAGGTTGGGAATAGTACAGTCGTGCATCTTTAGCGAAGTTTTTCATGGGAGGTGAAGTCCTACTAGAAAAATAAGCTGAACGCTGAGATAGTGAAGAATCAGTGCGATGAATACCAGAATCTAACAGCCTCTCAGCCACCCCACAAAGATTGGGTTCTTTCTGAAGATTGACAAGTGAACCTTGAGGCACCTGTTGTAGCCGACAAGCATCAATTACTGTTTGTTCTTTTTTCAACTTTGCATCACCAGCAACTTCAACAGGTTTCCCTGTCTTGGTTAGTGGAGATGATTTTAGTTTTCCATTCTTCATGGCTGGAGATACAGCAGAAATTTGCTGGTCAAATGCAATCCGGTACAGTGAGAGAAGATGCTGTTCTAAATATACAACTTCCAACTCCAGCACTGCTATCTCTTTGATCAGTTCCCTGGCAGGCTGTATTTGAAGAAACATTAGAGCCAATTGGACAAATTAGAACACAATCAAAGAAAAAGAACATCCATGGGAAGTGGTAAGAAAGTGTAGTCTATGTCAAAAGCAATTATTTCATATAACTTCAAACTTTCAAAAAATCTTACAATGACATCTCAAATTACTCTTAATAGAACAGAAAATGATTAATCATTAACTGCTTATAAATTAAACCTCAAAAAATGCATCTAGATATATGAGAATACACTGAAATTACTGTTGTGTGAACGTTTGATAATTTAAAAATGGGCAGGAAGTAACCTTCATTAATTTCATTAGAAACAAAGACACAAAAGAATTACCTTTAGCATTGCATTCTCACTAAATGTATCACGGGAGGAAAACCTATATCCAAGTGCCTTTTCTAGAGCCATTCGTACTACAAATTGCTCTTGCAGCCGTTTCTCAAGCTGTAGAATCTACAAAAAGGCAACAAAAAAAGCCTGAATTGAGAGGGCCAAGGGGAATTAATTTAAAAAAAAAAAAAAGGGCTGAATGGACTTTTGGAAAGAACAGCCCATAAACTTCACTCGTGAAGATATGTTCAACATCATGAACAAAAAATTAGATGGTTGGAATGGATGAGGGAAAAGAGGCACACAAGAAAACCATTGTTGTTGGTAATGAGTTGCATGTCTACAACTTAAGAGACAAAACAAGAAACTTGCATTGAATTTCCAATTAAGGAGGGACCTTAATTTCCTGCAAAATCACCAAATAGCTTCCTAATTCTCATAAACATCTACTAAATAATTAGCATTCAGGATCCTGCCAGTTTAGTTCTGTACCTCTTGGTTCAGTGAGCTTTCAAGTTTGGTGTTAGGGAATTGCTTCTTCAGCTCACCCATGCCCTCCAGTTCTCCCGCGTCCTTGTGCCACATAAAATGTAAAAATATCAGACATCTCTCAGAATTCTTTATTAGTTAGCTCTCTATAGGAAATAAACAAAATTGCTCTTCACCTTTCTAACGCCTAGCACACAAATTACAATTATCACAGTTCAGATGTGGCTTTCATAGTGCTTAAGACTTTCAGACTAATGCCAGAGACCCAAGGTTTTAATATCTATATTCATTCACTTGATATGCGTAGTTGGCCGCTACATGATAACTATAGCTTTTAGGTTAAGTGGTTTCTAACATGGTATCAAAGCCTTGTTATTCTGGAGGTGCTGTGTTCAAACCTCTTTGCATGTTTATCTTATTTATTAATCATATCTTTACTCCCCATTATAAATTTAGTCCAGGAGTCATCATGCAAGGGGGAGTATTAATATCTATATTCATTCACTTGATATACATAGTTGCCTGCTACCTAATAGTTATAGCTTTTAGGTCAAGCGGTTTTTAACAAGGAGAAGTCGTTCAACAAACCCATGAAGAGAGTAAGAATCCAATTTTGCCGCAGGGAATTACAGATTATAAACAATTGAAGGAGAAAATGGAAGTCATACCGACTTTAAGCGATGAGGGCTCTCAGGAAAAACCTCCAGGCCATCTTGTTCCACTCTTCTATGAGAATCACTGCAATTGTCACAGAAGTGTACCAAAATCAATATAAAGGAATAACAGGCGCCGGCTAGGTAGGTTTCTATAGAAACCAAAAAAAAAAAAAAAAATCCTGATTTGTAAATTAAAAAGGGTAAAAAGCAACATATTGATGAAAAACATATATGTATATTTCTCCACTTTTAAGCAGAGGATCTTCTTGTACAATGATCATCTCTCTAGTTTTACAAAATTGGTTTCTTTCATTCAACTTTATGTCAAACGAAGAAGAATTATTATAAAAAGAGAAACGCCAACTTCCAAGTTCCAACCCATAAGATGAAACAAAACAGCAAAATCTCCAACTGAATTAAGTTACAATACTGATCTCTTCCAATATTGCACTAGAAATTCATACCTCTTAGAACGATTATGTCTTGAATATACTCGCATAGGTTTCAATGGCTTCAAAGAAGACTTCTGGCATTTCACTTCCTGCATTTTTATTGCTAAAGCTCCTCTCAAAACACCTTTTGTATATAAAGAATTACCTGAAACAGGGCACTTTCAGCAAAGTTTCTAACAGAACGATCATAGAACCAAAAAAAACCATCAAACAGACATTTAGAGAGAGAGAGAGAGAGACATACCCAAGAATGCAAAGCCCAAATGGGTTCTCAGAAAGTTCCTCAGTTAACTAAAATCCTTTATCTTTTCAGTACATTGAAGCATACCCAGAATTCCTTTTACCAGCACGAGCAGGAAATGATGGGTTTGGAGAAGAAAAACAGAGCAGTCGTAGCAGCATGCTTACTTTAATTCTTCATGGTGCTATTGTGCTAAACAAGCAAAGCAACAAAGACCGTTTCATTATGTCTCTTCTTCTTCACACCAAGCGGACTCCCAACTTTCTAGCTTTTGTCCTTATCTTTTTGGCATTAAAAGAAGAAAACCAGTTTCTTTATAGTGTTTGTGTGTGAGTGGACTTTCATGTTAATGTCAACATCCATAGCAAACTAATCCCACAACCATATCTTATGCGACAAAATGCAGCAAAGAAAATAGTTGCTGTGTTCTTATATCGTCCAATTCCCAATTTACAGTTTTGGAAGCCAGTGGGGGTTGGTGAACCGCCTTGTCTTCTCCACAGTTCCCACTGCGCTGTTGTTCTCAATAATCTCTGATTCTCAATAATAATCTAATTTTTAAGAAATATAATTACACATATCATTTAGTACACACATCAAAATTCTAATTAACATAAACATATATGCTTGTAAACTTTAATAGAACCAGGTGGCAATATTTGGAAAATGGAAGGTCGCACGGATACAATATGGGCTCTTCTCTTTAACTTTAAGTCTAGAAAACTTTTAGGTGTTTTAAGGCACCTTTTTCTTTTCAAAGTGACTTTATCATCAGCAAGGTTGGACTTCGGATTTTGGAGCCATTTATCTTCCTGTGTTTTTTGGCTTTTGGTTTTCTCCATACTCAATCAAACGTACAACTGCATTTAATATCATCCATATCGTCACGTCCAGAGCAGAAAAGTCATAAAAGAGCAAATTTTAGTAGATAAAATTGATACTACAAATGGTTGATGCGTGTCATTCATTTAAATGGAAAGTACACTAAATTGAAATGAGGTACAAAAACCGAGATTGAAGACAAGTTTGCTTTCCTTATTAGAGATGATGATGAAGAGCAATTAGAGGGTAAAGCTAGTCTTATTAAAAGGGCTGAAAGGAGAGTGTGAGAGAAAAGGAACATAGGATGCTTCAGAACAGACAATTCTTCAATTGGGTGGTTTTGGTGGGCTTTCTTCTTTTCTTTGACAAAGTGTCTGTTTGGTATACCCCATTTGTCTTCAATCAGTACTGTCAAAGCACAAAGCTGTAACGTTTTGTCATGGAAGCAATCGAATAAAATAAGAGTTGCAAGGCTTGACCTTTTAGCAATTCTTGTACTAATAAAATAGTGAGAGAAGAGCCAACTTTTGCCTTGATTATAGCCTTCCTTAGAAAAGTGTCTCTTACTAGTAAAGACGCCGACACAAAATAAGAGAAGCTGAGAGCCCCCACAAGTGTTGCTCACCTCCTCTGCAATTAAACCATTAAGTTTTTATTGATTTGTTCTACACAGCACTTGTTAATGCAGTAGTATCCATTCATGGTGTTGCTATTGTAGGACAACCTGTAAACCTACTTGTACCTAAAAATTAAGCTTGGACCAGTTATTTCTAACTTTTTGTTATGTGAATTGTCAAAAAGTGGGCACCCCTGTTGTTGACTCCATGATGTAGATGAGTAGCAAATCCATGGTCTAAAAATTCGTCGAATTTCGACGAATTTTTTGGGTTTTTTTACCATCGAAGTGTAAAGTGAGATGTAAAATAAAAAATACAAAAATTCGCTAAATAATTCGATAAGCTTCGACAACTTCGACGAAATTCGATAAACTTCGACAAAAATTTAGTTTTCCAATAAAAAAAATGCAAAAATTCGATAAAATTCAACAAAATTCAATGAAATTAGACAGAGAAGTAAAAAAGATACTGCTTCATCAATAAAAAATAAAAAAATACTAATAATTATGTATTATTTTCAACTTCATCAACCAACATAGCAATATAAATTTTAAAAAATAATTTAACAAGTTAACAAATTATGTAGTTTATGGGATATGCTTTACCAAAAAAAAAGAAGCAAAATAAATAAATAGTTAAAGTCGAAATAAGATAAAAACTTAAAAATAAATTAAAAAATTTCCTAAAGTCATCTTTTTTTAGTTAACTCTTATGAAACAAGATTAATAAACAACACATTCAAATAATAAACTAATAAATTAAGCATGATAGAATTTAAACTAGTAAAGTATATGGTCGAGAAGCAAGCCACCACAAAATTAAATATCAAAATAAAGAAAACAAATTAAGACCAAAAGCCGTCATTCAAATTCATCAACTCACTTAACAAGATTGATTTTGTTAGGTTGCTTATTGATATTTTTATGTATTAAAAGTGTCAGTTTATATTAGTTTTTAGCTTATGCTACAATAAATTTAGATATTTAAGCATATATGCAAAAATTTTCTAAACTTCTCTAATTTAGCAAATTTTTATAAAAATTCTCCATGTCGAATTAAACTTCTCCGAATTAATTCTGATTTTTGAAGGTCGAAGTTTAGGGTGAAATCGAAGTTTCATACCTTGAGTATATCATACACTAGAGAGGGACCTGTGTGTTTTTGTGACTGTTCTTGCTTACATGTGTAAATGATCCAAGTTTTAGCTTTAAAATTTGATATATATGCAAATCTACATTTATCACTTCTATGGATGAACTAAGCAATAATGTAAATAGAATGCAATGACCAACATTTGGTTGGTTCGGATAGCTTGACATCCGTTTCCCTTAAATGAGGTCGTGAATTCAAAACTCTCATCGTGTGTGGAGCTACTATTTGTTGAGAGATCTTTGCAATTTAATGGTCCGACCCTGATCGAATTCAGATGGATTAGTCTCACTATAAAAAATAGAAAAAGGACATCATTTACGTGTCGCTCAACGATGAAACTAAAAAATATATATATAATGCAATGGGTGAAAAACATCAAGAGAGGATCGCCTTGCAGTTTAAGGATGGTTTAAAAATAAATGGTTTTCATGTCTAGGGGAACTGAAAGACGTTCTTGTGGTTACATTAAATAATCGATTTGTCTTTTTTTTTTGTAAAATGCAAGACTACTGACAAAATGAGAAATCCTATATTTTAGAGGCACTAATACTTAATTTCCCACAGAGCTAGTTTAGTTCTCTAATGCAAGATTATGGTGGAGGTCACTTGGCATGTTTTAGATATGTTTTAAATTAGAACTTTATATCTTTGAATACGTATGACTGTATTGTTATTATTTGAAGTTAGAAACCTGTTCACAGAAATCAACAAATTCACTCACTTCCAGGATTAGAACACGGGGTGCAGTGTGGAAAATAACCATTAGAACTGCTTATTAAATCTGAACTGATCATTCTAAAAAAAAAAAAACTCCACTTTAATTTAATAATGGGGTCAAACAATGACAATGATAAGGAAGGAGCGGCGAAACAAGAGACGATGAAAAAATAAATCGATATTGATGCATTTGGGTCAAGATGCGTCCTGTTTCTAAAATAAAATAAACATATACACATGTTGGTGAATGTGTAGTAATAGGTATAAATTACGCAGTCAGACAAATAACCTGTTTATAATTGGTCTACAATCTCTACTAGCTTGGTGGTGGATGGCATGTGCATTCTCTATTAGTTTAGTCAAACAGAATAGTGTGATGGAAGAATAGAATAGACAAGTTAAGTAGAAAATCAGGTCCAACTGCCAAATTATAAAAAGTTGGGTCTCCAATCATTTATACAATAGGGACGACTTTAGATCCTTGATTTACCCTGTAAACATCGTGGTGCAAAGACATCTTATCAGTCTATTGTAATTATTGGTGTGTATTAGTGTTTATTAGACGGCCTCAAACTAATAGTAATTAGAACTGTGCTAAAGGGATGCTGGCACCAACGCCATCAAGAGGGCAAATCAGAGAAAAATCAATGTGATTAAAATTATATTAATACGGTAATATAAGTATCAGAGAAAAATGGTAATATTAGCAAATTAACTCAATTGATGGGCCAAGATAGCAAATGTCGAGCAAAAGCCTAAAGGGCGTATGCCTTTGCTAAAAGTGACTTGGAGAGTGGCGTTAGTCCAAAGTGTGAAAGAAGCAGAGGTTTTTGCTCCTCTCTTTTGTACTTTGTAAACATGCATGAGCATGAGCAACTAGAGCAACAAACCGAATCAATCACCTTTACTTTCAACTCTTTTTATGTTGATCATATTAAGATTTCTTCTTTTTTCAGGTTTTGACAGGTTTTTCTTTCTTTCTCTCTGCAAAAGGAAATTCGTGAATATGCAAGACCCAAAGGGACCCAAACACTACTACTCGTGTGATGGCTTTATGCGTTTTTCCTTCCTTTTGCACTAAAGCCAAGCTTCACGCGCTAACCCTCGACACTATCTATATGCATAGAAGAATGTGAACTTTTAGAATTAGAATTGTGCTTCTCTAACCTCTTTCTTTCTTCCTGATATTGGCCGTAATAGTCGGCCTATGGATGCTATGGTGGAAACAAATATAGTGAGACTGAAGTATCAATAGAAGGTCCCAATAAAAAGCCAAAATAAAAGAAAAAATATATGAAAGTTATGAAAACTTCAAGAAAAGAAATTCTCCTATCTTAGCTGGCAGTCTAATATTAGGGGTGGTAGAGGATTGACTACTCGTACTAGAGAATGTCTTAGAGGATAAGTAAGTCTCTAAAAAAGATAAAGTAAGTTAGCTAGGTTTAAGCTAACTAATGATGAGTGATGGTAGAAAATTATGCTGAGAACTCATGGGATTATTAAGGCATGAGATTAATTTAAGAAGCTAGTTTATGAAGGCTTTTATTATCAAGCTAGATAGATTCAAGGCATGAGAATTCTATTATGATAAAGTGCAGTGACATGTGTTACGTGCGAACCGCAAGCGTACGGTGTCAAGTTATAATATAGAACGGATGAGATATCGGATTGTCGTCCTCTAAGATTGACACTCACACTAAATATTATTTCACTAACCCTAACTTTATTTAGAAAATCAGTTTCAAGTGATTAAGTGAAATAAATAAATTATTAAATAATTAGAAAGTAAACTAAAGCAATGCAATAGAAATATATAGAAGATCAGAAATAGAATAGTCTAGAGGTTCAATTTCTTCTCACTATCAACTATGCATGAATATGGGATTATCATCAACTCAATTTCCTTATTTATAAGTCGAAAATCCTAACGTTACTAACTCCCTCTCTCGAGCACCTGTTAGAACATGTTATTAAAATTCTAGATTTAACTCTTTCGATGAAAATGGCTGACACATGCAAATCTGTTAAAAAAAATAAAAATAAAATAACATTTGAATATTTGGGCTAAGGTGGAGTATTGAATATAGGATTTTCAGTTAATGAATCTTGAAATTTGTTAGTTAAGTCCTCTAAGATTCAAAGAACTAAAGCTCTTTTCTTCCAACATTTTAGTTACATCACATGCACATCCCATGAAGCAAAGGAAAATTTTTATAAAGTTGCTATTAAGGTAGTTATGCTATATGATATAAAATGTTAAGCAATTAAAAAACATCATACTAACAATACAGAAATACAAATGCTAATATAGACATGTGGTAAAATTTTTAAAAATAAAATAAAAAATGAGCACATTCGGAAAATGATAGAAACAATACTGATTAAAGATAAAATGAGAGAGAGCCGACTAAGGTTGTTTAAATATATACAATGTAGACCCTTAAATGCACAAGTTAGGAAGATTGACTTATTAACACTATGATAACAATAAATGTGGAAGTAAACCTAAAATAACATAGACAAAGAGTTAATTAAAAAAAATTAACTTATTATAATTTAAATATAGACTTAGCCCTTTAGAGGATATAGTGAAAGAAGTGGAAGAGAGAGGGTCTATAAAAGTTCTTGGTAAAATTTAAAATTAGACTTTAGTTCCTGTTTTATGTTTTACTTCTTTCCCAAAAAAAAAACTATTCTTTGTATTATTTTTGGGCTTAATTGTTTTATATTAATCAGATTTTGCCGGCTGGCTGTGGGGGGTTTTATATACCCTCAATTTGATTTAATTGTGTGCGTGTGTGGTGGGAGTGGTTCTATATATCTATATTTATATTATTTATAAAGTCAAATTTTTTTATTAATAATACGTTATTTTTATCATAATTTTAATAATATTTTTTTTTATCTATTACAAATTTTAATTTCTAACCCATATTATAAATAGTTAAGAGTTATTTTTGAAATAATTAAATCTAATCAATCTATTTTTTCAGATTCCACCTTCTTTTTTATTATTTTTGTTTCAATTAACAGGTACAAGACGAAATTTAATCTTTTACACATTTTTAAAATTAAAATTAAATAAAATAAATATAAATTATTATTATTTTTTTAATAGACAATTCAGACTTGTATCATGTATAATTCCAAATTAGGCAGACCCAAAAAAAAAAAAGAAAAAAAAAAAGAAAAGAATAAAAAAGGCAGGCCATATTATTAGAATTATTCGATTATATAATTAACAATAATAAGCGAGCGGTTGGTTGGTTGGTGAGAATTCTGCTTTTTTTTGGGATTCCGATTCCCATGTTGGACACAAATTCTAAAACCAGGAACGACAAAATCGTTTCATAAGAGGGGTGAAAATGCCGGTTTAGAGAAATAGGGCAGGCACCGAGGCATGTACGTCTTAATCTGCGTCTGGGATCCCTAATTCCTTTCTTTTATAGCCTGCAATTTCAACCAAACACACACACCCAACTCAACTTCCCATCTTTTTATCTTCCCCGTGACCCCTTTTAAGGTCCATTGCCTTTAAATCTCTTCTATTAGTCACATTACCAAAAGCCAACCATTAAAAAAAAAAAAAAAAAAAAAAAAAAAAAAAGAGGTCTGGTTGGTAACTTAGAAGATCGTTCCCCCATCCACTAGCGTATAGCGTTAGAGAAGCTTATTAGGAGGAGGAAAAGAGAAAAATAACAACCATTAGAAAAAGGAGAACTTCGGTTCAAAGATCTCTCTCTATCTTCTCCGACCCATTAAAGGTATATTATTAATCTTTTATCCCCCATTTCTCCATTTTTACTAGTACATGTTTTTTTTTTTATATGTTACAAATATGCAACCTTTGTACAGTCATGTGGTCGTGCCCTAGTCTCGCTCGCTCCCATTGGCATTAACAGGGGTTTAGAAAAAAAAAAAGAAAAAGTAAGAGAACTACAGACCCTTCTGCGCGTAGATGCGTTAATGTAAACCTATTTTGATTTTGATCGTGTTTTGGTAGTAGGGGATTTTAGGATTGTGGATTTTGGCTATGGACCCACTTTTTATTTTGTTCGCTTTGATGGAATGTGACGTTTTTAATTTAGGTTATGCACGCTTTAGATGTTAATGAAACTATGTGTACGGGGGCACTTGTTCATAGTAATTGTGGGTATTATTATTATTATTATTATTATTATTATTATTATTTTTGGATGTAAGGGTTCTTAAAGGTTAATCATTGAAATCTATTAGATCTCATAGTGTTCAATTGTTTATTCTGATGTGTGTGGGACGGTGGAAGCCGTTGACGGATTGTTTGTGTGTACGATTTCGTGTTCTTTGTACTACCTGTGTGCCAATTGGTAACAACGATTTTGCTTGGTCTTGAATTACGATTTTTATGGCACGTCTCATAAATGTATAATATACTTCTTTTAATTTCTTCTGATGTTAATTTGATAATTTCAAAGTTGGATCCAAATTTAGATTTTTCTTAATGACTGTCGGCGATCTGGGTTTTAATTTTATGATAATTTCTTACTTCAATATGTCTATTCGACAAATTTGATTTACCCATTTTTTTTTTTCCTGGATTGAATAATACCATAGAATAGTTCACGAACTGGGACATCACGGGAAGAATGGAATACTTTTTTTTTTTTTTTAAAAGAAAACCCGAAATACATTTCTCTAAGAAGCTTTTAATGAGGTTTCTTCAGGTGAAGTGTAGTAATCACAAGTTTGTTTTGGATAGTTTAGTTGATATATGACATGGGGAGCGGGCTCAAATATGTAAAATTTTCTGAACAGGAAAGAGTGAAGGATATAGATAGACTTTTTTTTATGTGTCCATGGGTAGCATTTATAATTATGAAACACCAAATACAATAAAGCCTTAAAATTGAATTTGGACGATACTTTATATTAACGAACGTATAACATGTTTGTAATATGTACTACCTAATCCAATTTTTGAAAGACTCGATTCAATGCAAGTTTTTCCCAACTAATGTAATTTTAAAAAAATGAACATCATTATTTGTTCATGATTCGGTGTAAAAATTACGCTATGTAGATTTGTTATGATTTTGAATTCTTGGTTAATCTCTTTAATTAATGTATTGTCTAGACTTGAGAATATCTAGGCACCTGCTTAACTTGTGTTGCTTAGAGCTTACAAACCTATTGGTATATTTTAGGTATATTTTAGGCAGTGTTTGTTAAATCTGTTTAACCTCTGCTTCTAATTTAAAATGAACCTCTATTTATAGTAGAGGTTTTAACTCTAATAAAATAAGCCAAAATTCTTTGTTTATACTTGTAGAGGTTAATCTCCACTTAAATTAGAGGTGAAAAAAATATTTAAAAATAGTTTTTTCATTATTCTCTGCCTTGATGTATGCTTTCACAAAAATATTTAAATATAGTTTTTTCATTATCCTCTACCTTGATGTGTGCTTTCACAATACTATATTCTCATAAAGCTCTCAATCTTGTTGTTTATATCTTTCATCATCCAAAATTTCTTTGCATTAGGAGGAAGACTATGAAAACATTCACCTCCTAATTCCACTTGTTAGGAGCAAAGACTTAAGAGTGAAGAGACGACAAACTTGTTCTAGGAGGCTACCAAGACTGTTCTTGGATTTTGGACATATAATAGAATAGAGATGAGTCAATATAGAAAGTGGGATTTATGGTTTGTTTATAAAGTGAATTTCCCCCAAAAAGAAAAAAAAACACAATTGTTTGCTTCGTAATGTTCAAATATGACTTGGTTTTTTTATTGGTATTTGTACCAATTTTAAACTAGTTCAAACAAATTGGGCAACTAGTTTTGGATTTATTTTCTGAAGCTTCTAGGTGGATCTTATATTTATTTACTCCCATCTATTGATGACGTGCTAATTGTTGCTAAGAGCATGGATGAGACTAGTAGGTTGAAATCTCAACTCAGTCAGGAGTTTTAGATGTAGGATGTGGGTGCAACTAAGAAGATTTTTGGTATGAAGACACATATAAAAAGGAAAAAAGGGCAAAGTTATATCTGTCATGGAGGGGTGGAAAAAAATATTTGTCATAGAGGAAGAACTTGGAGAAAGTGCTTTTAAGGTTTGGAATCAATGAAGAACTCCAAGCCCATAAGTACTCCATTAGCAACTCATTTTTAACTTTTAGCGAGTATGTCTCCAAGCACCAAGGAGGAGTGTGAGTATATATGACTCATGTTCCATGTGCTAATGCAGTGGTTTGATGTATGCTATGATGTATACTATAGTGTTGTTAGTATATATATGACAGATCCTGGAAAACAACATTGGTTGATAGTGGAATGATTATTGCATTATCTTTAGGGTACTTTGGATGTAGGATTGGTTTTTTAGTGGGAAATTGATACAAATTCACTTGTTAGATTCTAGTTATGTTGGTGACTTAGACAAGTGACACTCTACAATGGGTTATTTGTTTACTTTAGCATGTAGACCTATTAGTTAGAGGTGTATGTTGTAAACTACAATAGCTTTGTCTACTGTAGAAATACATGGTAGGGACAAAGGTTGCCAAGGAAGCTTTATGGCTTCGGGGTTTGTTTGGTGACTTGGGGATTGCTCAAGAGAGTGTAGTTGTTTAGTGTGACAATCAAAGTGCCATTTACTTGGCAAAAGTTAAGTGCAACGTGCTAAGACCATACATATTGATGTTTGTTCTACTTTGTTCGCGAGATTAGTAACGGTGGACAATTTTCTTTGTAGAAGATTTCTTCTTTTCACCCAAATTTCGCACGAAGTTTTGGGGCCAACAAGGAACCTTGTCACCATGGGTTGAAGGAACGTCCACTGGGCTTGTTCTTTGCATAAGCATGTGAACAACCTGCAAAACAAAGGTGATATCCGGGGGGGTGTGATGGCTAGTTGCTTTAGCACGTGACGATGAGGTTCCTTGCTAGTGAAGGTTCAAAGTATTATAAGAAAGCTAGTTCTGCACCCCCAAACCTTAGTGCGAAATTTGGGCAAAACAAATACCAAAGTTCGTATGTCGATAAAGATAGTCCTTGTGGTTGAGTTTGGGCATTGCTTGAACTTCATCAGTATTCTATAGTGCTAAGCGCCTTGCGGAGCGCATTTGGAGATGATGATTGGTTACTACTGGCTAGTAGTTGAGGTGGTCCTTGCTAAGGTGAAGATTTTTTACTCAGAAGTGCACGTGGGTGGCTCTGTCCAAATTTATGGGTATTATTTCCTATCTAATTAAGTTCGTAATTTATGTTGGAGACTATTCTTTGTATCTCTCTTTGGTATATATTGCCCATTATTAGGGTTTAAGAGATCGAGAAGAGACCATAAAGGTGTGTAAGAGTGACTCCATTGTGAGAGCATCTGTAACTCATTTAGTCTCTTGATTAGTGATTTCTTCATCTACTATTCTCTTGTGGATGTAGGTGAATCTACGCTAAACCACAAAAATTTGTTTGCCTTCTCTTGTGTATGGTTCGTTATTGTGTTTGTGTTTATTTCGCTGCGGTAGAACTCTATATATACTTGAAAAAGTGGCACAAAACATTGAAGGTGCTCTTCATCACGAGTAATTGTAGGTTGAAGAGGGAGTTTTGTTTTGTCTACTTTTAAGTAATACTACTTAGAAATAAGGTTGAGCTTGCCTTTATTTGCTGATTGATTGTTGTCAAGTTGATATTTTTAATTAAAGTGGAAGGCCTAGACATTTAGTGTATTGAGTTTGAAGTTTGGGCCTTTTCTCTTGGCTTTCATGATAGCAATTCAATTATGAATTTCATGAAAAAGAAACTAGTTATTTATTACTTTAAAGTTATTAAATATGGAGTTGCTATTAGATTCTATGAAACTATTTTGTGGCATACTCATGGAATTCTTGGGTGAGATTTTTGTTTAGGGTAGTGTTTGGTAACTCTACTTTTTTCAGCTTTACAATTTTTAGCTCTACTTTTATTGGAGCTTATTTTAAAAGTATTGTTTGGTAACAAAAATACTCCAACCTCTTATTTTAATAAATTAAAAATAGAAATTAATTATGATATTGTAATCATATGCTATATATTTGGTTATATTAAAAATTATTTTGTATTAATTATCACTTACTAAATTTGAGTTGTGACAAATTATTCTATATAATGATTAATACAAATTTGGTATGTTACGAATTATTCCTAATATAGTTGGATCATCCTCTACTACAAGTAGATGATAAACCTCTACAAGAAAAAGAAAACTTTTTTTGCTTTTTATTTTAGAGGTTTAACCTCTATTATTTGTCGACCTCTATTTTATTTAGAGGTTGTCAAATTATTACCAAACGCTCTAATTTTGTCCAACCTCTATTTTATTTAGAGTTTGGAGAAATTAGAGGTTAGAATTAGAGTTACCAAATACCACTAAATGTTTTGAAGATAATCCTGCATTAGAGCACAAATAGCGGAAAATAGAGTTTCCTATAAGATATTAGCAAATATTGAGGTGTATTTATTAATAAAAGTATGGTAACATTGGCGGCAACATTGCTGAGCTGTGGTGGTAGAAGTATGGTAATGGAATAGCAGTAATGGTGTGGAGATTTTAGAGTGCTTTGTCTGATGATTGGACGAATGATGACCTGTCATTCCAACTAGGTACATTTTGCATATTCCATCTCCTAGAGGCAGCAACCTTCCCTACAGTGGTGCGTTTGTAACAATAATACGAAGCCACAAGTATATTAATCCCATACTCAACATGGTGTTTTTGATCTTTGCTTGATAGGGTGCTTGTTTTGATACTAATTGATACAAAACCATGGGTAAAAATAACTTACTCTTGGAAATCAGTTTGCAAGTGGACAATTTGGGATTTAGGGACATGATAGACCATCACTATGAGCAACGGTATTTCTATTCACAAGCTTTAGCTAAGGATCCCACCTCAAAATATGATGTGTTACAGTATGTGAAAAGGTTGTCTACAGTTGTGAAGTTTGATGTGTTACTGTTATAGGTGTTGTTCTTCATGTTTATCTGTGTGCTTTTTTAAATCAGTACAATGAATATGTAATTGGAACCTACCTTTAGCATCAGTGTTACCATCTAAGCTTTGATAATTCGTATTTGATCTAATTTTTCTGTTGGATGTGAATTTTTATGACCAGGAAGGAGGTTTGGTGATGATCTTCATATAGAAATTTTATGGCATTGGAAAACACAGTACAATGGAATTGCTGCCATGTTCGGATATCCAGTATGTTGGAGACTCTAATTGTCCCCAAAGGAGTCCTAGCACAAATGTTATGTATAATGGAGAACCTAACTGCAAGGAACATGGAAATCAGGTTCAAGAGCTAGAACTTGTGCATACAGAGAATAACTATCCCAATGCAGTATGGCCTCAGAAAGATAGACTAGATGAACACCGAACAAGAGTTGATGAGCAACCTACTTCAGAAGGCATCTGCACAGAAACCAAAGATCCTAAACATGGGGAAGCGGGTAAAGAATTAGCTCATGAGTTCCACGGTTCTCAAAATGATAGTTTGAATGCTCAAGAGCAAAATGCTGAATCTCATATTACCTTCAAGAAGTTGTATTCAAGTTCAGATAACATCAACGACGCTCTGTTGAATCACAATGGGGATGCGGTGTCTTGTTCATTAGCATCCGAGCTTGAAGATCCAGACAAGTCTGTTGCATTGTGGGTCAAGGTACGTGGTGCTGCTTGGTTGTTTCATTTCTGCACACTTTCTTTTGACAGTTTATATATATATATATATATAAACATGTACACACACACAATTATTCTCTTTCTTTATCTTCTAAAGATTTTCTTGTTCAAGGATGTGGTGTTTTGATAATCTATGTCAATCTATATATATATATATATAATGTACTGACCTTAGTTAATTTAGGGCCCTTCAAGTGGACTTTGAGAAGCATCCTGCCATTAGACATGACATATAGGTCAATCTTCTAATAATATCTGCTGCCTACAAGCTTTTCCATTTTATATGTACAGAAGCTGATAGTAGAATTGAATAATATGTGAGGTGTTACGTCACACGCTTCGTATATGTGTGAAGATGTGCATAAATATTTACCATTGCATGGAATGAGAATTCAACTTTTTTTTTTTTGGTTGAATTCTCATTCCATGCAATGGAATGACAATGAAATATTAACTAATTATAGAGCATTTCAATAGTTTTAAGCCAATAATATTTAAATGAAACTCTTTGGGTTTATAGCGTTCATAGGTCTATTTTGTTTGTACAAAAAGTAAATTAAGCTAAAGAATTTGGATTTGTATGCACCTAAAGCTGATTTATTTGTATTTCATTTTATTGCGAGTAAAACTTTATTTATTATTTAAGAAATATTAGCTAATGGAGGAATTTGAATGATGTCAAGCCAATTGAGGTTCTCCAAAAAATATTTATTCTTCAAAATTAGAAGATATTTAAAGATTGATTTCATGATTTTAATACTTTTCAATATTTTTATGGAATTAAAAATTTTGAAATATTAAATTTATTTTTTAAATTGAAACAATAATTTTTATTATTGTATTAGGTCTAAAATAAGGTCAAATATAACATAGAATTAAGGTAGTTAGAACATTTTAAGGATCAGGTCGTGAGTCGTAACTCGTTAGATTCTACAAATCGACTAAATTACATTTTAAATATCTATAAAGATGTCAAATAAAAGTAAACTAATATATAAACTAATCCAAAATATTGGGAATGTAGTACAAAACTAATTACATTTTAAAACACCGAATTAATTCGATTTTCAATTCCTAATTCTAATGTCGTTTGCATCGTGTTTCTTGTCTTCTAAATGTAAGAGAATTAATCTTCTATCTAACAAAACTAATCAATTCCTATCTTGCTTATGCAAATAAGGGTGTGCCCCCCTCTGTATGTGACATGAAAAGAAATACAATATAAAATAAAAATAAAAAGGATATACCCATTGCATGAGGCTCCCACCATTGTGGGGCTAGGGAAGGGATGATGTACGCAACCTTACTTCCAGTGGAGACGTTTTTGAATTTGAACTTGTAACCTCGAGGTCATAGTAGAGCAACCTCAATTGTTATGTCAAGACCCACCCTTCATAAGTTAAAAAAAAAATTTCATGAATGAATTTTCATTGCCGATATAGTTCAATGCAATTGTCTTTTCCTTTTTTGCCTCTAGGCATTTAGAAGTTGATGTGTACTTTGAATTGTCTTTTCCTTTTCCTTTTTGCATTAAAGTGTATACTTTGAATGTCTGTAAAAATAATTGATATGTATTTCATATTTTGAGTTTGACTGTGAGAAAATTATATTGTTTTGGGAAAACATCATATTCTTGTATTTGACTATTGTTTTGTGGGGTCATCATTTCCATCTAGTGATATGTTTCTTCAAGTTTTTGGATAAATCAGTTCTCAATTATATGAGTGTAGAACATAAATATATAAGCATATAAGTACAGAAAATACAAAAATAAATTAATGTGTGTGTGTGTGTGTGTGTGTGTGTGTGTGTGTGTCTGAGCTGGTTTGTGTGTATCTATGTGTATATGCATGTATTTATGAATGTATCTATATCCATGTATGTATAAGTCAGCATCATAAGATATACATAAATAAGTGGCCAACTGCTAATACGTAATTCCTTTAAAGATGCTAGCATTTACTAGAGAAATATAGACATTATTAAGATGTATTTTTCATAGCACAAACAGATACTTATTTCAAGCAAAAAAATCTTGTATAACAATTTATTGAGAAAACGTAGGTTTCCCATTCTATTGCAGTCAAACACATCCTTGTTTACTAACAACTAGTCAATAATGATATTCCATTCTTTTAAAATATTGGTTGCAAATCAGAATTGCAGTTAGTATTCTAGAAAATGATGCAGCGCTATCTTGAAACATGGTTGTTATGCAAAATATCTGCTTTGTTGGGTGCTATGGTAATACATCCAAATTGGAATGATAATCTTATTAGATGACCATGTTTGTACTTTTTTCTTTTACCAAGTATAGTGGAGAGGACAATGGCAGGCAGGCATTCGATGCGCAAGGGCTGACTGTCCACTTTCAGTTTTGAAAGCAAGGCCTACTCATGATCAAAAGAAGTATTTTGTTGTATTTTTTCCGCACACAAGGAATTATTCATGGGCAGATATGTCACTTGTCTGTCCAAATAATGAGCTTCCAGAGCCTATTGCACATAGAACACATTATCAAGGGTTAGAAAAGGTCAAAGATCTGAGCCTTCCACGCTGCTTTATAATCCAAAAGCTTGCTGTTGGCATGTTGGACATCATTGATCAGCTACATAAAGAGGTAGGAGCTGTTTAATTTCTTACGTCCTTAACTAACCCCATCCAATTGGAATAGAGCTTTGTTGAGTTGACTTTTATAAGGTGCTTCTTACATTGTATCCCCGATTATGCTTGTTAGGCTATGATTGAGAGTGCTCGGCAGGTAACAACCTGGAAGAAATTTGCTGTGGAGGCTTCCCATTGCAAAGATTATTCAGATCTAGGAAGGATGCTCCTGAAGCTTCACAATGTATGCTCCCGATCTTGATGATTGCTAGGAACTAAGAAATTTTACCTTGTTCACCAATTCTTTTTGTGAGTTGTTCCACTGTTGAGTAGATCTGAAATAACAAAGCTCCATGTGTTAGCACCAGCACATTATCAATAGTTTCTTTATGAGAAGCATTAAATTGCGTGCATATTTTTTTTCGTCCCTTCCTTATTTGCAAGTATCCATTTGAAGGGTGACTTGAATATTTTAACCTTTACATTAACAAATGTGATATTTTAAATTCTGTAAAGAATAAATGAAGGTTTAATGGCAAGAACTGCCTTCTTGGGGAAAATAAAGTGCTGTTTTTTCTTCTTTCTTCAACTCGAGTTTGATGTGGTCAATGCTGGTTTTTCTATATATATAGAAATTATATATAATTTTTGGTGTCATGAATCTTAGGTCTAGTTTTGGTGTTGATCACTAAGAAGACGCGAATCTCCAAATATAATGTTGATAGGACCATTCTTTGTTCCATTCCCACTTCATCTGTAAACATTGTTCTCCTCATCTGGTATCTGGCAGTAGATATCTAGATATATTTCTAATCTTTCTGATATCATATTTGCAATAGAATTAGAATTTTTGAGCTTCGACCAACTGCTCAATTGTTTGACCTTGTAATGCTCTAAGACTGAAGCTGTAGGATTTCAAGTTGTGATAATGCATAAATACCTATTATATGGTATATCTACTATCACGTGGTTGTGTACATTTTTAAATGCAACAAGTCAGACAAGAACAACTACCTCCTAAAAGTTCTCCTCCTTTTCGGTTCAACCTCTTGTCATGGTGATAAAGCAGTATAAATATAGTGACAACAAAAGATCACTTGGCCAGTTGTTGTTATGAGCAGGCTGTATAAAACACAGCAGTGGCTGATGGGAAAAGTAATCCTTGTCCAGGGCACAATCAACTGTTATTTCAAATATTTTTTATCATGATTTCTTGATCATCTACCGATAGGTTTATTGAAGTTTTTCTAAGAAAATCAAATGGTTCAAAGATCCGTGTTTTTTTTTAATTGTGATGGCTGGCGCATTTTGATTCGTTGGTTTTCTTTGAATTGTAGAAGTTTTGAAACTGGGTGCTATTTCTTCTACCCTAACCACCAAATCTTTTGAAGACAAGCTATATCAATTATTCTTTTTATCATGGTATCTACTAAGTTTGAAGACTTGTTTGTTTATGTTCATATGTTTGAAGTAGCCATATGAATATGAATACTTCTATCTTGGATGAGCTTCCTCGCACCCGTTGGTCTCGGTGCTGTTGTAGTATGCCACTTTCAGGGTGCCTTGAAAACTTGTCACGTGTCATCACACTTGGATTAAATGGTTGCTCACACATCAATTCAATGTTATATTTATTTCAATATTCATGCTTTTAGTTTGTATTATTTTATCATTCTAGAACTGCTATTTAACTGGAGATTTGCAGTAATTTAAAATCACAATGTTAATACTGATGTAACATACCACTTCTTGCAGATGATATTGCCGCAATATATTAATCCTGGTTGGTTACAACATTCTATCGACTCTTGGATACGGAGCTGTGGGAACGCACAAAGTGCTGATACTGTTGAAATGCTGACAGAGGTATTTGTCCTAATTTGTCTGTATATTTGTATTCTAGTGTCTCCATATAGCCAAAGTATTACTACTCATTCTTTACCTGTTCTGTTGATGCACTTTCCCTTTGCTGCTCCAGGAATTAGTTAAATCCATACTTTGGAATGAAGTTCAGGCACTTCAGGATGCACCTTTGCAGTTTGAGCTGGACTCAGAGTGGAGGACCTGGAAGAAGGAAGTTATGAAATGGTTCTTGATATCACACCCTATATCTAATGGATTAGAGGAAGATGATCAGCAACAATGTGATGATTCCGTTACTGTGGGTCTCCAAGTCAGTAGGAAACGCCCTAAGCTTGAAGTCCGTCGTGCAGAGATGAATGCATCGCAGCTGGAAGCCAGTGCTTTGGCCAAGGTCCAATCAGGAACTATAGCCACTGGATTTTTTGACAGCCAGCGTGGAAATGCTTCCACATTAGTATCAGAGTCCTGCGAGGACATAACTTCCACTGAGAGAGGTGCACCCTCTGATTGTCCTGGTGGTCTGCTTCACAGATGGGATGAAATTGTAGTTGAAGCAGGAAATAATGAATTCATCCCTACTACCAAGGTGAAAGAGGTACCTGCAGATGGTGAAAGTGGAAGAAAAATTTTGGGTTCTGGGAATAGATATCAACAGTGTCAGGCATTTATTGAAGCCAAAGGGAGGCAATGTATTAGGTGGGCAAATGATGGTGATGTTTACTGCTGTGTGCATTTGGCCATTCGTTCACTTGGCAAAACTTCGAAGGCAGAGTTAAAACCCCACCTTGAAGCTGCAATGTGTAAAGGAACTACAACTCATGGTGTGAAATGTAAGCATAGGTCTCAATATGGATCCGAGTTTTGCAAGAAACATAGACATCAGAATCTTCAGGATTTAATGGATGCAGCAAAGCCATCAAATTCATCAGAAAATGCAGTTAAAAGAAGTCACACTGAGATGATCACTAGCACAGAAATTGCATCTTGCAAAGAAATGCCTGTTGGGGAACTTCAAAATCCTCTACAAGCTAATGATGTTTCTGTTGTTGGGGGGGGAATATTGGGTGAAAGAAATACCTTGATAGAAAAACCTGAGGAATCCATTAAAAGCTGTAATAGTCCAGAGCTGTGCATAGGGCCATTCCTCCAGCATAGTGGTGATATATGTCCAGAACGTGCAAAATTTCATACATTATACTGTGAAAAGCATATTCCCAGCTTTCTTAAACGGGCACGGAATGGTAAGAGTAGGATTATATCAAAAGAAGTTTTCGTTGAGTTCTTGAGTAATTGTAGGTCACAAGAGCAAAAATTAAATTTACATAAAGCATGTATGCTTCTCTATGGGTTCACTAAAAGTGTCTTATCCCGTCGAAACCCAGTTTCTAAGGAAACCCAGCTACAGTGGATTTTGTCTGAAGCTTCTAAAGATCTATGTGTTGGGCAGTACATTATGAAGTTGGTTTTGCGTGAAAGAGAGAAACTGAGGAGGCTTTGGAACTTTGATGCTGAAAGTCACAAGCCATGTTTCTCTGATGTAGAGGAATCAGTGCTGAGGCTGGGAGTCCAACAGAGCAGCAATAACAGGCAGGAGACTGTTAAATGTAAGATTTGTTCGAAGGAATTCTTTGATGATGATGCGCTTGGTGCCCACTGGATGGATGTTCACAAAAAGGAAGCACAGTGGCTGTTCAGAGGGTATTCCTGTGCCATCTGCCCAAAGTCATTTACTAACAAAAAGTTTCTTGAGACTCATGTGAAGGAAACACATCAGATGCATTTTCTCGATCAAAGTGTGTTGTACCAATGTATGCCTTGTGGCAACCATTTCATCTATACCGAGCAGTTGTGGTTGCATGTTCTCTCTGTTCACTCCATGGATTTGAAGCTTTCAAGTGACGGACAACAGCATAATGTGGCTGAAAGCCAATCTTCTCAACAGCCGGAGCTCAGTTATAATGTCACTGAGAATAACAGCGGCAGTAATGGTGAATCTCGGAGGTTCATTTGTAAGTTCTGTGGTTTGAAGTTTGATCTCTTACCAGATCTTGGACGGCACCATCAAGCTGCTCATATGGATCAAAGTTTGGTTGGTCATATTCCCCCAAGGAGAGTGACTAATCCATATAAATTGAAATCAGGCAGGCTCATTCGTCAGAAATTTGGGAAAGGGCTTGGAACAGCTTCTTATAGGCTTAGGAACCGTGGTAATTTGAGAATGAAGAAACGGTTTCAGGCATCTACTTTGGCTAGCAGTCGGGGGGTGAGATTGCAGCCTCAGGTGGCTGAGGTGGTTGGTCTAGGTAGATTGACAGAACCACAATGTTCAGCTGTTGCAAGGATCTTGTTTTCTGAGATCCAAGAAGCAAAACCACGGCCAGGTAACCTTGACTTGCTTTCTGTTGCTCGCTCTACTTGCTGCAAAATCAGCCTCCATGCAGCATTGGAGGAGAAGTTTGGAGTACTGCCAGATCGTCTATATCTTAAGGCTGCTAAACTCTGCAGTGAGCTCAATATTCAAGTGGAATGGCACCAAGAAGGGTTTATCTGCCCTAAAGGTTGTAAACCTACCAAAAATGCCCAGCTTTTGCCTCCATTGATGCCTCTCTCAAGTGGTTTAACAGAGCAAACTTCAGCTAAGTCAGAGGATCCCATGAACTTTGATGAATGGGAAACGGATGAGTGCCACTATGTAGTTGAAACTGAACATATCAAATCGAGATTTACACAAGCAACAATAATCTTGTGTGAAGATGTAAGCTTTGGACTGGAATCAATTCCCATACCCTGTGTAGCAGACGAGAATACTTTGGGCTCCCTTCATATCAACAGCTTAGATGAAAGATTCAATGGAAATAGAGCTCTGTCTCCCATGCCTTGGGAGAGTTTTACCTATGTCACAAAGCGATTGCTTGATCCGTCCACTGACTGTGATACAAAGGTATTACTCTCACTATGTTTTATTGTCTCATGGTTTTGTTATTAAACTTGATATCAAAAGTGACCTAAATATAATAAACCTCTGTTGAAGACTATAACAGCAAGGATAACGCTATTAATTGGACAAGAGACCTAAGGTTTGGAGCTCTAATTTTGACTAATAGGGCTAGTAGCTCCATATTTATGAATGGATACTTCTTAAATAAAAGAAACATAGCGAAATTCCTTGGCAATGTTTTGTAAGGTTTCCTTTTTTCACTTTTGTTAACAGTTTAAAATTCCACTGAAAAGTTTCTTTCTTTTGTTTTTTTTTTTTTTTTTTGTTTCCCTCTTGATAGGTAGTTAAGGGGTCCTCTTCCCTTTGATTTCTTAAGAAACTCTTTTGCTACTTTTTTGATTAGTTAGTGGTCCTCTGCATTTTATTTTTTTTCAATTAGGAGTGCACTGAGTGTAGTTCTTGCATGATAAGGTAGATATGTCAAACATGGATGTGAACATTTCTATTGTTAAGTGTGTATAAACATAGGTATTTGTTGCTGTTGTAAAGAGGATATCTAGTGCATGAGTCTCCTGTCATTGTGGATCTAGGGAAGGGTTGATGTATATAATTTTACCCTTGTGTTGTGAAGAGGTTGTTATTTAATTAGAACCCATGACCTCAATATCACAATAGAGCAAATTTTACTTTGGTGCCAACTGCCAGGGCCCCCTTTTATGAACATAGATGTTTGTTCTGAACATATTTGTCTATTGATGATTGAATTAGAACTTACAGAATCATTATGCCAATGATGGTATGGGCCAATTACTCTCGATTATTTTTAGATACCAATAATTGTTTTATTGTTTTACATGCTTTCAATATGGCTTTTTTAGATACTAATAGTTGTTTTATATAGCCATATTGAAAGCACATAAAACAATTATTGGTATCTAAAAATAATCGAGAGTAATCTCTTGTTTCAAGCAGGGTTCATATAGCATGCCAAAATAAATTTTGATTAATTGATTATGTTACGTATTGATCCACATTTTTATGTTTACTTCTAATATATAGGGTCATTCATGTGGTAAAAAGCAAAATTTTGGACTGCTTATGATACAGCTTAGACTCCTGTAAATTACTTTGGAAGTAACTGCCTAAAAATCATTAGATGCATAATCCAGATACTATAGAATTCTCTCCTCAGTAGGGCTGAACTACGTATTATCCATTTTATTATTGAATATTCTATGCTCTTTTGGGAATTTGGAGTATTATGTTATATTTTCAATATATAATGATGTAATATTGATCATTCTAAACCTTGTATGATGTCTTGTTTATGTGTGTAAGTACAACTTTAACTTTCCCAACAACATGGGGTTGATTACATGAATTGTTTCATCCATGCCGCTTCATCAAGGACTAATTCAACAATATTAGAAGTAGGATATCTTTCTTAATTTTCTTTGTCCATGTTATTTTAAATATTCATCTGTCTCTATTGTTACCAAGAATTGTTAATAGGTCACACTTCTTAGTTAACACATCTACTGGTCTTTGTTGAATGTGTCTGAACCTCTTTGTTCAGCTCTCTCTCATGAATGCATTAGTTGATTATGCGTCTTGCCAATGTGATACCTACTGGTGCTTCTATTTATTCCCACAGAGATGATTACTTCATCTGGGTACTTTCCTTGCAGGGTTCACAGTTGGGGTGTGCTTGCCCTCAGTCAACTTGTTCTCCTGATGCGTGTGATCATGTGTATCTCTTTGAGAACGACTATGAAAATGCAAAGGATATATTGGGTGAACCAATGCATGGTAAATTTGCTTATGATGAGAAAGGTCGAATCATCTTGGAGGTAATGTTGTGTCCTTTTAATGCCAAACTTTCAGTGCACTATTATCTAAGACAAAATTGTCACATTAAAGGGATCATCTAGGCTGAGCTTTGACCTGGTGAACAATACCCAGAAATACTGTTGTATAATTTCTGAAAAGAAACATAATAATGGTGTGATTGTAACAACCAACAAGGTTGACATTTTACCCAGGAGTTCTGCTCAACGAAACCAATTGATATTGACCTGACATTATTATGTATGCACTACAAACACGAGCATATACACATGTCTTTGTTACTGTAGTAATTACTGGTTGTCAATTAGTTATTGAAAATTTGTGTATTGTTGCAGGAGGGTTACCTAGTCTATGAGTGTAACTCAAGGTGTAGCTGTGACAGAACTTGTCGGAATAGGGTTTTGCAGAATGGGGTGCAAGTGAAGTTAGAAGTTTTCAAAACCGAGGACAAGGTAAGAATTACCATTTTTTTTATAAATATTCAGGAAGCCCAGATTGATATTCTACTTGCCACAGGGTTGGGGGGTCAGAGCACGTGAAGAAATTGCATGTGGAACCTTTGTGTGTGAATTCATTGGGGAGGTTTCAAATGATCAGGAGATGAGAAAGAGGGAGAAGAGGTAACTCTGGCTCACAATTTTGTTGTTCATGCTTCTTTTGTTTATATATTTTTTAGTCAGTTTGGTTATTATTTTGAATGGGATTACCTTGAAACTGCAGATATGAGGATGAAGGTTGCAGCTATTGGTATAATGTCGATGCTCATGTTGATGAAATGGGTGGACTAGATGTAGTCCCATATGTTGTTAATGCCAGAAATTATGGGAATGTTTCACGGTTTATCAATCACAGGTCAGGATGATTTATTAGATATAAAGTATCGATGATGATTATATGCTTCCATTTGTTGCATTCTGGAATGGTGCACAAATGCTTGGAATTGAGCATTTGTACAACTGTGTGGATTTAGTTTGTTCATATGTTCTACCCTTGAAGTCTGAGCCTATAATCTCACTCTACCAAAAGAATTAAAAGTGATCCATCTGTCTTGACCCTAGCTGATGGATGGCAGGCAGGCCAAACACTAGTAATGGAAGAAAATTACAGCTTATTCAGCACAAGTCTACTTGCAGACCTTTTTCTTGCTTTATTTTTTGATGTCATGTCTGCTTTGGCTATATTCATTGTGAATACAATTTGCAAAGCTTTATCCCAAATGTCCATTGAGAAAGTCCTGTCTCCATTCATTTACATTTGGGCTGTCTCCAGATAAATCTGATGTCTTTAAATGGTTCTTGCTAACTCATGTTTTTTGTGGTATTCCCTCACTCTTATGGGGCCTTTAACCTGCATGTTCCTTTTAATTGAGGCTACTCTTGTTTCACTCTACATAATGGCCAAGCTATCTTAGTTGATTTGACCATTTGTTTAGCTGCTGTCAGAACTCCTGTACTATCACTATGCAAGAAACAATTTAATTTAATTATATTATTGATGTTTATGTTGCTGCCAGTTGTTCACCCAACGTCATCAAGTACCAAGTTTTAGTGGATAGCATGGATTTCCAGCTTGCTCATATTGGGTTCTATGCAAGTCGAGATGTAAGCTTTCTTCTCTGTCCATCATGCTATAGTTTATTTTTGATAATTAATTTTTGTGTTTAATTTTTTCTGTATGAGTTCTGAAGTTGCAAAGTTTCAAAGAGAATCTGTCGAAAACCATTGTTCTTTCTTTTTTAATTAGTATTTACTTACATCCTATAGAAAGTATTTATTCTGCATGAAAAACTTCGAGCATCTACTTGTTTACAATTTCTTTTCCTACAAAGGTTGATAGATAGAAGTTTGAATTTGAAATTCATCTACACCCGTACTAATAGTATCTCACTCTCACTTGTAAGTTGTAATATAGTAGGGAAAATTTACTTTTGATATTTCGAAGGATCATCCTTGGTGCTTAGTGGGCTTAACACACCACACCACACAAAAGTGAAAATGTACACTTGTTCCTATGCATGATTTTGGATCCTTGAAGTTGAACTTGTGGAATTTGACATGCATTTCTACTGATGGTCATATATCATGTATAGAAGTTAATTGGGCCAATTCTTGGTTAGGAGGAGATCATCCTTTCGAGAATTAAGTCTTTTCTGATTAATTTTTTTAATAATTTCAGTGAAATTGGTCAAGTTGACAGAAAAAATGAATGATTAATGATTTATTTCCATTCCATTTTTCACTAGGATATAAGTATTTCTATGTGTTTTTTTTTCCTTTTTTTTGAGAGAGATTGTGCTCTTCTCCAACATTAAGCCTTTTCTTGAAACTTCTATATTAGATCATATGAGCATGAGTCCAATGATACATTAAATATTTTAGAACAATACGAATGTAAAAGAACACACAAATCAATATGGTGGGATGGAAGAAACCAAGTTTAAAACTTGTGAAGGGTATGCAATACATATCCAAGGTGATGAGCATCCACTGATGTAAATATTATTGGAGAGAGATTGAGCTGATTGAACGATTTTTTTTTATTTTTTTTTTCTGATTATTAAGCATGTTTGGGCCTCAGCGAGCACTAGACTAGTTCCTTGGGGATGTGTAAACCAACTTATCCACACACACCAGTTAAATCTATGTGATGTGTAAACTCAAAACTCCCAATTCCTAACACAGGATTCCTAGCCATTACAATCCCCAAGTTGGTTTCCATTGAATGATCTTCATAATCTGATCTTCCATTCTGATTGTTCAGATAGAACTTTATGTGAGAATGAAATTATCTGATAAGCATGCTGTAACATTTTTACAGTGCAACGTAAAGAATGTAAATTTGTTCATCTTAACTAATTTAACGTCATAGTGCTTCTGAGAGATGGACTAGCATACTATGGATTAACTTTGCTAGCTATTGTAACCAGATTGCTGCTGGTGAGGAACTGGCATATGACTACAACAATCATGTACTATCTGGAGAACAGCCTTGCCTTTGTGGTGCTCCTAATTGTCGTGGACGTTTACCTTAATTCATCGATGAACTTGAGAAATTGAATTCATGCCTCCTCATCTTCGTTCTCAGCAGAGTAAGAAGTGCTCATCACTCATGAAGCATACCATACTAGAACAAAAAATATGGGATCTAGAAGGCAACATATTTTTCCAGGTTTTTCAGGAAGGAATTTAAGATTCCAAGGCTGCTTACTACTGCCAGAGTACAATCAAGTTTCCCATCTAAAATCGAGAACCTATGGGCACAATTAAGAGCATGGGCCACAGATTTTAGCTTCTGGAACTGGATCAGGAAGAAGTGAAAAGTTTTCCATATTCTAAGGCTCTCTATTGAAGTTAGCCATGGCTTGATGAAATACTGAAGATTACCTTCTCTCGTTTAAATTTTTTTGCCTTTGCTCGTCCAGGTTCAAATGTATAGTTTATTTGAAAGGAAACAGCGCAATGTCTTCACCAATTGCTGGATAGAGTTTTTTCACCAGCTAAATGTTTTTATACTTTTAAAATCATTGGTTATATTCATTTCGTAAAATGACAAATGTACATCAAGTGAATCTTACGCCACTACCAGTACAAAGGGTTTTCCTTTCCTTGAAGTAGCTGCTTAAAAAAATAGTCACAGCACTAATAGTATCTTAAATAATATTGTTAAATAATGTGCAATTTGACCACTTTTGTAATGTAGCACAATGTCTTGCATAATGTTGTTAATGCTGCGGAATGTACAGAATATCTTAAACATAGTTGGAATGGCTGAAAGGAACAATTCAAATGAACAGATCAAGAGGGCCCTCTGTTTAGGTAGAAAAAAAATTCAAGATAAAATCCCTAACGATGGCCGCCACTAAGAAAATATATCGTAGATGAATCCAGCTCTAGTTCTACGAGTAAAACCAGGTGGAATTTTGCATTAGCCGAAGCTTCTGTATGATGTGATGGCATTAAAATAAAGAAAAAACTCAGAACTCGTTCCTGAACTTTGATAAGCGCTTTATTTATTAAATCACCATCTAAATCTCAAACGCTCCCACCTCAAAATCATTTGGGGTTGGGGGGCAAGACTTTGAGGACTCCTCGGTTGTTCAATTCAATCCTTTTAGGTTTGGGATATACACATCTGTATATGAACATAGACCCAATACCTAGTATGTACAAAAAGATGGATTTGAAAAGGAGGGGACAAAAAAAGAAAAGGTGAAGATCTCAATTAAAAGAGAATCAGAGAAGCGCAGACACCACAAAATGAAGATGCAGCCCTTGATTCAATTGCAACTAACCACAGCTGCTCTCTTAAGTTAGAGCTATACACTTGAGCTTGAGTATGTTGGACATGACTGCAACCACCCTTTCCTTTTAACTTTTGTCGATTACCTCCGGTGGCAAGTTGAGATCAAAGAGGCCATCGGTTCGAGCATCTCTCCTTGAACGCTTCCGGGAGGAGGAACAGCCACTCTCAATATTTGGGGAAGCAGAAGGTAGACCAGGTCCTATTGTTTGTCCTATAAATGAATGCATCAATAGTTTGGCTTTAAAAGGCAAGTCGATTTTGTTTATCTACAAAATTGCTCCCAGTTAAGCATGGCCAAGAGAAAGAACAAAAGGATATAAGGGGGAGTGATATAAATATGATAATTGGTAAATATTGGTTGCGAAAAGTTAAAAAACCATACCAGAAATGCCATGCAGCTGATAACCATCAGAACTAACATCAGCTTTGGTGCTCCAAACTGATGCCTTCTCAACACCTTTAGAGTTGTAGGGTGCAATATTATGGGTAGCCAGCTGAAGACGACCCAGTAGGTCAGTCTCAATGCATTCGTACCTGCACATATGCACACAGTGGATAATATGGTCATATATATGTTTTTTTCAAGACTAGGTCAACAGAGAGTAAACTCACATTCTTTTGCAGAGTCTATCAACAATTCCAGACAGATTGATAACTCGCATCCTTATCTCCATGATTTTATCCTCAGAATACTTGTCAAGTGGCTCTTCTAAGTACTTAGACAGCTGCTCCACATTGGATTCAAGCTGCTGCTGCTGATCTTCAAATAAGTTCTGTTTCATTTCTCTTTCCCCCTTAGTCATCTCATCCTTAAAGAGGTCATCTCCAAACATGTAAAATGCAAATGGGTATGAATATGAAAGAACTCTCCTTGATCTGAAGAGTCTGTTGAGTCCATTTGTTAACCAAGTAAAATCTTTGAGTTTGGTATTCTTGCCTTCCAAAATAGATATTTTTTCCTGCATTGTCTCTACAAGTTTGCTTTCAAGTTTAAAGGAGTCTGTGTGAGCTTTATAGCGATTGTGGTAGTGCATGTAACGATAGAGGTCCCTCTTTGCACGCTCAGCTTTCTTCTCTCGTTCTTCTTTATAGCGGCCACAACTGTGACCACTGATACTTGACCATGTGTGGTCTCGTCCAGTAGCTCCGCCACACAACCAGCTGCATCAAGACAAATAAAATTGACAATAAATCTCTGTAACAAGAAAGATTGACTTGCGAGATAATTTCAAACTCAAAAAGCACAAACCAAAGCATAGTTTCAAAATCTCATCTTAAAAACAAAATGTCAAATATAGAGCTCAAGAAGGCAAGCACATCACCCTTCTGTGTCCTGGAAAGCTTCAATAATATTAATAAATAAGCCGTAAGAAGAAAAGATGATTCCAAAACCTAACAGTGGACTTCCTAATATACCATATCAGGTCACTAGTAAATCATGGCACAGCTGAAATATGAAGTGATTTGAAAATTAACATGAAATAAACGCATTGAAAAATTGGGCCACGAACAAGACCAGGATACCCAAAACAATATCTAAAGCTTGTCTTCAACCTGTTATCATCATTTTAATCTACAATGTTGGATCTGTAACTAACCACCATAGATTTTGGATGTAGAGATAATCTAACATGATAACTCCGCCACAGCCGGTCCCAACTCCCAAGCCTGGGTAAAGTAGTTTAGTTGAGTTTAGTTAAGTTGATAATCTAACATGATCTCAGAGATTAGGTTTGAAAAGCTCTTGAGTTCAAGCCTCTTTTAAAGCATTTGCCAGTTCCTTGATAGCATGTTTGATACTTATTAGTTTACACCTTTGGAGAAAGTGACTTTGCACATTAGGGAGGGTGTTGAGGCGAGAATTTAACAAAACTGTTATAAACAAAGTTTTACAAGATGTAAGGCCTAATCAAGGAGGTTTGCCTTAATATATAAATTATTCTAATTGTAACCAAAACTTCTTGGTATGATAACAATAAACTTAATTATCAGAAAAATTATCAACCACAATATATGTATTAACTTGAACAAGAGAGGAGGGATAGGAGAATACTGACCAAAAGGCTTGTCCGCATATGCAGCTCACTAAGTTGCAGCCACCATTCTTCTCAACGGGTTTGTGACACTTTGGGCAAGGTTTTGTGTTGACAGTAATCCAATTTACAGTCTCAGATTCATCTCGGCACTTTTTGGTCCAAAGCTCCCACATGAGGCATGAACAAGGTGAGTGTGCTTCTGATGTACAACTAAAACAGAATTGTAGACCACATGAACATTCCACCTCACAATATTTATCATCCTCTACACGTATTGCATTACCACAATGAGGGACACTTGGGCACCACTTGACCATTTTATTGTCTTCAATGTATGATTCCAAAAGGAAACGATCAAAACGTCCTGCCAGATTATGATCTCTTGCACTGACTAAATTTCTGATAATGGCTTCATCACAAATTGCATTGCACTTATGAGCCATGCATCTAATACGTTTACTTTGCCCTTCCTTAATTTTAACAATAAAATGCTCCGTCCAACCTGACCATAAAGATGCATATATACAATGAGCTAATATGTTGCACATTTCTTTTATTGGAGCTAAAAGTGAAAATTTTGTTCAATGGCACTCTCCACATGAAATTAATTGCAAACGCTCAATGCATCCAAGAATTTGAATATACCATACATTTCATGTTCTTGCTTACTTGCCTTATGGATTACTTTCAAAATACTTTTCCGAGAAAAATGTATTCTTACGAATCCAATTTAGATCAGCTTATTGTCTCTATTCTAGAAAGTAACTATATATATATATATATATATATATATATATATATATATATATATATTAAAGAAGAAACAAGAGATATATTAAGCAACGAGCCAGTCCAAACTAAGAAGCTAGAGGAGTACCAGAGGTACTCCAACACACAACCAAACAAAAAACAAGCCCAAAAACAATAAAGTTGGCCAATTCCTAATCCACTCCGATAAAGAAAAACCACCAGACAAACTAGAACAAGACATCCAACTAGCAGCAGCAAACATGAAGAATCCCACAGAGAAAATGTCATTAGACCTATCTAATGACACTTGGTCTTTATTAGTGTAGTTATCCCAAATTTTTGTACTATGGAGGACTCCTGGTCCTCATTTGTTTCTTTTCCAGTTTCAATACATCATCATTATTTCTTATAAAAAAATAAAATAAAAAGAAGAAAAAGAAAAATTTATTCCTATCAATATTGTTAAGTTGATGCCTAGGGGATTGACCTACTTACACAAGACATGCTTAGAAGCAAGTAGTAGGAGACATGATAATAATTATTATAAATCCCTAAGTGATTTAATAAAATGAAAAATACAATTACACACAACTACAGCACATAATAACACTGAGAATAAGAATTAAAGACTATTACAAATCAATTCCAATGTGATGCAGTTATAAGTAATGAGCCATCATCACTAACTATAGGATGCAAATGCACCAGAAATAGAATATAAAATGACTTTATACCTTTTATGTTTTCAAGAAAAAAATAAAAAATTTCAAAAAGATTGAATAGAAAACGAAGCACATATAAAGTAAACTAAAGACAAATTAATGAAAACCTTGCCCAATAATATATCTGCAACGTTATTAAAATAAAACCAACATACAATTATTTCGAGTCTAATCCAAAATTCACACTAAATAACATAAACAAATAGTGCAACTCAACTTAATAAAGCTTTTTCCCTATTGCAAGGAGTCTACTACATTCATCTATTTCCTTAACTCCATTCTATTGAGGGTCAAATATCAATTATATGACAGTAGTTATACTCAACTGAACTAAGCCTTCTCCCAACTACATGGAATCGGCTACATGAATCTACTTCCTCCAGTCCACTCCGCTCTATCTAGGGCATTACAATAGTCATATTTTTTTCTTAATTATATCTATCCATGTCATTTTAGTTCTCCACTTTTTCTATCATTAGAACAATTCAATTCAACTCAACTCAACAAATCACTTTCTCAACTACATGGTATTAGCTACACACAATCCATTTTTCTTTCACTCCACTCTATTAAGAGTAAGTCCATAATTATATTACAAGTAGCTACACCTTTTTTCTCCAACTATCTTATACATATAATTTTAGGTTCTCCTCTTTCTCTGTCCTTTCCATCATTTGTCAACATTACATCATTCCTAATCGCTTCATCTAATGGGTTTTGTTGTATATGTCCAAATCATTTTAATTGACCTTCTCTCATTTTATCTCCATGGAATATACCTACTAATCTCAACTATGTTCCGTTCTAATGTTACCTTTCAATGTTTTACTACATATCTATCACAACATTCACCTTTCTATACTCAATAATTTATTAATGTGAAATTTCTTTATTGCCCAACATTTTGTTTTTCTATCATATCATTAATGTTTCACATTTCTTATGACATATTTAATGGTCATTGTTATACATAAAAATAATTAACTTGTATAATGAATGGTTCCAAGAAAAATAAAGTCATAATACATCAAATAACAAAATAAGCATTTATTTTTAATAAGCAGCCATAAAAACGGGTAACTTACGTTTTGTAAAGACAAAAGAATGCAAAAATTACATACATAAAAAAAGCAGCAATTCTTGCAACTTTTACTGTCCCAAATAAATCTTATTTGAGACAATTTTAAATTTTGTGAAAAAGGAAATAATAAAAATAAAAATATGGAATCCTTGAACAATATTTCATGTTAATAAATTTTTTGACAAATTCGCAAAAACCTCCCTAATGCCTAATTTAGTACTTTATTCAAAATGCAATATACAAAATGCATCATGCAGTAATATTAGGACGTAAGATAGAAGGATAGAAGTTGAACCTGGATAAGAATCATCCAAGGATTTTGCTTAATCTCAGGGATGAAGTTGAACCTGGAAAAATGCCAAGTAGCTGGGACTTGTTTATCAGAGGAGAAACTAGTGGAGATTGCGTCCTCATGTGGCTGTTCTTTCGGCCAATGGCCTTGAACTACCTTGGGGTTCCATTAGGGAGCAATCCCCTATCTATGTCCTTCTGGGAACCAATAGTCAACACTATCTCGAGAAGATTGGATGGGTGGAGAAGATGTTTCTAATCCAAGGGGGGAGGGCTAGCCCTTATCAAAAGCATACTTGAAGCCATTCCCACCTACTTCCTCTCCATTTTCAAAATCCCTAGATTGGTGGCATGGAGACTTGAAAGGATGATGAGGAAATTCCTTTGGAAGAGAGAGGACAAAGCTAGAGGTGGCAACCTAGTCAACTGGAGCCTGGTGAGTAAAAGGGTGGATCAAGAGGTATTGGGAATTTGGTGCTAAGGAATAAAGCCTAGCAGGAAAATGGCAGTGGAGATTCCTTAAGGAAAATGATGCGTTGTGGGCCAAGGTGGTGATAAGTCGTCAAGGGCTTCAGAGGAACTCCAGAAATGCAAGTGTATCTTCCAACGCTACCTATCGTAGCCCTTGGAAGTTCATTCATTCTCTTTACCCCATCTTCTCTAACCTAGTGAGACTTAAGGTGGGCGATGGGTCATCTTTCAAATTTTGGGAGGACATTTGGTACGGTACATCCAAATTTTGTGACTTGTTCCCAAACATATACAGATTCTCATCCAAACACAATCATCTGATCAGTGATTTCTTTGTTCCCCCAAATGGGAGTGGAAGTAGTAGCCCCTCTTGGTGTCTTCATTTTAGAAGGGAGCCCTTTGGTCGCGCAGGTTTGGAAGCATCATCCCTTCTTGAACTCCTTGAAGAAGTAAGCCTAACAGGTGGGAGTGATAGAGTGGTTTGGCCTTTGGATCCTTCGGGGGAATTCTCCTCTAAGTCTTTTCTTCATCATCTTTGCTCATCCCTGGATCCTTCTCCATCTCGTAATTAGTTTCCTTCTTATTTCATTTGGAAGGCTCATGTTACCTCAAAGGCCAAATTTCTGGGGTGGACCATAGCACATGACAGGATTAATTGTGCGGACATTCTCCAACGACGTTTTAAGGATTGGTCACTATCTCCTAATTGGTGCTACTTGTGTAAGGTAGGAGGGGAATCCCGCCAACACGTTTTTGTGGATTGTAAATTTTCAAAATATATTTGGAAGAGGTGGGAGAACTTCCTCCACTAGGGGCCACTAACCATTGATCCTGCCTTGTGGGTTTTTTTTGGATGAAACTATTGTACCAAAACACTTCAAGGACAATTGGAGAGTTGTTGTGTGGTCCATTTGGCAGGAGAGGAACCGCCGCAATTTTTATGACCAAGAAAGGGATCGTGGGGTTGTTTGGGAAAACTCCTTGTTCTTGGCATCTCTATGGGTTAGTTTTAGTAAGTTAGCAAAGGGCTTTTCTTTGGGAGGTTGAGGGGATGGCAACCAATTTTGCAAAGTTTTGATCTATGATCTTTTATGTTTGAGTTTTGTTTGTATAGAACTCACAGATGTATACCTTATAATTATAACCAATACAATACATTTTTGTTTCTTGTCAAAAAAAAAAAGATAGAAGGATAGAAGAGATAAAGATTACATCATGACTCATAATAACTTCAACGGATGGTGTATATGATTTCTTTCAGATAGATAGATGATAGGTCATGACTCATACCAACTTCAACTGGAGGAGTGTTATGATTGCTTTCAAAGAAAAACTGTCCAACAAAACCATTATCTAAACTTGGTTTCATAAAATTAAAAGACAACATAGATGAACTAGCACAGTTAAGCATTCAAGATTGGACCAAAACCATTATGCAACAAGAACATCACAAGCGCTTCATGCTTAGCAGTTAAGGGACAAAGACAAGTCTCCATGCCACCACCAAGGGAGAGAAGACTGTGTATCATATACTCTGCAATAGCAAAAGAGCAAGGAATAGGCAGAGGAATCAACTCCTTAGTTTCACTTGAAGGTGACCAACGCTAACTGAAGGTCAAAAGATGGTACAAATGTATCTCATGGCAAAGTGCAAGGGTTTTATTTGCAGGATCACTGTAGGCATAAGGCATTCTAGGTGGCATTCTAATCCACATTATCATTTATAGTTCTTACACAGTACATCAAGCCCATGGCTTCTGCAGCCAACCGCTCCCACAAGCAAAGCAAAACTATACAGCTTGCCGAGATTCCCACTGAGAATCAAGCTTAACTCAGAAGGAAAAAGACCAGTAAAAAAATGAAAAACAGAAAGGGAATAAGATGAGGGATGAAACAGTGAGAAGCAAACATTGGCTACATAAACTTCCTCCACAAGTAGTGGCAGTAATGATCTCTCTAAGGATTGCCTATGAGCTCTTTTCTTCATTGTGTTTATAGTTAGCTTCCTAAGAAGTATGAGGGCTTTGCTCCGAGAAAGATAATAGAGAATTCAAAAGAAATCATAAATAATGTAGAATAGCTATCATTTCTCCCCAGAAAATCAGTTCCTTAGGCTTGAGGAGAGGAAATGTTTTCCCTGAGGTCCATGGAAAAAAAGTAAACCATTCAGAAATCAATTCACACAATCAAAAATTTAAAATTATTCCCAAACGCAATGACAGTTCCGTAGTGAAAAATGCATTCTAACACACCCTAAAACCATCAAGTTATCAAGAAGCATTTTGAGAAGTAGCAAATGTATGTTGGTAACTTGGTATAATGGTGGAAAAGGCAGCAGATAAATAAGAGTTCTTACAGTTGTTGCAAAAGCAGTGGCCACAGTCCATTGTTGTGACCTCTCCTGAGCATATATCCTCCATGCAAATATTGCATGTTATCATGGATGAGGACTGTGATAAGGGGTTACTTTTACGCTCAAGCACAGTCACACCCGCTTCAGCAAATAATTGTTCTTGCCCCTTTTCTACAAGAACTGCTATCAACTTCTCCACATCCCAACGATAATGAATAAGTAAAGTACGTGCATGCTGTTCCCGGAGTCCTAGCAAGTCCATTACCCGATGAAGATCTTCCCTCTACATGGATTATAACACTATATTACAAACCAATGAAATTTTAAGATGGAGCAAGAATAGATAAACTGGACATGAGTTTTCACCTGAGCATGTAAAAGATGTTCTTTCCTGATTATTACCTGCAAAAAGGCCGAGCACGCCAAAAAGATGAAGTGAATAATCCAAAACCAAAAGAGAATATGCCAAAGACTAAAGTGTTTAATATGGAAAAGACTAGAAAATCTTCCAGTATATTCAACGCTGGCCTGATATACAAGTCAGCATCTTTCTCACAATTCAAAGGGTTTTCTTTTTGAAAGTAAATTGCTCTGCAGATGTGCCAAAACTACCCTATTAGAAAGCTCTTTACAGCCACAGCTTATTTATTTTGATTAAAATTTAGAACAAAACCTCAAAACCTTATCCTTTACATATACGGGTAGAAATAAATGTACTCCAACTCTTAAGCTACCACTTGGTCTTTTAAGTTTCAACACAATTCCAGACCAAGAAACTGTATTATTTCTAAATCAAATTCGGCAATGCCATGACTCCAGCTTCATTTGCGTTTTGTGTTTTCCCAAGTTTCCTTTTGATGCTCAAATTGCTTTCCACAAAGTGACACTATATTGCATTCACATGTTGAACACATTACAGGATGCAATGAATCTAAATTTGGTTAATATTATATTCATTTACTACAGTCTACTGCACAGCATTGATCTAAATCATGTGATATTAACATATATCAGATTATCTAAATATATACTGTCTAAAAACTAAAAAGTATAAAGAAATGAAACTCAACCAAAAGCCAATCAAGTAGATTTCTATGTAATATATAATATTTTGCAAAAGAGAACATATTGAAAGAAAAAAAAAAAAGGCCAAATCTTTATCATGAAGTTGCATATTGGGAAGAAAACTGTTGAATAGATAGTTCTAAGTAGCCAGAGCAGTACCGCAAATAAAGCATGAAATGTTATCACTTATAGTCTCATAGATAGCATGCTATTCAATTAGCATTACTCTGCGTTGTCAACAAAAGGGAACACTGATACTGTCTAATCTAAATTATGAAAGCAGCAAACAGATGTAGCTGATTGAAGAGTTGTAAAATCTCGATGAAGAAACATCTCTTCTTAAATGTTCAATGAAATCAATTCTACTATATATCAATCCTAAAAACCTAAAAACCTAAAATCAACAATCAACGCACTCCAAATACCAAACACATAAGAAACCAAAAGAATTATTTTTTTCTTCGACTTACGTGATTGTAATCAAATACGTAAATCAATTTCATCCAATATACTTAAACACGATAATATCACCAAAAACAAGCAAAACAAAAACCTAGACAAAAGAAAACTATTTCCGATATCCGACGTGATTTTTATCGATGAAGACCAAGATATATCTCAAGATTTTACCTTATTCGACGCAACTTTTGCAGGCCTCCATTCAATATCATCTTCGTCGTTCTCAAAACCGATTTGAGAATCGCGATCAGAGTCGTCGTCACTGCACATGAATTCCCCCATTCGTCTATCGACAAATAGGATCAACGGAAGGAAAATTTTGATGGATTTAACCGGCAACAAAATCGAAACCGGTAAACAATTTTCCGGCGAGATCGTCACAAGATTATTGAGGTTTTCCGTGCAGTAGAAGAGAAAGTGTTCACAACACAAACGCGCACGGCGAGTCTGCTGTGTTCCTTCGCTACAAGAAGATGAGTAGGAAAAAAATAAATAAAAACAATTGGATGTAAATTTACACTTTTACTCCATCTCTCTTAAAACTAAAACGTGGCGTTTAACGGCGAGAATTCCCGTCGTCATCTTTAAGGTCAGTCTGTTAGACCGAACCCCAAGCCCCAAGCAAAGCTTGGGAATTAGTTTTGGAATACACATATTAATTGGACTCCACATTTCATTAATCTTATTTTTGCTTATTTTTTTTCTTCTTTTTTTCCTCTGTTTGGTTTGCAATAAAAAAAATATATATTTTAAAAAAAATAAATTTAAAAAATATTTTTTATCGTTTTCTAAAAATAACTTGTTTTATCAACAAATAAATAAATAATTGTTTTCAAAATCTTTTAAATCAAATAAGTTTTTAGTATTTTTAAATTTTAGATATAGAAATTTTTATTCTGATGATATATATATATTTTTTTATTTTTATTTTTTCTTTCAAAATAATAGTGAAGAGAAGTTAACAAAACTTGTCACATTATAGTATTTAAAAATTAATTTTTCTTTTTAGAAAACACAACAATTTTAGGCCACTCAATTTTTATTTTTATTTTTGAAAGGGTAGGCTAGTAAAATTTGGTATAAAGTGATACAGTAATGATATATATTGAATATATATTAATGATTTATTTATATTTATCATATACAAAGGTATGGAATACAAAGGGACATATATATACATTACACACATCTACAATATGTTGCCATTTTTTTTTAACTATTTGTCTATTTAACATAAACTTTTTTCGAAAATTCAAACTATATCAAATATTATTTTACATAAAGCAATTTTTATAGTTAAATATGGATATCACATGGGTGGAAAGGTTGAAGAAGTTGTGGGGGGCGGGCGGGCATGATGGCATAACTTAAAAGATATGTTTACTTTAAGCTGACACCAATTGAGTCATTTTATGATACATATGATTGCAATGAGAAAGTTGAGCATGAAATTATTTACTTGCCTTTTGTTAGTAGGCTGGGAATGATAAATTTATGTTTGATATTGATTGAATTGATTTAAATTAAGAACAGTTAAAAAAGAAATTGTAATTTGGATATGAATAAAATTAGGTTGTGTTGGTAACTTTATTAATTTGTAACCTCTAGAAAAAATAGAGGGTAATAGAAAAATTAAATTTTATTTTTTATTTTTTATTTTTTCAACCTCTAATTGAAGTAGAGGTATAACATCTACAAGAATAAGTAAAAAAACTTTGCTTATTTTAGTAAAACTTATACCTCTACTACAATTAAAGATTAGTTTTAAAGTAAAAATAAAGGTTAAGTAAAGTTAGGGAACGTTACCTAAATTGTTCGTTGTCAAGTCAAAATAATCAGTTTAAATAAAATTTATATGAAATACAATTTTATAATGATAACTCAACTCATTTAAGGTTTTTTGTCTAACTACATGACATTTACGTAAACTTACTTCATTAGTGTTGATTGTATTCTTTATATATTTCCCTATTCTGTATCATTCATTTTCTTATATAATTGATAAATTTTACAACCATTTCACTTATATATTACAAAATAGCCTAAAAACAGGAAACATGTTCCGTCTTAAAAGCCGGAAACATGTTCCGTAAAATCGCCAGAAACATGTTCCGTAAAATCGTAATACCCCCCTCAAGTTGGAGCGTGAAGATCCCGAACACCCAACTTGGAGAGTAAAAACTCAAAGTTTGCTTTTTCCAACGCTTTTGTAAAGATATCTGCCAATTGAACACGAGTGGAAACATATGACGGACAAATCATCCCTTCAGTCACCGCATCTCGAACAAAATGACAGTCAGCCTCTATATGCTTTGTTCGTTCGTGAAAAACCGGATTTTGAGCAATATACAACGCCGACTGACTATCACAAAATAACTTCATACCCTTCGGATGTCGCACACCTAGGTCGTTTAAAAGTTGGTGAAGCCACTTTAACTCACACACTGTTGCCGCCATTGATCTATACTCAGCCTCCGCAGACGATCTAGACACTGTTTGTTGCTTCTTGGTCTTCCACGACACAGGAGAACAACCAAGTAACACGAACCATCCTGTCAAGGAACGCCGCGTAAGTGGACAGCTAGCCCAATCCGAATCACACCACCCTTCTAGTCGTAGGTCACTATCTGCACGAAGCAAAATCCCTTGCCCTGGACTCTTTTTCAAATATCGCACGACCCTGAGAGCTGCATCCCAATGATCCTCACGAGGTTGTTGCATAAATTGGGACAAAATATGAACCGAATATGCAAGATCAGGTCTCGTCACAGACAAGTAAATTAATCTCCCTACAAGTCGCCTATACGGCGCCGGATCCGCAAGGAATTCGCCCTTAGCAAGGGCCAAAGTGTGATGTTGTTCCATAGGAAATGTCGCAGGCTTTGCTCCCAATAAACCCGTTTCAGAAATTATCTCTAGTGAGTATTTTCTTTGGCAAAGAAAAATTCCTTCTGGATTACGGGCTACCTCTAGCCCTAAGAAATACTTCAAAACGCCCAAATCTTTCATATGAAAGCACCTGCCAAGGTAATCTTTAAAAGTTGTCAATGCAACCTTATCATTCCCTGCAATAATCAAGTCATCAACATAAACTAACACGTTGATCCGAGTTCTTCCTTTGCACAACCCAAATAAGGAATAATCTGAATAGGATTGCACAAAACCATAATTCTTCAATGCTGTTGACAGTTTGGCAAACCAACATCGGGGAGCTTGTTTCAGACCATACAACGACTTTTTCAACCTGCAAACCATGTTAGGATTTGTATTTTTGAAACCTAGAGGAACCTTCATGTAAACCTCCTCACTTAAGTCACCGTGAAGGAAAGCATTATGCACATCCATTTGATGTACCTCCCAATTTTTAACAGCAGCAATTGCAAGAAAAGTACGAACAGTCACCATTTTTGCCACAGGAGCAAATGTCTCGTTATAGTCAATTCCTTCCACCTGATGATTGCCATAGATCACAAGTCTTGCTTTGAGTCACTCTATGCTGCCATCGGACTTATACTTAATTTTATATATCCATTGGCTCCCTAGTGCTTTCTTGCCGGGTGGAAGAGTTTCCATTACCCAAGTTCCATTGTCTTCAAGGGCTCGTATTTCCTTACCCATCGCATCTCGCCATCCCGAGTCTTGCATCGCTTCATTGAAATGCTTTGGCTCATGTCCCGCTGTCACTGCTGCAAGAAAATTTCTATGTCTCACAGAAAAACGTTCACAATTCACAAAATGTGTTAAAGGATAAGGCGTACCTGAGGAAGAGGAAGGAGCTGATGAATTCTCAGATGGACTTATTTTCCGTATAGTATGAGTAACAAAATCACGATACCGTGTTGAAGGAGTTTTGGTTCGTTTTCCTCGCCCTAACTCACCGTCAACTCCCACACCTTGCTCCCTCACCGTATTCTCCAGCCCCTCATCACGCACATCCTCATGTGCAGGCTGTTGCTCGAGCTGCACCATACCACCAGACCCCCCCTCGAGGGTGGACGCTGGTTCCAACCCCCCCTCAACGCACACAGCACACTCATCGGCACCCTCATCCTCACTCCATGCCCCATCATCATTGTTCGCCAGCACAGGAGTCACCACATTCCTTGGTTGGGTTGGCGCAAAAGGAAATTCTTTCTCAAAAAACTTCACATCCCTCGACACAAAATACTCATGGGTGTCTAAATCATACAATTTCCAACCTTTCTTCCCAAAAGGATAGCCAACAAAGATACATTTACGGCTCCTACTTGCAAATTTATCTTCTTTGTGTCGTTGATTATGAGCATAACAAAGACAACCAAATACTCGAATAGCATCATAAGAAGGCAATTTCCCAAACAACATTTCATATGGCGATTTAGTCTTAAGTAAAGTGGAGGGTGTCCTATTAATCAAGTGACACGCTGCCAACACACATTCACCCCAAAATTTAATTGGTAAGTTCCCTTGAAATCTTAGGGCTCTAGCCACATTTAAAATGTGTTGATGCTTTCTCTCAACTCTCCCATTTTGTTGAGGAGTCCCAACACAAGAAGTCTCAAAAATAATCCCATTATTTTGAAAATAATCATGCAAACAATTAAATTCGGTCCCATTGTCACTTCTCACACGTTTTATTACTTGGTCAAATTGACGTTCAACCATAGCAACAAAATTAAGAAACATAGATTCAACTTCCATTTTATTGCAAAGTAAATAGACCCAAACTCCTCTTAAAAAATCATCTACGATTGTCAAAAAATAGGTAGCCCCACACGAAGAACGAGCCTTGTAAGGCCCCCACAAATCCAAATGAACAAGTTCAAAAATCCTACCAGCTTTATTCGTACTAATTGGAAAACTAGATCTATGTTGCTTTGCACGCGGACACACATCACAAGCGTTAGTATTTGTCCTACAAGAGTGACTTACAGCCGGAATCATCTTCAATATTTTCTCCGACGGATGCCCCATTCGTTGATGCCATAACTCGAACGATGAATCACCATCCACTATCAAGACCTTCACTTGAGGAACACCACGGAAAAAATAAAGTCCATCCAATCTTTCACCCGCTCCAATCACCTTCCTCGTCGGTTGGTCCTGTATAACACAAATATTATGAGTGAATTGTACAACACAATTGGAATGATCGATTAATTGAGTAACAGAAATTAAGTTGCAAGTCAATTGTGGGACATAAAGCACGTTGTAGAGCTTCAATCCTCCTGGCAGCACGACACTCCCCTCTAGGTTTGCTTCTGCCGTGTTTCCATCCGGCAAACCTACCGGGCAGTATTGCACCTTTCTCACGTTCTTCAAAATAGACAAGTCGCACGTCACATGGTTCGATGCTCCTGTATCGATAATCCATCTAAAATGACAGTTCTTACAATGTAGTTGATCTTTTATTTTGTCGAAGTTCAAGAGTGCAAGAAGTTGCTGCAGTTGCGTTGCGGAAACACCTGCAAGAGCCGCAACGTCGGTTGCACTCGCCAGCCCCTGCGAGTTCCCTGCATGCTGCCCAGATGAAGTTCCAGCTCCGCCAGTTTTATGTGCGCGGACAGGCGGTGCACCATGCCCTCTGCCACGGCCAGAACTTGTACGCCCACCTCCTCTTCTTGTCCGTCCTCCACCACGACTCTGTCCCTTGCCTCCGCGAGGTCGGTCCCCCCACCATTCAGGGAACCCGTGTAATAGAAAGCAAGAGGATTCGGCGTGACCTTCTCTATTACAATGGTTGCAAAACTTATCAGTAGTATCCACAAAACGAGACTTACCACGCGTATCAGGATGAATTGCGAATGCCATGATACTATCTCGTCCATTCTTGGATGACTCGCCTCCACGCAGTCGTTCCGCTTGAATCACTTGTTGATATGCTCGATCAAGCGTCGGCAATGGCTCTTGTCCAAGTAGATTTGCTCGAATTGAAGCATATGCTCCATCGAGCCCGATAAGAAAGTGATGTAGACAGTCCTCTTCTCTCAGTTTTTCTACCTGTGTGACAATGCTACACGTGCAACCTCCACACTTACAAACCGGCACTTTCACATATGTGATCAGTTCGTCCCAAATTTTTGACAAACGACCAAAATAAATTGCCACAGTCTCGATTTTTCCTTGCTTGCACTCTCCCAATGATGTTTTTAATTGACATATACGAGTACCGCTTACCACACAAAATCGATTTTTGAGATTGTTCCACAGAAGTTGTGCATCATCATATTCTCCAAGGGTCGACCGAATGGACGGCTCAATGGTATTGGTCAGCCATGACACCAACATCGAATGCACAGCTATCCAATCCTCAAGTTTCTCTTCTGTTGTTGGCTTTGGAACCGTCCCGTCCACAAAGCCAAATTTTCTCTTTGCCTTAAGCGAGGTTTGAATTGCCCTCGCCCATTCATCGTAGTTCTCACCACGTAATTGAATGGGGGTAATGATGTTTCCCGGACCGTCACTCGATCCAAGATAATACGTCATATCCACCCTTTTGGCACCCTCTCCGCCAGCCATGTGCAAGCCGAGCCGCACTGTTCAAGCCGAGTCGTTCTGTTCAAACCGCGCCGCTCTGTTCAAGCTGAGCCGCTCTGTTCAAGCCGAGCCGTTCTGTTCAAGCCGAGCCGTTCTGTTCAAGCCGAGCCGCTCTGTCCAAGCCGAGTCGTTCTGTCCAAGCCGAGCCGCTCTTTCCAAGCCGAGCCGCACTGTCCAAGCCGAGCCGTTCTGTTCAAGCCGAGCCGTTCTGTTCAAGCCGAGCCGTTCTGTTCAAGCCGAGCCGTTCTGTTTAAGCCGAGCTGCTCTTTCCAAGCCGAGCCGCTCTTTCCAAGCCGAGCCGCTCTGTCCAAGCCGAGCCGTTCTGTCCAAGCCGAACCGTTTTGTTCAAGCCGAGCCGCGCTGTTCTAGCCGAGCCGTTCTGTTTAAACCGAGCCGTTTTTTTTTTCAAGCCGAGCCATTTTATTAAGCCGAGCCGTTTTTTTTTTTTTTTTTTCCAAGCCGAGCCGTTTTTTTTTTTTTTTAAGCTGAGCCGCACTGTTCACCAATTCTGCGTGCACTATCCAACACAGCACGCGTACCAATGCAACACACGCACACTGCCCAACGTGACACGCGCACCAACGCAGCACGCGCACCAACGCAGTCGCCGGTCGCCGACCGCCTGTTGTCGATCGCCTGTGTTCAAATGGGACGACGGCTGGAATAAGGAGGAGAAATGAGATGTTGTAAATTAAAAGAAATGGTTTCTCAGGCGCTTCAACCACCGTACTGGAGGAAAATGTTTCTCAGGCGCTTAAAAGAATATCACCATTCGTCTCTTTCTTCTTCGGCTCTTTCTTCTTCCGTCTCTTTCTTCTGTCTCTTTCTTCTTCGGCTCTTTCTTCTTCTGTCTCTTTCTTCTTCCGTCTCTTTCTTCTGTCTCTTTCTTCTTCGGCTCTTTCTTCTTCTTCTACTTCGGCTTCTGAACTATCGCGCGGTCGCGCCGTCCGAGGTCGGAGCGATCGGAGAGAGATCGGAGAAAGTTTTGCTGTTCTGTCGCTGATCTCTCAAGCCTCTCTGATACCATGATAAATTTTCCATTACATTTTTTCTTGGATTCCATTGACAACTATTTCACTTATATATTACACAATAGCCTAAAAATAGGAAACATGTTCCGTCTTAAAAGCCGGAAACATGTTCCGTAAAATCGCCGGAAACATGTTCCGTAAAATCGTAATAATAATCTATGCATTGTAAATATTTTTTAAACTAATTTAACTTTTATCTCATTTCCCTTTATTTTCCCATTTAATAAATTTAGACTTAATTACAAAAAGTCCTGTAAATTATAATCATTCGACTCGTAGTTTCACTTTTATTTATTTATTTTTATAATATTAAGTTTTAGACATTCGATAGGTGTCCTAATCTCTTTTGAAGTGAGACTAATCTTTTTGAATTCGAAAATTTACAAAGACAAAGAAACTTCTTCTAACATAGATGGACGAGAACGGGTCGAACTTGTGATAAGTCCATCACCTGTACCTGTAACTCGTACTTCATTCCCCTTTGCTTTAATGAGGTTTTGAGTTTAAAACCTGCCATTTGTCCATAAAATAAAAAAACTCAGATTGTTCACTAAAAACAAAATTAAGTAATGATCCGAATAATCTCTTAGACTCCAGATGCTCGGATGCTGTGCGACACTTTGGACATGTGGAATTTGGTCCAATTTTCATCAATAATTAAGTAGAATTTACATAATTTGGGAAAACAACTTGCTGGAGTAGCTCAGTTGGTTACAGCGTGTGGCTGTTAACCACAAGGTCGAAGGTTCAAGCCCTTCCTCTAGCGATGCTGATATTTTATTATAGCAACAACATTGTCGTTTTTTTGTCTCAATTCATTTTTTATTGTAATTCAACAGCGCAAGTTTCTGAAAATTCCTCAAGAATCAAGACCACAGTTTTTGAGAATCAGTTCCCTCCAGTTGATCCTCCCCACCTGCTCAAGCGATTCCCAAAACAGAGTTGCCAAACCAATATTAGTTGGTTAACTACTTGTGACAAAACCAATATTAAGAGTTTCTTGATTGATACATAAATAAGAAGGAAGAAGAAGCCTCTGAACTAGTAATGGCCCCTCATCACTCACCTCCTTTCTCCAGTTGGTGCATGCAGTGATTCCCATTAAGATTACAGGCTGCAAACCGATGCCACCGCTCATCCCTCCCCATTATACCTTGCAATTTCATGAACAAAAAGAATAATTGAAGTCATGTTAATCTAAATAGTCTTAAAGCATGATAAGCATTTCACCTCGGCCCCAAAGCCAAATTTGAATCCAAAAAGTAGGCCAGCAGGTAATCCAACAATGTAATAGCATGCCAAATTGATGTATGCAACCAGAGATTGCCAACCAGCTCCAGCACCAAACCCTAAAAGAACAGAAGAAAAGAGACAGAAAGTTTATAATAACGATTACCATGATTCCATAGCCAAGTCCACCGATGACACAATTGACGACAGCAACAGTGGCGAGTTCAAGGGTACCCACATGTCCTATGAAGGTCTGGGTGATGGCACCAACCGTGTGTTGGCATATTGTAGTGAAAATTGCAGGCCCTGCAATGAGCCATAACTTCTTGGACTCCAACACTACTTCTCTGAAGAGAGTTTTAGTAGTAGCTCTGGTCTTGAAGCAATGAAGCTTCCATTATATTTCTCAAATGCTTCTAGTCTTAATTAATTCTGATTCCTTTCATGATGTCTCAGAATTTTAACTTTCAACTTGAAGGTGAGTTGAGATCGCTAGATATGGATGAGTCATGTGGTGACGGCTTAATCACAGGGTTCGCACCACAAGTCTTACAGTGCGAGTAACCGGTGGTTAAAGGATGGTTGGTGGCACGAGTCTATTATCTGCTAGTTCTCTACACACTTGCTCTTATGTTATAATAAAGCCTGTGTACCTAACTCAAAACATTCTTGAAAGCCGGCTTATAAGGCAAATGTTACCCACAACTTATATATTACACATCATAATTATACCTAAACGACTTGGTACTATGCATACAATATGAATCCTAACAATATAAGATCTCAAATTATACACAAGCAGTGGTACAGGATGCAGGAGGGTAAGCTTGATGCATACAAGTAATCCCGTGCCAGTTGGATCACACACATCTAAGAATAGTTAAACAATTTTCATGCACAAACAGTTTGGAGATTGAACAAATATTTGCACGGGATTGGTATTTTTCTTTTTCTTTTTCAAATTTCTCTGCTTTATAAAGAATATCAAACAAATAAATCCCCGTCAAAGCGTGACTGCTCAGAAATTTGTTCTTACTGACTCGGGATTGAAAAGAACATGCATAATTCATCATCCCTTCCCCCCTTTTACATTGTGAATTGGATTCAAATTCAGACTGAAAAGTTTACAAAATGGTGCGTTAGGTTTGCAACTCCTCAACATTGGTCCGGAATATGTAATCTTCATTCTCTAACTCCTCATGAAACAAGGAAATTGATGGCACTGCACACCTGTCGCAGCTTCTTTCATGGATGCCCTCCACTCTCCTTCCCTAGTAGCAAATAATAACAGAATGTGAGCCGAGGTAGAAGGCCAATCACAGTGTTAAAAAAATGAAACAATGGTAGGTAAAAAAAAAAAAAGAAGATAAAAAAGCCTATAGAAACCATGCAGACAGTGATTTCCAACTCTTCATACAAACCTTCTCCAAGACATAGAAGAAATAGTGAAACCCATCACCGAAAGTACTCCACTCAAATGACCAGGTAAACTCGGGAGTTTCAAACAGTGGACGCCTAAAGTGTGGCTGCCGAAGACACAAATTACAACAAGAGCAACGAAGATGAAAATAAAGAAGAGAAAAAAAAGGGGAAACAGAAAGGGAAAATGTTAACCTGTCCAAATGAAATTGAGATGAAAACACCATCTCGCTTCAGAACCCGATGAATTCCATGAAGCATCGCTTTCACTTTCTCTACTGTCTCAGGTCGTGGATTCCAGGGGTCCCCACAGTCTACAAACAACACATCCTTCAAATACAAAATGTTTTTCTTACATGCGTGGTTCAATGGAAAAGACCAAACAGTAAAAGCAAAATATAGGAAGACATAAAGCACAAGTCAAATACAAATTCCACATAAATAGGTGCGCTAATGTTTCCTTGTACCATGGTTCCTTTCTCTATAACTGCATCAAAGGATTCCTTGCTAAATGGCAGGTCTAGCATGTCAGCAACCAACACCTTGATATCTGAGGCAGAAGTTTTTAAAAAAAAATGGTAAAAACACTATTAACCATAAATCCTATTTGAAGAACATAAATTGGACAACTAGACTTTAACGGTTAATCTACAATCAGCAGAAAATAAAGTTGTTTCACGCAATCTACAGAGAGCCAAAAGAAATATAATATTAAGGTTTACAAGATTGAAAACAGCCCTTGCAGGAGAAAAAAAAAAAAAAAAAAATCAAGCTACTATGGAAATTGTTTTTCATAAGTAGAAGAAATGCCTTTGATTAAAAAAAAATAGAAGAAATGCATTACTGTCGATTATCAATTTAAAAAAGGCATTGTTTTCAGCTCGGGTGGAAACACACTTCTTTTCCTCCGGATTCACGCAAGTAGAAATAGAGAACAAAGCAACTAGAAAAATTCGTAAGAATTCCCTACTTTTCTAGAAAGATCATTTAGAAAGTGTGTTGTTTTGTTTGGATGCATTCAGACTGAAAATAAATGTTGGCATAGATCTTACAGGTCAAATTTCTTTTATTTTCATTTTTTTAGTTAGTTTACGACTTAGATCTAGGAATTCATCTATTTGGCGTAAAGAAGCAGAATGAGACAATAGTTTCATGTTCAGTTTTGAAGCAGAACATTGTTTGCTTCATTGAGGGTCTTTTCTTTATTCCCAAGTTTACCCCAGCAAATAAAAAAAATCTCCTCAGCAGTTGTGCCTAATTTGCAGCTGATTAAAATTCCTTCATATTTGTTTTCATTTATAAAAATAGTTTAGAATAATGTTATATAAGTACTTGATGCCTCTTGATGGTTACATAATTAAAAAAGCTCGATAATTTTAGCGTTGTTCCTACAAGAAACAATATTGGGTCCAAAATATATAATCAAAACTAGAGAAACAAATAGAAGCATGCTGATGTACTAGTTTCCTTGTGAGAAATGGTCTCATCTCTGTGTTTGCCACACATGATGACTAAGTATGAAGAAAGTTTGTTCACGAGATTGAAAGGGTCAGAGTTTTTGAGACTCCTTAACCATGGTGGAAATTTATCAGTATGAAGATGCCTTCATTACGTAAAGGATTGGAAAAGTTCAAGAAATCACTAGATTTGCTTGAGATTATTCTAAAATAGTTATGCAAGAAAAACATGGCATTACACACACCTTTATAACCCTCGGCTATCAACCGCTTCTCCATCTTCTTAACAGCAACCGCTGAGAGATCAGTGCAAGTGATGTTAGGAATCCCATCTTTGTACAATTCTTCAGACAATTGAGAGTTTCCACAACCAAGCTCCAATACCTGCAAATCCATTTGGTCTCCTTACCATGACTTATCAATTTAAAGCTGGTAATAAAACATGTCATAATCAGTGGTTCCGAATAGCAAGGAGTAGGAGTAGCTACTGCAGGGTTCATTGATACTGTAATAGTGGTATATTCGATCAACATACAAATGTCAATTTTGTCTACTACTACTACTGAAGAAGTAATCCGGTCTTGAGGATTGATTGGTGAGTTGGGTGTTTTGCAATGACAAAGTTGAAGACTTGAAGTGTGTTATGGATAATCAAAGTGCAATTACACATGACCCGAAATTAAAAAGATTCCTTTTTTTGTCATCAGCACAAGGAAAGACATGTTCAAATACTAACTTCTTCCAATTTTCGTTGCAGATTATCAGACATCAATGTTCGTGGGTTCATCCTAGAATTTGAATTAATAAGAAGTTCTCAAAATCAATTTCAAAATCAAATTAAAACTAAAATGTTACTAAGTGCAAGCACAAAGAAGCAACACCAAAATGCTTGAAGGGGGAACTTTTGATAACAGAGCGGACGTACAGAAGAAGTAGGTTTGACGTGGCGTTGAATAAGATGTTGAAAATGGGAGTAATCCTTCAACCACTCGTAATGCTCTTCTGAGCTGAACCGGTCATCCCTGAACCATCGTCCATCAACCAAAGAGATTTAGAGCTCAAAGTGTCCCAATTAACGTAGAGAGAAATTCTCAGAAAAAAAAAAAGAAAAAAGAAAAAAAAAAAGCCGGAGAAAGAGAAAGAGCGGAGGAACCAGTAGATAGGGTCCAAGTAAGCCGACACAGTAGACGGACCGGCGCGGTTCTTCGGAGGTACAGTGGGAATGGGGTCCTGATCCATGAGGAGTAGCTGGAACGCCTAAAACCCTAATTCCACAAATAATCAATCACTCACAAAAGCTCGTTAAGCAGGACGTTTCAGAGAAACAAGAAATATGAGCAGAAAAAAGAAAAATTGCAAAAGTTCTATTCCATTGCCGGGATTTGAACCCGGGTCGCCTGGGTGAAAGCCAGGTATCCTAACCGGACTAGACGACAATGGATTTGTTGAAATGCTTTGTATAACTAATACTCTATAAGAACAGTTTTACTATTTTTTTTTAATATGTGTATGTTCTCTAATTTTATAATTAGGTATGAAAAAAAAAGAGTTTTCAAATGGTGAAAATGATATTTCAAAGAGATCAAAGTTTCGTCATGTTGATTTGAAAAGTTTTTTTTTTTTTTTTTAATAACAAGAATGGTATAAAATCATAATTTTAAAAAAATAATTTTGGATTAAGTATAAAACTCTCTCTTTTTTCTCAAAATGATGTTAACCTTTTCTTTTCTTATACATGTAGAGTTACAAGTTTTGAAGACTGATTATTATCAGCATTTTAGTTTTGATATATATAACTTCGTAATAAAAAAAATAAAAAAAAGATATTGCTTCTTAAAAACCCTTGTTACGAGAAGTTATTTTCCTTTTTGAAACTTTCTGTTTCAGTACAAGATTAAAGGCTTTTTTAAATATATATATATTATGAGGATACAAGAGACAAGAGTAGTAAAGTTTATGTGTGCATTTAATAATACTACCTATACATTTAATTTATAGATATCTACATAGCAAGAGCCGCCATAGAGAAAACGATAAAACATGAAAAGGGCTCCCTGAATTAATCTCTTTCGAGGAACACAAAGAAGACCATCGAAAGCCCATAGGTGAAGCCAACCAGAAGCACCATCCCTAGTCACCGCAACCACAACGCAACAAACAAGTCTAAATCAACCATTTTATCTTCTTCACCACCAAATTGAGTTATTTAGTACAGTAGTAGCTTTCATCTGCCGATAGCATCATTTACCACTAGGACCACCATATATTTGAAATTCGAATATAAAGTGAAAAAAAAAAATAAAGAGAATAAAAATTAACAAAGATATATAAGGGAATTAAAGAACAAAAAAGATTCTCACCATATTCGACATAACTTGTAGGCTCTGCTGAAGCTTCCAGTTGCAGAAACATGGAAATCACAACGAGCCCACTTCCTATTTTCTCTCTAACAACTCTTTGACCCAAGTCCAAGGACCAAAATCCAGCTAACCCATATCGAAAATCCTCAATCACGACTTCAAGAACAGGAAAATACCCAGCCACAACGCGAATTGGGCTACTTTCCTTATGATTTTGGATGTGAAAGCATAAGAACTGAAGATGAGATTGACAGCCGAAGCAGATGCATAAAGTGGGAACCAAAAGTACCAATCTGAACATTTACACATAACAGAAGTAGTGTGAATTACAAAATCTGGGTGTTGATGGTTTCATGCAAGTAAACAAAACAGCGGGACAGATTACCAGGATCGTTGAATTGAACGGATGCAGAGTAGAGGAAGAGGAAAGCCATTAATAGAGAGCAAGAAGCAAATAGCTTTGTGGGTTTTGCCATTTCTGTGGCGATTCTGATGGTCAACTGTTCTGGTTTTTGGGCTACTTGGCATTAGTAATTGAAGCCTGCAACTTGTCAAGTGCACAAGAAGGTCATTCCCGGAACTCAATCCCAACAATGATAATAACAATAAGATGGATGCTTTTCATATAATAATAATAAATCATCACATATTAATATTATCTGTTTGGTTGCAAAAATAATGCGAGCATATAATTGAATAAGTCATTGAAAGTTTTCTACTAAGAAGTTGGTTCAGTTTTCTGTCAACGGCTCTTTTTCCCTATTTTCTGCCTTTAATATTTCTGTATGCTTCATTTTTTTTTTCTTTCTTTTAGCCGAAGGTATTGAAAAATTTACCAAAATAACATCTTTAAGTAAATGTATATCTATGGCATGTTTGACTCTATAAAATGTCTAAAATGCCCTTATTCATTTTCCTTCAATACAACTCTCCCCAACTCCTTCAAAGCTAGCGATTTCACTTTCTTTGATGGAAACCCTTTGTCTTGCGTGCAGTTTCACTACGAAAACCCCTCTTTCTTTGTATCTTGCGATCTCTCTCTCTTCGCTTCTTCTTCTCCTTCTTCATTCTCCATTGACGATTTCTCACTCTCTCTGCGCTTTTTCTTCTTCTTTGTCTACAACGTCTCTCTCCGTGTTCGCTTCTTCTTTATCTGCAATTTCTCTCTTTCTCTATGCGCTTCTTCTTCTTCAGCTGTTACTTCTTCATTGTTGATTCTCGGATTTGATCAAAGAAGAATAACAAGCACACATGTCTTGCCCTAAAAGATAACGGTTCTTCTTTTTCATTTGCTCCTTAATGTTGTTTATACTGATATTATGTTGTTTTGGGTATTTAGATATCAACATAATACTTGGGTTTTGTTTCAATTTTGTGGTATTCGCTGATTTCTTGACATGGGTATATATGCCTAGCTGAAAAGAAACTCAAAATAAAAGAAATCTTGAGACATTATATTACACAAATAATGTAGAAACTAATCAAAATCAAATAATCAAGAAGAACAAAAACTTTTTTTTTTTTTTTTTTGAAACCAAGAACAAAAACTAGAATATATATGTATGTACACATTGTATTTAGGGGGCTTCTGCAGGCTGCTATCTCATCTAGACTTACTAAGTCTGCATGATATTGCTCATAAAATGCATAGAAACCAAGTGAAATGATGTCGACGGTGATGGCAAAAAAAAAATGATGCCAACGGTAAAAATCTAAACCATGCTACATATTCTAGCTGCAAAAAGAACACTAAAGTATTAATATTTGTGCTTAAGGTTAGCCACCAAATTCTTTTTTAAAACATAATGAGAGCTCTGTTAGTCTGTTTTGATTAGAAGCAAACGTGAGCAACAATAACATATCGAAGAAAATGCCTATGGCAGGTATGAATGGAACATACAGTAGTTTTCTCAAATTTAATTTGGCTACTATATTTTTACTTGTATAAGGTATTATTAGGTGGTGTTTTTAATGCGGGCATTCCTTCGGATTTCTTGAAAGAAATATTGAGAATTTTTTGTAGAATTACTATTTTAAGATCAATCTAGTTTTCCTTTTTGGAATTTTTGGTTTAGGGAGTAATTTTTTGTGATAGGATAAAATAACCTCATTTTCCCTTCTAAAACAAGTGAATGGTTAATTGATTTTGATTACTGAAAAAATATTTAAAGTATTAAGAACAAAAGTATTAAGCTCATTTACTCTTAATTTCTCCAGTAATTTCCTTGATTTGCATTCGGTACGATCTCAAATATTTTTTTAATGAAAAAAATGTTTATCGATGCTTAGGTTGATTCATCATTTGGGCATTTTTAGTTGTAGTTGAAAATATTTATTTTCTTTTATTTTTTCTTTTTAATTTTTAGTATTTTGGTTGTAGATCTTAGTATTTTTAGTCTTAAGATTCGATCATAAAAATTAATTACTATATAACCTTGCTTTGTTTCAAAAAAAAAATCTTTGTTTTTAAAAAATGAAAAAGTCATATTGGTATTAATTTGGAAACAAATATTACTAAAAAATAAATATATGAAGATATTTCTAGTACTACTGATATATTATCTCCACCTTGACATATATTATTATAGATTAATCGATATATCTCTCGATCTCTTAACTGGTTATTGTAGAGTTACTGATATATCTTCAAATTGACATGTACTATTATAGAGTATTGATTAGTACAATATAAAATTTTATACCTCATACTGGTGGAAATGAATTTCATGATGCTTGCCTTTAATTTTTGGAGAATTTATGCATTATAGAGTAATTGATATAATATAAAAAATATTACTTATAAATAAACCATGTGTGGCTATAGTTGACTTACTTTTTGTTGTAAATATTAACTTTTTGTGTCATGATGTTATGATTTATTAATATATAATAGTGTTAAAGTGTGTTTTCTATTCTCAAGAAGAATTTCGGGCTTATTGTGATACTTGGAAAAGATCCAAAGGAAGAAAAAATAAAAAAAGGCAGTGAATTTCTTTAACATTGGTGTAATCAAACTCGTTTCCAATGGGGCTTCTCCGTCTAAGGATGGTGTTGATGCTTGATGCAGCAATGTAAATAATTATTTTTTATAAAACTTATGTATTTATCAATAGATGTTTTGTTAGTGTATTCATATATTAGAAACATTAGTTCACAATCAATATATTTCTATTATAAAGTTACATTTCGTACATTACACTACTGATATATCGGTTATGATATTAATGATCTATCAGTTATGATACTACTAATTAATCAATTCTCCTTTAAAATTGTATAAATTCAGTCGATTGGCTTGAATTGGTGAAAATGTTGTTGATTTGTTTTTGTAAACAACTGATATATCGATTGTAATACAACTGATAAATCATTTTTCCTTTGTAAATGTAAAACATTTGGGTTCAACGGAATAATAGATTGTTTATTGATAGACCTAGGGAGTTGACTAAGTTATGGGAAGTTATTAAGTATGTGGCCAGTTCTTGGGTATATGCGGCTGGGATAGTTCAAGATCCCTCTCTTACTGATTGGGTATTAGATTGGAGTAATTGTTTGAAATATGCGTAAGGGTCCATTGTAGTTGTATTTTGAGTTGGCAAGAACTTTGTTGGTTGTTTTGGGTGCACTTGGTGCCCTTGTTTTGTTGTAATATTTCTATTTATTTTAATAAATCACTACTTGTTTCGTCTCAAAAAAAAAAAAAAAATATATAAATATATATATATAGAACTGATACCTTGGTTATGATATTATCGATGTATCGGCCATGTTATTTTTTAAGCAACATAATATCAAAAAACAACTGATGTATCGGTTCTGATAGTACCGATACATTGGTCGTATGCAGAGATTATTCATGTCGTAGTAGAGATATTGACTAGTAATTTGTGTAGGTGAAATGTATTTGACTGATATACCTCGATTCTGATATTACCGATGTATTGGTTCTGCTACTATTGTAAGAAAATTAATGACATCTTAGAATAACCGATACATCGGTTCTCATATTACTGATACATTGGTCATATATATATTGAGCTATATGACTTTTTAATTTTACTGATGTATCAGTTCTGATATTACTGATGTATCGGTCTTGCTACTATTGTAGGCAAACTAATTACATATCGGTTCTGATATCTCTATTACTAGATATGACTGATAGATCGGTATTACCAGAATCGATATATCAGCCGTCTATTATATTTCTATTACTAGATATAACTGATTTTTCGATATAACCAGAATCGATATATCAGTCGAGTGTCTACAACCTTTTGAAAGCGATTATTATGCATTTGAAGTTTGATCGTTTAGCTTTGGATTTCGCTATATCTCTCGATCTCTTAACTGGTTATTGTGGAGTTACTGATATATCTTCAAATTGACATGTACTATTATAGAGTATTGATTGGTACAATGTAAAATTTTATACCTCATGCTGGAGGAAATGAATTTCATGATGCCTGCCTTTAATTTTTGAAGAATTTATGCATTATAGAGTAATTGATATAATATAAAAATATTACTTAGAAATAAGCCATGTGTGGCTATAGTTGACTTACATTTTGTTGTAAGTATTAACTTTTTGTGTCATGATGTTATGATTTATTAATATATAATAGGGTTTAGCTTTGAATTTTGCTATGTAATTTTTGTCAAAAACATGTAGAATGACAAATTTGAAGAAACAACAAACATTAATTTGTTGATCAAGATTATTATATATATATTTTTTAATGTATAGTCTTTAAACATTACAAATAAACCTATTTTATCTTAATCATTCATCATTCATCAGAATTTTATTTGTTCCTATCGGACTCTATGACTTATTTTTGCCTATCTCAAGTGACTGAATCTGAAAAAATAAATATAAAAACGTAGATTGGATTCCTTTGCGAGAAAGCCCCTATAGCTCAGTGGTAGAGCGTCAGTCTTGTAAACTGAAGGTCTGTAGTTCGATCCTGCATGGGGGCATCCTGTTTATGATTTTATTTTATTACGGATGACTACTATTTTAAGGTAAATGGCATGTTTTAAGTGACTTACTCAGATTATCGTGTGGCATGTTTTATCTCCTCAACCCTTTTTCTTTTTTCTTCTGAAACTCCATCTTCTTCTTCTTTCTGGTTTTGCAAAATCGCAAAACCTAAAAAATCTGGTTTTGCGATTTCGTAAAAACCAGTTTTCTGGTTTTGCGAAATAGTTTGCAAACCAGATTTTTTTTTCTTCAAATTATAACTTTTTTTAACTTAATTAATTTTTTTATTTCAATTTCAAACACATCACCAAACACAACATTACTTTATTTTTAATTTCATCCTATCCCATCAAATCCAATCTCAAAAAATAATTTTATTCTATCCCGCGTAACAAACGAGCCCTAAAGTCCATAACTTCAAAAAGAAAAAAAAATAAATTTAAATCCATATATTTATTATAGCTTCCTCCGGCTTATGAAAGAAAGTACTGAATCGATCGATAGAGAATTACATCAAGATATAGTTTGTGTGTCATATATCCTATTGTAGTGTACTAATATATATAAAGAAAATCTCAATTATTTTTTTATACTAATTAATGATGATCTTAATTAATTCTTGTTACTTTTAGGTATAGGTGCAGAAATATATTGTTCGATGGCATTTGAATTGGCAATTGATGGCGGTGTTGGGATTATATAGTTACCTAAAACTTGTATAGGCTTGTCGTGTGTTATTAGTAGAGTTCCAGCAAGCTAGTAGCCACTTGGAGGCTTTTGTTGTTGTTATCTTAATGGGTCTTTTATGTATAAAGAAATCATAGGATCATTGAAAAAATATTAGAATATTCCAATGGATTGTATAATTTTACATATATGAACATCAAATTAAGCTTTAGTATTTGTTTCCTGATGCAAGGTCATATTAATCAATAGGGTAAGGTTAACTGTCATGATGATCATCTAAACCTAAACTTCCCTTCAAATTAAACCTCTAATATCCATTCCAACTTCTAGCTGCTTATAATATTAAGCAAGGGAAAGATCACGAAGGTTAAAGAATTAAGAAATTAAATATACGGTCATCTAAAACCTATGTACATATATATGAGATGCAGGAAATTAGTAAACTTCTCTTCCTTCAGCACCCATATATATATATATATTTTTTTTCCATAAATAAATGATTTTCTTCCTAGACAATTAAATACTTCTCTAACAGTTAATTTACAAACAACAAGAAAATTAAGAAAATAAGGGAAAAATTAAAAATGCTAAAGATACAAAATTAACATACAATACACTAAGTATATATTACAGTTTTAAATAAGGAGGAACTAATTAATTAATTATACAAATCTCTTCACGTAGGTTTAATTCTAGCTAACTTCATATAAATGCTGGAAAATTGAAGAAGGGAAGAGGAGGAGGATATATGTATGTATATGAATTAAGAGAGATCATCATCATCATAGAGATCGATGGAGATCAACGATTATTGAGAAAATATAATATCATCATCAGCAGCTACCAAAGTCGCTGAGGGGAAATCGGTTATTCTCGGGGAGGTTCCCTGCGTGTCGAAGGCCTAGTGTAAGCGAAACATCACCCGTTGTGGTGGCGCCGGAGCTTCCAAACATCAAAAGTGTCGAGTCGATGTTGGGATTTGCAGTAGCAACAGCAGCAGCACCAGTAGTACTTGCACCGTAATGAGCAAGATCTTCCATAACAATGCTTCCTCCTCCTCCTCCATGTCGCCGTGCCTCCTCTTCGATCAGCGTCACCAACTGCTGTTGCTGCTGCTGCTGATGATGGTGAAGATGATGATGATGATGAATGGCTGGAAACCGGTGAAGAGACGAGGCGCTGCCGGCCGAGGAGGGAGACATGTCATGATGATGATGATGGTTAAGTGAGGGCTGAGGAGGGATGCGAATATTAATGGTGGAGGCAGCAGTGCTGGATTGGCTGATTGCTGATGCTTGGTTTTCCGAGAAGCGTTGGATAGTATTATTGTTGATTGCATTAAGTACTGAAGGGTCGTTTTCTAATGCATCGATTTCGGATCTTTTGCCCGCTGCAGCTGTTGTTGTTGTTGTTGGTTGTGTTGTAGTTGTTTGTGCAGAGCTGCTGCTTTGCCCTTGTTTGTTTTTTTCTGAATATTTCTCATCTTGATCTCCATCGTCATCATCTTCTTCTTCTTTGCTTTCTTGCTGGTACATGTCTTCCACCATGGGTTTCCACAACCGGACCCTGGCATTAATGAACCAGTTCGACACCTGCACCAAACATTTATTAACAAAAGCCCATTACCCTTTACAATAAATAGATCAATATATAAAGCTGGAGAAATAAAAGCGCTAGCGGAAATTGCATTGAATTACACGTTCATATTGATTCATTCATTTATTGATTTTCCTCTCCATCATGGGGTGTGCTTTTGTATTGGTGTGAGTGTAATAATAATAGATAGAGATTGGATGAAGACTCGTTTTCATGACCAAGAAGCTGACAGAGATCCTGGTTTTATCATCACTCTATACCAAGCAAGAAATGCTGTTTGGCGTCTGATGGATCTCTTGAGGAGCCGGATCTTGGCATTTTCTAGGGAAACTTTGACTTGGGCAAAGCTTATTAAAACTATTTTTCAGGGTGAATGGATAGAGCAGTGGTCCCAACAGCATGAAATAATTAAAATCATTGAAGAAGCCCCCAAAAAATTAATTAATAAAAAATAATAATAGCACTGGTATTGAGAATATCATAATATTATGTTAATATATACTTATATCTTCAATTCAATAAAAAGTTCTACCAAACTTCCATTCTTGAAATGACTCCAGTAATTGTATTCCAAAGTAACTGTAACGATAACAAAAATATATAGTCGAGATTGAAGACATTTAATAATGAACATGATGATGATGGAGTGCTATTGTTAAGATGGAACTTTACTCAAAATATGCACTATTTATATACTGAAACAAAATAAAATATGCAATCAGAACCTAATTTCTAAATTAAGATACAAACAGAAGCATGAGAAATAATATTGGTTCCCTTCATCATAAGCCTAAGTGCTTTCTTTTTCTACATGTTCATCTCTTCTTTTTCTTTGAGAAGAAAGAAAATAAGAAAACATGGTGAAGGACTGCTACTATACCATTTGAATGAAAAATACCCTTTAGATAACTAGCTGGAAGGGAGAGCAAAAATTAACTTGTGCATCAAAATAAGATTTTAAAGAAAATAGCCTCAAAATCTTGGCATTGGTTTGTAGTAGTTTTTAGAAATTGAGAAAAGTCCATTAGCTATAGATAGGGCACCTAAAATAGATACATCACCTAACAATGGAAGAATTTGCTGTAAATAGTGCTTTTAGTCATAGCTACAGTAGCTGTAGCTAGCAAGAAGACACTGTTGCAGAGGAATTGTGATAGCTTAGCAGCTGTTCTAGGAGGGAAATAGGTATTAGCATGCCTCCATTCCTTGTGGTAATTCAAAACTCTATAGCCTCATTGCTCACTGGTAAACCACCTCTAAAACAATGTACAACTTGATACCTACCAGGCCTTCTTTTCAGCCTATACCGTACATCTCTCTCTATTTTACTAATAGAGTGTATTCTTGTTCCTTTACAATATAAAATTATAAATTTATAAATATTCCAGCACAAAGGACTATGGTCGCAACAAAGCCATAATATATATGTGTGTGTGTATGTCAATATATATATGAAGAATTATATCATACTAAGATGAATGTTGCATCCAAGATTCTAATTGCTTTTAATAATTGGCCTGGATATTTTATGAAGATGAATACACTTTCAAATTCGACATCAGTGTTTATGGAGGTCATTGTGTTGAAACAATTTATTATAAATCTATGCTTAAATTTCATATCAACATCTTAGCTGGAGTGGTAGGCTATAAGGAGACCCTACTAACAGTTACTGCAAAATTAAGTTATTAATAAATAAATATTTATTATACATCAAATAAGAAAAGAAAATATACATTACTATGAAAAAGAAATATATATGAAGAACCCAATTGGTGCTAATTAAGGAGGAGAATGCTTCTCATAAACAATGAAATAGAAAACTTCTCATAAAAAGTGAATTAGAAAACAGCAACAAAAATAAGGAAAAAGAAAGAAGTTCTGACTCCATAGCTAGCACTACTATAGACTTGTTTCTATTCTGCTCAAATTTTCTTGACATTTTTTTTTTCTTTAACTTTAATTTTGATGAGATATGACCATATATAGAGCATTGTAAATTATGTACATGAAGAAATTCAGATACTCGCGCAAAATTAGAACTTAGAAACTACCAAGTACCAACAAAGGATCAGAGAATGGAAAATATAAAGTAGCTAGAATTAAAATATAATTGAGGTTTCTTTTTCTTCTTTTGGATAAGTAATATATATGAGTTATCTTGAGCAGTGTGAGTTTCATGCTTCACGGGGATGTCCTAGGATGCTGGGTAAAGATGTACAGAATATTCGAGAGACATAAAAAGAAATGTTGCATATGACAAGTATGGAGATTTGCTTTTGAAATTTATCAAACAGAAAAGGGGAATATGTTTCTGTAAAGTGTGAAAATCCAGGAAATGCTACAGTATACGAAATCATGAGAGAAAGCTGCTATTAAGGGAGGTTTTATAAGACCAAGAATATCTCAGGTTTGAATTGACTAGTTTACCTTTACTTTGAAAGGGTGTAAGAGCCATGAAAAGCAATGTGGGATCTAAAAAGTTGATCAGTTGGTAAGATGATCTAATAATTCATGTATATTCTTAAGGGTTCTGATAAAAAAAAATGTTTGTATATTCTTAAGGGTTCTGATAATAATAAAAAAATGTTGTTGTTGTTGTTGTTTTTTTCTTTTTTTTAATTCTACTTCATTCTATGAGTAAGTTTGATTAATATTTAAAGTTTCTATTTAGTAATTCTGTAGCATGATTAGATTTTTCCAATCCCCAAAATTTTAGCTGAATCAAAGCTGCATGAATATTGAGGGATAGTTTTAGTGTCATTTACTGTTAGCCTTATAATTAAATGCAGTATTATATTGTACCTTGGATCTTTGTTAATATAGTAGTTTCATTACCATTCCTTAATTATATTAAAGTTACCACAAGGACGGTATCCAAGAGGGAAAAAACTCATATGGAAGTTATACAAGGAGAAATGAGTACAGTCAAGGGAGGCAATGTTTAATATACAAGGGAAAAATTTTCATCTCTCTTGGCAGGAAAGACAATCACTTAATCTTTCAAAAGTCTATTCATGAAGAAAACTTGCTTCCCTTATGTCTGCCACTGCTACTATATTTTGCTTTTCTTCTATCATTGCCAACAAAGGAACAAAAAACAACCCATGAGCATGCTCTTACCAGAAGAAACCAACAAAACTCAAGGTCTAATCAGGAAATGAGTGAGCCAGCTCTGAGAAAATAGGATAAAAAGAAGAATAGTACTATATATAGGACAAATGGTTCTAGGGAAGCTTAAAATAGTTATCAATTAAGTGCTTAATTGATTTTGAAATACTAAAACAACCTAAAGAACAAAAATCTATATCCAAGCTGTGGTGAGTGACGAATGGTTTATTTCTTTTTTGATTTTCTCTCTTTCCATGATAATAAAGGGATTCACCCCATCAGCTGGATATGAATTTGGGTATGTATTTTGGGTCGTTGTAACATTGCCCTTGCCCTAATTGATTTGGAGTATAAATAAACAAATCAAGGAAACTCTAAAACTAAATAAAAGTTGCATGCTCAAACAATCAATCAATTTATTTATTTATTATTTTATTTTTTTGAAGGTCTTTGCTGGCTCAAGTTTGAAAGTGCAATGGGGGTTATGTTAATGGATCAAGTCTTATCTTAAAAGAAGCAAAAAAGAGAGAAGGGTAAGGCCTGAACGAATTTGTTAAAGACGAGAGAGAACTGAAACCCTATATGTATATATATATATTCCACGCCACTTCTATTGGACCTACTTTTGATCTCCACTTAAAATTTCCCTTTTTACTCATTCTTTGTTTGTTTAAAATGGCGACTGGAAAAGTTTACTCTTTCACTAATTTGCATTATTTCAACAAGGAAGAGAGAGATAGCAGGAGAAAAAGTACTAGTATGAACCTGATTTCTTGATAAACCAGTCTGTCGAGCCAACAAATGCTTATCTGCATCACTTGGGTACCTGAAACATCATTAGAAAATGACATTATATAGCTCCGACGACCAAAATATATATACAGCACAAGCATCAAAATCTGAGAGAGAGAGAGAGGGCAAAAGCAACTAGAGCTGCAAGAAAGAAAAAAAAAAAAAAAAGTGATGATTGCACTCCAGAGATAGAGAGCTGAAAGATCCTATAACATATACAACGAATGTGCAAAAGACGTATTTGAAAACTAGAGGCAAAACACAACTACTGTTCTATTAAAAACTAGGGAAAAAAATGGGACTAGAAATTTTGAAATTTGAAGAGCAAGCTTTTTATTATTTTTTTAAAGTATTTGAAGAGCAAGCTAGAAGAAGAGAATATAGTACTTACGGATGAAGAAAATGCTCAAAGAGCCAGGCTCTCAAGATATTGACAGAACGCTCAGGAAGGCCTCGCTGAGGCCTCCAAGCTTCTTGTTCCATCATACCCATTTGGTGAAAGGCTCTTTGTTGCCTTAAACTTTGATCTACCAATTTAAGTCTAGGGGTCTCTCCTTTTGTAATGCCTGATGCTCCTACACCTTCTTTCTCTCCAAGAAGCTCGCGTGTTTGCTTCAATTGTGCTCCAATGGCGTCTTTCAGACATCGAAAATGCCGTGACATTGCTTTCTGAGCCAAAGCCGTATAAGGCCTTGCAGCCCCATAACCCATGATGGAGTCGAAGGAGTTTACTACCATTTGCATTTGGCCGCAGTAATGGTTGTATCTTCGATCTACCTGCAATATTAATTTCAACAAATCAATATATAAGCGTGATTCAAAACCAAAAAAAAAAAAAAAACTGGATATATAAGAGAACAAAATTACAAACCGAAAGTATGAAATTATAATAAATGCACTGATCATAAGAAGAATATATATGATCAGTATATTTATTAATTAACCCAAAAAGATGATTTTTTTCACTGGCAAGGAAAGATTTAGTAGCAAAGATCAGGGGTTTAATATGGCCTGTTTTGGAAGAGACGGCGCTGCTTCATAGTGGGTACAATGATGAGGGTGATCAGATGATGATATAGCAGGATCAAAGGACAATAATAAGAAAGAAAGCTATACACAGAGAGGGAGAGAAAAAAAGATAAAGAAAGAGAAAGAAAACCCAACCATGATGATCAAAATTTTTTATAGATAATAAATAAATAAATAGTGTTGGTTGCACATTAAAATCAGACACTTAACTCTTTTCCATTTCTCAATTTCTTTTATTTTTTATTTTATTTTTGTGGGAAGGAGGAGAGGAGATGGAATTTGAGGAAGGATACATGGAGTCCAGAAAAGAAGAATGTTTTAATGTCTTAAAATTTGTAGATTTCTGGGCTCTCTCTCTCTCTCTCTTTCTCTGCCACAATTTGTACAGAATAGAAAAAGAAAAAGGTTAAGAAAACAATCCCGAGGTGTCATTACTAAGATGGGCATGATTATGAATAGCAGCAGCAACAGAAGAAGCAGAAGAAACAGCTTTCTTAACAACTCCCCTACCTACTTTAGGGCTTACGGTTCGATTCTACCAATCAAAACAAGCACCGTAGCACCTATTAGACACTAGTCCTAAATAGTGATGATCTCTCTCTCTCTCAGGTTTTCACAACATAACTTCCAAAACACACCCACACCCAATCAATCTATTAAAATAAAGTATATAAATTTTTTAATAATCCAATTCAACCCCACCCACCTAGTTTCCATAGATACCCATTTCATAAGCCGGCTTTTTTTTTCTTTTTTTCTTTTTTTCTAAGCTTTGCCTTTAGCATTAAAAAATTCTTCAAAACTTGCCGGATTTTATGGTTTCTCCGGTGCCCTTGAAAAGCAAACACGCCTGCTTCCAGCGAGACAGATAATGGGTTCTAAAGAGAGGAGGAGGAGAGAGAAGTAGAAAGAGGTGGGTGTGGAGGGATAGAGAGAAAGATTACATGCCTCATCAAGTATTGATAACAAAGCAGCTTTTCTTCTTTGATATTGAATTCTATCTGCAGCAGACAAAGGTGGAAGATCTTTTGAACAAGAAGAAGACCCAGCAGAAGCAGCAGCAGTAAGATTAGAATTAGGGCTTGCGTTATTATTAGGCCTTCCAAGCCTATTACTTCTCAATTGACCCCTCCCAACACTGCAAAATTCTTCCAACAATTCTTGGGCTGCCTTCAAATACTTAGAATTCCTCAACACATTCACCATCCCCAAGGACGGCGAGAACCCAACATGAACATGATGGTTCTGATTCACTCCTTGAAGATGAAACGGTTGCTGCTGCTGCTGATGATGATTCTCCAAATTCTTCAACTGGAACGAAGATGCCGAAGAAGCCCCCCCACCTGCACCTTGATTGAAATACAACACGGTTCCATCTCCCATCCTCAATTCCTCGGCCTTTGCCGCTTCGAGGTGTTGCAGCGGCGACAACGACAACGAAAGACCTTGCCCTTGGCTCTCCCCAGCTCCATCAATTTTAGTACTTCTACCATTGATTTGGGCTGCGGTGCTTTCGCCTCCGGTGCTACTGCTATCCGGCACCCAAGTGAATTGCGGTGGATGAATTGGCGTTGAATTGAAACCAGTGTGAAATCCTTGAAGATCGGGAGGCGACGCCGCTGTTGATTGATTTGGGAGCAAGAAGTGAAGTTGAGTAGAAGAAGATGCTGCAGCTGGAGGAGGAGGAGGAGAATGAGATCTTGGCTGTGGTTTCATCAAGAAGAGTTGCATGACAGCAGCTGAATCCGCATTCATGCTTGAAATCTGATGATTCTGATGAGCTATGTGGTGACTACTGTTACTGTTATTATTGTTATTGGTTCCATGTCTGCCTCCATACCAATCATTCCCAGCTCCTGCCGATGATCGCTGTAAGCGATGATAACTCTCTGGGATCTGATTCTCCAATAGCTCAGCCGGCGGTGCAGCAGCTGCAGATTGGAAATTGAACATTTCCGATAACATCCCGCCTGTCTCATACACTGGTATTTCACCAGTTTCTTCTTCTTCTTCTATCCCTACCAACGACGGAGGCGCCACCGCCTGTGGCTCGAATCCTCGCAGAGAAAGTAGTTTGTGCCTCTGGCTCTGGTGCTGTGGATGTTGATCTTGGTGCATGGCCAAAGACGCGTCGAATCCATTGGAGAAATTGTAGATCCCTGGATGGAAGCTTTGGGACATAGAATTGAGAGAATTGAGGCCCTTGATGATGGAAATTGGATGTTGATGAGAGTTGCTTGATGAGTGAGATAGAAGAGATGGTGTTGTTACCACGCCCATATTATGATAACTATCTTCGTATTCTTCATCTCTTTGATCATCATCTGCGTTGCCGACACCACCGAATTCCACCGGAGCTGCTCATGGTAACGATGGATCGGTTAGGTATATGGAAATCAAAGAGAACCCATGATGAACTTTTCAGTAATTGGAGACCACAGTGAGGATATAAAGCAAAGAAAAAAAAGAAGAAAAAACTAGCCTTGATGAATGGATTCTTACTTTGTTGGTAGTGCTTCTTTTTTCTTTCTTTCTTTCTTTTTTTAATTTTTTGTGATATAGAAATAGATAGATAGATATAAATATTTTAATTAAATTTTTGGGCTTTGGTGGTATTGTTTACCTGTAGAATTGCAGGTATGAGGAGGAGGTAGAAGTAAAGCCCTCAAACATCATTTTCTTTCTGTAAGATTGAAAACTTGCTGATGAGTTCTTCCATCTCGCTATCTCTTTGGTTGTTTCTTTGTCTGTCTCTCTCAGTATTCTCTCTCTCTCTCTCTCTCTCTCTCTCTCTCTCTCTCTCTCTCTCTCACTCTCTCTCTCTCTATATATATATATCTCCTTTCTCAGTACAATCGCCTTCTTGAAAAGAGCGAGGGAAAAGAAATGGAGAGTCGCAGCCTCGACTGCTCTCTCTCAGACAACAGACACCAAAGAGAGTGATGAGAGAAGAGAAGAGAAAAGGTCGTTGTTCTTCTTCTTCTTCATCTTCTCCTTATTTTTATATTTATTTATTTTGTTTTATATTTTCATATGTATATGCATAAATAAATATTTATATATATACAATCACTAGATACTAGCAGGAGAAATGGAAATTTAGACCTTGTTTTACCAAAGATTGACTCGTAAATTATTCAATTCACAAATAATCACATCATTAAGCCACAAAAAAATAATGGGCAATTTTGCCCATACATTCCATGAGATCAGGCAGTGCCCGGTTCTAATTGATATCCAACATCCAATTACATTTTTATTTTAGTGTCTTCTAATAACTCCGTAAACGAGGAAGGTTAGGTTAGGACACTTACAAGGTAAGTCTTTAGATGCACTAGTAGAAAGTGATCTATATATTAACACTGACAGTAAGAATAGAAGTAGAGGTAAGCACAAAATAATATGAACAAAGATAATTAAAAAAAAATTACGTTTACGTAATTTGAATGCCGACTTAGCCCTCAACAGAACAGAGTGGAGGAAGTTGATTCGTGTAGTTTGAGAAAAGGTTTAGTTGATTTAAATTGAGATGAATATTTTCGATTCTTCTAATGAGCGGAGAATTTGTTGGGGGAAGGATGGACCCAAAACCCTATAGAAATTATACCGAAAGACTGGAACAAGGGACTGGATTGGAAGATTAAGTTAAAGAATGAGAGTTTGGATCAATTAGCAAGACTTTATAATCTAATTAACTTCATTTCTTTAGTTTAGTTTAATTAGGAAAAGTTCTATCTATAACAACAACAAGAGATTACGTACATTGTTAAAATGCACGTTTAATATATATGTATGGGCTAAGCTTTTTAATGTAGCAAATGTTAAAAATCACATTTTCTGTAATTATTTTTGCAGACACTATACACCAAAGGTGTTTCTTGAATTATATACTACAACATGATTTGATTCATGAGGAATATGGATAATCATGTATACATAACTATTGACAAATGAATTGGAAGAACTAGTTAATACACATAATTTTATATAATCTCTAGAAATTTCAAGTATTATTTAGGGAGTAGATGATTGAAGTATCTGCCACACTGCCACAACCTACGTTAATCGGAAGAAATAAAATTAAAGATGGGAAACCAAACAAATTAATAAAGAAAGCAACCCCGTAAGCCTACTTGTAAAAGATAGGTTGCACGTGCCGTAAAGGGCGTCCACACGGGTCAGGATCGTGAGCGTTCGAAAGGTACCCACAACTGCATTTTAGTTTTAGGGTTTTGCAAGGTGAGAAGATCGTTTGGTAACCGTTGGTCATTCTTTTTCACAACCTATTAATCATAATTTTCATTATTCAATCTATTACATTTATATGTTTTGATCTTTACTTACGATCCTTTGTACCATATATATTTTTTATTTTATCTTCTTTAAATTTTATAAATAATTTAAAGAAGATATATAATTTTTAAACAAAAACTCAGAGTAGTATTTAATGTGGTATATTTTATTTCATGCATTGATGATATGGTAATTAATCAAACTCATTTCTCATTAATATAGATTTATAATGTAATTAAATTTTGGAAGAAAGATTAAAAAGGTAAAGTTGTTTTTTGTAGGTGACTTTAATTATTGTATTGAAAGGACTGTGGTGACGATAATAATGGGAAGAATTAAGGGAAAATTATATATGTAAGCAGATATGGAACACAGAGTCGGACAATCCTAAATACCGGTTTGTAGGGCATTAAATCCATTGTGGTGGTAAATCAATTATTGCAATAAATTAAAAATAGTGAAAATGATATGTCAAACAACTAATAATAAAGCATATCATGTGACTTTTAATATGTTATGATTGATGGAAAGCATGTCTAGTATATTGTAACAATATGTTATGCTAATGCCATTATATATATATATATATGTGTGTGTTGGGCAGACCTATATCTGTATTAGTACCAATATTATTTTCAAATTAACCACCTTTGAGTTCATGTGTAGGGTTTTACTCTAAAAGGTTTTGATACTATCTAATTTATATTCTATGTGATGAACATGTTCATATCCGATGAGCATAAGATTATTATTTCGGTGTACACAAATCCAGGCCAACAATATATATATATATATATATAATAAAAATACTTGAGCAACTTTTTACGGTAAAACCTTTTTCTACCCATAATACTTTTAAAAACTTTATCTTATTTTTATTTTTGAAAAACTAATTTTATTGTTAATGAGGTTAAAATAGTAATTTGACAATTAACTAATTTTCAATTTCCTCCTACATCCTATTTCTTAGGCATTTTTTCTCAAATTTACTTTTTTAAGTTCTAAGTTTTATTCTTAAATATCTATATTCTTGAATGATTTTGGTCATTTTGACTATATTAAAAGGCAAAACATATCTAATTTTATCTTATAAAAAATTATTTTGTTTAAATTATTTTTTTAATGAAAATTACGTATAACGTACGTGTACATGCACTATTGTATATATATATATATATTTGTTTTAATTTAGAATAAAAGATGAGGGAATGTGTGTTAATTATTCCTTGTAAGCTAGGTTGATCAGTATACTTCTCTTCAGACCAATCTATCTACTTATTATTGTACGTACTAATTAAACAATTCATTAAGCTTTTTGTATTAATCTATAATTGATTAATTAATCATGTGCAAAATATACAGTAATTAACTGCCATTGGATAAAGGTGAAAATGACTTACTCAACTCACTGCTTTCATGTCGAATAAAAAAAAAAATCTAGATATGGCTTTCAGAAATTATCAATTTGTTTTTTAATTTGGAAGAAAAATGGTAAAGAATAAAATAAAAGCGTGTGAATGACAAAAAAAAATGGCACACGTGTGGGGATGGGTGGCCTCTTTTTGAGTTGTTAAGAATTTATTAGGGAGGGATATATATTTGATGAGTTGAGATGACAACTTTTAAACGGCAAAGAAGCATATATATGATATTTCATGGATGGGATGGTTGTTGACATGTCAACCTTTCCCTTCTTTGTCGCCTACTGTGATGTCACGTGAACCTCACACCTCTATTGGCCATTGCACGCTGCCCCCCCCACCACCCAGGACCACTTCCGCATCTATTTTCTTATCTCCTCTTCCACGTGCCACTCTAGCCTTTCCCACGTGTCCTCTCTTTCCACTATCCCCTTGCAAACGCACCTGCCTTCTTTTCTATGTATTTTTTTTTTGTTATAAATATTTTTACAATCTAAAAATTATACTCATATTGAGGTGATATACAATGAGTAAAAAAATTTTTAGTTTTTATTTTTCTTCCTTATAATGTAGTGTATTATCACATCAACTTGGATATATATTTGATTATATATCTTACATCGTTTAAACACTCTTCTTTTTCCTTTGGTATATGTATTTTTTTTATTTATTTTTGTTTGTCACTTACCTAGGTTGGAGCCTTAAGCATATTAGGCTTCACGAGGAACAAGTAGATCCCTTAAACAGCCTAATTTAATGTATGCTTGTAATAAGAAGACTCATGATTTTTCATCCATATACACTACGATGAAAATATCATTAATTTTTTTTCCCCCCGAAGGAATCTAAATTTAAAGATTTTCTACCTATTTGAACATACATGTCAATAGAAACTATATGTGACAATATATTTCTGATTCTCTGATAAAATAATGAATTATAATTGTCACATTCCAGTACACAGTACACCTGCAGTATCTAGTACCCCGAGATGTGATGGGTACCTCATACCGAGCGTACCCCAGCTGTTATATATCGCATAATATTGTCACATCCTAGTACACAGCACACTGCAGCGTCTAGTACCCCAGAAATATTTGTCCACACGATTCACTCATAAATAGTGCAAGGCCTCCCTCATAGTCGAACTCGAGACCTCATAAGATTTAATTCCGAACTCTGAGCAGCCCCAGTACACAGCCCACCGCAGTGTCTAGTACCCCCGGGATCATTTGTGCACACTATTCACTCATAAATAGTGCAGGGCCTCCCCCAAATTCGAACTCACAACCTTAATTTCGCGAACTGAGTAGCCACTGAACGCTCGGTATGAGGTCTCCATCACATCATGAGAGTACTAGACACTGCGGTATACTGTGTACTGGGGTGTGACAATAATGTTCTCTTTGCATGTATATTTTCCTTAGTTTCTCAATTCAAATAAGGACCAAAATCATCATTTGGAAAATGTACTTGAACACTATTATAGCATCTTCCATTAAGACAAAGCCATCAATACATACTTTACGTTTAATCCAAAGGATTCAGATGCCCAAGTCCAATTCCTACGCCCCGAAATATTATTATACATAAAAAGAGAGAAGATCCATGGTAATTGCCCTAGGGTAAATCATGAGAAAGAAAAATCTAAATTACTGTTCTTCTTTATTAGTAATGCAATTGACTTACTATAAAATAATTAACCTGGCTAGTTAGCTAGTCTTTTCTAAAGAAGTTTAGATAGGAATAGGACTATAAGACAGCAAGTTAATTTATGCATTAACTAATAGGTATTAAGATTGAAAATGATCGAAGGGTGACGATATTTAAAGTTTTGACCTCTTGCACTAACCTCTCAAGCTTTGCCATTAATGTGAAAGGCATATATAATTATAAATAGACATATATATATTTAATCAAGCTAATTTGCGATTCTATATATATTTGTGGGATCACGACCAATTAATGAAAACAATAAAGACAAATATTCGAATGTGAGGTATATAATGTGCAAAACATGGAAATAAATGAATGACCAAGTCAGATAACATTACTAAAGACCAGGAAGCTTCAATTTCGGAGATTCCAACTCCCTTGTTTTATATCATTATGGTCCCCTCAAACGTTGTTTCCTATCAAGGCAAGAAGAATTGGTAATGGATGCATGATTGTGAGAGTAGGCCACTTAATTATGTACATGTTTAGAATTGTGGGAAAGGGAGGATTAATTAATTGGTGTAATTATTTTAGCCATCTCAATTATAAGAATAATAATTTGAAGCAATTCTCCCATTCTGGTTAACCCTGATTATCCGTGTTTTAAGTTATGAAAAATTGTAGGAAAAATATATATAAATCTTCATTTGGCTAGCTTTAACGTTCAACATCCGAACCTCTTCACTCGAAGTCGGGAGTTTGATTATTTTTTCTTGTAAATAAGTAAGAGTTTTCCTTCTCCTAATAAAAGTGAAAGTCGGACTATGGTAGTTGGCTCGCATAGTCTTCATTTGAACTCCTTATGTCTCTCGCCTTTGTGCTCACTTTATTGGCTCTACAGAGAGGTCTCGAGTTCCTCTGGTCTCAGTGCATCATTTGACCTTGTATCAGCTCTTAAAAAAAAGTTAATTGCCAAGTATATTGATCCCTCAATTTTAGTTGCATTTTAACAAATTCATATTAGATTTTTGCTTATGAGAATTGAGATATTGATCTCTTGTATAATATAAATTTTAAATGGCTATTAAGCATTAATCAAAGTCATCAAAACTTTAAAGTATAGGAATATTAGGGATTTTTCAAATGACCATGTGTCTGGCACTATCGATTGTATTCTAAAAATAATTCCATATTCATAATGCTTGAAAGTATAATTTTCAAAACATCATGGTTTATAATAATAGTTGACTCTTCCAATATAATTACTCAAAGTACAACAATTATAAATCTTTAATGTCTTAGTAAAGGTCACTTTTTTTTTGTCATAATTGGCATGGGTCACTTGAGTCATAATTATTATTATTTTTTTTCACTAATCTAGGCCAGAGCCTTGGACATGCTGAGTTGTTAAAAGGAGTGTAACAACAAGGAAGTACTCATCGATGAAAATATAACTCATCATAAGAAATAAATTGACCCCTTAGACAACAAGTGGATTTATGAGATTACATAAACCGAACCCCAAACAAGCTTGCACAAGAGGGCTTGTGGCATAGGCACATACCACATTGAAAATAACATTTATTTTCCAACTTTTAGATATTTTAATTATGAGATTTTAGGTTCTATGCATGGTTGATTTAACAAGAAAGTTAAATGAGCATATAAGCTCGCATATACACACATTATACCTACGAATAAATACTTATACTAAACTTTAATATCTTTCATTAATTTAAACTTAAAAAAATAAAAAATAGATGGGTTTACATGAAAACAAGGTTAGATGAAGAGCATTGGGGTGAGAGAGGGATTAGGGAGTGGAGTCGCTATCCCCATGGGGTATAGCGACAGGCAAATGGGAAAAGAGGAAATGAGAGAAAGAGTGAGAGAGGACACCAAAATTTGACAGTTCCTTAACCATTGCAACAAAGAGAGAGAGGAGTTCAGAATCAAAGATTAGGGTTTTATTGTTGGAGAAAAAGTAGAAAGTGACTTGTACGTACGTTTTCTATACATGTAAAAATATATAGTTTATCAATAATTATATATTACATCTGACGAACTAGTGACTAGTCACTGTTTATGCGCATAAGAATAAATGGATATTATATATATATATATATATGAATGCCCTAACAATTGCAAGTAGCTATATAAGCATACTTTCTTAGTTTCTTTGAAGTTACACCACAGGAGTTTTTTTGTAATTCTTTGTACTTTATAGTAATTCATGAATTAAATTAAGTAATAATAATCAAAGTGGAGAGAAAAGGAAATGGTGGGTGCAGTACGATGAAGGGTCAACCGTCAACCCTATAGATTCGAAAGAGGTAAATAAAAACTAGCTAGAGACTACTGATCTGATAGTGTGTGTGACAGCGTGAGAGACAGAGAGAAAAAAAGGAAGGGAATCGACATCATCAAGACAGAGACCATCTTCTGGTTGGAATCAGAACCAGAGAAATAAAGAGATAAAAAAAAAAAAAAAAATTGCAGCGTTGTCCATTTAAATTTGTCTGATTGTTGCTGCTTGTTTGCGGTAATTATAAGTCACTTTAATTTATTTCTTATGCTAATATAATGGGAAACACATTCCTTAATTAAATCACTTTTTTAACACAATTCTTTGATAATATATGCATATTAAGGGGAAAGAAATTGATATATACATATCTCAAATAAGAAGTGGTTTGGCTATGTTTTTTCTTTCTCAATATATATTTTCCTTTGAGTAATCATGTTATAATTAAGAAAGGAATTAAAGAAGGCAGGGTTACGTAGCAAGCGGGAAGCTCAAAACAGGCCAAACTCAAATGACTTGGACGTGACGGCACCACCGCGCCACCATCAGTTTCCCTAATTCCGATAATAAAAACCAAGAAAACAAAATTAGTAGTGTTTGGATGCGGATAGGAGATCATGGCAGCCATTGTTTGATTGCGATAGGAGGTTCACAATATTTATTACCATATATCTGCAATCGGTCAAATCATTAGTTATTATATGATTTGAGATAATCTAATGATCCTGATTTTTTGTCAATTCTGGCAACTAATTTTTATGTTAAACTAATTTTTTAAAACTTTCTTTAACGAAAAAAAAAAAACTCTCCATAACTTACAATGTAATTCTTTTTATTTATAATTTTTTTTTGCTCAACTTTAACATAATAAGCCCTTTTCTAACTACATAAATTGGCATAAATTTGATTAATTAATCCGCTAAAGTTTTATATTGATTGGGAGTTATTTAACATAATCTTTCCATTTTATCCAAGCTTGAACTGGTTGTGTTGAAAAATAACACTGGTGGAGTGTATTTATAGTGGAGTGTATTATAATTTTTTTTGCATAGATATCTTTTATCAATTATAAGTCTAGTACTATACAAGATACAACATATCAAATCATTTAGCTTATTATAGATTATACAAGTCTATCTAACTTCATCAAAATAAAAAAAATGATATAAAAATACAAACTTCATATTGTGGAAGTTGTATATATATTCATGCATCCATAGTAAAGGTTAAATGCAAGAAATTAAATTTGAACTTAATTAAAGACCTAGCTAGTTGGCTCCACCTGTGCTAGACTCAAGTGAAGGGAAGACTTCTCATACGGCATTAAGTATGCAATTAATTAATAAAATAAGGCTTGATTATAAGAAGGGTTGCAATAATTTAAAGCCCTAAAAGTCCAATCAAACAATCAATCACATCTTATCTTAATTGCTTGTTTGTTTGTTTATAGTATAATAACTATAGCGATGACCTAATGATAATAGACCTTGAACCAACCATTTTTCCCCTAATTAAGAGAGAGCGTTACGTTTAGTTTATAGTTATTATACTAAGCAGCTCAAGACTTGTATACTTAACAAACCTCGTGTCTCTCCTGCTTACCAAACACTAGGTTTTGGTGATTATATTAAGTTTGAGAAATCTATCGCTATTATTGGCCCAGAAAAGTTGAAATTTATCTGATCTGTTGCTCCATATGTAAATATAAAGAAGGAAATCGTTATTATAATATGTTGATTTGGTCAGCTTACAAAGTTGCCAATCATGTCACACGAACGACCCAAGAATCAATGAAATAAATGTAGGGAGCATTAAGATATTTCTTTGAGTGAGACTAAGTAAAACAATTCTACGTACTAAAGAAGTTAGTATTAGATACTCTTAATTCAATTTTTTTTTAATTGTTAATCTTTCTTGCGTGTCTACATGGGTATGAGACACCTCAGTGGAGAGTAATGGAACTCTGATCTCTCTCTCTCTCTCTCACTCACTCATCGTTACAATATATTCAAGATAAGCATGCTTGATTAAAATATTGTGGCATAGTATCTAATAAAAAAATGAGTAAATACTCAGTAGTATATATTCTGATGATACCCTAGAAAAATAATTGATTTTTGTTTTAGGTTTCACTTCCTTTCCCTTTCCACATGGTATATATATATATATATATATATATATATATTATTCATTAGACATTTTTCAGTGTGAAGTTTGAATACGGCAGTCTGCTTTACTCTTTCTCCTATTATTTATAGAATATTGAACAATATTAATTCCAATAAGTTTGGATTATAAATTGTATGAATTTCTTGGTGTTGAATAATACGTGAAGAGAGTGAGTAGACTTCTGTACTCCATGATTATTACTTGTGAAATTCCAAAAGACTTTCATGTACCTTTTGCATGAAACTTGTTCTAAAACCAATGCTCCCCATGACATCAATTGAACTAAAAGAAAGAACCCTATTGCTCAAGATTGTGGGATTGAGGAACAAACCACCTTGTTAATTATTCTTATAAGTTAAATGTAGGTTTTTCACATTCTCAATAATTAATTAATAACTTTAAAAAAAAAATGTAAACTCAAATACATACATGATACGATTGATTCAAGGGACTCGGGCATGTAGCACATATGCATATCTTGGATCAACGTAAAACCAAATGTATTCAGTTGATCAATGTTGATATAGGGACTGGACTCAAGTATAAAAGTACCCAATACATTGCGTGCTCGGGTCCCTATTTGTCGTGTATGAAATAAGTTCACTTCATCTCTAGCATCAATTTTGAAATTATACTTAAAAAGACTAATTATTCGTCAACAAGAAATTGGTGCAGTTGATAAAAAAATGACTTTGGAACCTAAAGGTTCTACGTTCAACTCTTGTCACTGAATTACCTTAAGGGATGAACAAATTAATAAATCATAAATAGACTGATACCTCCTCAAGATTGTGGTATGGTGATAGATGATGATAAAATTGGTTATATTACTAATATTGTTTCTTCTATAAAAAAAAAATCTAATTATTCCAATACGTTGAATTGTTGATTTATGAATTTATGTGAGGAGGAAAATGTGGATTACAAAAAGAAAATGGTAGGGAAAATCATCACCATATATCATCTCATAATTATAGGAAAAAATTAATAATGAATAATGTGGACAGGCGGGACTAAATGTTGAATGGAATGGTACAAACGAATGTACAACAAATTAATAGTGCCACGATGCCCAAGTGAAGACCACAACACACCTTTACTCATAGGAAAGTAGTAATGCCTTTCTCTTTCACACGTTTTCATATCTAATTGGTCGGGACCAAATTCCTCCCCACATCCTCTCCCTCTCCCTTCTTAGTTCACAATTGGGTCGCTTTCTTCCCCCTCCGACCCGAACCCACCTTAAAAACCCCAGAGAATCCAACATTCTCATAGTATGCTTTTCCTTATTATAAATTAATTATTTTTCCTTAATAATTTTAATATATATTTTTTATACATAGACATTTTATCAATAGAAAGAAGAAAGAAGTCGTTTTCACCATCCTTCAATGTTTTAATGGGATATTGTTGAAAAGTTAGGGATAAATGTTAAAAATATAAATGTATTGGGAAATGGGGCCCACCCTGCGGATAACGACTTGGAAATAATTAAAGTAGGTCATTTTGGAAATATAAATGTATTGGAGGGTGTTGATGACGTGGACTATCCCATTACTAATTTATTTACTGGTGGTCCTCACTCTTCCTTTCTGCTTTCGGTGTTGTGTGTTTCGCAGCCGGCAGGGGATGGCCGCGGCCGCGAGGGACTTAGTGGTCCAATCAGATCAAACTCCTCCTTCCTTCCGCCACGCGTTCTCAATAGAGACCCGCCAGCCTGTTCACTTCGACAACGGTAACATTTCTTTTTTTCTTTTCTTTCAATAAAGTTTTTGCAATCAGTTGATGAGCTGGGGCCTTTTTTTTATTTTTTTTTATTTTGTTAAAAGGGTTGAGCTGCTACCACCAATACCATCCGGTGCATCATGTAATGTAAGGTCCATCTCTCAACCAGGAGCTTCTGTCGTCTTCATGCACTTAATTTGGCTCCGCCATCAACATTCAATATTTCAATGCCTCTCGCCTAAGCTTTTAATTTATTATGTGCTAAATTTAATAATATATTTGATTTTATGTGAAATTAACTTGACCAATAACATGTTTAATTTAAGAGAAATGTTAATCTAATTACATAAAATTGTAATTACATGTGTAAGTTGTAAGATTTGCAGTTAAATTAGAATATTCCTTAATTTAATTAATAAGTTAGCTAGGTTTCCACTTGAATAACTCATTCTCACAGTCTCACCATGCCCAAAATCTGTATACTGAAAAAAAATAAAAAATTGTCGCTGTTGTTCTATTGTTTGGGTTGAAAACGTTTTATTATTTTTATACGTGGGAGGAGCTAACTGGGTCAGAAATTAGCTTACCTGGGTCAGAAATTAGCCTACTTTTAGTGTAAAATCAATATCAGGACCCAATACTGATAATGATGCGGACATCAATTAAGCCCACTTTTGCTATGAGTCAACATAGGCCTTATACTACTTGTAGGACATTTTGGGCCAACACATTTTCCATTTTTCTGTTACCAGTGTAAGGTAACGTTGTCACATAGGGTCCCCTGTTTTTGGAACCTATCATCTTTTCTTTCAGTGAGTTTCTTCCACTATAAATGCATTTCCTATATTTGATGTTTATAAAATGGAAAAAAGGTAAAGTTGACCCAAAAGGTGATCGATCACACATTCAAGCTAAGTGGATTACCTTTTCTCATGCTTTTTCTAAGCTTTTTGCATTTGTGTTATACATGCACACACCATTATTTATAAAATCTGAATTATAACGAAATCAACTAGTAGAGTTTTCTTTTAGGTGCGTGGGAAGAGCTGTGGTCCTTCACCCCATTACTTTATTTATCTAAAATTGAAAACACAATAAATTTCAATGAGGACTTTTTAACATGTTTAGTTTGTATTATCTTCTTTTAAGGCTTATCATTAATTTATTAAAAATCAGTAAACCCAAAAGCTATAACTGATATATGAAAGCCTAATAATGCATATCAAACGTCTATTGACACTCCCCTTGTATGTAGACGAGACTTTAACCTAAGACCTCTTATAAAATAAATAATTTAGATATATGCATGTTAGAAACAGCTAAACCCAAAGAATAGTAATAGATGAAGACCCAGTAATGCATGTCAAGTTATTATAAACAATAACATTGTTTATAGGACGAAGATTAGGCTAAGCAACAGAACACTAATCCTTGTGCATTCTGTGTGCAGGAGGGAGAGGCAAGAATAAAGAAAATAAATAAATAAATAAGCTGCATATATATATATATATATATCAACAAAACAATGCACATTAAGATGAGCGTTTGAGATTTTGGGAAGGGCTGGATTTCATTAAAACTCGTGAACATCTACTTTAGCCATGCAGGAAAAGAAAAACCTGAAAATGGGTCCAAATACATAGCAGCAAGAGCAATTACCACCACCACCACCACACCTATTTTTTGATTTCTTGTTCACCTTTTGTTTCTCTTTAAACCACCTCTTACTTCTCTCTGCAACTGATTCTTTCCTTGTGAAAGTGTAACTTCTAAGATATCTCTGCCTACAAACATAGCTCTCATGGCAACTATACCCTGATCTTGAACTACCACTACTACTAGCTGGTGAAGAAGGGCTCCTTTCATTTTTGGTCATCAACTTCAGGAACTCCACATCTGCCTCTGGCCATTGATAAAGCTTGGTGAAACTTATTCTGATTGGAACCTCGGCGTCTAAACAACCAGCACCGCAACTTGCTTTCATCATCTTTATTCAAGAAGAAATTATTTTCTTCTCTTGTTGGAAGAGAGCCTTAGTTATATATATATATATATATATAGGGATCCCTATAGATCATCAGCTGTGTGACGATTTCGCAGGAAAGCAGTTTTCTCACGCTCACGTGATGCTAAAAACTTGCAACAATATTAATGGATTAAATGGTTAATTATATATCCATCAATATATCTTTATAGATGCATAAAATATATATGTGTTGTAGTTTATGGGTACATTTGAATTTTGAAAATATATAAGAGGTAGAGCTCGATCAGTCCAAGATAAAAAATAAATAAAAAATAAAAAATAAAAAGAATCAAATTAATCTATAGTTAAATTTTATAATTTTGTCTTGTTTGGCAGATGGAAATTGGACAGAGAGCAGGCCACGCTCTCTGAGATATCGATGCTCTTGAAAAGTGAACCTGTGGTAAATTCAAATCAAGTTCCATATTTTTTTGATATAGGTATGGTGGGAATTTCCGTAACTTAGTTTAAACTTTTTGAGTAAAAGTATTTTATTAGAAATTAAGGAACGTAAGTGAGTAACTGGGATCAAAATTTTCTGAATAGTTACAAACATTCTCGATTAGAGTTTCGTGGCAGAGAAATCTTTGACTCCATTATAACTCGAACTACTATGCTGCCGTTCACATGTGTGGATCATAATAGTAGTTTATATGAGATATAAAAGATTTAACATATACATATAGATTTTGTTCTTAGTAGTACTAATATGGCCTTGTAGAATAAAAATTTATAAGACCTAAGTTAGAGATAAAGAGTGAGGGCATATCTTTATTACTACTTTAAGACTTGGGTGCTTATTTAAATTTGAGTATGGATAGCATACCACAACTTTCTTTAGTGTCTGGCATCTCTCCTTTTCTAATAAGGTATGAGTGTCAGTCTTAAAAAAACAGAAAGAGAAGGAACATATGTAAGCCCTATGAATGTCTTGTACAGTTGGGTGCCTTTTATCATTTAATTCAATCACTCATATCATTTTTAACATGTGGATGATTTTTAAAATATGAAAAATATTAATTTAACTACAAAAAAATTATAATTATACGTATAACTATATATTTATATTTATTAGATCATTTATTATATATATTAAAATATTTAAAATAAATATATTCAATAGACATAAATAAATAATTATGCGTACTTGTAATTACAATTAGATTAACACATTTTTCTTAAAATATTCAGCAAGTATATATTTATTTGTGTGGTTCACATAGCTAGGCTTTTGCCCAATTCTCTTTTTGTTTTTTTTTTATTAGTATTACGTGTGCTTGCTTTAATATAAAAAGGCATATAGAATAGTAGGGGTTGACTAGAGAAATGAGAATGAGATTCCCGGCTTTGTTTGATGAGGAATATGCTTAGCCTAATATTACAGTTTAAGTTTCGTCTAGTTCGTCTTTTGAATAAAAAAGAAAGAAAGATGCTAGTTTGTCCTCTATGGCACAGTTGAAGGAGGGGTGCTCTGATGTCGACCCATAAAAAAAAAGCGACAAGTTAGCTTAAATTAATTAAAAGTTGCCTTTCCGCAGCTCACAAGGTGTGGAACTACATGTATCCATGGGACGCCATATGTATGATTAATATTGATAGTATTTTTCTAAAAAAAAATAAGAAAAAAAGAATTTTAAATATATATTATTATAATGAATATTTTTTATACTTTTTACCACATGAAATTTTTTGCATTTCTTTCCTATTTGCCCTCTTTTTTCTTCTTTGCAAAACAAATAAAAATTTGATTGATGAGGGTAATTCAGTCATCTAACATTTTTTTCAGAAATCTATATATATATATATATATAAATTATTACAATAGAAATACCTAATCCTTTCCATGGTGAAGCTTTTTATTTTTTATTTTTTATTTTTTGATTCCTTCAATCTTGAAAAATAGTATTCGAACCCTATGATCTACGGGATATATACAAAATAAAAAAATAATTTACTAGGATATGTACAAGAAAAGAAAATAATTCAAATATTATATATCCAGTGCTAGATCCATGATCAAGGACTCATGATAAAAGAAAAGTATTAAAAATTCAAATAGCATGTTTAAGAGCGATTATTCTCTAGTGATTGGTGATTTTTTAGTCTTTTACTATGAAGCCAATATGCATTTCTTGTAGGGATATTTTTTAGAGATGAATGCTTCAGGGTGGCAATTAGGGCCAAGGTCCATGAGTTTGATCAAGCCCGTTATAAATGACTCAGTCCAAACTCCGACTATTATATAGGCCGGTCTAGTCAGGTCTCAAAATTTATTAAATGAGTTTAGAATTACATAGTTAGGTTCAGTGCGATCCGCTAACCCGGTCCAAAAGCCCGACGTGAAGGCCTAAAGATTGGGCCCAATTATACATATATACATTATATATTTTGTAATTAATATAAAATATATATGTGCACGTAATTAAGAGTATAAAATGAAAAAAATAAAATAAAATTAAAATTGTGTTATATAATTAAAATATATATAGTATATATAGTATATATAAATATAATACATACCACATATATAATACATTGTGTCAAAAAAATTATATATATATATATATATATATATATATATATATATATATATATATATATATGTGTGTGTGTGTGTATGTATAAGTATATGTATATGTATATTAGTATATATAATGAAAAAAAACATAATCAAGTATATTATTATGATTAAGAGTGTATAATATATATTTAATTAATCCACATGCTTAGTTTATTTCTTAATAAAACAAATAATCCACAAACCTACTCTATTTCTTAATAAGAGTATGTATAGTATATAATTATAGTATAAAATGGTAAAAACAAAACATAATTAAGATTCAAGAGTATTATATAAATAGAAAATATATTATACATACATATACACTCGCACAAACTTATATATATATATATATATATATATATATATATATATATATATATATATATAATTAAGAGTTTACAAAATGAAAGAAAAAAAATATATTTAAGAGTATTTAAAGTGTGTATAATAAAAAAAACACAAATGTGAAGAGTGTTATATACTTATATATAATTAAGTGTTTATATTTGTATTATATATACATAATTAAGAATATGTTCAATTACGTATATAATACGAATAAAGAGTACATATAATTAATTAAAAATACATTTATGCATTTCAATTTTGGTAACTATACTCTCTAAAATTTTATTTACTAAATATACTTTATTAAGTATACTTTCAAAAAATATGTAGTAGGGCTAGATATAAATATATAATGAATTTAACTAAATTATAATAAGGATTGAGCTAAAATTATGAAAGAAAGAAAGATATTATCCAATTATGAACTATATACATAAACTCATTCATTTAGAATAAATTAACACATATTTAAGATAAATTAAATAAAACAAATAATTCACATACCTAATCTATTTCTTAATAAAATTTTATAAAAATTGCTTATTATATTATTTTAGTTTCTATTTAAATTTTAAATTCTATCAATTTAACTTTTATTTAGCTAGATAGGTTTACCAATTATAGTACTAAGTTGTGGCTAACCATTTGTTAAAAAAAAGTTAAAACACCAAAACTAAACATAAATAGTTATATAGTTAAATTTTTGAAACTATGAAATAGTTAAATTTGTTGTTAAAAAAAAATAGTTAAATTTGGTTAAAAGCCCAGTCCTTTTTTTTTTTTTTGGTTTGGTCTGGCTCAAGACTTTTTAATGTTGGCCCGACCCAAAATTTTATAGAGCCCGACCCGATTATTCTTAGGCCCGGTGGGATCGGATCAGGCCGGGCCGGGCCAAATGGCCCTAATCGCCACCCCTAGATGCCAGCGGGAAGACGCTTTTAACATTAATTCTTGAGAACATTTAACATTAAGCGCATCTTCTCGCTCTCATTCATCTTCGGAAAATATCCGTGCATGGAAATGCATATTGGCTTCGAAGTAAAAGACTAAAAATTCACCACACTCTAGATAAGCTCTTAAATACCTGGTCTATGTTGTCAACTTTACCAACATATTATTTGTCCATATTCAAAATTCCTATTGGCATTGCTCAACAAATTGAAAAGATGTTTAAAGCTTTCTTTTGGAAAGGTGTAGATGTCCGATGTCAAATGAATCTAATCAAATGGAAGGAGGTTTAACTACCTATGGGCAAGGGGGGCTTGGAGATCGAAAATATCTCTAAGAGGAATGTAACCTTGGCGTCCTAGTGGATTTGGAGATTCTGTTGGGCGGGCCTGGATCTCTACTAGTACCGATATTGTCCCCAACTTAACCACCTTTAGGCCCAGGTGTGAGGTTTTACTTCAAAAAGCCTCGATACTAATAAGGGTGAAATCTCAACTTATATTTCATGTGATGAATTTTCCCATATCCGATGTGAGGCTATTATTTCGGTTTACACATACCCAACAAATCTTCACCTTGAACCAAAATTCAACTTGATCACGATCACACCACACGATCCATAACAGATCAACTGTCGCCATCATCTCGAGGAGGAGGAGGAACTCGAGGAACCATTCGCGGCCATGAGCACACCCGCATGCTCCACTTTGACATAAGTGCGTCCCAGCCAAACCATCGGCTTTGATACCACTTGTTGGGCGGGCCTAGATCTCTACTAGTACTGATATTATCCCCAACTTAACCACCTTTGGGCCTAGGTGTAGGGTTTTACTTGAAAAAGCCTCGGTACTAATGAGGGTGAGATCCCAACTTATTTTTCATGTGATAAACTTGCCCATATCCGATGTGAGATTATTATTTCGGTCCACACATACCTAACAGATTCATATATGAAAAAGACTCGTTATGGTCAAGAGTAGTCCGAAGCAGACATGGTGGAGTAGTAGTTGGGCAAGTGGTGGCAGGCACTTTCACACTTACATACAGAAGTCCTTGGAAGTTTAATTCCTCACTACTCCCAAGTTTCCTTTAATTCCTCACTACTCCCAAGTTTCCTCCCTTTCATTTCAGCTTCAGTGGGTGATGGTCTATAACACCCCGTAATTTTAATTAAATACATACATTAAAATACACGTATATCGAGATATAAAATACATATATTTTATACGTAGGAGCCAAATATACGTGTGTAAAATATACGTGTGTATGATTAGTAAAGAAATAATATGATACCTATGGGAACATCTTATATGGATGCTTACAAGTTAAACATTGGAGTTGATTTAAATTGATTAATTTATGGGGTTGGTTAATTAAATATGTGAATTAAGTGTATAGAAGAGGAATAAAAAATAAAATAAAATACTGTTCATTTGTGGGGGTACTGTTCACTGAATAGTATCATGAACAGTACTCGTATGTAATAAACAAAAGAGAAAAAAAAACGAAAAATCGAACGAAGTTGCAGAACGTCCAGAATCGAGAAGAAGGAGAAGAAGAAAAAAGGGAAAACGCGGGACTCGCGTCAAATTCGGACCCGCGGTAAGTGATTTCCACTCTATTTCTTCGTGAAATTATTATCTAAGCTAGATGTAAACTTTCTAGCGGAGAAATTTTTACTGTGGGAGCCGTTTTACGGCGTTTTGACAAATTTGGGTTTTGACCCAATGTAAATGAAAATTCGCTAGAAAGGTAGAAAAACACTCCTTAAACAGTAGGGCCCTCGAATATGTGGTTAGATTCCATTTCATGAGTTTTGGAGACCGTTTGACAATTTTAATACAATTTACATGTTTCGAATGAATAGTGACAAATAGTACTATGAACAGTGATGTAAATAGTGAACAGTGATGTAAATAGTGAACAGTGATGTCAATAGTGAACAGTAATGTGAATAGTATTGTGGACAGTGATTTGAAATCATAGAATCGTAGAGAATTGAATTCCGAACGTTTCGATGCTAAGATTGTGATTTTTGGATATGATTTGATAGTTTTAGTAACTAAGTATATGGTGTCGTGAAAATAGGATTTGAAAATCTATTTTCACTGTTCTTTCTTGTGGAAATATCTAGATTGACCACAGAAACGATATAGTAGTTTTTTCAACTGCTTATGAGTCCTAAATGGATTTATTATTCGTGATTTGAAGTGAGTTGAGAAATTAAAATGTAAATAGATATGAATACATGAAATTGAATTATGGAGTGATTGTGACAGGTTAAATTAGTTGGATTTAACTTGGAGCTGGACTCAAAAGCGACAATGATTGGGTTTAAGTTGAATATGTTGTACTGTGAGTATAGTTTTCTTGATTTGGTTCTTGTATGACATTGTACGCATATAAAATGTTTGATTGTATGCATGTGATAGTTATATATAATGCATTGAGTTTTATGGATCATGCAAACTGATTTTAGAAATTGGAGTTTGTAATGATGTCATTTCGTTAGGAATTAGACCCGGATGAGGTTTTGCGAGTCCTCATTGTCAGTAGGTCTGTCCTAACAAGGGTTGCGATCCTTGAAATGACTGTGAATTGGGTAAGGGTTAGACTCACTCTCTTGCCTTGCGGAGGAGGGAGATTGTGCATTGTGTTATGGAAAACTCATGAAATTTATGTTGTTGACATGTATAATATATTCGTTGAATGCTGCATGTGTTGAATAAGTGTTTGAAATGATTTTAAATGTCATATTTCTCTAAATGTATATAATTGTCATCTCAAGAACTATATTCACTGAACTGTTGTTTGCTCACTCCATTTCCTCCAATATTTCAGGTATTGAGTCGAAGGGAAAAGGAAACTCCGTGAGTGATAATCACGTGAGCCTTCGTCTGGTATGTGTATGTACGCTTGGAGTAAATAACTTATATTGTTAGTTTGATATGTATACTTATCACACATTATATACATATGTAATATCATCTAGATGGGATGTGTGGGCATATATATAGCTTAATATATTAGATGATGAAATGAAAATGTGATGTGTGAATGAATGAAATGATTATAGAGATCTATATTGGATTTGATTTGTGGTATATTAGGAAAAAAAATTTCTGTAAATGTTGGGAAGGATTGTGAGACTACGTGAAGGCTGACAGTGTATTATATACTGTATATGGATATGTACAGTGTATAGTATACTGTGTCGGTCATGACGTCAGCCTACATCAGGGGCGTCGTGACATAGTCTCACATTCAGATTTTGAGAAGATAGGTGGCTAGGGGCCGATAGTCTCTCAACTCTATACCCACTCATTTATCGTCTCTCATCTTTCCATAATTAGCCTATTGCAGCCTTTACTTCTCATAGTTAGAACTCTCCCCCTCATTGGGACTTACACCTATCTAGATCCCCCCTTCTAGAGCCTTAGGTGAGATAATGTAATAGTTTGTAATTTTAATCAAATACCTACGTTGACTTATATGTGTATCAAAATGTATAATATGCATATTTTATACATAAGAGATAAATGTATACGTATATGAAAATACATGCTATATGTAAGGGGTATTAAAAAATAAATGAAATTATTAAATACATAATATAAGCTCAATTAGGTGAATGAGAATTGGTTAATTAAATATGTGAATTGAGTTGATGATTAATGAATTAATGAATAGTATGAATTAAAGGCAAATGAATGATATAAATTAAGATAAGGAAGTTGGGTTGCTATATTAGTTTGGGAGCATGGGATCATTTTTTTAACAATTATCTTATCTCACTTTTAATCTCTTCTCTTTCTATCTAACGTTTTGAATGAAAAAAAAAAATAAAAAAAAGAGAGAAAAGAAGAGGAAACGTAAAGAAGGAAGCGAAAGAAAAGAGTGAGGGTTTCGCGGCCAAATTTGATGTGCCGATAAGATATTTTTGTTATTTTTCGTCGTGAAATTGATTATTAACTAGTGTATGACGATTCTAGCAGATTAATTTTTGTTATAGGAGATGTTTTACCATATTTTCAAAAATGAGATTTGGACCCACTTTGAGTGAAAACACATAAAAATGATATATTATGACTCATATAGATGTGTAGAGACTAGATATGTTGTTTATTTGTGTTCAAATATAATATTGGTGTCGGTACAACTGTCGAAAGCTAAAATTGACATTGGGGACCTTTCGAACCATGTCAAACTCAGGTGAAATCTTGATTTGAAACCATAGAATTATGGAGAACTGAATTCCGGACTTTTCGATGTTAAGATCATGATTTTTGGATATGATTTGGTATTTTTAGTAGCTAAATATATAGTTTTAGTAAGTAAAATTTACTTTCGTGACATCTGCGAACTTATAAAACCTTAGGAAAATACCTGTTGAAGGTAGTAGAATAGTAGTAGGACTGATTTTACATGTGTCGATGTGGACAGAATAATTTTAGGAATGTCCTACATTTTTAATAAAATTGATATATGTTTCTAGTAGAAAAATAAAATTAAGAATTAGTGAAAATATGATTTAGAAATTTATTTTCACTGTTCTTTCTTATGAAAATATCTAGATTAACCACAAAAACGATATAGTAGCATCTTCAACTGCTTACGAGTCCTGAATTGGGTTGATATTTAAATTTATAGAATACGTATAATATTTTTAAGGTTACTAAAGCAAAAATTAGTAGTGAATGAACGAGATTTGGATCAAGTGGAGTGCATTGAATAAATAATACTAGTGAGTATGATTACGTATGATATAGATTAGATTTTTAAATGAATTGGAAAATATTTATTGGTGATTGGAAGCGAGCTGAAAAATTGAAATTGAGCATTTATATGTGAAATAAATATAAATAAATGAAATTGAATTCTAGAATGATTGTGACAGGTTAAGTTAGTTGAATTTTAATTGAAACTGGACTCGAAAGCGGCGGTGATTGTATTTAAGTTGAAAAGTCTTGTACTGTGAATATATTTCTTGATTTTGGTTATTGTATGACATTGTATTATATGAAATGTTTAACTATAAGCATGTTATATACGTAAATGCATTGTATTTTATTGATCATTGAAAATGATTTTGGCATTTGTTGCATGTGAGACTTGCGAAGGCAAATCATATGATGTTATTTCCTTAGGAATTAACCCCGGATGAGTGTTATGTATAACCTCATTGACTGTAGGACTGTCCTAACAAAGATTGAAGATCCTTGAAATGATTGTGAATTGAATATTGTGATGTTTAAGCGTAAGCTCCTTATCAGTGCATAATAAGGAGTTCGTACCCGCTTCTTTACGAGAAGGAGAAAGATTGTGGTTTTAGTTGAAAAAGATGCATTGTTTTCTTGAAAAATTATGAAATTTATGCTGTTAACATGTATGATATATTCGTTAAATAATGCATGTGTTTAATAATTGTTTTAAATAATTTTAAATGACATGTTTCCCTAAATACATATGATTGCCATATCAAAATATATATTCACTGAGTTGTTGTTTGCTCACTCCATTTCCTTTAATATTTCAGGTACAGAGTTAAAAGGAAAAAGAAAGGTCAGAGAGTGATCGACTTGTGACCCAGATCCTTACTTTGTTGATATATATATGCATTGGAGTAATGAATTATATTTGTGTTAGTTTGATATATATATATATATATATATATATATATATATATATATATATATATATATATATATATATATATATATCACACATTATATATATGTATTATCATCTAGATGGGATGTGTGGACATATACATGATAACTGAATATATTGGATTATGAAATGCTAATGATGACGTACATGATTACATGGTGGAAACAATGGATGATATGATTTGATAAATGAATGGAATGTGAATGGTTAGATGTATGAATGACCATTGTGGATGAATTATCTATCTATATATATTTATATAATTTGATTTGTGGTATATCAGAGAAAAATGTGAATTGTCTAGCATATGAGGATATGCGGCAGAAATTTTTAAAAATTTTAGGAATTATTGTGAATGTATATTGAGGTTGACAATATATTATATTCTGTATACTATGTCGGTTATGACAACAGCCTACATCAAGGACGTTGTAACAGATAAACCAAATTTTATATAGGTTAGAGGCCATTACCCTTTCTCAAAACAATGACCATTTCCAATGGACCCAAGACCCATCAAGTAAATTTACCTGCTAATCTTATTTTGATGCCCTCACTAATGACAACTCCATTCCAGACTTTACCTATGCACCACACATTTGAAATCTGCATATCCCTTCTAAGGTGAAGTTAACACGATAAATATGCTACAGAGGCGTTTTCCTTCTACTTGTGTGTTTCTGTCTTGTTGTGTTTTATGTATGCAAGATGAGAGAATCCAGATCATTTGTTTTTTCATTGCCCAATAACGAGATATATGTGGGCAAAATGATCTTCTTTCTCGAGTGGGAAGGTTCGTGTGCCGAGGAATTGCGAGGAAAGATTGACAACTCTTAGTTACAGCTCATCTTCTCGGATTGCGAAAGAAGTTGGATCAATGGCGTCACTTGCAACATTATGTCTCTTTGGAATAAAAGAAATCGAACGATACTCCAAAACTTGCAAAGAGGGGAATCTAAGCTTTGGGAGGAGATTAAACTCTTCGCTTGTTCTTGGGTTATAGTTTCTCGTGCAAATGGCTACTTCATAACGCAATGGTAGAGAAATTGGGCAGCTTGTTTGTAACTATATATGTAAAAAGATAGGATTACATAGGTGGTGCTTTTTCAGGTTATAGGCTATTGATGTGCAGGTTGCACTCATTGTCGGCTAACTGGCTAAGCATTGCTTGTGCTTGGCATTAGGTTGCAAGTAATTTTTCCTACACACACATAATATATAATACACATTGCTTCTCTCTCTCTCCAAAAAAAAAAAAAAAAAGAAGCTCTTAAACACCTCCCATCCATCTACAAGATATATATCATTTTTTGTTCTATTTAATTTGACATGCCAAACATCACCACTCGGCCCTCTAAAGTTGCCGAATTGGAAGATTCCTTCACCAGATGCTCGAGGATGGCATATGGGACACGCTGCAAAATAGAAATAGTTGATCATAATCATAGTAACAACCATATGGAAGAAACAAAAAAAAAAAAAAAAGGAATATGAAAGTGAATCTAAGGGTAAATCCATCGGTAAACTACTTCACAAGCATGGGTAAATAACTTAGAATCTGGGAAAATAAGGACAGAGGAGTTGGTTTTATTTGGCACAGTAGGTGGTAACAAATGCAGTTTAAACCTCTTGTTGCTCTGAAAACTGAGGCTTTTCCCCAAGCAATGTGCTTACTTTATACACCATTTAGTTAAACTTTAAGAAGAATATACACTAAATTTTCATTAAATTGGCAGATTAATTCAATGAAAGAATTTTTTTTTTTTTTTTTTTTTTTTCATCTTTTCTTTGATTAGTATATGATATGGATGGCTCAGACATAGTGTTCTTTTTTCTTCTTTTTTTTGTATGGCTCAGACATAGTGTTCAAGTTTCCATTACAATAATTTCTTTGTTGTAAAATTCAAAAAATAAAAATCAAGAACAGGACATGAACAATCACATTGAAAGCTGAAAATATAAGAAGAAGATCAAGCATGGAGAGAAAGAAGAAGAAGAATATAAGTTGAGAGAGAAGAAGAAGAAGATAAGTATAATGTGAATTCAAATTCCCAGGAAAGCACAACCGTTAGTTTAACTCATATCTAAGGCTATCTATTAATCCTGGTCGGGCCGGGCTGGACAGCTCTCCAGGCCTATCCCATGGGCCTTTTCAGCCCAAGCACCAAATCCATGTTATCCAAGCAGCTAAAATGGTAATATTAATTACGTGACACCATACAACACACAGACAGGACACACAAAACGACGTCCCTACAGAGGATCAAAAGAGCAAAGAGTATTTCTTTAAGGAATTATTACTACTTTGGAGCTCCCATTATTCTTGGACCAGAGCGGAGAAAATATCCAAATCAAAACCAATAATAAAAGGAATTGAGCATAGAATCACACTTGGGAAAATTCTATTGGTTCTAACTAATTTTATTCACCACACAAGAACATAGTAGTAAATTTGATCTACCGTGTGGGATCCCTAGTAAGGACATGAAAAATTAAAGGAGTCGTTCATACCAATACAAAGACAAGAACCATTTACATCATTCATACTGAAACAAATGTTTTTTTATTCAGATTGAAAGCTTCATAACAACAACGCTGCATCAGCAATGCTTGTTTGGAACTTGTTATTAAAAACAAAAAAACAAAAAAAGAATTTTTCAAAACAACACATTCTACATACCTTCAGCAGAATTCTGTCTTCACAGACCAATCAAGCCCATAACAATGGCCACCTCTGTCTTCTTTTTCCAAGCTCTATCTTCCCTTCTGCTCTTCTTTTACACTACCCAAATTACAGCTCAAACACCACCCACCAACACCACAGATTTTTCATGCTCTGCAAAATTGTGCAGTTCTTGCAACACATATGTTGCATATAGAGCTCAGTCACCAGACTTTTTGAGTCTGGGAGCAATATCTGATCTGTTCGGAGTTAGTCGTTTATCAATAAAAGAAGCGAGTAATCTGGCTTCAGAAGATGATAAACTTGCCTCTAACCAGCTCTTGCTAATACCTATGCCATGTGGTTGTAGTGGAAGTAATTTCTCTGCCAACATAACTTATCAGATCAAACAAGACGACAACTTCTACTCGGTTTCCATCCATGCATTCGAAAACCTCACAAATTATACAGAAGTGGAACGGCTGAACCCAACGTTGGAACCCCACTCGTTGCAGATTGGAGTTAAAGTCATTTTCCCTATTTTCTGCAAGTGCCCAACAAAAAATGAGTCAGAAGAAGAAAACCATAGATTTCTTATAACTTATGTATGGCAACCAGGTGATGATGTTTCAAAAGTGAGTTCAACTTTCAAGGCATCAGTTGATGATGTTCTCTCTGAAAATGGTTACAGGAATTTCAGTGCTGCAATAGATCTTCCAGTGTTAATTCCTGTACATGAATTACCACTTCTGTTTCAACCTTCTTCCTCCCCTCAAAACCCAGGAAAGAAATCCAAACTTCATCAACTTCTTACTATTGCTTTATGGCCAGGAATTGCTGCCTTGGTCTTCTGTCTGGTGTGCTTGTTTGGTTTCCTTTACCAAAGATCTTACAGAAGAAAAGGTCTGGATCCTGAGGCATCTGCATCCGAGATGATGGATGCAATTCAATTAAAGAAAGGCTCAAAAGATCAGGACTCAAATACTAAAGGCAAACTACTACCTGGTATATCTGGCTACCTGGGCAAGCCAGTCATGTATGAGACAAAAGTTATAATGGAGGCAACCATGAATCTTGCAATGCAATACAGAATTGGTGGATCAGTTTATAGAGCCAGAATTAATGGTGAAGTTCTTGCAGTAAAGAAGACCAAAGATGCTACAGAAGAATTAAGAATACTACAGAAGCTTAATCATACAAATCTCGTAAAGCTAATTGGAATTTCAACCGACACAGATGGCATTGGTAGTAGTTTCTTGGTTTACGAATATGCCGAAAATGGGTCACTGGATAAGTGGTTATACCCAAAGTTCGCACCCTCTTCGTCGTCTTCAAGCTCTGTAACTTCCCTCACATGGAGCCAGAGGATAAACATAGCATTGGATGTTGTGAATGGCCTCCAATACTTGCATGAGCATGCTCAACCGAGCATTGTCCACATGGACCTCAGAACAAGTAACATACTTCTGGACTCCAGGTTCAGGGCCAAGATTGCAAATTTCTGTATGGCTAGAACCACTACGGACTCTACTATGCCTAAAGCTGATGTTTTTGCATTTGGGGTTGTTTTGCTGGAGTTGCTATCTGGAAAGAAAGCCATGGAAACAAAGGAAGGCGGTGACATAGTGATGTTGTGGAAGGAAATAAGGGTGATTCTGGAAGTCGAAGAAAAGAGAGAAGCGAGGCTAAGAAGATGGATGGATCAGAATTTGGAGAACTTCTATCCCATTAATGGTGCACTGAGCTTGGCAAATTTGGCAATGGCATGTACATGGGAGAAATCTTCTGCAAGGCCAAGCATGAGTGAAATTGTTTTTAGTCTTTCTGTTCTCACGCAATCATCTTCAGATACGCTAGAGAGGTCTTGGACCCATGGTTTAGAAGAAGAGGGCAGTATACAAATTATAAGTCCAGTAATGGCACGTTGATTCTATGAAGAGCTATGAAATACATGTGTAAATAGGGATAGTTTTCATTTCGAAATACCTATTTTTGTTTTCCCCTGAGAATCTTAAATGAACTAATCCAATACATTGCACCCAAATTCTGCCATTTTTTCTTTCTTTAAGAAGAGAAAAAATTCTGCCATTTTTTCATATGAAAGCAACCAAAGTTCACATTCTTTCAAGGTTTCACACATTAATGCACCCAGCAATTAATTCCGAGTAACATCACAGCTCGCCCCAAAGGCACAGTCATTGATCATGGCAGTCACCAGCCTAACTTCTAAAGTCTTCGCAACTTCGAATATTATCCTATGATACTGGCAGGGCCTGTAGAGTAGATGAATATAGACACCTTTTAGCAATATCCAAAATGATCTGCACCTCCAATGCCAACTATGAATGACTGGGAACTATATTGCAGATCTTATTCTCCTAGACCACCATTTTTAATCATTCCAAGCGAAGTACAAGGTACGTTTCAGCTTCAAATACACCAGAATGCCTATCCAGGTTAAGGTTAAGGTTAAGGTCGGGTATCTTGCTAAGCATTTGACTTTCCTCTGGTATCGAACTGGCTTTATGTTTTATTTGCGGATAGTTAACTCCCCTCCTTTGTGCAACTAGCTTTCTCTTGTGATACAATATGTCAATTGCCAAAAAAAACATAGTGGATTAAAAGGGAACTTTATTGAAATTCCAGTACACACAAAATTTTCTTCAACTTTTGATTTCTCTAGTTAGAAGTAAAATGAGGAATTTGAAATGTGTTTTGGAAGTTTACATAGGTTCATCTAGAAAAAGGAATCAGGAAAAATTATATACTCGAGAGTCCTCCACAGAGAACTCCTTTGTATCAAGTAATTCTCCTCTGTTTTCAGTGAAATCTAACTGAAATCAGAGACACGGTTGCATAGGTCAATAAGCAAGCTAACAGACACTTTTCCATCAGTAGCTCTGATTGTTGATGATTCAATCAGCTACTTATCAGTGAAAGGAAATACATTGAGCTTTGTCATGCATATGCTATTGATGAAGGCACCAAAACATACAAGTTCTATACAACCATGAAGAAGATACAGAAAAACATATAAGATGTGCTTCCTATCAATGAAAATTTTAAAAAAAAGGGTTATTTCTTTCTTGTAAAGCAGTAGAATAATAAATTTCACATTAAATGAACAATAGAAAACCACAACCTTGCTCTTGACGACATGGGAACTTCGCATCATTTTCCTCCTAAATTCACCGCAACAAAACTTGTTTTCTAATTAAATCAAAGTTAGGTGAAAAATAAAAAAAAAAGAAAAATAACTCCACCAGTAAAAGAAATCGATTCCATTGAAGGTGAGATCACCATCGAATATATTAGGCGAAACAGCTCAAATTACTGGCCTCCAAATTGCGCAAAAGTCTGCCAAATCCGCACTTGCCATGAACCTTCCTTCCCTCTTCCCTCTCCATCCAACACGCCAACTTTGCTTTCGCATTTATTCTCCTCCAAGCGTCAATTACATATATGTATATATATATACATATAGAAATACTCAACATTCTCCGAACTTGCTTCTAATTAACATCTCAATAGGTATTTCTAATGGCCAATGCCACCATTTCCAAAACGCCTAAATGGTTCTCCAAGCTAACCCTAACCCCTCGACGCCACCGAAAACCCAACACTACTCCAACTACACCACCACCAGTCCACACCAAAGAAAACGAGCTCCGACAGGTGTTTCGTTACTTCGACGGCGATAAAGACGGGAAGATATCGAGTTCGGAGTTGAAATCTTGGTTAGAATCAATAGGAGAGAAGATTTCTGAAGAAGAAGCCAAAGGAGTGATCGGTGATTTTGATAGCGACGGTGATGGATTGCTCGATATTGAAGATTTCAAGCGGTTGATGGCGGAGAGGGACAGTGCAGAGGAAGTGGAATTGAGAAGAGCTTTTGAGATGTTTGAAGCTGAGAAAGGATCGGGTTGCATAACACCCAAGAGCTTGCAGCGTGTGCTCAATCGGCTCGGAGACGCTAAATCGTTCGAAGAGTGTGCAACCATGATTCGTGCTTTTGATCTTGATCGCAACGGCGTGGTCGATTTCCACGAGTTTCACCGGATGATGGCTTAGTTGCATGGCTTTGGTTCTAAAAAATATACATATCTGTGTGAGTGATTGTGTTGAAGCACTGGAAAAATGTTCTTTCTTTGTATTTAAAATTTCTCTTGACGAAGCGGATTGATATTTGTTTGATAAAGAATAATACACGTCTCGAAATGTAAAACCAGGATGAATATTATAAGATTATTATTTTTTAATTGTTTGTGGATTATTATGAGTGGCAAGTAGTGATTTTGAACGGCATGATTGAAAGAAATTGGAAAAGTGAAATAAACAGGGGAAGGGAAGAAAATAAACAAGTTGATTGTGTCCTCATGTCATGTCTTCAAATTGTCCTACATATATTTGGACATTGGCCATTAAGATCATATAATTATTGGTGTAACGTATGACATTTCATCTACATATCATGCGTGACAGCGTATTCCATTAATTTTCCCTGACCCTTTTCTTTTACTCATCTTTTAATGGCCACAAACTGGTAGGCAGAGGATGATTTTGATTTTATTTTTTATTTTTTTAAAGTTATTGCAATGCCAAAATATGTTTTAACGTTAGCTGAGATAGCTCTATCACAACAATCTGGTTTATTAGTTATTTAACCATAACTATTAAAAGGATTTGATATCTAATATAATACAACCCGCACTAAATTACTTTTTTGAGTTAAATTGCTCTATCTCCTAAAATATTGATATAATCACATCTGATATCTCCCATCTAAGGAACGTTTTAATACATGGAAATATACATATGTATTCTACGTTTAAGGAAATTATATCCGAGATATGGGAATTATTAGAGGAAATAAGCAAAATCCTCAATGATTGCAGATTTCTTGCCTTTCTTGATGGATATGCCTTTGGCTTCTATTTAAAGCGTGGGACACTTGTTACTGTTAGCAGTAATAGTCAAGCATTAAGTGCTAATCTCTACAGCTGGCAGTCCAGCTCACAAAGCCATAGTTGAGCATGTTTCTAGAGGCTAGTGTTAGTGCTTCAACAGTTAATTAGTGTAGATTTTTTATAGTTTGTTATCTGACAAACTGTTATCATTCAATTGCCGTGATGAAGTTATAAGTGGATGGTCAAGATTATCTATGTATCTGTATATATATCTGCACCTCAGTTAATGAAATAGATTCTGAATTCTCTAAGATATTTTCCAAGAAAACGTTAGTTGTGTTCTCCATTAGAGAAGCTTAACAACCTTCTCTTCTTTCTTCATGTTTTGTTCTTCTTCCTTCTTCTCTTCTATTTCGCTGCTAATCTCTGAAACTAACATGGTATCAGAGCTAGTAGACTAGCATCAAGATATGGCTTACAGTTCTTCAGATGATCCAAATCTACTTACTCGTGATTCTGGTTCAAGTTCATTTTCTCAGATGACCTCTGTAGTGTTTCAATCCTTGGCAAGAACTCTAAATTTTAACTTGCCAATCAAGTTGAATAAATCCAATTATATGAATTGGAAAGCTCAAGTCATAGCTGCAATCAGAGCATTGGAGCTTGAAGCGTTCATCTCCGATTCAAAAATTCCTTCAAAAGTAATAGAAAAGCTTGGTGATGATGGTGTGGTGGTAAAAACTCAGATCAATCCAGAGTATAGAGCTTGGAAGAGAGCAGATCAACTGCTTCTCTGCTGGTTGTTTTCTACAATTGGAGATCCTGTCATTGGACAGGTAAATCACTCCAAATCTGCTTATGAAGCATGGGAAATCTTGGAGAAATTGTATGCACAGACTTCATTAGTTAGAGTGATGCAACTAAAGCATCAATTACAGACTATTAAGAAAGAAAATCTATCAATCAATGATTATATGCTTAAAATCAAGAATATAGGTGATTCAATGCGATTGGCTGGCTAAGATATTACTGATTATGAACTAATCATGAATGTCTTAAATGGCCTGGGTCATGAATATGACTCTGTAGTTGTTCTGGTCTCTCACAGTGTCAAATCAATAAGTCTTCAAGATGTTCAATACACCTTAATGTTGCACGAGCAGTGTATTGAACAACTAAACTCTTCATCTCAAATCAACCTTACTGCTCCTTCTGTGAATCTGGCTGTCAAATATGATGGTAATACAAGAGGAGGTGCTAATCGTGGTAGAAGAAAAGGCAGATACCGTGGTAGCTGGAATAATCAAAAGATATATTGTTAATTATGCCAGAAACCAAGTCATGGAGCACTACAGTGCTTCACGATATTTGATTCTAACTGGCACGGAAATCAACAGTTTCGTGGTGTTTCTAAACAACCAGATACATTCTTTCAAAGTTCTCAGCAGCCGTCATTATCTAATTTTTCTCAAGAGCTCTCAGGTTAACATTGTTCAGAGTGGAGGAGCATACCTCGCCTCTCCAGAATCAGTCACTGATCCAGCTTGGTACATTGATAGTGGAGCCACCAATCATGTTACAGCTGATCTTGGAAATTTAACTATCAGTAATGATTACAAAGGCAAAGATAAGTTGATTGTAGGAAATGGTAATCTTCTTCCCATTTCTCATGTTGGTAGCTCTTTGATTCATACTGCTGATGATTCAACTAAAACATTGAAGTTAAATCAAATTCTTCATGTTCCAAACATCACCAAGAACCTGTTAAGCATTTCCTAGCTGACACAAGATAACAATTTAATTGTGGAATTTTCTGATAATTGCTATTTTTTTAAGGACAAGAGCTCGGGGAGTGTGTTGCTCCACAGAACTCTCAAGGATGGACTCTACACCCTGGATCCTCCTCAAGCAACTAAATCAGGTCTCTCCAGTGGTTCAGGTTTCGTCACTCCTATCTCATGTGGTTCTAAATTTCCTTTACATAACTCTATTGCTTCTCTCAATAAGAATGTTGTCCATCTCGCTGCTAAAATGGATCCTAATCTTTGGCATGCAAAATTGGGGCATCCTTCTTTGTTGGTTTTGAAACATGTTTTGAATAAAATGAACTCTTCTTGTTCATCTACTGTTTCATGTTGTGACTCATGTAAATTTGGGAAACTTCATCAACTTCCTTTTCAAAGTCATGCTATTACAGCTACTTCCCCACTTGAAGTTCTTCACTCCGATATATGGGGACCTTCTCCTAGATATTCATGGATCTTTCCTCTGAGATTGAAATCTGATGCTCTTAAAGTCTTCATTTGTTTTAAGAAGGTCGTTGAACTTGAATTTGGTTGTAAGATTAAGGCTCTACAAACAGATATGGGTGGTGAGTATAAAGCCTTTACTTTTCCTTACTGACAATGGCATTCGTATCAGATTTTCATGCCCCTACACTCATCAACAGAATGGTATCTCAGAAAGGAAACATCATCATGTTGTTGAGACGGGTCTCACTCTTCTTGCTCATGCCAAGATGCCATTAAAGTTTTGGGAAGAAGCTTTTCTTTCAGCAGTCCATCTCATTAATCAACTTCCCTCTCCTCTCCTTGATATGCAAACACCTTATGAAACACTTTATCACAAACTTCCAGATTATACCTTTCTAAAACCCTTTGGCTGCAGTTGTTTTCCTTACTTGAGATACTATTCTTCACACAAACTTGATTTTCATACTACCAACAACTTACACAAGGGATATCAATGTCTTCACCCTTCTAGCAAAGTTTATATTTCAAGACATGTTGTTTCAATGAACTTGAATTTCCATATGTCCAACTATTTTCTTCAAAGCCATCTTCTCCTTCTCATGAACCTAGCCTTCCTTTATCTACCTTACTTCTTATTTCTCAGCTTCTTTCTTCCATTCCAATACATTCTAGTCCTACTTCCTCTTCTTCTTCTGTGCCACACTTTGTTTCTTTACCTGATCCTACTAATTTTTCCTCTGCAAACCAATCTTCTCCTTCACTTCAGTCCCCTGTTTTGAGTCCTGCTGTGTTTCCATCTGCACCTTCAACTTCTCTCCCTTAAGCTCCTGTCTCCGGTCATCCCATGCAAGCCAGGTCGAAGAATGTCATCTTCAAACCCAAAGTTTACACATCTGTTCATGCTGCTCCCATTTCTGTTGAACCTTCTTCAGTAATAGAAGCTTTACAAGATTCTAAATGGGCTAATGCTATGCTAGACGAATATAATGCATTAATCAAGACCAACACTTGGACTTTGGTTCCTTATGAGCAAGATATGAATATTCTTGGCTGCAAATGGGTTTTTAGAACCAGGAACAATTCAGATGGCTCCATCTCTAAGTATAAAGCAAGGCTAGTGGCAAAGGGTTTTTATCAAACCCCTGGTTTGGACTTCTTTGATACGTATAGTCCAGTTATAAAGTCATCTACTATCAGAGTTATTTTCTCCACGGCAGTCTCCAAAGGTTGGGATATTCAGCAAGTCGACATTAACAATGCCTTCCTCAATGGTGATCTTGAAGAACTGGTGTACATACATCAACCAGAGGGTTTCATTGATCCTAAGAATCCTTCAATGGCCTGCAAGCTTAATAAGGCACTTTATGGCCTTAAACAAGCACCTCGTGCTTGGTTTCATAAGCTCAAACATGCTCTCCTGAGTTGTTTCTTCTCAATCTGATGACTCTCTTTTCATAAGAAACACAGATTCTTCTTACATTCTATTATTGGTTTATGTTGATGATATATTGATCACAGGACCTAATTCATCATAAATTCAGATGCTTATTAACCAGCTGAGCAACACCTTTGCTCTCAAATCCCTTGGTTCTGTTAATTACTTCTTGGGTTTTGAAGCAACTAGAACATCTTGTGGTCTGCATCTTACACAGACTAAGTACATTACTGATTTGTTAGCTCGAACAAACATGCTTCATTGTAAGTCGTGTTCCACTTTGGCTTGTGTCATTACTAAGCTATCTTGCTACGATGGTGTTCCTTTTGATGATCCTTCTTTATATCGAAGTGTGTTGGGAGCTCTTCAATACTTAACCAATACAAGACCTGACATCAGCTTCATCGTCAATAAGCTGAGTCAATTCGTCTCAGCTCCTACTTCTACTCATGGACTTCATGTAAAAGGGTGTTGAGGTATCTCAAGGGATCCTGTACTCATGGTCTTCTCTTCAAGCCCTCTTCTTCTCTCTCTCTTGAAGCCTTTTGTGATGCTGACTAGGCCAGTTCTATTGATGATCACAAGTCTACGAGTGGTTATTGTGTTTTTCTCGGCAAAAATCTCATCACTTGGAGCTCTAAGAAACAGTCGGCTGTGGCTAGGAGTAGTGCTGAGGCAGAATATAGATCACTTGCTCAATCTGCTACCGAGGTTGTTTGGCTCCAATCCTTGCTGAAATAATTGGGTTTCTTGCTTCCCACTTGCCCTCTTTTATGGTGTGACAATACCAGTGTTCAAGCCTTAGCTTAGAATCCTGTTTTCCATTCACGTACGTAGCGCATTGAAGTGGATGTCCATTTTGTTAGAGACCAAGTTGTTGTGGGTCAATTGGAAGTTAGGCACATATCTACACATGATCAAATAGCTGATGTCTTCACTAAGGCTTTGTCAAATGATCGGTTTCACTCCTTGATTGCCAAACTGAACATTGTTTCCTCCATGTCCAGTTTGAGGGGGGATGTTAGCAGTAATAGTCGAGCATTAAGTGCTAATCTCTACAGCTGGCAGTCCAGCTCACAAAGCCATAGTTGAGCATGTTTCTAGAAGCTAGTGTTAGTGCTTCAACAGTTAAACTGTTAGTTGGTTAGTGTAGATTTTTTATAGTTTGTTAAACTATCTGACAAACTGTTATCATTCAATGGCCGTGATGAAGTTCGTTATAAGTGGATGGTCAAGATTATCTATGTATCTGTATATATATCAGCACCTCAGTTAATGAAATAGATTCTGAATTCTCTAGGATATTTTCCAAGAAAACATTAGTTGTGTTCTCCATTAGAGAAGCTTAACAACCTTCTCTTCTTTCTTCCTGTTTTGTTCTTCTTCCTTTGAAAGAATTGGTTTTCCTTGATTCTATTGATTCACCCATAGGTAATATATATACAATATTACAAATCAGAATATACATATTCTAAAAATAGAAGATTAGATATTCTAGTATAATCTATAATATGACAATTATACCATATTGACCAAATCAGAATATACATATTCTAAAAATAGAAGATTAGATATTCTAGTATAATCTTAATACCCCCCCTCAAGTTGGAGCATGGAGATCACAAATGCCCAACTTGCTAAGTAGATACAGAAACTTGCGCTTGCCAAGAGCCTTGGTGAAGATGTCGGCAAGCTGATCATCAGTAGACACATGAGACGTAGAAATAATACCGTCACGAATGGCATCACGCACATAATGACAATCAACTTCAATATGCTTGGTACGCTCATGGAAGACAGGATTTTGAGCAATGTAGAGTGCCGACTGACTATCACAATATAAGCGCATGGCTGGCGAATGTGTGACACCCAAACTCACAAGCAGAGCTTTGAGCCATTTCAACTCTAAAGTGACGGCAGCCATGGAACGATACTCGGCTTCAGCAGAAGACCGGGACACCGTATGTTGTTTCTTGGTCTTCCAAGAAATCGGAGAAGATCCAAGAAACATTATCCAACCAGTAAGAGACCGTCTAGTCAAAGGACACGTAGCCCAATCTGAATCGCACCAACCTGTTAGAGATAACTCACAATCAGTGCGAAGAAGAATGCCTTGACCCGGACACCCTTTTAAGTAGCAAACCGTACGAAGCGCCGCATCCCAATGATCCTGACGAGGGTGTTGCATAAACTGAGCCAAGATATGAACTGTATAAACCAAGTCAGGACGGGTGGAGGTTAAGTAAATGAGACGACCCACAAGTCGTCTATACCTTTCAGGATCGGCGAGCAAAGGGCCTTTGGCGAGAGCCAATGTGTGATTCTGCTCCATGGGAAAGCCAACGGGACGAGACCCCAATAAGCCAGTTTCAGCAATAATATCAAGAGTGTATTTTCGTTGACACAAGAAGATGCCCTCTGAATTACGAGCAACCTCAATACCAAGAAAATACTTCAAGGCACCCAAATCTTTCATATGGAAACACTCGTGCAAATAGGCCTTGAAATGGTCAACAGCGGAAGCATCATTACCAGAAATAATGAGATCATCAACATACACAAGAACATTAAGTTGTACCGATCCCTGATGTAGAGTAAACAGAGAATAGTCTGAATAAGACTGAAGGAAACCATAAGTCTTCAAAGAAGCAGCTAACTTAGCATACCAGCACCGCGGAGCCTGTCGTAGACCATACAAAGACTTCTTGAGACGACACACTAAACCAGGAGTCCGAACGTTGAAGCCAGGAGGAAGTTTCATGTAAACTTCTTCATCAAGATCACCATGAAGAAACGCATTATGAACATCCATCTGATGCAAAACCCAATTCTTGACCGCTGCAACTGCTAAGAAGGCACGAACAGTGACCATTTTTGCAACTGGAGCAAAAGTTTCATTATAATCAACCCCTTCAACTTGATGATTGCCAAAAATAACCAGACGAGCCTTAAGACGCTCTACTTGCCCATCCGCATGATATTTGATTTTGTATACCCATTTAGAACCAAGAGCCTTTTTATGAGGAGGTAAAACTGCCATTTCCCTGGTGCCATTAGCTTCTAAAGCAGCAATTTCTTTCTGCATAGCATCGCGCCAACCTTCATCTTGCATAGCTTCTTTAAAAGAACGAGGCTCAATGCCTTCAGTGATCGCTGCAAGAAAAACACGGTGTCGTGGAGAAAACTTATTACAATTCACATAATGTGCTATAGGATAAGGAGTACCTGAGGAGCTAGTAGAAGACGATGAACACTCAGATGGACTCGAAGATTGTACAGTGTGGGTAACAAAGTCACGAAGAAGAACGGAGGGACGCTTATCCCGCAACCCGCGCCCTAAGTCATCGGTGGAGGCAGGAGGAGACAGAAGTGCAGGGGGCACATGAGGCGATGTGGGATTCAGCACAATGTCAGTCCCAATTGCAGGGGCTGCATGATCATCAACCAAAGAAGTCTCCAAGTCTTCCAAAAAATCAACATCAATCCCCGCATTAGAATCAGGTGGCGACGAGGAATAAGCTGGCACTTGAGAAGTAGAAACAGTCTCGTAAGGAAATTCATTTTCATGAAACTTTACATCTCTGGAAACAAAGATGTCACCTGTCTGAAGGTCATATAATTTCCACCCTTTCTTCCCATGTGGATAACCAATAAAGACACACTTCCTACTTCGAGGAGCAAATTTATTACCTTTGGCCTTTTGATTATGGGCAAAAGCTAAACAACCAAAAACCTTAAGTTCATCAAACTCAGGTGCCTGGCCAAAGAGAATTTCAAAGGGAGTTGTATTGTGGAGCAAACCAGAAAGTTCTGTTAATGAGATACACTGCACCAAGCACACATTCTCCCCAAAAAGTAATAGGAAGATTGCCTTGAAACATCAAAGCACGACCCACATTAAGAATATGTTGATGTTTTCGTTCCACACGACCATTTTGTTGAGGAGTCCCAACACAAGAGGTTTGAAAAATAATGCCATGTGTATCAAAATAATCCAACATACATTTAAACTCCATACCATTATCACTCCGTACTAATTTGACATGTGTATCAAACTGGCGGGCAATCATAGCAAAAAATGAACAAAAAACTTGATAAACTTGTGTTTTTGAACGCAATAAATAAACCCATACAGCTCTTGAAAAATCATCCACCAAAGTCAAAAAATAATGTGCTTCACACAAAGAGGGTATCTTATTTGGGCCCCATAAATCACAATGAATAAGTTCAAAGATTCGACTAGCTTTACTATCACTAACAGGAAAACTATCACGTTTTTGCTTTGCTTGAGGACAAACTTCACGTGCTTTATTCAATTTCTTTCTAGAAGTACTGGAAGAAATAGCCGGAACTAACTTGACGACTCTATCTGACGGATGCCCCAGACGACGATGCCACAACTCAAAATCTGAAATCTCTGGAACCGTTACCGCACACACTGTAGGAATCCGCCGAAAATAATAGAGTCCATCCTTACGTTCACCGGCTCCAATCAGACTCCCCGAGCGTAGGTCCTGTATAGCACATAATGAATCAGTGAATTGTAAAAGACATTTAGAATCATCAATTAATTGTGACACCAAGATTAAGTTGCAATGTAACTGTGGTACAAATAAAACATGTTCAAGTATCAACCCATCAGTCAACAAAACGCGGCCAGCCTTAGTAGCAATGGCATGTGCGCCGTTAGGTAACCCAACTGAACATTGCGAAATATGATGAGTGTCCGTCAAACATGATTCAGTGCCAGTAACATGGTGAGAAGCACCAGTATCAATAATCCAGGAAAAAGAAGAGAACTCACCCATCATCTGATCATGCTGGCTATTATTTATCATATTCAATAAAATTTGAACCTGCTCCGGTTTTAAGTCAGGCAAAGAAATGCCAGAGGACTCATGAGAGGAGGCCACTGAATCGGTCCCCCCGCCAGCCACAGCATTTGCAGCGACGACCGTGGCAGCCACGGCTTTGGGCCGACCACGAGGAGCAGTCGGAGGAGCCGCAGGAGATGGTTGTGCATTGGGCCGTGCACTGCCTTGGACTCCACGGTTCCGATCTTCCCACCAATCCGGATATCCATGCGTTTTGAAACAAGTATTGTCATCATGACCCGATCGCTTACAAACAGAACAATACAATTTTGATTTATCGGGACGGGTAACACGAGCCTTGGGTCGTGCAGTTTGTAGAGCAAACGCATGGATTTCCTCCTTGTCCGCTCTATCTCGAGCAATACCCCGAGACTTTTCTTCCTGAAGACATGCTTGATACACACGATCGAGATCAGGTGAAGGAGAAGTGGACAACAAATTAGAACATACCGTTGCATATAACTCATCGTTAATGCCAATGAGAAATTGATGGAGTTTCTCCTCCTCCCGATCCGCAGCAAATCGACCAGCACATCACAAGTACAATTACCACAGGCACACGCATGGAGAGGCTTGAGACGATCCAATTCATCATACAATCCCATCAAACGAGTATAATAATCATCAATAGACATATTCGAAGTTTGCTTACAGTTGGTAATATCGGCCCTCAATTGTTGAAGGCGAGGACCATTGGCCATGCAAAACCGCTTCTCAAGATAATCCCAAAGTCATTTGGCTTCATCATGAAAAGGAATGGAGGCCGCCAATTTTGGATCAAGAGTCCGTGTGATGCAGGAAACAAGCATAGAATTGACAGTGTCCCAATCGAGTTGTTTCTTCTTCTCCGTCGGTTTGGTGAATGTCCCATCAACAAACACAAACTTTCGGCGAGCTTTCAAAGACAACTTAATTGCACGTGCCCATGCAATATAATTGTCATTAGAAAGGATCACGTGGGTGATCATATTCCCGGGTTGATCTCCAGACCCAAGATAATAAGGAGAATGGGGATCTATTTTCCCATCGTCGGCCATGATGATGATGGCTGAAGAAATCATAGAAAAAAAATGGGTAAGAGCTTGCTAGGCTGCTAGGGCTCTGATACCATGAAAGAATTGGTTTTCCTTGATTCTATTGATTCACCCATAGGTAATATATATACAATATTACAAATCAGAATATACATATTCTAAAAATAGAAGATTAGATATTCTAGTATAATCTATAATATGGCAATTATACCATATTGACCAAATCAGAATATACATATTCTAAAAATAGAAGATTAGATATTCTAGTATAATCTATAATATGGCAATTATACCATATTGACCAAATCAGAATATACATATTCTAAAAATAGAAGATTAGATATTCTAGTATAATCTTAATATCCTTCTTCTCTTCTATTTCTCTACTAATCTCTCAAACTAACAGTTATTAACATCGATCTAACTTCCATCTCACATTTTCTAGTAAATTTCTTCATTTTCTTCTTCTTATTATTAATATTATCATATTTATTTTTTATTAGAATTTTTATTTTATTTTATAGAATCAATGGATCAGGATGAGATTAAGGAGACACCGCCGAACATGAAGGAGTTCGAGGGGACATCCTCGAGCATGGAGGAGTCCAAAGACACACCATCAAACATCGTCACTTTGATGTTCGAGTTGGATAAGACCTGCAACTGTATAGGATGCTATAACAAAGTTCGCGATTGCATCGGCAAATATAAAGGTAATTCTGCATGGGATACAATTTTTGTTTTTTGTTTTTTTAAGTGCAATTTGAATCTTAGTTCTTACCGATTTTAAATTTGGTATTTCAAGATTAAAATCTTGAAAAAATATTTTTGAATTGGACCAACATTTTTTATTTATTTTTATTTTTTTTGTATTTTCAAGTCTCAAAATTTGGGTTGTTGAAGGTGCTATTCTTCTCGAGAAAGACAGAGAAGCGGCTCAGTACACTGTTGCACTAAAAAGGGGCGACAAAGATAGATTTCTGAAGAAGCTGCAATCTAAAACTAAAGTAAAAAATGTAATTGAACGTTGAGAAGGGGGTGAACAAAGGCGAAGACGAGTAATTGCATGTTTAGTTTCATAGATAGTTTAAATAAAGTCTTGATATTCGATTTATTCACTTAACATAGAGTGGTGAAAATAACAAGACATGTTAGCTTATGTTTAGGATGATATAATTTCAAGTGTAATCACACGTATGATCAGCTCATCCAGTGATTATATTCTTTCTAATAAGTAATGTTAGTACTCTTAATTCATTTTATATAGTCTACTAGCTGCAGTGTTCTTTTTCTACAATTATATAGCGACATATGATGAGATTAGCCCTTCAGCGATTGCGCATGAATGCTCACTAGAATTGAAACTACCTTGTCCATGCTTAGTCTTCTAGTATGATCTTTCATCAAGCAAGCTGCACTTAATTTAGCTATGGCAATTGCGAGGTCCATCCGCCGGTTTAGCCTGAGATTTGGATCAATAAACTCTTGGAGCTCAACCTTTAGATTCTCTCCTTCCATTATTGAAATTATTGCTTCCGATAATAATAGTTCTTTTCCACCATGAATTATTACAGCTTCCTTCCCAGTGATCAGTTCTAGCATCACAACCCCAAAAGCATATACATCCATCTTTGGCGTTACCAATCCAACCTCCAAGTACTCTGGTGCCATGTAACCCTTTGTGCCCACAAATTTCGTTGAAACCTTCTTCTCCACCAGGCTCATGAGATCGAAATTAGCAATCTTGGCCCTCAAATCTTTGTTTAGTAGGATGTTACTGCTCTTTATGTCCTTGTGCATATATGCTGGATCAGTGAACTTGTGAAGATAGTGAATTCCAGTAGCTATGTCAAGAGCAATCTGAATCCTCTGAATCCAGCTCTGAACCATGGGACTGTTCTTATTTTTGAGCCATTTTTTCAGACACCCGTTTTCCATGTACTCATAAACACCGTAGACACAGTTGTCATCTTCACATACACCATAAAGCTTGATGAGATTGCAATGGTTGATCTTGTTCAGCATTTGGACCTCCTTCGTGGCATCGGTGTTCATCTTCTTTATGGCTACTGTTTTTTTGTTCACCACTCCTCGGTATACTGAACCCTTTATCTTAAAATCAGAGCTGAAATTGTTTGTAGCTACTTTTAAGTTCTCGACTTGAAACACTTCTAATGCTCTATCCATGACAGCAATTTTGACAAGAATATCCTCTGGCAAAACCAAGTTTTTCCTTCCTTTCACTGAATCAATTTCTTTCTTGCAGGACTGGAACTTATAGGCTAAAGTAAGAAAGAAGACTAAAAGAAAAGAAGTTGCAGTTCCTACAGCTACACCCACATAAATTCCTTTCTTTGACTTCTTATTACTTCGATCAACCGGAAATATTGTGTAGGCATTATTAGTAAGCGACAAATTGGGTGGAGGATGAACAATAGTTTGCGAACTTAAAGGCTCGGTTAATAAAGGAACTAGAATTGTTGTGAAAGGGAAAATTGTTGGGTCTTCTTCAGAGAAGCTGTTAGCAGCAAGAGTACTGCTTTTGCTTGCATTGAATCGTTTACTAACAGTTGTAATGTTATCACCCCAAGTGATTGAATAAGTTAATAGGTATCTTGTGCCTATTTCAATTTGATCACTTGTAGGACAAGCACATCGAAGAGGTATTCGCAATTCAAAACCAGGCAATAAATCTATTGCACTATAAGGATTCTCACCCATAAGGGAATCACAAGTAGAAAGCCCTTGATATGTATCATTTGCAATACTGAAGTAAGTATCAGATCTACTTGGGATGATAAAAGAGGAGTTAGCCTGATAGTACTGACCCGAACAAGAGCAAGTTACAGGGACAATCATCTCTTTGTATGCAGGCAAAACTGCGTTCTTTGATACATTGTTGATGCGGGCAAGTACTGATGGATCCGAATATGTCAGTTTTGATATGGTGGCAACTGAGTTATAAGGAGCTTGAGATTTGAAGATCAGAAAGGTTTTGCAGGTTCTGTTTTTGCCATTGCAAGCATAAAGAAAAGATGAAGAAGGGTCTCCCCCTTCTGTGCTACCGCTGCAACCCAGTACTTTATTAGCTGAATATTCCTGCTGAGCACCAACATTAGAAGTTGAAAGACACAAAAGGGCTATGAAACGAAGAGTCTCATACATGATTCTTGCCATTATTACACCAGGATTTGCAAAATAGTGTTTTTTTCAGGGGAAGAGAAGGAAGAATGCAACTATAAAAAACGGGTGTTATGAAATTAAAAGAATAGCCAACAATTGCGTTCTTGACCAAACATAAATTTCACATTATTGTGGACCAAAGCAATCGTAAGATGGGACCCAAAGTTTACACGCTGAGGTTATATTGTCTTAATAAAGAATTCATAGTATTTTCAAACAGAAGACTTGAGAGATGAAGACTTGATCAAAGACAAAAGTTTCAATAAAAAAATGCAAGCAATTTAAATAATAAGGAATCTTTACACCCACCATGAATTTCTCCAATTAAATTAAAAACTTGCGATGTAAGCAACCGATCGAATTTTCAGCGAAGGGCAAGGCAAATGACATTTACTTAAAAAAAATTCCCCAGAAATGCTCTGTCTAGAGGTAGCCAAGCAAATTGTTTGTCATTTCGACTAATTAGTCAAAACCCACAAACGGTTTAAGTCGAACTGCATATTGCAAGAAACCTTTTTCTTTATTAATATAATGCAACTGAGAAGAGTCATTGACGAGTATTACTACTGTTTCCTGTAGGTTTCATGATTAACAATCTTTCATATAAGTATGCAGCCAAATGGGTTGAGATCTGTGATAAAATGAACAACTGATAATGAACGGGGAAGAACATAAAACAAGAGAAAATAATGAATTATGTTCAAACTAATATACTAAAAACCACAAGTAATGTAAACTTTTCGTGGGCGTTGCAATGTTCATGTAGGCCAGGACCCTAAGTTAGTTTTTATTGACATTGTCATCATCATTATTCTAGTTATTAGCCGTTGCAGTAGTAATAGCAGTTCGTTGTCCCTTTAAGATGCAAAAAATACGACTTGTACCTAGAAGATAGAAAGGAATGAAAACTAAATTAAAAGTGAGCAAACTTTGATCACCAGGACAAAAACCTAGAGAAAAAGATTGAGTTGAAATCTACTAAAGAAAACTTCTCATTCATATTTCTCTTTGCTAAGGTCCTTCATTGCCCAAGTAAAATATGGAACAGTAAAACATAAAAGATATAACAAGACAGTAAAACCAGCAGCATAGACTGCAACTGCAATTACCAAATCCTCCATTTCCCCGAATCTCGTCCATAAGAAGTAACACTCCAATAACTAAACAAAGAATGCCACTGGCAGCACTGTCATGTAGCGTATGAATCACCCAACTAGGCGAGATGACAAAGAGGAGAAAGCGAGACACTGCAAATAGGTTATCAAGTGATTAATCATAAACACTGGAAGCAAGTATATAGATTGTCGGAAAGCATAAAGTTAGATCAATATCTTGTGTAAAAGTAACAATATGGATGTCACCTGAAAAGTCTAAAGGAAAGAAGAGGTGTGCTGCAACCGCAAAAAATGCAATCCAATGTCCAATCTCTCCTCTGTGATACATCTCAGGAAAATTAGTTCACATAAAACAATGGGAATGAATTTTGAAATGATGCAGCAGCAAGAAAAAGAGTAACACACCTAAAAATGTTGAGCAGCACTGTTGGAAGACTTGATAAGAGATAAGCTACTAACAGGGTAGTCTGAGTGCGTGATTTTCTTGTTACTCTGTTAATTATTATCAGCAATCTGATGATGCAAAAGAATAAATTATGTACCAAGTGCATAGTTAGATAATTCACTAGAAATTGCAGCGAAAATGCAACTATGTTTGGTGATAATGCCCAAGAAACATATGGAGGCACCTAAAGTTCAGCGTCTATCATAGACACAAGCTGTGACATGAGTCTACGCCAATGAATTCTTTTCTTTTCTTTTCTTTTTCTCTTTTTTTTGACAAGAAGCATACTTAATATAAATAGAGAAAGAGAAGTCTTAGGGGACGAGATGTCCCAAAGGAACTACAAAGTTTCAAGGATAATGTTCCATCTGAATGTCCAATCCACAAAACTGTACCCCAGAGACAGCTTCCAGGAACTAACCCAGGTAGCAAAACAAAACAAACTTTGCTCCCATAGCCTACCATTATTAGTACAACAGTCATTAAAGATCCTATTGTTCCTTTTCAGTCCAAATACACCACATAATAGCAAAATAAATACATACGCCAATGAATTCTTTAGGAAATTAAGAAATCCATCAAAGTGGTTTACATTATAATGCGTAACAAAGATTAGAAAAATGCCTATACCACAATCAATAATCACAGTGTAAGAAAACATATTATAAAAATATGGTACAGTCATTCAAACTTATATACCAAGTATAACATGTTATATTATGAAGCCAAAATAATTATTTTATTATTTTATGTATGAAATTATAATTATACCCTCATGTAGAGTTAGTATAAAAACCCAATTATAATTAGGATTTATGTGAGATGAGATAGATTGAGAGATGAGGAGAATTGTGAGAGAGTGCTCATAGAGTGGCTTCCCATTATAAACCTCTATTGATAGTGGATTGAGTGTTGGTGCACTCCGTGGACATGGGAATTTCTTCCCAAACCACGTTAAATCTCTTGTCTCCGTATTTTCTCTTTGTGTGTATTTGCAGTTTCTTGGGTTTATTCCCTAACAACTGATATTAGAAACGATGGTTCGGCTGAGACGTATGTATGTTAAGGTGGAGCACGCGAGTGTGCTCATGGTCGCGAATGGTTCCTTGAGTTCCTCCTCCTCCTCGAGATGATGGCGACAGCTGATCTGCAATGGATCGTGATGAAGTTGGATTTCAGTCCAAGGTGAAGATTTGTTGGGTATGCGTGGACCGAAATAATAGTCCCACATCGGATATGAACAATTTCATCACATGAAATATAAGTTGGGATCTCACCCTCATTAGTACCGAGGCCTTTTGGAGTAAAACCTCACACTTAGGCCCAAAGGTAGTTAAGTTGCGGAAAATATCGGTACTAGTAGAGATTCAGGCGTGCCCAACAAGTGGTATCAAAGCCGATGGTTCGGCTGGGATGCACGTATGTCAAGGTGGAGCACGCAAGTGTGTTCATGGTCGTGGATGGTTCCTCGAGTTCCTCCTCCTCGAGATGATGGCGACAGTTGATCTGACATGGATCATGCGGTGTGATCATGATGAAGTTGGATTTCGGTCCAAGATGGAGATTTTGTTGGGTATGTGTGGACCAAAATAATAGTCCCACATTGGATATGGGCAAATTCATCACATGAAATATAAGTTGGGATCTCACCCTCATTAATACTAGGACTTTTTAGAGTAAAACGCCACACCTGGGCCATCTCACCCTCATTAATACCAGGACTTTTTAGAGTAAAACGCCACACCTGGGCCCAAAGGTGATTAAGTTGGAGACAATATCAGTACTAGTAGAGATCCAGGCTCGTCCAACAAGTGGTATCAAAGCAAATTGGACTGCGTTACTATTTCATTAGATCTTTGCTTGATGATGGGGTGCTGACACAAGTGAAGATTCAAGGTAGCAAGAATCCAGCTGACATGTTGACCAAAACAGATACTACAGAAAATCCAGCTGACATGTTGACCAAAACAGATACTACAAAAAAACTGGAGTTGTGTGCAGCTTTAGTTGGCCTTTAAGGTTGAAGACATGACTTTTGAGTGCACTAGTTTCACTAGCCATTAAAGACAGATGTTTACAAGTGTTTTAGTCTTTAAGTGGGAGAATGTTGGAATGTGAAGCCTAAAATAATTATTTGGTCTTTAAGTGGGAGATTGTTATATTATGAAGCCAAAATAATTATTTTATTATTTTATGTATGAAATTACAATTGTATCCTCATGTAGAGTTAGTATATAAACTCAATTATAATTAGGGTTTATGTAAGATGAGATAGATTGAAAGGTGAGGAGAATTGTAAGAGAGTGCTCCCAGAGTGACTTTCCCAAAGTGACTTTCCATTATAAACCTCTATTGACAGTGGATTGAGTGTTGGTGCACTCCGTAGTCGTAAGGATTTCTTCCCGAACCACGTTAAATCTCTTGTCTCCGTATTTTCTCTTTGTGTGTGTTTGCAATTTCTTGGGTTTATTCCCTAACATAACATATCATAGACCACCATTCTACTACAACTGGAGCTAAACCCTAAATCAAAATATGATGAAGGGGAATGTGGATTCTCACATCAATATAAAAGAATCAACAGCTAGCTAGCAAATTCTATCACAAATGGAGCTAAACCCTAAAAAAAAAATACATGCATTCTTTCATAGAATTGGCAACTATTTCAGTATGGGTGAAACAGAATGAGATAAGAATTCCCAGAAAGCAATACCAAAACATGCTTTATTTCGGGTTGTACATATTTGAAAGCTATTATTTTTTTGTAAAAAATCAAGCCAATTTAACAATAACAAGAAGAAGCAGACGAAGAAGAAAGCTAATAATACTAACATAGCAGAAGCGGTTCCTCCCCACTGAAACAAGGCCCGAGCCTTGTGACCTGACCCCGCTGGATCCGTATCTGAGCCTGCGGTGTTCAGCAAGTGGTTGGTCACCGAAATCACATGGTTTTCCATGGCAGATTTAGGCTCGACCGTAGAAAGAAAATCATGAATTAAAGACACTCCTGCTTCAACTCTGATAAGGGGAAAGTCTTCACCTTTTCTCCATTTTCTCTATTGTAGGTCCACTTGAAAAAATTATTTAACATAAACTGTGTGACCCTTTTTCCTTAGGCACCCACCCATGACCATGAGCAACAAAAATAACGAAACCACTTTGTAAAGCAACGGAAATCAATGTTAGCTCTATAAATGCAACACCTTGATGTTGATGTAGTAGCAGTAACTCATCAACGACACAAACGCCACGAGTAACACGTTGATTTGGACTACCTTGACTCCCAATAATACAAAATGATCCAACGGCTGAGAAATGGTTCTGACGTGCTCATTCAGGCTAACATACTATCATCCGCATCTTAGACTTTGAGGTGTTGATTGCTAACGTGGCGCCATCAGAACTCATTTATACTTTTGGGTGATCCCGTATTCCCACTCATCTACCACATTATAATCGTGCTAATCATATTTTTTCAACCATCTAACAGTCTGGTGTTTGTTAGGCAAAAAAACTCCCTCTAACGACCACGTGGCAACGTCATCAGTTTGGCCATTCACTTGTGTGGTCAACAATTTGTGGAACTCGCGTAAACACATTTGCAGTCAAAATCAGATAAAAAAAACGCCACGGACAACACGAGGAGAGTCTCGAGCAGAGAGTGATAAGATTCCAACGTATAATAAACATAAATTTCATGTTACTAATTAGGAGTGTGTTTTATTATTTCCCGTCTTAGAGAGCTCGCTATCGTGCGCACTCTTTTTCCATGGCTCTCTGTCTGCAATTCTGCCGATTCTCAACCCGACCGGAGCTGTCCTTGCCGGAGAATTCCGCCGGACTAGGGTTCTGTAGGTTCCGGAAACCGTTCTCCGTTCGTTGCCATGGAGAATCTCCTTCCGGATCTGCCGTCGGCACAACCGTCGATTCGGATTTCGATGCGAAGGTGTTTCGTAAGAATTTGACCAGAAGCAAGAATTATAATCGGAAGGGGTTTGGACACAAGGAAGAAACCTTGGAAGTGATGAATCAAGAGTACACAAGTGAGTTCTATAATCTCTCTTGATTCTTTCTTCTTGTTTGTTCTGCTGCTTATGAGTTTTTGTTCGTTTGATTGAGGAAAATGCAAATTTTTTTTTTCAGGTGATGTGATAAAGACGTTGAAGGAAAACGGAAACGAGTATACGTGGGGGAATGTTACGGTGAAGCTAGCAGAGTCGTATGGATTTTGCTGGGGAGTGGAAAGGGCTGTTCAGATAGCTTATGAAGCGAGGAAGCAGTTTCCGAAGGAGAAAATCTGGATCACCAACGAAATTATTCACAATCCGACTGTTAATCAGGTATACGAACGTCTATTTTGCTTCTGGTAAATAAGATCTTCAGTTGTTATCGTAGTTTTCTTTTTCGTACAGTTTGATTTCTCTAGTATCGTCACAGCTTTTTGGATGAAATTAGTCAAATTGAGAACAATTTGTTGGTTCTTACTTCGCACCTTGAGGATTAGCTTTTTTGCAGTGTCTTTTGTACAGAATAGTATTTTTTTTCCTTCAATTTGCTGTCTTGTTCTGAGGAGTTAGTCTAGGGCATACTCCTTCATTCTAATTACGGGGCAACATAGTTGTCTTGTTGGATGATTTGGAAACTGCAATTTGTTTTTTCTGAATATCTTGACCATCTTAGTTCAAAGTCAGGCATTTTAGCATTGTTAATCATGTTAAATCATTGTTTATGACTATGGCCCTTATAATGCAGAAGCTTGAAGCTTGATTTATGGTCGTCATGAATATGGAGCATCTGCAATTTAGATATGTTATTCTTTTTTTTGTTACCGGTTTTCCAACCCCTTGGAGGTGTCCTCCTACCCTTCAGGTCGAGACTAATCCTCCCGGAGTTCGAGCAAACTGCAGGGTATTTCTCGCGGCCCTCCCCAAAGTGGGTATAACTCCACAGGGAAGGGGGAAGTTCGAATCCGAACTTCCTGCCTGCCCAGTGGGGGTGAGCCACCCATCCAACTCACCCACGCCACTTTGGGTAAATTTAGATATGTTATTCATCAAATCTGTTTCTCATACTGGTTGAGCCCATATACTGGTTGACACAAAATCCCATTTTATTCTGATTATAATTACTATTTTTATTTTCATACTCATTTTGAAACAACTAAGATGGATAATACAAGCACTTCAGGATCAGATTTAATGCTGAGTCCACAGATTGTACCATAGTGGCTAAAACATCACACTTGACCTTTATGCTTCTGGTCACAAGTTTGCAAAATTGAGTACCAGTCTTGTCCATAGCAAACATGGTTGTCAGGATCGGGATCCGAACGATCCAAATCTTGTAAAATGAACCGGATCAGTGTAGGATCGTTTTATTGAGTGACTCAAGCCAGGATCATTAAGATCGGGATCCTGGTCGATTCATTTTTTTTCTTTTTCTCTTTCTCTGTCTCTTTTTTTCATTTCTTCTTTTCTTCTTCTACTTCCATTGTTTGGCCTTCAATTATGACACCAGATTTTGTAATTTTATCATATATATGATATATTTTGTGTAGACATTGAAATTTAGATCATATTATTGTACTTTATAGTTTATACATTGATAATTTTTGTGGTATATGGGTTGAACACTTAAATACATGCATTTTGATATATTACCTTCACACTTACGTGAAATTGACTTAATAAATGGTGTAGGAGATGGAAGGATTTGAAACTTGATCTCCTTGTCAACATTTTGTACGCTTGGGATCTACCTTTTGTGCTTCATTCCCAATATTTTGGATTAGTTTATGTATTAGAAGTGTTAGTTTACTTTTATTTGACATCTTTATGTATATTTAAAATGTAATTTGATCGATTTGTAGAATCTTACAACTTCCCTCAATGATCCTACTTAGGATCTCGATAGCAGATGACCTTTGGGTTTTATTCATTTTAATGATTAAACCTATGTCATATACATTATATAAGAGGGTTAGAGAATGTTGATGTTGGATATTTTGTTGTTCTGTTGGTCAGGTATCTCTGGGTTTCCTTGCATGGATGTTTTGTTTATTTATCATCTCTAAACAAGGAAAGGAGCTAGCATGGAAAGGACGATTGACCCTTGATTGGAAAACCCATCTGCATTTAATTATACAGATTGTCTTGCATGTCTTTCATCTTTTAAATTTGATGTCTAACTTGCTGATATACGATTTTTTTTAATGATAGTAGGAAAAACACTTTTAGGACCTCTCTCCAACACCCATCACACACTGTACATTCCATAAGATGCATCCTAAACTGCAGTGTATATGGTTTTTTGCTTGATGATTTTCTAGAGGATGACTTCTAAGGTGCACTCAATGTTAATGAACTGTGATTTGGAATTTGAGCAGATCATGTTTCAAATGCCTCAAACTCATTTTATACGCCAAAATGTTTGTTTTGATTACTGCATAGAGTTAATACCTCATGGTCATTATTGTCCAAATGTTCTCCAATTATATTGCATTAGGAACTTGTTTTCTGCTCCATTTAATTATATCCGAACCCTTTTTTATTTTTTTATTTATTGTATAATTTTTTTTTGTAATGGTATGTTTTAGTCTTTGATACAACCCGAGTGTATTTGGCCCTTTCAATTGACCCTCTATAGGGTTCAACCTGTTATTTCTTCCCACTAATGTTATATTGTTATTACTTCTCCATCAATTAAATCTTCTATCCATAGAATATAATATTGTATTATAGGCATTTCTATTTCTTCATATTTTGGCTTCTATGAGGTCTCTTTCTTTGCTACAAAGGATAAAAATCGTGACTTTGTACGATCCATATGTAGAAAGCCTATTTTTTTGCCAGTATTTATTAGCGGATTTTTTATTTCTTTCCCTCTTTCTATAATGGAGATAGTCGCACGTAATGACAGATTACAGCCATATTATGAAAAGCTTGTGGTAAGAATGGGTTTCGCTCTAGTGCCCGGAAATAATATTCCAAAGCTTTCGTATGTTCTTCGTTCTCCTAGATAAAGAAAGGATGAGAGTCAAAATAAACTAAAAAGGGCAGTGATTCAAATCAAAATTTCGCTGGTACCCTATATCAAAATCAAAGTAAAATAAAAAAAATCAAAAATAAGGGCAAAGAATACCAAACCAATGTCGTATCAGACCTCTTATCTCATTGTAGTTGGATCTCCAATCTTTTGGAATGTCCCAAATTCTACTTGAGCATCCAAATCCGGGTCAATACCAACAAAAACATCTCTGAACAAGGTTCTAGCGCCATGCCAAATGTGTTCAAAAAAAGAAGAGCAAAGCAAACGAAGCATGTCCAAAAGTGAACCAACCCCTATGAAAAACACCATCAGAGCAAATGCATTTTAACATCCCTGTATCTACTTTATTCACTTTGTGATGATGCTTGCTATTGTATTTGCAAATTGCAATTATGTAAACCTTAGCTTTCAATAGCCTTTGGGAATTCGCACCGCATTGATAAAAAAGAGGAAAGTTCTATTGCTGGGTTTTAATTTGTAAATTCAAGATATAGCATAACCAAATGATTTGCTTGTACATCAAAATGGGAAAAACAAGAGAAAGGGGGGCGGGATTGATCTCAGGTACAATGATTGGTGGGTTGATGGAGAAGGAAAATGTATGAGTTCATGGAAAATGGCCAATGGAAATGTTTTTCATGAGATTCAAAAGCTTTAAGCTGCATCTAAAAGAAGATGGGGAGGAAATCATATTGGAGAAGATCAATGGGATGAGGAAGGTCTTTATTCCAATGGATCTTGGGATGACTGCCTGGCTTCTAAAAAGTCTATTGGCGGCTCAAGTCAAAAGATGCAACGGCAGTTTTAGGCATAATCATGGCAAGAGATTCCTGCTGTTGTTCTTCCTGTGCATCAATTTGTGCATCTGCAAATAGGATGAGGAATCTTCCCATCATTTGTTTGTAATGTGTTCGTTTGTGAGATTGGTTTGGGAGAAATAGCGAGAGTGGTTACCACATTCACTGCTCTATGCTAGCAATATTGGCGAGCTTTTCTCCTTCCTTTCATCAGTTAACCTCAGTCTAGTTGTAGAGCCTATTGGATCATGATCACCTTCTTTGTTCTGTGGTGTGAAAGGAAAGATAGAAATAAGAGAATTTTCACATGGAAAGAGTCAAATGTAGCTAGTGTGTGGGATTCCTATCTTTTCCTTGCATCATACTGGGTTTTCGCTTTTAACCTTTCTAAAGGGTATAGTTTGAGTGAGTGGTTAAAAGTGTGGGGGCACATTATTGGCTATTAAGTCCTTTAAGCACTTGTGTTTCTTATTGAAAAAAAAAAAAAAAAAAAGATATAGCATCACCAAGCATAACCTTTTTTGGTGTTTAGAACCCAATAAGTGTGCCAAGTGTTTTAAAAGAGATTACACGATTGCTTAGTTGTCAATGAACCTACCCTTTCCCTTCATTCTCCTTTGTTTCCATGCTCATGCACATTGCAGATAATGACGCAATTGAACCTTGATGCTATAGCTGCAAAATTGCATTTTTTATATAAATATTTAGATTCTTATCATCACCTTGATCAAGGATTTGCTTCTTTTCTATCCTCGGGTTTTAAGCTGATTGTTATTATTGATTGGATGTTTTCTATTATTATTCTTCCAACACCCCTGTTAATATCTCTTGTTTGGTATTGCAGAGATTGGAGGAGATGGAGGTTCAGAATATCCCTGTCGGAGATGGGAAGAAACACTTTGATGTTGTTGATAGTGGTGATGTTGTGGTTTTGCCTGCTTTTGGAGCTGCAGTGGATGAAATGTTGACTTTGAGTGAGAAAAATGTACAAATAGTTGACACTACATGCCCATGGGTGTCAAAGGTAGTGTTTCAAGAAATGAATCCCATGTTTATAAATCAACTCAAAAACCTTATTCAAACTATTTAGTACCAACTACATGGATCTTGTTCACTTTCTTACAATTGGAATCTATCTAGGGCCTTAGTTTCTGATAGATCTAAGGCGCTCACGTGACCATGTCTTCATCTTAGCAGAAATGATTTGTGTTAAAGATCCAAACACTGAATCTGACTTTAGTTTACAGCAAGTGTCCACTTGATGCAAGCATCTGCACGCATTCGAACTATTTATTCATATTAAATTTGTTTTTATTCTCTTTTTATAATTTATATTCTAATATTTTTTGAAGGTCTGGAATACTGTTGAGAAGCACAAGAAAGGAGAATACACTTCCATTATTCATGGTAAATATTCCCATGAGGAGACTGTTGCAACTGCATCATTTGCAGGAAAGTATATTATTGTGAAGAACATGACAGAGGTACTACTTTGTATTCTTTTGCCATCAATTTGGCTTGTTATATTTGAATTCTCCTACATTGCCTATATCGGGAAGAGATGGAATTTATAGTGTCTGAAGCGTTGAATTGAAAACAGGCAATGTATGTGTGTGATTACATTCTTGGAGGTGAACTTGATGGATCTAGCTCAACAAAAGAGGCTTTCCTCGAGGTAACTCATCTTGCTTCTTCTGCTTTGTTTTCTGAATTTCATAATTTAAATCTGAGTTTCTAATAAGGTTACTGGTGCATCTACAGAAATTCAAATTTGCAGTTTCAAAGGGGTTCGATCCAGACATGGATCTTTTGAAAGTAGGCATTGCAAACCAAACAACAATGCTGAAGGGAGAAACAGAAGATATTGGTGAGTGAATTTAATACCTTTTTTTTTTATAGTAAACAAACATATTTATTTATAAAACAATAAAAAAGGTTCACAAAATAAACAGAGTACTAGAGGTACTCAACCAATACAGAGAAGAAAAAACCAAAAAAATCAGAACACAACCATTCTCAACAACAACATCACATCTCACATCCTGCATTCACTCCAGTTCCTAACCCATTCGTTGATGGAGTAGTCCCCATTAATTCTATAAGCCAATAACTAAGAGCTTGCCTTTAAGATTACTTCATTCCACACCTCCTCCACGTTCCTAGCAACACTATCAAAAATACGATGATTGCGTTCCAACCAAATCATCCTCAGCGTCGCAAGGTTGGCTGACCTCATAATTTTAACCTGGCTGCCTTGAATGCCTCGAATATGACCCGCCAACAAGCAATCTTCACTTGAATGAGTCAATTTAATGCTTTGAAGTTCTATTATTTGCAAAGATTTCCTACTGCTGACATTTATTTGATACTGGTTCTGATTTTCCAGGAAAATTGGCTGAGAAAACTATGATGCGCAAATATGGAGTAGAGAATATTAATGATCACTTCATCAGCTTCAACACAATTTGTGATGCCACTCAAGTAGGCCCCTCTTTCTTCGCCTTTAGCTTCCGTCTCTTTACCATTTTCTTTTAACATTTTGTTTTATTATCTTTCAGTATATCCATTACACACTAGAGGCTATCAATTTATACATAGAATAGTTTTTGTCAGTTTTCTTTTTCTTTCATTTGATATTGAATTGGTTTTATATGCACCTGTTAACTTGCATAATTGCATATGAGATGTTGTTGGGAACATAAACACTCTATGTTATAGTATGCGATATTGGTTTTTGTTGTCTTTATGTGACATATATTAGATTAAGCCTGTGGCATTGTTTGCCTGAATTTAGAAGCATTGAAGGTATTTGGCATTGTAGAGCTCGGTTACAAATTCAACTCAGTCACTATATATAGTTCGGCATATAGGCTCTCGAATATTAAGGGGTGTACCCCAAGTACTAGCTCTCGTCATTGCAGGGTTTGGAGTATGGTTGATGTACGTGGCCATATCTTTCCTTCATGGAGGGTCTACTTCTAGGATTCAAACCCAGACATACATTCTCAGACATGTTGTTTAAAACTTGACACATTGAGTTCCAAAACAGTTGTTTAAGAAGTGCATCATCAATAGGCAAGAATTCTGTTAGTTGGAAACTTGGAATATGATAAGCTTAGCTTCTGTTTTATTGGACTTCATGGTCATTTATATAGACTGTTCTCAAAACCAAGTCCTCACATAATTAATATTTAATATTTGCAACTCTTTATTATTTATTGTTATTTTAGTTTTGTTTTCTTTATATTTTAGTTCACTAGTGAAGGCTGAAGTTAACTTACATTACCTTATCTACTAGTTTTTTCTTTAAATTATAGCATTTTTTCATTAAATTACTTCGATTATGGAGGAAGAGGAACGGAAATATTCTCATCTGTACTAGTCTTACGACTTTTCCTTTCAGTTTTTGGCAAAGGTCTTCTCTCTCCATGATGTTTCTTTTAATAGCTTTCTAGTATAAATTAGTTCATACGAACTGTAGTTCTTCTGATTCAGCAGTTCAACTTACTAGGTCTTTTAAAGATACCATGTCTAAATTGGCCAAATTGGTATCTTGCCAAGTTTTGCAACAACCCATCCCATTCCCAGCTCAAAAACTTTTCACTTTATTTTTATTTTTATTTTCCCTTCTGAATGGTGTGAACATACTGTTAGGTCTGTTGCATAACCCTACAATTTGCAATTTGTTGTCATTTTCAGGAACGGTAAGATGCAATGTACAAACTGGTGGAGGAAAAACTAGATCTCATTTTAGTGGTTGGTGGATGGAATTCAAGTAATACCTCCCACCTGCAAGAGATTGCTGAGCTCCGTGGAATTCCTTCCTATTGGATTGACAGTGAGAAGAGAATTGGACCAGGAAATAGAATAAGCTATAAGTTGAATGTAAGTTTTTTTGGGGAAGAGATCTGACTTCTTAACAAGGTTCTGCAATGTCATTTACATTAAATTTCCCCATACCATGTGGTAAGCGTAGTTGTTATTTGTTGTCCCAGCACGGTGAATTGGTAGAGAAAGAAAACTGGCTACCAGAGGGTCCGATCACAATTGGTATAACGTCAGGTGCTTCTACTCCAGATAAGGTAACCATATAGTAATTTTGATTCCAAAGGTGCCTAGAACTAGAATCCATGTGCAAATATGCTTGCCACATGGAGAATTTGCTTGCTTGCACGAAACTCATGCAGTTTGTGACACGTGAAAAAAGAGAACGAAAAACTAATTCACAGCCAAAGTTTCACGCAAGAAGCATGGCTCTGTAACGACATTACTTCATCTGTGATGAACTCATCCAAATGCCCTGTATTCCCTGGCGTCTTACATGTCTCTTGCACTAGTAATATTTGCAGTCTTGACTAGAGGCTAACAGTGGGTTCTATTTCTTCATTGATTGTCACTAGGTGATTGGATATTTCCTTGGTAGTTCGGATCCTTACATTTGGGAGTTTTTGCATCTGATTCTTGGTTTAATTTGCTTGATCAGGTGGTGGAGGATGCCCTTATCAAAGTGTTCAACATCAAAAGCCAGGAATGCCTACAGCCAGTATGACTTTGGACCCTCTGGGTATTTAAGAGGAATATGTTGTCGATCCTTCAAACACCTGTATTTGGTAACATATGTAGATTTGGTAACATATGTAGAACTATACAAATGAATGCCAACTTGGGTTTTTTTTTATTTATTTAAATTATAATATAATATATATATATTTTTAAATAATTTAATAAAATCTGTGGTATGCAACTTGGGAACTATGCATACACCTACAACTTGGAAATTCTTTATATATAGGCGGACCCATCCATCGAAAAAGGATTAAATGTTTAGTAAAGCAGATGAAAGGGCGGGAACTCTGAAACGCCTGTGTCAAGCACGTGCAAAGTAGAGAGAGCCCATAAGGCTATTACGTTACCCAAGCACGAGGTGTTCGATACCCATGCGTTATTTAAGTTGTGTTTAGTTAAAAAATGCGTTTGATTAGTCGAAATTTAAAAATAATTTTTTAAAATTTATAAAAAAAATATTATTTTTAGAAAATAAAAAAATATAAAATTTTGAGCTTTTAATATTTGAATTACGAACCAACGCTTGGATCATAACGTGTTATTAGTTGAACTTGGGGGAACATGCGCGCACTAGCTAAGTATCTGCCCGGGTCCCAAGAGCATCCCATACAAGTATTATTTTAATGGTTGATATTGATGTAAAAACATGGTTTGATTGTATGAATTACTCATTAGCTTGCGAATAAAGACACTATCTAAAGGTGCTGCGGTCCAAAAAAAAAATCTTATATGAATACCGAAATAATTAATTCTTAAAGTAGAATTAAACCCAATCCTTTTGTAATTTTAGTATTAACTGACGGCGACTCATCTCATCTCATTGGATGAGACCATGTGATGTTACGAATGCAAAACGTGGCCATGTTATCTTCAAATTCTGTAAGAGTGGATCCTCGACCACATCCCTTGACATCGACATTGCAGATGACGACAATAGATTTGACACCACGCAAGGCAGCGGGTTGCCGCGCACCGTAGATGCGGCTTTCTGTTGTATTTGTCCCAAATAATATTATTTTACGGAAAAAAAAAACGTCCTTACCTGCTTGCCACGCCACTGCACATAATGCCACGTTTCTCCTTCGCAGAGCCACGTCCTTTTTTTTTCTTTTTTTTTTTCAAAATAAATCAATAAATGTCGGAGAGTTAACTTTTTCACAAAATTATATTAGGCAAGTGTATAATGTAATCACCTCTTAATTATTTTAAAAAATATTTTTACGAGTTAAAAATTATACATATATTGATATGGTGTATAATAAGGTTTTTTTTTTTTTTTCATAATGAGGTAATGTAGTGTATTAGGGGTGTAAACCAACACGACTAACCCTATCGAATCAAAACCGACGAGTTATGTTAGATTAATCTAGTATAAAAAAATTTAATTTAAACTATTCAGATTAGGTTACGGGTTAGGAGTTTAAAAAATCGATCTAACCCAATTTGAACTGAACTAATTTGGTATTATGATATGGTGGTGAATAAATATAATTTTATTTAAAATATTTTGATATTTTATGGTTAATTTAAAATAGTTATCAAATTTACTTGTTAATATAGTTATATTTGAAATTAAAACATTATATGTTTGATGTCTATTACTGTAAAATTTGTATATAAAATTTATAAATATAATTTAACTCATTTTAAGAGTCAAGATTTTTAATCGAAATGACCAATTTAACTTAATTCAAACTAATTTAAATTAAATTAGATTAAATTAAGTTAAAAGATAATTTAATTTAAGTTGAATTTTAATTTTTTTAACCTAAACTAATTTAAGTTAAATTAAAATTTGACTCTATCATAATCCAACTTAACCCGTTAGACCTGTTCAATACACCAGCTTAATATAGATTTTGGTACGTTATTTTAGCACTCTTCAAAAGTTTTTTTCATATTATACATAAATAACGTCACATCGTGATAAGAATAGCCAAAGGAACCCGACGTATTCTCATCCGGTAAAATGTAACCACTAGGAGTTTTTAATATATTTTGCAAATTTATTTCTGACAAACCCGAAATAATGGTTGTGAAGACTGAAGATCAATTGAGTTTTATTTTTACCCTTCTTATCGTGACAGTTGTCAGGATAGCAACGTGACACAGTAATAGAATGGGTGCAAAAATGCGATCTGCAATAGTGAAGGGACCTCTTGACAAAAACATAAAAATCTTAGACAAAAAAGAAAAGAAAAGAGTGAAGTGACCTTGTTGGTAGACTAGGGTTGTGACCCAAGTTGTTGATATATATATATATATAATCATAGCCTCTGTTAATATATTAAAAAATCATATGGTTGGTTGGTTGAAGGAACTATAAGTTACAGTTGAAGTATTCATTGTGAGCCCGATTATCCATTTTTATTAAAAGAGATGTACTCGCTCTTATGAATCTGTAAATCTAGAAGTATTAGTCTTGCTTAAAAAAATAAAAAATTATATAATTAGCCAATGTGAAACATCATATTGTGAAACCAAATTATTTAAGTACACTAATATTATTACTGGAACAATGTGTTAGCATAGTCAATCTAAGTAAAATGATATACAGGATACGTTAGGCTTATCAGGATATTAGAGTATTGATTTTGCAAAAGCTTTTAAGTTTAAGTCTTATTATTTGTATTTATATGCCTACACAGAAAAATATGGTGCATTATTAGACTTTCATCTATTGACTATATTAGGATGAGTTAGACTTGCATCTTTAACTTTGCATGGAAGAAGTGACAAAGGAGAAAAAATACTATATCTAATGTATATGTTAATATTTATTTATTTTCGCTTAATATATATAATTGAATCGACAGTTATAACTTTTAGGTCAATTAGTAACTCTAATATAGTATCAGAACACTTTTATTCAGAGGGGTCTCATGTTTAAACCTTTTCGCATAAATCAATGGTTGATCAGTTTCTAACGGTTTAAGTGACGAGCAACCTTTCTCTTTGCAAGCCAGTTTTCAAAAATGAGTAATGCAAAGGGTTTTATCCCAACGAATATTCGAAGAATTAATATCAATGCTGCTACATAATGACTTGTACATGGAAGAGTTTCACATGTGTACTGTACTGTGGCACTGAGGAAAGTGCAATTCATTGAGAAAGAAGAGGGAGATGTCAGCTAATGTAAATGTTTGGACGTGTACAAATGTAACATTTGGTAACTTCTAGTGGAGCTAAGGTAGCTTTACATTTTAACTCCATTCTATCCACACTATGTCTTCACCGAATCCCACTCTACACGTACAATACGTGTCCTTATTCTGCTTTCCATTATAAAATTCAATTTTAGGTGTCTTCCTTTTGTGCATTAGCAACACAAGAAGAGCCAGGTGTTTCGGTGGTAGCTAGAGAAGAAAAACATTCGAATATGCTTGGTCTCCTCTGTTTCCTCTAAAACTAAAGAGTCGCCGCGTATTCTCTTACATCTTAGTCTGTGAAGTGCTTGTCTCTCTTTGCTACTAAAACCGCCACCCTTCATTTAGTTTCACAAATTAATCATCAAGAAGCGGGTGAGAGAGAAAATGGGTAATCCTAGTAATTTTTCTTATTGTTCTATTGAGAAGAAGCCATGTGTTGGGTGGGTTGAGACTTATTTCAAAGACTGTCTTTGCAACCTTAAAGATGAAATCTCTTTTGCTTGTGGCTTTGTAAGTTTGATTGCTTGGGGAGTCGCTGAAATCCCCCAAATCATCACCAACTTCATCAACAAATCCGGGCATGGAGTCTCTCTCGCTTTTCTACTTACTTGGATTGTCGGGTAATTTGCTCCTTCAATTTATTTATTTTTCGTCTTCAATAATGAACCCTGTAATTAGTAAAACTTCCCAAGTCTGTAATCTGATCAGCTCCATTAATATTAATTTGCAGTGACGTCTTTAACCTCGTTGGTTGTCTTCTCGAGCCAGCTACTGTGAGTTGATTTTTTTTATTTTTTTGGTTTCATATTCTGGCATCTTAAATGAATTTTTTTACTAAGGCACTATATTTGATGGATGCAGTTGCCAACGCAGTACTACACAGCTCTGGTAGAAATTTTAATACTTTAAACTTTCTTGAATCACCACAACTCCATCCTCACATATATTTTATTTCTAATATTTGTTTGGAGTGATTTCTACTGCAGTTGTACACAAGCAGCACTGTTGTATTGGTGTTGCAAAGTATATACTACGATTACATCTGCAGATGGTGGAAATGCAGAAAGAAGCACGAGTTTCATGATCAGTACAATAAGTTAGAAGAAGACAGAAAACCTCTTAAACCTCCCACCAGTACTACTACTACTAATACTAATGCCGTTTCTCCAAGCATAGTCATACCTAGTGGTGCTCCTCCAAGGGATTTCTATTACACGTAAGTGCAGATCTTATTCCTTTATATTAATCTATTAATAAAACCCTTTATACCATTGCATATATATATTTGTCAAATTGTTTAAAAACTTCCTGGTTTAATTTTCAGTTCAGCAAGGTCTTTGGCTAGTAGTGGTACTCCACCTTATGGTTCTTATCTTAGACCTGCAAGAAGTGGCCCTTCAGCTCTCCAAGATATCAACTCATCTGATGATGATGACACCTCCGTAGTTTTCTCCAAGAAACCTTCAAAAAAATCTGCAAAAAACAATATTTCACGATCCGTAAGATTGTTAATTCCATTACTAGTTTTTTTTTTTTTTTTTTTTGGGTGATTTCCCGAGTGGGTGACCCATAAGATAAGATGTTCAAAAAAATCTGCAAAAAACAATATTTCACTCACGCACTTGATGAACATAAGATAAGATGTTCCAATCTCACAATGATTAATTATTTTGTGCAAAATATGAACCATTTTAGCATTTGGTGATAGTGGTTGCAGCTGAAGGCATGAGAGCTCTAATTATAATCAAGAGAAATAATTTTTTTGACATGAAAAGTTGGGTGGAATAGAAAAATAGAGTATTAGTTGTGTTTGGATAAGAAAAGAATATTAGGTTGGGTCACATTAGTTTTTTAGTGAAAAGGCATATATTGCCAAAAGAGGGAAAGGGACTCTGGTGGCTCCTAAGTTCGAAAATAAGTAATATGTATAGCTTCAGCTTTGAATTAATTCAAACACGTATCTTGTTCCATTTGATTGCATTTTTATTATTAAAAAGTAATTAGGGCCCATTCTTTGGATCTTGGTCCTTGCTAACTATCAATAATATCAATTGGGGTCCAAAAAGTGAAGATACATTTTCGTCACTGTTTCTTTTCTCCTTTCTTTTTAACTGGGTCTAAATATAAGTAAAGTTAGAATATATATATATATATATAGCACCCTCCAAAACTCTTTCTGAGAGTATTAATACTTCAATTTTTATTTTTCCTTAATTAATTTCTTGCTTGTTTGCGTACAGGCGGGTTATGGAACTTTTTTTGCTACATCTGCCACTTTGCCCTTTCAAAGTAAAGCCCTGGTGGAAGGACACGTGGGGATTTCAGGAAGGAGACTACTGCTGGTAAGATTTGTGTTGATGCAAAATAAATAATAGAAAAAGAAAAATGTTGGGGACACGGAATCCTTAATATTTTTTCCAACACTATATTACGTGACACTGCGTGATGTAATTATCTTTAACCACTTTAAAAGAGTTTTTTTTTTAGGAAAATATTTTGGAAACAAACTTTGTTGACATTGTCCTTGAGAGTGGTTAGATCACGTATCAACACGTAATATAAGGTGATCCAACAACTCTCAAGGCAATGTGAACAAAGTGTGTAAGTCAATCACTACCTTTTTTTTTATGTTGTATGTAAATAATGTCACATCAGCATGAATTGAGAAATAGAGTTGTTCTAGGATTATTCAAATAAAAATTGTATAAATTAGTAGCATTTCAAGTGGATCCGGGACATTTGGAATTAACGTGGAAAAATTACTTGCTTCTGTTTTAGGGCAATGGGACGCAGCATGAAGTGTTTGGAGTTTGGCTAGGTTGGATGATGGCTGCCATATACATGGGTGGTCGTATTCCTCAAATATGGTTGAATGTAAGTCTTGTTAATAGTAAATATTTTAACTGTATTTTAAGCCAATTAAGTCTTCTTCTTCTTTTCTTTTTTTCTTTTTTTGGTTTGATTTTGATCTCTAACACTACTTTTACATGGAATTAACTCCCTTTCAGATCAAAAGAGGAAGTGTAGAGGTAATATTATATCCATTCCTTCTCTATCTCAAATATACAAAATATCTACAAAAAGCCCATCGCTACAATATAATGTTAATTTGATCTAATATCAGAAATTTGGATTGAATTTGTTCAGGGCCTGAACCCTCTCATGTTCATTTTTGCTCTCATTGCCAATGTTACCTACGTGGGAAGGTCTCTCTCTCTCTTCAAAATATATGATATAGTTACATCTCTCATTCACACACTCATATGTATGTTAATTAATCGTTTGTGGTTGTAGCATTCTTGTAAGAAGTACTGAATGGGAGAAGATAAAGCCTAACATGCCATGGCTCTTGGATGCAATAGTTTGTGTGGCACTTGACTTATTTGTATCCTTAATTTACTTCGTGATTCGGGAACCATTTTTCATTAGCTAGTGCTCATATATAAATGTTGATGACCTTGACAAGCATATTATTCAGATCATTTCGCAGTATGCCTATTACAGAATAAGGGAAAGGAGGAGGATAACAAGCAATAGCCAAGACACTACTGCAGAGTACTATGTGAATTCAGAGAAATAAGTTGTAATTATCTATGTTGATTAAATTCAGTGTGCAAGAGTGGTAGTACTTAATTTGTGGATTATCCGACGGTGCGAAATAAAATTAACGTAAGAGCATAGTTATTGTCTTTTAGTGCATTAGATTATGTATGTAATGAAATGTGAACGTGTCTGTAAATTGGTCACTGTTGTTTGATCAAGAAGGTGCACTGATTTAAGCAATTGACGTTCGATTTTCCTTGAAATGTGCCTTTATCATCTATAGCTAGGCTAAGTACTGCATGATTAGTATTGTCTTAATTTGTTGCTTAGCTAATTAATCATTTATAATTTTCATTAAAAAGGCATTCACAGATAACTATCTTCTTACAAAGTATGAAACCATTTTAAATTTAAAAATTTTATTTTAATTAGTGAATTTATGTGCAAATAAGTGCAGCATATATATGACGTTTATCGGTTTATGTCATATATATATATATATATATATATATATATATATATATATATAGGCCCTGTTATGGGAGAGTTTTTTCGAGAAGTGGTTTTAGAAAAAATATTTTTAAAAAAGCTATTCTCTCATAATTTTTTTAATACAGTTTAATTAGAAGCTGATATTGCCAAAAATCTCTAAAATTGTTTTTACTTTGAAAATAATTTAGAAAAGCTCTTTAAAAAACAAGGGCATCATGAATTCAGACTTTTAAGACTCTTGGTTCTTCATCAGGTAAGTTATTAGATAAGGAAGAAAGGCATCATCAACAATTAAAGCCAACTAAACTATTTTAAGATATGCAATTTTGAGATATTGGCGGGCCATGCCTGTCTAGCAACTTGCTTCATTTTCTTATAGCGACAAAGAGAACTTCTTCTCATCAGATCTAATCAACTCATGGGAGCAAAAAGAACTTTTGAAGTAATTGTGAATTAAAGCGGTTCTACTTCACAAAATACATTATAATTAGCTAGACAGATAACTCTTCAAAACCTTACTTGCTCTACGTACTTAATCGTACGTATACTATACCCTAGTTAAATCATAGACTCTAATATCATTTTTTTGGTGCATTGAATTAAATATCAACTAGTATTAGTATTATTCCTTATATTTAACCACCTTTAAGCCTAGATATGTGTTTTGATTAATTTTAAGACTTAGTACTATATGATTTAGAAGTTCTCATTTATATATGCATTTGACTTTCTTCTTCAGTATTTTACATGAAATATTCATTTTAAATAGACACGTTATCTTCTGATTAATATATGGCATTGGACATTGGACATTGTTTGGAATGACACATTATCATTTTTTTTTTCAGTTTTACTGTTGGTTAATTTGTTTAAAAATTCAACCACTTCACTACCAATTTGAAGGAGTACTATTATAGCATATATATATATATAATATTTATCCAATTTTTTTAAAAGAAGCAATATATTTTAATGACAATAATGTATATGAAAGAATTGTAATAATTGAGTGCACCTTGAATACATTAATTTAGTTTACAACTTAATTACATACCTGACATTCCGTAATAAGTACAAAAGCTTTGCACTTTATGAATTTGAGCTCGATCACGACTAGATTCATTTGTTTCAATACTGACATGAACATATAAATTAACTGGCTCCTCCTCCTCCTTATCTTCATATATCACTGTACTATTTAATGGTGTCATTTCCAATTGAACCCAGACGCAATTTCGTTCCAGTTCAAGAAAGCTTCTACATTCAATGTACAGTAAGATATATTGCAAAGTTTTTTAACCCAGTTATGGTTTCATGGTGAAAAATGCGAGAATATGCCTTGATTTAATGAACATGGTCGTAAAAGCGTCGAGATTCAATTTTCAATATAAATGTCTCGAGATCAAATGTAATTTTTGCCTAATATTAAATTAAGTACTAGTTAAGATTTAGTAACACATATAAACCACAATGGCAAAAATTTCTTACTATTTTTCTAGTAGACATATTAATTAATATAAGATCTCATAAAGAAAGATTTGATCAATAAAATGAACATTAGGTTAGGAATTAGGGAATTTTTGCTACGCGAGCCTTAATAGTAAGAGCCCGAGGCCCATTTGTAATTAACTTGGGCCTGCATTTCAAGTCTTAGATAAATAGATTGACGCGTAGCAATAAGTAATAGGCTGGACATCTATTAATAAGCCCATGTGTTTTGCAAAGAGTTACAATGCCATGTGAATGAATGAAGAATATTTCTTATTTCATCAACTCAAGTAGCTATGAACTTTTTACTTTTTGAAGCCATTGATTTACAAATTTAAATGCTTATATAGTTGAATTTTCAATAACACATCATTCTCTCAGTTTTTTTTCATTGTTAATGATTAATTCAATTAAACCTCATTCCACAATGAATCATTTTAGAAAAATGAGAATTGAAAATGTAGGCATCAAATGTAACTTGAAAAATAAATAAATAACCACACCAAAAGGCAGTACCAGAAAGCTGATTTTATCCTTGAAAATAAATACATTCTGCTCTTTGTACCATAATCTTACACTTGAATAACCTGCTGCTGTATAATGGAAAATACAAGAGAAAACCTCAAGTATTTCTTCATTTCTCTACATTTTTACCCTATACTGATTGTGTCTCTACATCTCTATGAATTCTTTGTGTCATGTTTACATCTTGTGATCGAGTTTGCTGATCCGTTTCCGATGGGCCACCCCATTTCCTGATGCGCTCATCAGCTTGCCGTGCCTGCACATCATCAGGTAAATCCCACAAATCTAATGAATCCAACCATTTTCATATAAGAAACCTACAAAAAATAGTTCGACCCAGCTTCAACTGGATCTTTCTTTGGCTCAGAGTGCCCTTGAAAAAATCAAGCCTTTATCTCCTCAACCATTTCGGGTTAATAAGATGTGGAACTGTGTTTTACTTCACTGCCTGAAAACAGTACCTTGCTAATATGTAATGTGGTAAGAGAATGATATCATAACCAACGTTTTGATTCTTCAAGGTTTCGATACTACAATTACTAACGGCGTGAAACAAGCTCTAGTCCGAAGGAGGAAGAGTTGATTTATCAAATGAATTACCTCTTTATGCCAGTTAGTTCGGTACAAGACGAACACTAATATCAATGTTTGTAAAAGGCATCCTCCAAACATTCCTGACCAAATTCCCTGTATGATAAAGAAAAAACAAGTTAATTATATCCTCCAAACATTCCTGACCAAACAATAGATAACTAACTGATTCAAAATTTTGAAATGTTAGGATTCAATGATTTACCTTTACTCCAAGCTTGAATTTATAACCAAGTACCGCGCCAATAGGAAGCCCGACAATATAGTAGCAAGCTACGGTTATGAAGGCAACAATGAATTGCCACCCTGCACCAATTGCCACCCCTGCAATCCAACAAACGATTCTTAGTGAATCCTTGATTTGCTACTATAACTAACTAAAATGAATTATCTCCTAGGTAGCTTATTGTGGAATTATTATGTGATATAGTAGAAGATGCAGATAATGTAAAGAGAGATGTACCATGAAGAACAGGTTGAATGCTGTTAAGAAAAATTGTGGCCGCCAAAAGATAGCGAAGCTTTGAAGCCTCCTTCACAACTAACGGTTTGCTTGTGAACAATTTGGGGAAATGATTCCCAGAGGCTAGAATTGAGGCTGTGAAGATAATTCCAAAGAAGACTGAAGTGGAAACAGCAACTACTACTGAGAACTTTGCAGCTTTAGGATTCCCGGCTCCAAGTTCATTTGAGACCCTCACACTGAGACAATCATAAAAAGAACAAAACATTTATTTATGACCAAACTTACTCGATGGAGAGTTATGTATATTTTTTGACACGCTTCTGTTCAACCTATAAACGAAGGGAAGCAACTAACCTGACCGCCGCGTTGAAGCCCAGACCAATCATTAATGGCCATAGATGCAAATTAGTACTGCCAGATTTTTGCAAAGAGAATTATAAACAGACCAATAAGAAAAGGGAAATTAAGCTTTGCTTATTCAGGAAAAGTAGAGAACAAAACTACCAAAAATTAATTTCCGATTTTATATCAGACTTTGTTTGGACAAACACAGATGCCCATGTCAATGATAATTAATTTCAGCAAATAAATCAGAATTTTGAAAGAAAAAAAAAAGCAGGGACAAAATTACCTGATTGACATGGCATCCACTGCAATTTCCGGATGCTTTAGGCAGCCAACTAGCAGGATCAATGCCGTGTAATACCATACCTCCAAGCTATCATTCATCAAATTAAGTTTTATGTAAGCAAATAGAACTAGCTCTTCAATGCTGTTCATTGCATTTATAAGATGGGAAAACTGACCACAACATTATGGCTGAGGCAAGTGAAAGCTTTAGAAAGCTAGACAAAGATTTGAACGCTGAGAAGGAAAAGCCAGTCCATGCATCGGGGAAATAACCGGAAACCAGATAAACTAACTGAGCCAACACCAAAAACCACCATGTAACATTACCAGCAATTGCAGCCCCAACCATTCCATGCCCAAGCTTGATCACAAGTACCCAAGTAAGTAGAGTATGAAGAGCTAAGGAAGCGACAGAAACAATTGTCATGACCCAAACATGGCTTTGAGATTGGAAGAACTTTTGTAAGGGGAAGTTTAAGGCATAAGCAAACAATTGAGGAATCACCCAAATACAGTACTTCCCTGAAACCTCTGATATGTTCTTGTCCTGATGGAGGTGTTTAAGTAATGGTGATGCAAAAATGTAAATGGGCAACAAAACCAGTCCAGTACTCCAAGTTATTATCCATGATCTTTGCATATAAATCCCTAGCATGTTTAGCCTTCCTGCTCCAACTGCTTGGCCGCAAAGCGTCTCCAGTGCACTCCCCATTCCTAGCTGGTTCACAAGAATAAGTCGTTCATCATCAGTTGGCAATCAAAGGCTATGTTGACCTTAAATTACAAGTAATTATATCTTTCTTAATCACTTCTTTCCATATTACTTTAGGTTTTCCTCTACGTATATCATTACCTTGTATTATTAATAGATCACTCTTCTTAGCTGGTGCATCTAAAGATCTTTGTTGTACGAGTCCAAACCATCTTTATCAGTCTTCTCTCATTTCATTTCAGATGGAGCTAATCATACCATTTCTTGAGTACATTAATTTTGAATTCTATCTTTTAATGTTTTACTAAATATTTCTCTTGTATTTTGGTTATAGTTAGTTTCCTCACATTTTTTTTATTCCATATTCAAAAGCACTGCCAATGGCTGGTAGCTCGCCTGGTTAGACATCTACCTCCCCTCAACTGAGGAGAAAGGTTCAAATCTTCTCCGCCTCACATGCGGTGCCCTTATTGAGAACTTGTTGTGGCCTTATTAGGCTTTTGTGTAGACATTTGTTCCCTGCATCAGTAGTTGGGACTGCCTTTGTCTTTGATTCATTGATTTGGAATGATTTTTATGTGTATAATGATTCAATTTCATTTTAACAAAATAATAGATTGACAAAAAAAAAATGAAAAAGAAAAAAAATCAAAAGCACTTGTTTCATATACGACTTCGATTGTAAATGCTCTGTTTGTATTCAATTCAATGACAATGAAACAGACGAGGGAGAGAAAATAATTACCATTACACCAAAGACAAAGCCTTCGATGACATTCTGAACGACAGCAACAGCGGCAAGTTGTACGTCTCCTAAGTGCCCAACAAAGGCAACGGTGACAAACCCAATAGAGAACTGAGCCACAGTAGTAAGTATTGCAGGCCCTGCAATGTGCCACATCTTCTTCGACTCATCCCTCGTTCTCTCCCCCACTTTCACTATCTCTCCCATTCTTCACCACACCGCTTTTTCTCCTTCCACTAGGCAACCCAACTTATACAACAAGTATCTCCCGAATCTCCATGAAAGCCTATAAAAAAATCTCTTATAAGTTGTTGGTGAAGAAGACTCAAAAAAGTAAAGAAATCATTCCAGGAGTCGGTGTAGAGGCGAGGATATCTGAGTTTGATCCTGCGTTTCTCAATCGCCTTTTATTTTTTTTCCTCTTCTTCTTCCACTCAAATATTAATTTTGCACTTTCTTTGTGAACGTGCAACACATCCACATCGGATTTGTTCAATTTTTGTTTTCCAGCTATATAATAAAGAAATTATGATTTTATTTGACACGCATCATATCATGTTTTATGGTAGTATATAAAAATAATTTGATATCAAAATCTATGTGATTTTATTTATTTATTTATTAAAAATGGTGCACGTTAACAATGAAAAATGCGCTAAACAAAAATGTATTGGATATTAACTTATATCCAAAATATCAAGGACAAGAAAAAAATATATGTATTTTTCCATTGCCTATATTCCTATGATGATAATGACCTATTATCTTATTATTTTATTTTTTTTGAAAGGTTTTCTCATTAATTAAAGTAGCATTGTTCAGGACAGTGAAAGTCATGCAGACGGCGTCTTGGACTACTCTACGAATGATTTGGCTAGAGCAAAGGGAATCAGCGCATCTTCAAAGGAGAGACCTGGAAAGTGAATTTTCTTTGGAAGGACATCATTCTTATGACTAGCTCTTGGTGTTCGGAAAATTAATAGTTGTAAAGAAATAAATTTTACAATTTTAGGATAATTTTTCAAATTATAAATACAACAAAAAAATAACACCAACAATTTTTGCGTGAAAAACCCTTCAAAGATGAGGTAAAAATCACGGGACCCGTAGGCCGCTTAAGAAACTTTCACTATAATCAAATGGGATTACAAACGTCACCTTTCGGTGGATCTCTCACAAATACATAATACCTATGTATCTTCAATTTGTGGATAACACTTCACAAATTGGCTCACACTTTTTCTTCTCAAAGAAATTCTCTTTGAGACTCTCCTAATAGATCTCTAGGATTAGATCTCTCGGAATATTTGATCTCTCTCAGATCTATCGAATGAATTTTCAAGTTGAAGTTAAGGCTCTATTTATAAAGTTAAAACAGGGACATTGTTATAATTGCTTTGGAGCTTCCCACGTGATTCTTGCTGACCCCATCACTTGGCTGGTGGCCTTCAAGTTAAATGGGAATTATTTTATTAATGATTGGGTTAGGAATGTATTACTTTTCTGTTTTGTTGTTGGGGTGCTTGAGTACCTCTGGTACTTCATTGTGACATTTTGTTTGCTGTTTTTACTATTATTCATGCTATGCTTTTATTTCTTCTAACAAAAAAAAAACAGCACACCAAAGGCAGTAGCAAAAAGCTGATTTTATCCTTGCTAACAAATTTTCTATATCTACGATCTGCACTTCTTACTGTAGTCTTACACTTGAACAACCAACTGCATGATGGAAAATACAAGAGAAAATATATTCCTCAAGTGAGAAAAAGTTTTCTTCATTTTTCACCCTAAACTTATTGTGTCTCTAGATCTCTATGAATTCTTTGTGTCATGTTTACATCTTGTGATCGAGTTTGCTGATCCATTTTCGATGGGCCACCCCATTTCCTGATGCGCTCCTCAGCTTGCTGTGCCTGCATATCATCAGGTAAAATCCACAAATCTAATGAATCCAACCATTTTCATATAAAAACAGTGCCTTAACTTAAGCTTGATAATAGGTAATGAGGTAGAAGAAGGGTGTCATAGCCAGGGTCTCGATTTTTAACTGATTCATATCACCGCAACAATGAACTGCCAGCCTGCACCAATTGCTACCCCTGCAATCCAACAAATGATTCTTAGTGTAACTAACTAAAATGAATTATCTCCTAGGTCAGCTAATGGTAGAATTATTATGTGCTGTAGAGGAAGATGCAAATGATGTAAAGACCGTGAAGAACTGGTTGGATGCTGTTGAGAAAAATTGTGGCTGCCAAAAGAAAGCAAAGCTTTGAAGTCTCCTTTACAACCAACGGTTTGCTTGTGAACAATTTGGGGAAATGATTCCCAGAGGCTAGAATTGAGACTGTGAAGATAATTCCAAAGAAGACAGAAGTGGAAACTGCAACAACTACCGAGAACTTTGCAGCTTTAGGATTCCCGGCTCCTAGTTCATTTGAGACCCTCACACTGTAAGAGAATGAGGAGTGCATAAATAGAACAGAATATTAATTCGTTTACGAAAAAATTTAGTTGATGAAGAGTATTGTATTTTTTGACACACTTCAGTTCAACCTATAGAAGAAGGAAAGTAACTAACCTGACCGCTGCATTGAAACCCAAAGCAACCATCAATGACCATAGATGCAAATTAGTACTGCCAGAAATTCGCAAAGAGAATAAACAGACAAATAAGAATAGGGAAAGAAAGTAAGCTTTATAAACATTCAGGAAAAGTAGAGAGCAAAACTACTAAAATTAGTTTCCAATTTTATATCAGCGTTTGTTGGCCAAACAAGGATGCCCAGGTCAATGATAATAAAATTTAGCAAATACACCAGTATTTTGGAGAAAAAGAAAAAGGGACAAAATTACCATATTGACATGGCATCCACAGCAATTTCTGGATGCTTTAGGCGGCCAACTAGTAGGATCACTGCTGTGTAATACCATAGCTCCAAGCTGTTATTCATCAAATTAAGTTTTATGTAAGTAAGCAAATAGGACTAGCTCTTCAATGGCATTCATTGCATTAATAAGATGGGAGAACTGACCATAACATTAAGGCTGAGGCAAGTGAAAGCTTTAGAAAGCCATACAAAGATTTGAATGCCGAGAAGGAAAAGCCAGTCCACACGTCGGGGAAATAACCGGAAACCACATAGACTAATTGAGCCAACACCAAAAACCACCATGAAACATTACCAGCAATCGCAGCCCCAGCCATGCCATGCCCAAGCTTGAGCACAAGCACCCAAGTAAGCAGAGTATGAAGAGCTAAGGAAACTAGTGAAATTATCGTCATCACCCAAACTCGGCTTTGAGATTGGAAGAACTTTTGTAGGGGGAAGTTTAAGGCATAAGCAAACAATTGAGGGATCACCCAAATAGAGTATTTCCCTGAAACCTCTGATATGTTCTTGTCCTGATGGAGGTGTTTTAGTAATGGTGATGCAAAGATGTAAATGGGCAACAAAACCAGTCCAGTGCCACAAGTTATTATCCATGATCTTTGCATATAAATCCCTAGCATGTTTAGCCTTCCTGCTCCAACTGCTTGGCCACAAAGTGTCTCCAGAGCACTGCCCATTCCTAGCTGGTTCACAGGAATAAGTTGGTTGTCATCAACTGGAAATCTATATTAATATATATGTATACACATGGGATCTACTACATGAATCCGTTTCCTCGATTCCATTTGATAAAGGGCTAAGTCAACTTTAAAATTAAAATTAGAAGTAGTTAGATCTTTCTTAATTATTTTTGTTTACCTTATTTTAGGTCTTCTTCAAACTCTATCATTATCATGAATTGTTAAGAGGCCACTCTTCCTTACTTATGCATCTAAATTTCTTTGTTGTACGTGTCCTAACCACCATAATCATTTTTCTCTCATTTTATCTTTAATAGGGGCAACTCCTACCGTTTCTCAAATATTTTTATTTCAAATTCTATCTTTTAATGTTTTACCAAATATCTATCTCAATGTATACATTTCCATTGCACTTAGTTTGTTAACATATTATTTGTTTATTACTTAATATTTTGTTCCATATATAGCATATTTGAAAGCACTTGATGCTTCCTCATAATTACATGAAAATTTGATTCTGTTTTTTATGAACAGTTGAAACATTCTTTCTTTCATACATCATCTGAATTAATTAACGTGGGCACATTCAAGTTATTAATTAACTACAAAATATACGAAACTAATGCCTACATCAATGAGGAATGAAAGATTTTAGGTGGAAGTGCTCTGTTTCAATTCAATGACAATGAAACAGAAGAAGAAGAAGCAAAAAAAAATAGTTACCATAACGCCGAAGGCAAAGCCTTCAATGACAGTCTGGACGATAGAGACAGCGGCAAGCTCTACCTCTCCTAAGTGCCCAACAAAGGCAACGGTGACAAACCCAATTGAGAACTGAGCCACGCAAGTAAGTATTGCAGGCCCTGCAATGTACCACATCTTCTTCGACTCATCCCTCGTTCTCTCCCCCACTTTCACTATCTCTTCCATTCTTCTACCCACAAGTTCTTCACCGCTTTTTCTCCATTCACTATCAAACCCAACTTATAAATATCACATGAAAGCCTATAAAACTCTCTTACAGAATCAAGGCACCTCTTATTTTTTTTGGTTTTTCTTCCAAGGTTGGTGGCGAAAAAAACAGAGTTTGAGTAGAAGTAGAAGAAACTGGTATCGGTGTTTAATCCGAATATCCGATCGTGTATTGCTTTCTTATTTTACGGCAACTTAAAGCCAAACCGTCTCATTAGCATCGGCCGGTGTCCATCTACAAAGAAAGCCACGTGTTGAGATCGAACATTTCTCTCTAGACCACTACTCAATGTGAACATGCAACACATCCACATCCGATCTATACAATTTTTGTTGTCCATCTATATATCTGGATATGAATGTGAGGTACTTTCATGTTTTGTATAGTAGGATACCGTGGTCTCAAAAAACAATTGTAGGCAAATATCAAGGACAAGAAAATGACCTGTTATCTTATTAATAAAAGTGGCATTGTTTAGGTTAGGAGTAATAATTCGCGTTGCCGTATCATAATCGTATATAATAAAATATATTGTAAATCTAAACATAAAACGTTTAAATAACGTGTTTTTATATGTAAATTCAAACACTACACGTTTAATAAATGGGTTAAACTTGTTTATAACCCTTAAAGTTTAAACAAGTTCATTCTAATATATTTATCATATATAAATTCTAAATTAAAATATAAATCAAAAATTTTAAATCATAATTGTCACGACGTCCCTGACGTAGGCTGACGTCATGACCGGCACAGCGTACTATACACTGTACAAACCCATATACAGTATATAATACACTGTCAGCCTTCACGTACTCTCACAAACCTTCCCAAAATGTAGATAATATTTTTTTTTCTATACCACACATCAAATCAAATCCCATATATATAAATGATCATTCCATTCACATTGATTCCACAAATTAAATTCTCACCAACTAAATATCTATGATCATCTCATTTCATCATCCCAAGCATTATATAATCTTACCACACAACTATGTGATATTACATATATGTAGTGTGTGATAATTATACTTATCAAAATAACGTAAATAGAATTTATTTCCTCCAAGCATACATACACATACCCGACAAGTTCCTTTTCCCTTCGACTCAATACCTGAAAGATTGGAGGAAATGGAGTGAGCAAACAACAGCTCAGTGAATATAGTTCTTGAGTTGGCAATTATATACATTTAGAGAAATATGACATTTAAAAGCATTTCAAACACTTATGCAACACATGCATCATTCAACGAATATATTGTACATGTCAACATCATAAATAGACAAAATAAGATATTTTATATATAAGACATTGATCCAATGCTTCTCAACGCCCCTTATTAGCCAACTCCTCCATCAAATCTCCTTAAATTCAACTCATCTCATTTATATAACTCATTTAATAATTCGATTTCAATCTACACCATTTAATATTTCACTTTCATTCATTCATTTCATTCATTCAATCATACTCAAATCCATATTTTTCTTAATCAACCTATTCAACTACTAAAACTTATAAATAATTTTATTTATTGGCCCACATTCCTTAAGTATACGTATATTATCACGCGTATATTTAACTCATATATATATAATACGTATATTATACATCTCGATATACGTGTACATCAACGTATGTATTTAATTAAATTTACGGGGTGTTACAATAATTATACAACCATATAATAAAAATCAAATAAAATATTATAAAGTTAGAGTTTCAACGTATGACATAAAATATTAAAAAGTCTTCACACATAATATAAGTCCCAACACAAAATATAATTGTGTTAAAACGGGTCAATTTTGAGTTTAGCAGGTTAACATGAAATTTAATCGTGTTTAATCGGATTTAACCTATTTTGACCCACACCTGTTTAGGCAAAACTCAAACTCATTTATTTTGTGTCGATTTTGAGTCGTGTTATTGTGACGTGACCTATACTACCACCTCTAATTTAGACAATTGGGTCAAGCTACAAATCCAAGATGCTGGCATGTCATCAAACTTTTGTAAAAGGAAAAGAAAAATGGTTTTTTTTTAAACATTAATATAACACAAATATTGTTGAGGTCCTTCTCCTCCTATCAATACCACGGAACACAGGAAAAAGAAACAGAAGAAACCAATAAGCATTTTCTATTCAAAGTAGTAATAAGGTTGTTCTTTGTGCAAGCTAAGTTTCACATCCCCTTCAAAAGGGAGAGTAAAGCTAGCTGATATACAAGGACATAGAAATTTCATTTGTGTGATTGGAAGATCAGAGATCCATCTCCCATTTCCCTGGTAAAAATGCACTAGATATACATATAGTCATGACGACGAAGAATGGTGCTAAGGATGCTTTTGCAGAATCTACACTTGACAAGTATCAAATTTACATCAAATAGCTTTCATACGAGAAAGCATGATCTTACTTCCCATCTTTAGAAAACTGTTGTGCGGAATAGTGGTAAAGCATGAAAGAAAAAATAAGACAACAAATTTAACGTGATTCGACAAATTGCCTACGTCCACGGGAGGCAGCACTCTTATATTACTTCACCCTTAGGTAGATCTTACAGATTGGATATTTTGAATAGATCTCACAGAATAGATCTCTCCGAACTCAGGAATTTAACTCACTGAACATGATTTTCAAGATCGGCGGCCGAATTGTTTGATTATAGTATTAAAATAGATTATTTTAATTACGAAAATGCCCCTGCATACTCCATTAAATAGAGCCTCACTTTGATCTTGAAAATCATGTTCAGTGAGTTAAATTCCTGAGTTCGGAGAGATCTATTCTGTGAGATCTATTCAAGAGATCCAATCTGTAAGATCTACCTAAGGGTGAAGTAATACAAGAGTGTTGCCTCCCGTGGACGTAGGCAATTTGCCGAACCACGTTAAATTTGTTGTCTTGTTTTTTCTTTCATGCTTTACCACTATTCCGCACAACAAAAACACCATCTTTAACTGCACCAAACTAGTCATTTGATGCTTTCAAGCTTTCAAGAGGAGAAGATTCATCAACAACTTCTGGAACCCGGTCAAGCAAGCGGTTCATCTCCTCAGGAAATTCAATCTTGGCTCTGTTAGTCTTTCCACCAACAACCAAAGTTGTTCCATCTTGCAAGGCCCAGATCTTCAAGAGAATGAAATTAAGATTCAAAAAGGAAGAAAAGCTATACAGAGTCATCAGTTTTTCCCACATTAAAAGTGGAGAGTCCACATGGGAAAAGCAAGATTTATACCTGAGAATGAGATAAATAACTTATGCATGTCGTGAGCATCAGAGCTCCAAATCCAGCATATACAATTGGCACTCCTGGGTCAGTCTGATATAAGGTAAGGTTTAGTTCCAGCATAATGAAACACAGAAAAGATTTAAAGTTTGAATTTATTTAATTAGACGAAAAAAACAACCATTACCTTCAGATCAAGACCACTGCTGCCAATTGCATCTAAAATCTCAATTTTTGTGCCATTGATATCAATTGGTAATCTTGAGTTAGGTCGGCGAACCCCTGCAAATTTTCCCTCTAGATCATACAGAACAATTGACTGTAGATCACGAGCAAGCATTGATCTTTTCACCCAAAAAAAATAAGAAGGAATAAGTAAGAATTTGATCCCCACTCCTAATCCTTTCATAATTAGGGAAATGATAGAAATATCAAAAGATGAAAACATACATTCCTTTGACATTTGGAGAATCTGTATCTCCAACTGGGAGGAAGGTCCCAAAGAGCTTCTTGTCTCCACTCAGCTTCAGAGGTGCCATGGCCAAATTAAAAGGTCCTTCATCATCTCTTAGTATTTGGAGAGCTGAAATGCTCCAATCAGTTTGATATATTGTGATCCCTTCATATCTTAAAGGGTCATTCACACTAATAGTTTTCCTTGCAACTTCTTTTCCATTGAGATCAAACAGTGAAAGATCAGTGTGAAACTGGGACACCTGAAAACAAATACAGAAACAGAAAATGGATAGTCACCAACTTTAGCAAAGTGAATTTAATATGAAATCATTAATTGATGCTTGATGTCAAATAATAGCATATATTATACCAACCTCTCCACTGTCATAATAGTCCATGTAAAATTTGTTGACATGAACTTCAGTATTGAATGCCTGTGTAGGAGTAGAAAGAAACCCAATTGGATTCAATACATCACCCATCACAAAATTTAGTCCCTGAGGAACAGTTACTGAGCCTCGAAAGCTTCCAGTAGCACTTAGAGTCCCTCCTGCCATTATCAGTAGCATAGCTAAATGTACTCCAATTGGAGCAAACCGACCAGCCATCCCCTTGAAGGCATATAGGGACGGTCCTTTCAGGAATACCTACCACAGAACACCCCATAAGTAGGTTTCATCGCAAAAATCTATGTCATGTTGGTATACATAATACACATGCCTTTTAACTCTTTATTTATGTAAAGCAAAGAATGACTATATGTACCTCATATCCAGCACCCATTAGAATAATGCCCAAGTCGCGAACTGATGCTCGGGGCAGAGATTCGTTGAATTCCTGTTTTCTAATGGCTTCCGATGTATTCATGTAATTCCATCTGCAGATACCCATTGACTCCAATTAAGTGAAAAACTTCTCCAACTCATTTCCTGCTGAAGAAGACATGATGAAATTTCAGAGGAAATCAGACCTTCGTGCAACCTTAACAAGGGGAATCTGAGTTGTATAAGTACAGGCCATAAGTGACGTTGCGAGAAGCACTAACAGTCCTAGGAAAATGGGAGATGAGAACATATGATCAAACCCAAGCCCAAGAACCCATCTCCAAGTGAAGAACCCCAAGACAGGATTATCTTCAGGGTACTTTTGGAAATAGAAATCTGGTGCCTCCCCTTGATCAATTATAGTCCCTGTGGAACCAAAGAGCATACATAAAAACAAATATAATCTTTAAACAGTGTTCTTCCCACAATGAAAGATATAACTTACATTCTAAAAGCACAAAACAAAATGACTTTAATTATCTTCTAATAGGAAAACAACATCCTCATACACGGATTTCATGAAGCGATGGATTATTGACTCCAAGAGCTCCAAGACATGCCCTTAACATTTATCAAAGGGCTTGGCCAAAATAAACCACAAAGTAGTTTTAAAGAGAATTAAGAATCTTGTCCAAATACCTATCCTAAAATGGGCCAGAGAGACTCTCTCTCGCAAACCCAACTCTTTCAACAACATTATATATTGGCCTAAAGAATTGAAAGATGAATCACAGTATTATAATGAAGCAAGTTGCTTCATTGTTAAAAGAACCAAGGAATTTCTTCATTATGTTACATAATGAAGCAACGCCCACGAAAAGGGAAAGAATTATAGCTAAATGTCTCTACTCTTGCAAACTAATCCAACTAAAAACAATGAGAATTTCTTCAAAAACCATAAAAAAAAAAGAAGTTAAAAAATAGGAAAATAACAGCATACCAAGAGCCATAAGAGCTGCAACAGTCGCCATTTCGCCAATAGCAAGAGATAGATTAGAGAGAATCGCCAAAATCTTTCTTGGGACCTTTTTAAACAAACCCAATAACGGAATTGAACCCAAACTCTGAGACTTAGGCGTAATTTCAAAATTTTCAGAAACATCTTCCGACAGTGACGGCGCTCCTTCAGAAAGGATTATCTTCTGCTTAACGGGCTTGTTCTCCTTCTTGTTCTGATTGGTCTTGAGCTCAGAAAAGACTCTGAAATGGGAATTCCTATGGTTGTACAAGGAACTGCCTCGACGAACAACAACATTGAAGGACGATTGAAGAGGAAGTGAAGCAATGAAGAGGGATTGATGATGATGCATCACTCGTTGCAAGGTTCTTGTGGGATTTAAGGACTCCATTACAAGAGGCTTTTACGAGAATTTTTGTTTAATATGCAGGAACCATAGCGTGAATTGTGAATGAATCACAGACCTGTTGAGTGGATTATAAATTGCTGCATTTCTTGGATAAGGCAGAAAGGTCGTAGTAAAGGCACTTGGTGAGTCCTGGCTCTTCTTCCTTTTAGATATTTTTGTGAATCTTCAGAGTCGCTCCCAGAAGTCAGATGGGCCTGGGCCTGGGCCCGTTAGTGAATGTGCCTGAAGCCCGGCTCATACTGTCACTAGCCCAAATTAAAAGGCCGAACCCAGCTACAAGAACAAACTAGCTTTTTTTTTTTTTTTTTTGGTCAAGAACAATCCATAAGTGTTCGTCTTACTTGCTTGGATTAAGTACATAAGGCAATACAAAATAGCGCGGAGGGTGGTCACCTTTTGAGGCAGGAGTGGATTGGTAGATCTCTTCTAACAATGACGTCTCTAAAAATCAAACCCTATAACTTTTATACAATGACAAGATGACCTTTGGGACTCAGCCTACTTCCACTGAGCCAACCACTCTTGGGTCCACTCTACATTAAGATTTTACAACTTTAAATGTCATTATTTTGCAAGTGATTCAAATGCATGGTCCTATAACCACCAGTGAAGTAGTTCCCAAGTTTGTATAAAATAATAAGAATAATAATATCAATTACAACAGAAGTTTTCTAAGTATTTGAAAAATAAATAAATATATATATTTTTTTAACCATAAAAATACTAAAATATATGAGCTTCACAGAAGGAATTCTTCTTTGCTAAAGTGTAAAAAAAAAAAGAAAAAAGAGTGAAGAAGAAGAAGTCTACGATGAGTCATCAAATGAATAATGCTGCAAAATGAGACAAAAGCTAGAAAAAGTAGTTGAGATTTTGCTCTCAACTGTCTTAATTGCAAAATTAAGAGAGGATCAATTGCAAAGAACATGCAAGTCCCAGTTGAAAATAATGTGAATGAAGATGACAAGCGACCAAATGGTTTGGTGAAAGCTCGATCAATTCAGTCCTTTTAATTACTTCAGTTCAACGACACATAAAACTCATAACAACAAGTATTTAACTAAAAGTCTCAAATTAACCTAATGACTTTTAGGTGACTGACCTATACATATAGATATATAAGAAACAGTACTCAACTCTTCCCTGTTTGATTTAGTATTATATATAAGGTCGTTAATGTGTTGCTTTTATATATATATATGAAGGAACAATTAATAATAAATTAAATTAAAAATTGATCTACTGGCATTTAGAAACTGACCCATTTCTTTTCTGCTAATTAACTTTGTGATATAAATTAAAATTAATTGATTGACAAGTTCCAACACTAAAATTAAGAAACTGAACGCACGGTCAACCAATGGAATGACAAATTAATCCCCATTAATTGCGTGCATGCATACGAGTTTCCTTCCTGTATATGAAACTTGTTTATTAAATTTAATTTGAATCTAGAATCTAATCTAACTGCAATTTTCCGGTCCGCCTTAATTATAACATCCAAGTCCGAACAGTAGTGTGATAGAAGATCTCCGACACAAACCTTTACTTAATGCGCATCGTTCCCTTTGACTGGTGCAATTCAAAATATTGCAATGATAAAAATGGGTAACTTGGAAATTCAGGCACTTTAACTTACACGAAGCAAAGAATTATAAGAGAAGATATATATTCGATTAGCAAAGGAGACAGGCAATTAATTAGATTCTCTAATAAAAAACAAATAGCCAGGCACAGCTGAGTTGCAGTAGCTAGGAAATTAAAAGAACAAAATGTAGTTAATTTGTTAGCCAACCTGTGGTAATGGTAAATGTTTGAGGGACTCTACTTTTGGGGTTTCAATTACTTTTTCACTGGAACTTGAGACAAGGAAACCAACTTTGATGAACGAACCAGAAAATTTATCAAATCCAAGCTATTCTTTTACATGTTTTGTTGGTTTCTCCCTCGCTAGCCTGGCCCCCCATAAGACCAATTAATACATATCCCGACTTATCTTTTCTTTTTGCATTACAGGTATATGGCTAGCTAGGGACATGAAAAGACTAACGTTCCTATTAACTTTTCCTGATTTAAGATAATGTCATCATCCATGACAGCGTCCTCGATTAATTTACCAATGAATTTCATTGGAATAACAACTTCATCTTCATTAACTCATCTTATCTAAAACGTACATAGGCATGCAGAGAGATTATATCACATAAAGAAACATATTAATAATAAGGTTAGGAGGACAATAATGCAAAAGTAAAATTAATAAATCATTATCTATGTATATATGATCAGTTAGAAACGTCTATATCAACTCTTCTCCAAACCTCACAAGAAGGAGACTCTCATTAATAAATTAATAAATGTACCTCTCCTTTATATATATATATATAAATATATGGATAGAAGTCAATATCTTCTTTAAATTAAGATAATTTCTCTCGTAAATTAATAATTTCTAGTGGGGCAGCAACAAATTTTCATCGTTGCTTCTTATCTTTGGGGGGAAGGAGTGGAAGAGAGAGAGAGAGAGACAGAGAGAACGAGATGCCATTAATTGCCTGCGTCAGTGATCGCACGCGCGTTATTGGGTATATATTATCATTCTTCAAAGCGCGTTCTTGCCAACAACTATTAATTTTATTTTGTTTTCTTCTATTATAAATTTTATTAATCAAAAACTTGATTTTAGTTTATCATAATAATAATGTACCTGATTATACTAAAGATGTTAATTAGTTAAAATGTTTATATTTTCAATCAATCAAATATATACAAGAATTAGAATTAATTATTGAGGAACATATATACAGCTTCTTATAGCTAGCTACCCTTCTTTTTTAAAAAGTCTCATCAAGCTGATACTATCAATAAGCTTAACTATACATTTATATAACACGTCACAATTAATCTATGCAATTGAAAAAGTAAAGAGAGAAATCATTCCATTATAAACCTTATATATACCACAATTCATACACTTCAATTCGCTTAAGCATATTATCAAGAGTTCATTGATTATCTCAAACATCTTTGCTTGCTGTGTTTAATATTAATTAATCAAATCACAGGCCTGACCAAAAAATACATTACTTCTTATCAACTAACTAGAGAAATATAAATATGATATTATCAACTTTCTGGTGATTACTCTCCAGTTTAAAAATACATGAAATTAAGGCACCAAAAAATAAAATAAATCTTTGAACGCTTTACGTGTATTGAAATATATATATGACGTAATGCAACAATAATCATGATTGTTGAGTACTTGTAATGTAATGCCAAGGGGGTGTCTCTGCCAATAAGAAAACTACCTTTGTTATTCTGAAATCATGAGCGGTCGAGATTACTCCACGTCTCAGCTTTGCGGCTCAACTCAGGCTACAATCATACATCATCTCACATGGGCTTCAGCTTATCAGCTTATGGCTTTCTTCTTCACCGACAGGCGACACCCCACTTTTCCATCACGTTACAATTTGGCACACTAAAAAGTGGGACAATGAAAAGTTTATTTTATTTTTATTAACATATCTAAATATTATTACTTTAGTGTATAATAATATTAACATATCTAAATATTGTTGTATTATTTTATTCAAAGAGATTTTTAGAAAAAGAGCACAAAAGCCTAGTGATCACTAAGGCAATAACAATGCCCTTTTATTAATTATGTTTTTTTTTTTTTTTGAAATTATTCCGAGTTTAATTTGGTGCTTAACAACTCAATCTTGGATTGCCAGCCAAACCACAAACAATGACAATTGATAAGAAATAATTAGCTCTCCATGTGTAATTTTGTGACATGTTCGTCTATTAAATTAATTATTTATTTGAAGTGAACTCATAATTAAAATATTAATGATTTAACATGTAAATCTCTAATAAAAAATCTTTCAAAGCCATATTTTATGAGAAATAGTTGGCAAGAAATTAGAAAAGTGAGAATAATTGAAGGAAGCCAACTTGTAATTCGTTAATGGAGTTGTTTTGTCTTGAGATGAACAAAGTCAATATAATGAAGAGAAAGAACCCTATTGCCTATTGGGAACAGCTGTCAGACATGCAGGCGCATCCCATTCACCACTAGACTGGGCCCACCCTTCTGATTAAAATCATTTCAAAGAGTCACCTCGGCGCGTAACGAAACTGAATGCGTGCATCACAACATCCTCAAAAACTTTTTCTTTTTTCAAAAAAATTAAATTGTGCTCAAAAATTAAAATTTCATAATAAAACATCTTTGTTTTCCTTTAAAAAAATTTATACAAATAAAAATAAAATAAAGCAGTCACTCGCATTCTCTCTCATTTCTTTGTGTATAATCCACGATTTACAGTCGCCACCCTTGACTTTTGACTTGGGTAATTTCTGACCATAAACCATAGATTATAAACTTTTTAAAATATTTTCAATCATCAACTCCTCCTGCATCCCTTTACCGGGGCAAAAGGAAGAAGATGATATATAGTTCTGACTAGGAGTTGTAACTTTTAATAATATAACACAAAGTGGCCAATTGTAAGACCAGATTTTGTATTTTTCTTGCTCTTCAGTCCAAGATATTTCCAAATTTATATTTCCCATTTGTATTTTAAATACTAATTAAAGCTAATGAAATAATTCTTTTATTATTCCCTTCCAATTCAAAAAGTCTTCTTAGCCAGCTACATATAGGAATCAATCATCCTCTGCCTATTTTAAATCTTTCCTTCTTTATATCATCTTCATTTAATGGAAATCTAACTACCATATATAGCAAATATGGCCTTAGGATTTAAAGGGGTGGTAACACACTTTGGGTGAAAAATTAAATATAAGTGAGGTTAAAGTTGAAGTCTTAAATTTGAGCTTAGACATATCTCTATTTATCTAATTTTGTTAGAAGTGTTAACACTAACACTTCTATCATATCATGTCGAGTATTAAAAAATTAGTCTCGCGCAAAAAAAATCAGGATATCTCTCACGTACCAAAAAATTGATAAAAAAAAGTAAAAAATAAAAAATGGCCATGGAATTTCCATGGATAGCAACTCATAAATCATTTCGATAATCTAAAGCTTATAAAAAAAAAATCTTACAAATTAATCAAAGAGAGAGTCCTGTGATATTTTATAATTTAAAAAATAAAGGAGAAGTGTGATAAATTACCTTTTCATCTAAAATAATCAATCATTAACTAGCATGATGCCTAGAACAAGAATAAATACAGTAAAATTCAAAGGATCAGCTGGAATCAATTACTGTGATTTTGTTCTACAAATAAATCATGAAGATATATATGTCTAATTAATCACTTGCTATTTTATGTGTGTAAGCAAGAAATTAAGCTAATCCAAAAATCTGCAATTTTTATTCGTTGTTGTAAAGTTGCTCAAAGAACAAAAATGAGATTTCAGAAAAACAGAAACTTTACAAAGAAAATTAACAAAAAAAAAAAAAAAACTTGCAGACCAGCAGGGACGCTATATTCGTATTATTTTCTTTTCATCTTCTTCTCTCTTGTAGCTACCTATAGTCTGTAATTTATAATATTCCTCTGCTCCTTTACAGAGGCAAAGCACAGTTATGCTATGAACACGTTCGTATAATCTACAAAGGAAAATGATGCACTTGTCCAGGACTTGATCATAATCTTCTCTGAACCTTCAGAATCTCCCGTTAATTCGGTCGTCATCATTATCCATGGCCTTCCGTTTACCCTCCGACTAACTTGCGCCGGCCAGAGAGTACCGCAGCAATATAGCATCCACATAACCTCATATAATTAATTAACATATCTCCCAATAAATCAATCGAGAGCGAACGGAGTCTGCAACAGATCATAAGGTGCCCACAAAGCATCCAACGGACACGGCCGGTTTGCATCCAATCTAGCCCACGGCTTACCCTTTCCACTCCAATGCAACAAACTCACCGGACCCGGATGTAAATCCCGGCAAAGCCCTCGGAAATTATCCCCTCCCAATCCATGCTGATTCCACCGGTGATCCACCGGCGCTATATTCCCCGCGAAAACAAGCAAGAACGGCGGCAAAGACCCCAACTCATAAATCCTCATACGCTTCTGAAGCTCCATCCATTCAACAATCTTCGTCGTATAATCTCCCAACCGCCACCGCCGGAGATCGATAACCATGACGCCGGTGTTAAAGTAACAAGCTTTACGACCCGCGAAGGTTAAAGACAGGGACGGGTTGGACCAGAAAGTGGGAGTGAAATAAGAGGTGAAGTTGGCGTTGCAGTATTCGGGAGCGGCGAGGACGGCGTGATCGCCGAGGGGAGTGGCGGCGAGTTTGGCGATGTCGTCGACGAGAACGAGGTCGGAGTCGAGGTAGACGACGCGGCGGAGGCAGAGAGGGAGGAGATTGGCGAGGTAATTGCGGGCGTAGTTGAGAGGGCAGTCGAGGGCTGAGCGGATGGAGGTGGAGATGAGGCCGGAGACGGCGGAGTCGTCGAAAGGGTAGAGGTGGAAGCGGAGAGAAGGGAAGGACGCGGAGATGGTTCGCCGGAGGTGGTGGTGGTGGTGTTGGTCGGTGTCGGCGGAAGCAATGATGAAGTGGAAATCGATGTTTTGTGGGCAAGAGGAGTGTTGGAGGACGGAGAGGATTGCGGCCATGGAGCCGCGGATATAGGCGGAATCGAGGGTCATTGCCACGTGTACGACGTGATCGGAGGACATACTGGTGTGTTCGTCGTCCGGGATTGGAGGGCAGTCCGGAGAGTTGTAGAATTGTGGGGCTTCTCGGAATCTGGTGGTGGTGGTGGCATTGGTGGCGCCAGCGAGGAGGAGGAGGAGGAGGAGGAGGAAGAGGAGTGGTGGTGGGTTGGACATGGCTGGTGGCGCTAGAGAGAGATTGGAGGAGGTGAAGCGCTTTAATACTTGCAGAGAGAGAGGAGGGGGGAGGGAGTTGTGCTAAGTCAAGGGAGGCGTAGGTTTTGTTTCACACTGGTCCTAGATTTTGGGGCTGTATCTCGAGGAATAGGAATCTAGATGCACTTACTCTCTTTCTGAAGCAATGTGGTGGTTAGATCATCTTATCATATATATGAATGAGCTGTGCCTAGCTAGCCACCGAGCCGCTGCTGAATTTCCATTCCATCGCTTCATAATCTCAGTTATATATTTAAAATTCCTGACTTGTGATAACCACATTTAGGCCCTTTAATCATACGATTTTCTTTACCATACAATACAAGAATATTTTGTCATATATATATATACATGGTTAAAAAAAAAAATTGATCATGGTTAGGCCAAATCCTTTTGGCTTAATTTAACCAAATTTTTTTTTTTTGGTTTCTTTTATGTGGAATTAAATGTTTAAAAATAAATAGATTATTAATCTTATTGTACAGGGGTAGGGTAGCCATCTAAATCATCATTTCAGAGGCAAAATTTTAATTCACAACTTTGTTAGATTTAGAAACAAATTAATAGATGTTTGATCAATAAACTATTTTACTTTCATCTTTCAATTTTGCCCTCTTGTTAATTATTCACACTAATCAAGGAATTATCAAAATCATCAACAACATTAATTAATACTAATTTATTCAATTCGATTTTTTATCACATAGAAATGAATCTAATTAACTACTTAGTCTGTGTTCTTTAAAGTAGAATTCATTAACCCGAAAAGGAAAAGCATTAAATTCGAGGACTGGCTCTCAATTGGTGAGATAGTCGTATTCGTCGAGTCCCACTTCGATGACCGTACATCAAGGGTATTGAAAGTATTAGATGCCACGTTTCTTTACACGTGGGACCTTTAATCTCCACGTGGTAACGCAGGAGAAGTTGGGATATTATTATTTTTTGGCTCCGATAGTCCCATGTGATCTAACCACCAACATTTAATTGATGATTAAGCCAAAAGCGTTAACCACCCGTTTCGGACCTCCAAGTATAAGCTGCGTTTGTTGTTATATGCACATCAAGACGTGGTTCTTGCGTTACTCTTTCCTTTTCCCTTTCTACAAGACTTCTCACCTTTCAATTTGTTTTAACTCAAAAACATTTTGGTGTCTTTATTTTACATCCTTCTTAATTAATACTTGATTTGAAATCACCATTAAAACCAACCACCAACTACGTCTCATAAAATAAAATGCCAATTTTTTTTTTTTAAGAAAGTAAAAACCTCACGTCAATTGGTATAAATCTTATAAGAATAGCTTCTACATTAATTTTTTCTTTATTAAAAATTGTGTTGTTTAAATGAATTTAAGTCAAAAAACTGATGTGATATTAATTTGTAGTAAATAGTATAAGGTTTTTAATTCCTCTAACATTTTTTTTTAATATAAAAAAATTAATATGTACACTGGACGCCAACATTAAATGATGGATGTCAACACCTAGCATATCTCCAAATCACTTTTTTAATATACGTGTGTATCATGCTTCAGAAGAAAAAATGATGTACGCATCCTTACGTAATTAATTACAAATGAGATAAAATGGTCCAAAATTTTCATTAGCATTATTCTAAATTGTTTTTATACATGCAAGACTGTAATGTAGATTGTTTTCTGTTGTTTAATTCATGAGCTTATATGAGATAATCTAATATCTCAATAATTTTATTGCAACTATATGTGGTCAATATTAATTAAATGTCCATAATAATGTAAGAACCTAATGGTGCATGTGCACCTAATTTACGTGGTATTTATATATTAAATGTGCCGAATCTTTTTAGCTGAATTTTCGAGAGATTTGGCAGATGCGGCAGTCCACATATATAAGCCATGCATTATCGATAGAAGAAACTGTGTTTTGTCTTTGTCATTTTAAATTAAGACAAGCAACAGAGCATGTGTAGCTGCACTCTATCTATGTAACACCGTGTGTGAAAGGAAAGGAAAGGAAAGGAGGAGACTGAATGATCTGGCAGCGGCTTCTTTTATTTTATTTTTATTTTATTTTTGAAACCCGACTTCTTTTATTAAACTATATAAATAACCGATCGGTACGGTTATATAAAAGGAAGAACCAATCGGTATATAATTTAAACCAAATTTAAACACCTATAAGGCACACTGCAAAGGATTATCTTACAAAACAATCTTTGCTACACATATGAAACGGAGAAGACTAGAGGTGATGTGGATTATAAGCTTGAAACTAAACTACAAGACTCGATCTAATTAAGAAAGCTGGGAAGATAACTTCGTTACAATGTCATATGGAAAACAACTAGACTCGATGCTCAACAACTGAGCTTACAAACTTATTTATAGACAAATACACGGATTCCAAACATCTTCAAATCCGCGGACTTAAGAGCTCTTTAAATCCGAGACAGCTGTTAGTCTTTAAGCTGGCTGAAGATAAGGTCACGTGTCATGCGGTGGAAAGCAAAGCACTCATAAGACAAGCCATAAAGTAAAGATGCTTCGTACTGTACATAGGTTTATCAAAAGTAGATGCTTATCACATGAGACGATGTGACATGTCAAGAGCATCTTGTGATGAGTGGGGGACAGTAGTGGGCTCCACTAAAGAAGTGGAGGTGCTTGCGTTGTCAGCAGATAAGGAGGAATCTTGCTGAGCTGTTGAAGATGATGGTGGAGTGATGTCATCCATGATCTATGGGAGCAGAGGTTGCATCTGTCTTTGAATTTGTCGGTGAGCATTGTGAATTCGTCGGAGGGTGTTAATGCGTGTTGCTGGAGAAGATTCAGAAAGGTCAATAGCATTGAGTCGTCGGATGATTTGTTGGTAATCTCGGAATCGTCGAAGGCGAAGGAGAACTAGTTCACGACGAAGGCGAGTATGCTGTTGATGAGGATTATTCTCCATATATGCACTAAGGTTTTGGTAACAGTTGAGTCTGTTAGTGTCGTCGGCGAGAAAACGAGCAAAATACCTGTTAAAGAGATGGATTCTCATGGTGATGTGTCACATTGAGTTTCCATGTCTACATCAGGATCACCAGTATCAAAATTGTCAAGCCAGTCTTCATGGTGGTCGATAGGAGGAGGAGGTAGAAGACCTAAAGCAATACGGGCATTGTCTTCAAAATCTTGAGCCTGTTGGCATTCAACTATCTCTTCATAAGACAATGGTGAATCACTGATTCTTCTGGGTTGGCTTGGAGGATCATTAAAATGTGGACGAACCTGTTGGCGATACTCTATGTCTTGCTGCTGTTGGTTATCATAGAGATCTTCATAAACAGGAGGAGAAATACTGAGGCGTCTTCTAAGTGGAGACGGACTGGGAGATCGTTCTGGAGGATCTCGGAACTGAGGAAGAGGAGCTTCAATATGCCAAGGAGCCTGATTCTGGATTAACTCATCCAAATGTTCAGAAGGGATGAATTCATGTGGTCCGCGAGTTATATGAGTAGAAGAAGATGGAGAAACTCCATTAATGTCTTCTAAGAATTGTCGGACACCAGAGAGAACTTGATCAGTTAGATGGCAGGAGTAAGTCTGAAACTCTTGGAGGAAATGCTCTGTAATAAGTCCTCGGGATGAATCTGAGAAGGGCTGATAGCCGATATATATAGCATGAAGGCGAGGAGGCTGTAGCTGGCATATTTCAGTTATTCGACTTATCCAAGTTTGCCTAGGGGCAAATAAGTCCATGCAGTGATCTAACAGAGATGTATTCTGTGATGTAAAATACTGCTGTAGTTCAGAAGGTATAAATGTTAAGGCTACTCTGTATAAGCATGATACACACCATAAATACCAAAAGAACTTTCTGGAAATATCAGGCCTTAGATGAAATAAGGATAAGTAAGGCTTATTTTGATGGAATGAGTCCGGTTGAAGATGGGCTGGGTAGTCCATAAAGTAGGCATGTCCATAATAGAAAAGATTCTGATGGGCATATTCTCGGACTTCATAAGCTGTTGTAGGGTTAGGTAATTCAGGAGGAAATATTGCACCAATTAGGGGAAAAATCCCATGGGCTTGAATTACTTGAATAGGCTTGGGCCTAGTAATAGTTTTGGGCTGGAATATGATGGGTAGACAAAAACCATTACGGATCAAAGAGACTTGCAAAGCATTAGGTTTTTGAATAGGTCGTGAAAGGAAGTCAGCCAAAATATTCTTAGTTCCGGGAATATGTTTCACTGTGAATTGGAATTGAGTAAACCATTCCTGGAGACGAAGAAGTTGAGCAGAGGGAACCATTTTGTTCCTGAATTCCAACATTTTAGGAAATGAGGAATTATCCATTTGTATTTCAAATTGTGCAGGCCTTAAGAAAAAGGCGAACTTCATAATACCATATTTAACTGCAAGGACTTCTTTGATAGTAATATGGTAATGAAGTTCTGCATCTGAGAATTTTCCACTATGATAGCCACAGATGGAATCAGTGGAATCTTTTGATTCAAGAAGAACAGCACCCCAATAAAGATCAGAAGCATCAGTCTGAAGGATTAAGGAACCAGTGCTGGGAATCACCAATGGAGGGGGATTCTGACAAATCTTCTTGAGAGATTGAACAGCATCAGTATGAGTATCTGACCATGGCGGTGGAGATTTCTTCAAGAGAGAAGATAATACTGATGTGTGTCGAGTAATATGAGGAATAAACATCCGAAGGTAATTAATAATACCAAGAAACTATTGAAGTTGCTTGACTGTAAGATCAGTGTCTGGAAACTGTAATAATTCGACAGCAATATGAGAACCAGGTTGGTAGACACCATTAAAGAACTTCATTCCAAGAAAATCAATTTCGGATGTGCATAATATACTCTTCTTTTCAGAGAGCATGATACCATGCTGTTGAGTGATATCTAAAAACTGAGATATAAGCTGGTGATGAGCAGCTTCAGTTGATGAGAAGAGTAGGATATCGTCAATATAGATAAGAGCCGTGGAGAGGATCGGAGCATATATACGGGTCATAGCTTTCTGAAATAAAGAAGGTGCAACCTTTAGACCAAAAGGCATGACCGTCCATTGATAATGAGCATTAGGTATACAGAAAGCCGTTTTAGGCCGATCATCAGGATGAACACCTAACTGCCAAAATCCTGCTTTCAGATCAAATTTGCTGTAGATAGTAGATCCTGAAAGTAATGTCAGTTGAGAAGATATCTTTGGCAGAGGAAACTTATCATCTTTGAGGAAAATGTTGAGTGGCTTGTAGTTGATTACAAGACGTTTCTTTCCTCGAGTAAGTTCTGCTCTTTTATTGACATAAAAACCTTGACAAGCCCAATCAGAAGTAGTAGGTTCTAATAAACCTTAGGCGAGTAATTCATCACATTCTTGCCGAGCAAGGGCAAGGTCGTCAGGAGGCATTCCAGGGTGAATAGCCTTAGTAGGGTTTATATCCTCATTCAATTTGAATGGAAGTCGGATATAAAACTTAGAATTCTTCCACAGAGGATGAGAATGAGTAAAAGTCTTATGAGATTCGCTGAAACAAGACTTTAATTTCTCTTGATATGAAATAGCATCCTGTATTGTATACAACTTAGGAATAGTTGTATATGGAAGAGTTTGATTCTGATAAGAGATTCCATGAGGAAGTATTCTTAACTTGGATTTAGAATAAAGATCCATTCCAAAGAGAATATCCTTATCAGGTAAGTCACAGCCAATGATATGAGTCCATAAAATGAGATTAGGGAAGAATTTCAAACCAATTCGTCGAGTAGTAATCAGATGAGTCTGAAAAATCTCATTGTTGGCAGCTTTGAAGGTTTCAGTATGAGGTTTCCAAAATTTATCAGGGAGAATACGAGGATTCATCATACTCTTGAAAGCACCAGTGTCAAAATAAGCTATGACCTTGAGAGGATTGTCAAACTTGGTCGGGATGACCGCAATTTCAGCATAAGGCAGAACATGAGAGACAATCATTGAAGGGGTAGAGACCATACCCATGTAAGGTTCTGCATTGTCATCAGAAGTTTGAGAAGCACTAGAAGCATCAGATGAATAATCATGATAAGCGAAAACTGTATCATCATCTGCAGAGTCTTGTTCAGAAAATAAAGATTCAATATCATGATCATCATGGATTGAATAAGAGTGTTGGAGCTTCTGAATAAGATGTTGACTCTTTTTCTTGTCAGGACATTGTCTAGCATAATGGCCTGGCTTCTTACAAATATAGCATCGAGCAGTCTTAGTAGCAGTAGCTGGATTTCTGCGTTTGAAATATCTAAGACGCCGTTTTTTCTTCCATCTCATAGGTTTAGAAAACTTATGAGGATTCTTCTTGTGAAATTTAGAAAATTTCTTACGGGATGATTTGTGAGTGGAAGAGCAATCACACTTGTCTTTGCAACCAATAGTAAGATATTTCTTGTCACAAACATTGGAAGAATAATATGAAGCTTTCTGGGAATCTTTCACCATCTTGCGTAACTCGCATACTTTATCAATAGCTTCAAGTAGAGTCTGGAATATTTCTGCAAGAGAGTATTGATCAAGATTACGGCCAGTAGCTTTGAGTAAGCGATTCAACTCAGGATGAATCTCAGTAGGAAGAGAAGCAATAAAAGTATGCTTCAAGTCTGTTTTATCATAACCGCCGAGAAGATGAAATCGTTGGAGCATTCGAAGAAAATGACGATAAAGGTCTTTCTTTTGGAGAGAACAGCATTTCATAGTAAAGTATTCTTGTTTATACTTTTTCTCCATAACTGTTTCGTCACCAACAAATTCTCGGATCAGAACATGATAAACATCAACAAGGGATACCTGCGTAAGTTGTCTTATGCGGTAATCACCAAGAGAAGTAAGCCAATCTCGAACAAATCCAGTAGTTCTTGAGATGAAATCAGATATGACGAGATTAGTGGGGCGACCAACAACTGCATGCTGATTAGACATCCAAGCACACCAAGTAATAATCTTGTTGCGCCACTGTTCATAGGGGACGTCATCAAGAGAGAACCAAGGACCATTACCAGATTTGTTAAATTGAGCTTGGTCTGGTGGAGGTTCGTCTGGAGGATTGTCAGGCATGTCCATAGCCTCATCATAAGGCTGTTGCTGCTGTTGTTGTTGTTGGTTTGTAGCAGAAGCAGAGGTAGATGGATCATCTGCCATATTAATTTGAGCAAGAGCAGAGATATCCATATACTGGGAAGAGTCAGAATCTATGTCTGTATTTTCTGTAATAGGATCAGATTGTTGACTCTGGGATGGATCATCAGATTGATCGGAAGATTCTAAATGAATAGAATCAAAGGTGTCATTGATATCATCAATAGGAAGAACTTCATCAAGAACTGAATCTTCATCTTCATAGGGATAGATGGGGTTACTTGGAGGAGGTAAAGGTATCGGAGGAGGTGGATAATCCGGAGGTAAAGGAGGTTCTGTGACTATTGATGAATAAGTAGTAGGTATAACAGGTGGTTGATAAAGAGGAGCTTTTCCTCTAAAACCAAAGGAGGGACGAGGACGTGGTTCAACAGGTGTAGGGTTTCTATAACTTGGAGGTATGGAAAACCTAGGAGGTGTAGGAGACCTATAAGTAGGTTGTACCTGAGGAGGTGGTTGTGAAGCAGCTGACTTGAGGGTTTGTATAAGACTAGCTTGAGCTTCAGCTCTTGAACTAGGAGAGGGTATCAACGGTTGATAAGTAGAGGTTGATGGGGGAAAACTAGATCTAATGATAGACATAGGATATGCATCAGGAAAAGTTGGAGTAGGAGGTGTCTGGAATCGATGAAGATCATTGATAACACATTGAAGTTGTTCTTTAAGTTGATAAATCTCTCGTTCAGCTGTATCGAACTGAGGACCACGGATATTATGTTGTAAATAATATCGGAGAAGAGAGTCTAACTCATGAATCTTGGCAGTTATCTCAGTATAGTATTTCTGACTAGTAGCAGCTTGAATATCTGTATTCTGGACCAAAGTAGTAGTTGTAGTATGTAAAGAATTCAGATGCTGATCAATTTGTTGCAGATAACCATTCTGGATAAGAGCATTTTTAGTTTGCCAATTTAAGACTTCTTCAGCAGACGTAATAGGCTTTGGAGTGCCATCTGATCTGATCTCATTAAGAGGAACAAAGGGCTTAGCCGTAGTCTGATGTGTGGGATCAGTTACTCGTGTGAGAGGTGGAAATTCCTGATCATATGGACCAATAGGATAACATAGAGGAACCATAGGAGCTGCTGGAGGAGCAGGTGGTTCTCTTCTGAGAGACTTTGTAGAAGAACGACAGGAAGTGAAAACTGGAATTTTCTTGGTTTTCTTCTGCTGTCGGTCTCGTAGAGAAGGATATTCATATATATCCATCCAGGTGTCTTCATCATAATCTTCTTGACATAGACAACCAGGTTTGCACATAGAGGGATCACAATCCCAGATGAAGTGACCATCAACATGAGAATGATAGAGAACTGAACCATCAGGTTGAAAAGAGTGTAGCGGCGGATCTTCGGCCGGTACATGGGTAGATATTGGCTCTATCATCATGGAATGATGAACAGGTAAGCTGTTTGTGGATTGCTTCAGAGAATCAAAAGTGATCTTGACAGCACCATCAGCTTGCTTGTTAAGTAGTGGACAAGCAATACTAGTAACAGGTTCAGAACGCTTGAGGAAGAGTTCGTAATTGGTGAACCATGTTAAAGGTAACATTTCTAGCAGAGCTTTCCGAGGAAGTTGCTTGGGAATCTGTATAATTGTAGGAACATCATTATCATGAACAAAGGCCATGATGGTACCTGTTGGTTTCTGAGTGCGGAGATGGATAGCATGATCTTGAAGGCGAAAAGCCATCTGATGATGTAGAGTGGCTATAATGCTATCTTGTCGATGTTGCACACCAGAGAACTGGATCTGGACCTTAAACCTTGTAGGTAAGGTAGGGTCTTTAAGGCAGACGTTGAAGTCTGGCGTAATGGTAAAGATCATAGATCCATGACTAAGTGAGGTAAGGACGGTTCCAATACAAGCATGTTCGTATTCCAAAAGGTTTGTATCCAGTAGAGCTATTCGAGCAGTCATAGGTAAATCACCACGACCATGATAAGAAAGAACAAGACGAATTGCTCCCATATGGATATGAGTATAACCATGAGCTAGCCAATGACGTATGAACGAAGGTTCAAACTCAAGGGTAACATACTGTTCTTGCATAGTAGACTCAAGTGTACAGTGAGTAAGGGCTGTACTCTGTATATATTCCTTAATAGGAGGACTCTTACGACTAATTAATTTTTTGACAGACGTTGAAAACGACTGAGATTTTTTGGTAAATAACCAGTAAGGGTTTAACAAAGGAGGAATAGTCTCACTTACTTTGCTATCAGCCGGAATATGGGTAACTTCGACCAAATCATCGATTTTCGAAGCTTGTTTAATACATGACTCAGGAAGACTTGAAAAATTAAAAGAGGAAGATTTTAAAATCGGACTAGGGTCGGACGTAGAAGATGAAGGAGGACTATCACCAAAGGGATCCATGGATACTTACAGACCTTTTTGTCTTACGTCGCCTCTCTCTCTGGGCCGTCAAGACCTCGTCTTTGATATCCAACGGAGAATAAACAGGTGAAAAATAGATTCCTCTGCTTCTATTAAAGACCAAAACCAATTTTCAAAATCTAAGTACTCGTTCAATCATCAACTTCGACTGCATCACATATATAACAAACAAAACATAGGCGAAGTATGCCACAAAGCAATATAGCAAGGATAATAAGGACTATAATTAACCAGATGGGTAGATGACTTAACAAAGACATGGTTAAATCAGAAGTGTAACTAGACGCAAGAAAATCTGAACCACCAAACAGATGAAGAGTATAATGCAAGATATGACAAATATGTCACAGAGACGCAAGGGTACAAATAACCTTATTAGCTAAGTACCCAAATTTAAACTTACATATATAATTTTTTTGTCTTAACTTTAAGTTGAGTGATTTAAGATACATTAAAAAAAAGAATAAAATATCTACAAAACTATATGCTCCAAGTAAATGTTAAACTTTTAATATATGTAAAATTATCGGTGATCCAAAAGTCAGTTAAAACATATAATTTTATAAAAAAAAATTAACGCATTTTAAATCACTTAAATCAGAATTCGAATGAAAAAGTTATGAGTATTCGAAGTTGCTGACAAAAAGTTTTAACATTGAGTGTTATTTTTTACTTCCTGATATATTTTTTGAATTATTTAATCAAAGTTAAAATTATAATTAAATATAAAAAGGGCAAAATAATTAAGTAACTTATAATTTGATTCACAAGTAATGAATTGATTAGTTTAAGGACTTAAATACTAATTTTAAAAATTACTTAAGGACCCAATAACTAAATTTAAAAATTATAGGACTATGCAGTATATTCTAATAGCTAATAGCTAGATGACCCTATCTCTATTAAAAAAAAAAACCATTTATATTTTCTGTCCAAAAAAATTTCATGGTTCACGCGGGGCCACCGACATTATGAACGGAAGTGGTCTTATTATATCGAACTCCTGTGACACTGGAGCCAAAAAAAAAAAAAAAAAAAAGAAAAAGAAAATAATAGTAAAAAAAAAAAGAGAGAGAGAGAGAACATGAGAACAAAGAAATAAAATGAAGTTTTAAAAAAGGGTCAGCCGCCTAGGGGCACATGGTCACAGTCCCTTCATTCCCTCTTTCATAGGGAACGAGAGGTACCGTACGTACATTATTTGGTACAAATGCGTGTGTACGGAGTCAGAACTTTGACTATTATACTGTTTTTGTCGAAATCAATGTTCCCCCAATCTCCCATTCATTCTCATGCCCCATGGGCCATAATTCCTCGAAACTCCCATCAACACAAACAGGGAGGAACTCACCTACTCCTTATCTGTCATCACGGTCGACGCTGTATGGATGGCTCTTCAAGTCTACCATTTTGTTCGTCAGTTTTTAAGTATAGTGAAGACTTGATCTCGCGTGCATTGGAGAAGCTTCTGAAGCGTTTCCTTTCCTAGGGAAGGAAGACCATTGCCTTAATTACTTTAATCTTATTGGACGATCGACGCGGAACTCCACGCGTTAATTGTTCTTTAAAATGAAAAGATGACTTTCAAGCTTAATTAAAACTACGTACCCATAACCCATGTCACCAAGTAATGGAACGAACACCAACTTAGGATAGGCACCAACTTAGGATAGGTTGCTGGACAGGTTGTTAGATGGGGAACGCATTTTAAAGTGGTGGAGAGACTTAGTTTGAACTCGCCTTTAACATATTTTTTTAAAAGTCATTCAAAATTATTTTTGTCATATTTAAAGTTTTAAAAAATTAGTTTGAAAGATTTTTTGATGTCAAAAAAATCGATAACGAAAAAATAGAAAGTAATGGAATGAATGCTTCAGATTTCTAGAGCTCTCTAAACAAACCTTTAATTTGAAATTTCTTTTTTTTTTTGAAAAAAACTTGATTCGAAGCTTTGGAATAATTAGACTTAAGTCAACCGTCTATATATATATATATATATATATATATATATATTTATATTATATAACAATTGTGTGTAATATAATTAATTAATTACAAATGACATTTTATGACAAAGACTTTCTTAATTAGTATATTTTTTATGTGTTATTTTCTTCTTCTTTTTGTGGTTTTACAATATAAGAAATGGTTTGCATGAACATTCTTTCCTCACAAATATTATTATTATTGTTATTATGTTGAATATTGTATGCTACGTGAGGAAGGAAATTAATTATTTCACGAGGCGCGTGGAAGAGAAGCCCGCGTTGACGTACGCAAGTACGTACGAACGTGATGACAAACATGTCGGACGGGGTGATAGATTGATGTGCGGTACTGTATGATTAACTAAGATAGCTAAGAGATTCTCTACGAACCACCGACGAAAAGTTAGCTGGATGTCACTTGAATACTACATTAACTTAACTAATTTGTCATCAGCTTTATAAATGATTCAAACTTTATGGGTTCCACATCATACATACATTATCCGTATTTTAGAACTTTTAGCTACAACTAATTACGTGTTCATCCTATATGTCATATCCATCTTCTAAGTGTTTCTATGAATTCAATGCGATACCTGTATTTTCAAAATTTGAATTTACCTATACGCTCCAAGAGCATAGCACGTGTTAATCATTTTGCCCAAAATAAAAGCAAAAGTGTACCAATATTAAAAGCTTCTGTACTCTGTTCATAAATATATATGTTGTGCGACTTTGAAAACACACTATATATTAGAGCTTTCACATTGAAGAAGCTAACTGAACCTTAGCATTTCTCATTTATTTATTTATTTACTTTGAAGTAATCCCATGAACATACCGACATAAACAATGTTATCAATGAAAGCACACAAAAACCAATGCTCCATATCATTAGATAGTGCTACAGGAACTCTCAGTAGCAAAAGCAAAACATCTACTGTACTCATGCATTTTAGTCCTTTAAATCATTCTAAAGATGAGCACACCAACAAAGTTTAGTTGTCGATTACCTTCATTCTATTTCACATTTTAAGCAGTGTTTATTTCAAATGTGGCAAATTCTTTACTTAATTTGGCATGCATGCATGGTGCCTGATATGTGCCAGGCTTGCTCAGAACTCATTATTGATCAATGAGTACATTGATTAATGAATTTCTTTTTAAGAAGAAGCCCATCATCTTTAATCTTTTATATCGGTACAAATAGCAAAAATTCCATTCAACGTGGGCCAACATCCATCACTCTCATCCATAATTACACTACTTTTTTTCTTCTTAGCCTGTGTCCATGTCGAGGACTCAAGGCCCCGGAGTCAATAAAATACTGCATGCCCCCCTACATTATTCCCTCGGAACTATATAATAATATATTACTCTGAAGATTATCATGCGTTTAACCAATGAAATTAATAAGCTTAATTTATAAACATAAAAAGAAAACCAATCTATTTGTTTCCACAACAATCTCATTTACAAAATGATGAGTTGGAACTTTGATTTCTTACTTATAATTTTCTAGTTCGAGGAACTAATTAAAACCCTTCAAATTTTTACTAATTCTATTAAGATACTCTTAATTCTTATTTATCACCCAATATTATTTGTGAATATGTTCTAAAATTAAAGAAAAAAATGTAAATGATTTAAATTAATTTGCATCAATTGCAATTGATGTACAAGAATAAAAAAATGCTATAAAACCCTCAAATCCCACAAAAACGCAATAAGTTTGACCCTGTCAGCGAGGCTTGGGAGTCCATGCTTATTCAAGTGACTTAGGCGCTGGAGTACATTTCATGAGCCTTATCCTTGCACAAAAAAGGCACTCATGATTTGCATACAAGGGGGACCTCGAACTATATTTCAACTTAGGAACAGGGGAGAGAGAGAGAGAATGATGAGATTGATGTGGTTCCGTGTGAGATGTAACCGACGCTCTCCCAAGAACTACGCACTCTTCCTTCCCTCCACTGCTTTTTCTGGACCAGGGCAATGTGTTATGTATTCATCAGTGTTGTTGACATTTAAAGCATGAAAGTGGCCTTACCACGTGACACTGCTCTCCACCTCTCTTGCACTCCTCAGTGCTCTCTCACTCCTCATCACCTAATTTACATATCTAAACTTTGCTTTGCTCTAAAATATTGGTGTCATATACATATACATATTTCAGTACGTATCAGTGTTCATTTGCTTCTCATATTTGTGAGAGAGACCAATCCAAACCAATAAATAAGCTGTCGGCCAATTAATTACACAAATGCGGAGGGTATGCATACAGCTTCAGCTTGCTAACCTTTTTCCATTGAGTAATGCTTGACAGACACTTTTTTAAGACATTTTTTTAACATTGTACTTAAAATTATTAAATTTTTTTGAATCATATATTAATTACTTTGAATCACACAATTAATACATAATTCAAGACAATACTCTAAAGTACAATGTCCAAAAAAATTATGTTAAAAGTAATTCTCTTTTTCATTTTGCATTGAAATATTGCAAAGATAAAACCGTACTACCTGTCCTGTCCTTTCCTTTTTTGAAAGTAGACAGATAAAAAATAGAACCTTTTGCTTCCTTTCCTTTCCTCTCTTAAAAGTAACATAATGTTGTCAATGACGCGTTTTACCGCGTAAAAGTTCGCCCTCTTGCTTGTACCAAACAGGTAACTTTTAGTGCTTTATCAGTTCCGATAAAACACTGACAGAAGAAACTCGTTTCAACTTTCAACCAATTCCCACTTTGTAGTTTCGTGGCTTATGCCTTCAAAATCCTATTCTTCAAGCATCACACACCTCTATGTTCCTTGCTCTGATTTGCTCCCAATCCATGCTACTACACGTACAACAACTAATTAATAATCCACCAAAGCCTTTTTCCAACCAATACTTCCCTCTGCTTAAATTACTCTAACTTCAATAATATACTTCTACTACTAGTAGCAGCAAGAAGAATGTTTGCATGATAAAGATCAAGCCGGTGACGACCTTTCGCTTTACACCAGCATGCATGTACAAAGCTTCCAATTTCAGGCTTTTCAACCTCTGTTTTGCATTCTTGGTGAAGAAACGGAAAGGAATTCCATATTGTGAACTAGAAACAATTCTATGCTCCTGCCCACCTAGGCTACTACCACAGCAATTTGAGGTAAAAACACGCATTAATTAAAGCCCCTATGTGTGAAGCCTTGAAAACACTACTACTACTTAAAACTCCAAGAACATATATTGGAGGGAAATCATATAAAAATCCGTAATCAATATTTGACAAGTGAAGTACCATATAATCCGATGATGCTGACCAAAACTACACGTAATCTCAATTGACACTACGAAGCCATACTATGGAAATATAGCAAATCAAATTAGTACTTTGTTAATGACAGATGGAGTACAACACACACACACTATAGATGGTGCACAATCTCATACAAAAGTTTTCCAATCTCAAAAAAAAACTAAACATGAACTAATAATGGACACATGAACCAACTATCACAACATGTCCTTTCGCATTCAAAGTTCAGCAAGTGCATACATCTATGACCAAAAAAGTGCAAGGATCACAAACACACCCACCAACAAAAACAGCATTTTTAGATAGGAATCAGCCTGTTGACCTTGAGTGGTTGGCTGTGGGAAACCATGTGCATGGCCACCATGAAATGAATTAGAAAAACCATATGGAAAACCAGCAGCTGCTCCATACATTGTAGCATCAGGGAAACCATGAACCTGGAGATTAAACAGCGATGGAATCAAACCACCGAAAGCCGCAGAGAGAGTGAAATTCCCAAACCTTGCAGTAGTCATCGGCGTGAAACCGCCTGTGAAACCAAAGCCCTGCTGAGGGAAATGGCTTGTCTCTGGAGGAGGGGCGGTTTCAGGTCTCTGACCGGCAGGTCGACTAGGAATATTAACGCCAGGAATTGATTTGGATCTTGGATCTGTGGGCGCTTTGCCCCGACCGTAAAGAGGTACCAATTTTTCCTCTTGTATGAGGGCCTTACAAACAGGGCACTCCTGGGAATGTGAGTGAATGTGAAGCCATTTGTAAAGACAAGGCCAACAGAAGAGATGTCCACAGAGGGTCACTATAGGGTCTTGAGCTAATTCAAAACAGATATTGCATTCAAAACTACCAGCATCACTGCTACCATTTCCTGAGCAAGAGGGGCTTTGGGGTGATCTGCTGGTGGAATCCCCAAATCCACTAGCCATTTCAAAACCCTAGAGAACTTCAAATTCCTGGTAATCACATTTAAAACCAAAATCCTAATTTCAAAATATAAATTCAACCACAGATACAGGAATCATATATGCAGGTTTTAACCCTAGACGAAAAAACAATAAAATTAAAAAACCTAGCTTTGCACACCGACACCGTAAGAAAATAAGCAAACATAGCAGAATTCCACAAGTTATAATTTGAGCCCACTAATTAACAATTAAAAGCAAAATCCACCATGAAAATCAAACCCGAAATGATATGATTCTCTAAATCAAAGAATTCCTAACATCGAAAGCCGCAACATAAATTCAATTTATGGTCAATAGGGATAAAAAAGGTAGAGATAAATGCATCAATCAGAGGGATTCAACAACCAAAAGGCAGGTTAAGTATAAATATAAGGTTCTCAATTTCCAACGCGATCGTAAATCAAACAAGAGACAAAGAATTAGGGTTTCTGATTCAACACAAAATACATAAATAAAGAAAAATAAAAGAAGAAGATCTATGACAAGAACAAGAGAACTAACCCGAACTACTTGACCGATCCGATCAATCTCTGATGAATCGAAGAACCTGTAAACGAGAAGTCCGAGACATTGCGAGAGAGAGAGGATAAAAGATTCGAGTTTTGACTTGGTGAAGCGTTGGATATCAAACTTAAAACTGGTTCAAATTTCTTGGGCCTGTGGGCCTATTTCAGTTGGGTGTCTCGAATCGAACGATCATAGCCGTAAAGTCGAAAGCCCAACAAGTTCTATGAATAAATGTTAGAAAGTTTCCCAGGCCTCATTATTATTAGAACTTGTGTAAATTTGAAGTAATCGATTTTTAGACTTTAGATACTAAATTTTATTTTATCAGATTATATTTATTTTGATCAAACTAGCCTATATATCCATATATATATATATATATATATATATATCATCCCATTTAGAGTTTAAAATTTTAAATATTGCTTGTTTTTGGTTCTTATGCATGTAGAGTTTAAATTTTATTAAAAATTGAAGGGTGTCATTTATAAACAATTTTAACAACCATTCTCAACATACAATCCATAGGGTACAATAATTAGATATTCTCATATCACACATCAAGTACATGATTCTAAATAGTTCCCTAATTTCAATTAGATTGGAACGAAAGATAATAAATTATAAATACTATATACTGTTTAATAAATTCTAAGACATAAATAAACAAATGCATTAATTTCTATATTTTATATATGTACCTTAGGAGCAGTAGTATGAATAATTGTATAAGAAATCAATGACAGATGTACGCAGCTCAGGTAAGCCCAAAGTAGCATATATATATATATAAGTTTTTTATTTTTCATTCTTTTAATATAAAGTATATTAAATAATAATATCTAACAAATTATAATCACATTCAATTAAAAAATTTACATCTAAACACTAAAAAACCTACTCTTCTAAATTTATCACTCAAGTATTAATTTTTAGCATTAAAGATAAGGTTATCAAATAATTTTCAAAAAGTTTAGTTAAGCCTTTTTTTGTGATAATATTTAGTTAGATTTAAAATAACTATACATGTCTATCTTTAGATAATAATAATTTAGATATTTTAAAATATACAATAAATAATTTAATAAGTATACATGTGTAGTTGCACATATAGTTATAAATTTTTACAATTAAATTAGTATTTTTCTTATTAAAAAAGAAATAATAATCTAATTATAAAAGTTACAACTACATATGTAAATTACACATGTCTATTATTTGAATATTAGTGATTACATATTTTAATCAATAAATTTTTTTGTACCGTCGAAATTTATCTAAAAAAAAATTTAGTCCATTCTAAATAAAATTCTTGGCAACGCCGTTGGATGCATGTATCACGTCATAATTTGAGGCTTTAATTGGTATGCAATATATTGATGTTGCTAGCTATAGGATTTTATTGATTGAAAAGCAAAAAAGTACATAAAAGTGGATGGCCTGTGCCCACATAGGCATGCTATAATTAACACTCCAGTTTCCAACGCTTTATTTTTTTTAGTTAACTATGAATATATATATATTGACTGTAATGCTAATATATATGTATCACATTATTAGTTTGAATTATTGAGCTTCTATATATATTAATAATAATTAAAATATTTTGATTTAAAAATTATTAGGTATAATATTATTGCAGCTTATCAGCTTGAGTTATAAACTCTTTATTGTATAATTGGGCATAATTATAACTACAAAAAAAAAAGGAAAGTGTCGGCCAATTGATATTACTGTTTTTTTTTACAAGATACATTAATAGTTAGTTATATAATCACCTTCGTTACCCGATCATATTTTCAGAAAGGTATCACTTATCAAGTTTGTTTCTGAAATTATAAACCCTAAGGTGAGACAGTAATAGTAAGAGTTGAACTTAAAATCTTTGAATTTTAAATTAAGCCACCCGACTCACTTTTTTAACCAACTGCACCAACTTTATATTGACGGCCAATTGACAGTATACAGTATATATAAATGGACACTATATATATATATATATATTAGGGGCAAAAACAAACTTTACAGTAAAAAGAGATCCTGGACACAAAGTAGTTTCAGAGTTGAAATATTCAAATGTACTAAAATTAAAGTTGAACAAAGGGAAAGGCTCTTTAAAAAAAAAAAAAAAAAAAAAAAAAAAAAGGGGGGGAATCATCATCATCTTCAATACAATCTTCCTCCCCTCTGTGCATATTGTTTTCATGATGCAAAGATAAAAGTTTAAAAGATTAAAGCTAATGCTAAATCCATTTTTGATTTGCTTGTTGAAGCATGCCATTTCTGATTGATTATCTTAAATTATATATCACTTTCTTCTCAGACCTTTTACCACACATGTATTGAAATGATCTTGCTTAAAGATATATAAGAAATCATTCTGTTACTGGGAATTACTTCTGTCCTCAAGCTAGTAACCAAAGATTTGGTGCCATAATGATCACTACCCATGGTCCACACATCTTTATCATTTCTGAATTATTTAAGTCCTTTTTTTTTTAAAATTATTTAATTCAAACAAAAAACCCGAATTTAAGAAATAAAGATCAATTAAATATTACATGTATATCAGTAAATTTAAAAAATAAAAATAAAAAAAGAATTTAACGCCACCAAGTAATCTTTAGTCTTAAACAATTAGCATGCACTCTTTTTATTTTTAGTAAATGTTAATTTAATTGTAAAAAATTTAAATTACATAAATATTCTTTTTCTTAGAATATAAAAAAATTAATTACTTTTTATAATGGTCTCTTCAGGTGAAAGTGGTGAACTAATTGTAGGCACGAGATAAGAAGGAAGATAATGCAAGCCATCGCATCTTTCATACACGTTCAATCACACTTTTTCAAGTGATCGTTATGGAAGATTTAGACCTCAAACCAATGACTTACCTCTCATTCTACTACTTGCAAACTTCAACCAAACAAAAAATAAATAAAAATATTAAATATTAAATAACACTAATCCTCCACCATTTCATTTCATTTTATATGTTCCTTTTGAGCCGTAATTAACATTAATGATGGTGTAGCTTTTTTGACATTATTGTTCAAATCCTTCACCCCATTTAATGTTCGTAAAATTAAAATATTATTATATGCCAACAAGGGTCAGTTGGTTTAAAAATTCAACTCTTTGCCCTATACGAGGATTCGATTTCTTAAAATTAAAAAATATTTTTTCGTTGGTGAACGATCTATAAGTATTAATGTAACCCATCTTCGAAACTTGTGACATGCTCTAATCTTGAATTGAAATAGTCTCCCCTCACCTAAACTTATTTGAATCAATAATAATAAAAAATAAAAACTAAAAACTAAAAACTAGCTATGATATTAGACTTATTAGTAACATCCCTAGAACAACATAACTGCCAACAATATTTATTTATCCTCTTCTAAAAAGAAGATTTGATCCATGCCGACCTATGAAAGAGGGGAGTGTGCCTGACTAGTGCAGCTTCTTATTTGCAACTAACTTCAATTTTCATCATATGTTTTTGGGCTTTTTTTTTAATCTATCATTTTTACTTTCATAATAATATTACATGTGTAATTACACTTGAAATTATATATATATTTTTAATTAAATTAACATTCTCCATTTCTTAAATAATTGCCACGTGCCAACCATGCGTGAATCTTCAGGAAATTTTACTACGTACTATAGAGTCTGTTTTAAAATTGTGGAGCATATGCGTGGCATCAGCCAACCAACAAATAACAACGTTTTTTTTCTTTCAAAAGAATGACAACTCAATTGACAATTGTATTGTATTTTTCCCATCAATGAGGAGGCCCACCTCTCTAAGTATTACAAGTGATTAATTAAGAGATTATTTCATGTGTTGTGCGGTATCTGGTCATAAATAATCCAAGATATGTATTGACTTATATTTTTCTTTAGCAATTTCACGTGTATCATGACGATCTTATTTTTCATGAAATGTCAGCAAATCGCCTATCAGTGCTATCTCACCCTTAAATTAATATAATAAAATAATACCTTATACTACAAACACTAGACCTCAGTCTGTAAACAACTCCAACGTTAAAAAAGACGGCCCACGGCCCACTTTCTTTTTATTTCTTCTTTTTATTTTAAAAATAATGTTATACCTAAGCTAAATGTTAATATCATTTTTTAAGGATGAGTCCTAATTTTAATTAAATATTCTGAATACGTGTGTATTTAAGAATATTTTTTAATACATATATATTTTTAAAATATTTAAAAAAAATTAGATGCCAAATTAAAAATTAACAATTGACGTGTAACGTACATAAAATATTTTTTATATTTTAATGGGTCCTCTAATTCTTCTATTACATCGGTAATACTAAGTTGTTATAAACGAATGGAGCTGAATAACTTGTTTTTAATTTTTGGTTCTCTATCGAATATCCCAACATATTTAATTCGGAGAACCACATAGGCATGACTGTCTAAAGTTGTTTTGAAGACAAAATTAATTAATTAAGTGGGTCGAGTCAAGACCCTACGCCATGCCCGACCAAATTCCCAGTGCCAATCAATCCAAACATGTCAAACTCAGATTCGGACCACTTTTGTTGTACTCATCAGAAAACCCAACCACCAAGCAATCCTCCTCTGCTTCCCCAAAATTCCTCATAAAACAAAAATATAAATAAGAGAGTATTATTCTAATTACAAAAAAAAAAGAAAAAAGAAAAAAGAAAAGTGTAACTTTAAATATAATTAGACTATGATATCCATCAAATCGTGCATTATATATTATAATTGCATTTATAATAGTAGTTTTTGCGGTTAATATAATATTATCATTATTATTTTATTAAAAAAATGTTTCCATAAGGGTAAAAATAAAGGTAAAGGGAAACCAAATAAAAATAAAATTATATAGAAAAGGAAAGTAGGTAGGTAGTGGAAAACAATTATCTGACTATATAGGCAGCCCTTTAAATCACTGAATTATATTTTAAAATAAAAATAAAGTTTTAAAGGGTATTTTTGAAAAATCAAATATAGGCGTTATTATTATTATTATTATTATTAGGAAATCAAGTGAAAAAATCCTTCAACTAATCCGAATCCGAATGCAAATACAACAGTTGACTAGAAATCGTTTATATAAAGGAGATGGAGAGCTACTTTTACTCACCACTTCCTTCACATCTCGCACCTTCGTTCCCCTGTTTAATTCTCTCTCGCAGTAATCTTTCTTCAAATCTCAAGTTCCAGATTTCTGGGTTTTCTTTCTTCTTCTTCTCTTCTCTGATAGAATTAAAAGCAACTCTGAAATATAATCAATCGATCAATCAATCTGAAGCGTTGATTTTAAGATGGGATCCATGATCCAAGGCCTGATCTATTGGGTATCAGAGCACCCATCTATCGTGGGGTTCAGGTGGGGCCACGCCCAATTATACGGCGCCACCTGGCCCTTCCTCTTCACCTCCATTACCACCTACATCACCATATCCATATCTCTTCACCTCCTTCTAAAACTCTTCCGTTGCCGTCGCCGTTGCCGTCCGGTCCCTCTCGGACCAATCCCGGCCATTCACAGCCTCTGCATGGCCTTAATCTCCGTCGTAATCTTTGTCGGAATCCTCTTCTCCTCCGCCGCAGAGATCCGCGACACCCGGTGGCTCTGGCGCCGCTACACCACCACCCCACTTCAATGGTTCCTATGTTTTCCGATAGGAACTCGCCCCACCGGACGGGTCTTCTTCTGGTCTTACGTCTTCTACTTGTCTCGCTTTTTTCAGTTGTTTCGGACCTTCTTCACCGTTCTCCGACACCGGAAGTTGACGTTTTTCCGGCTGTTTAACCAGTCGATTCTCATTTGTATGTCGTTTTTGTGGTTGGAGTTCTCTCAGTCGTTTCAGGTGACAGCGATTCTGTTGACGACTTTGGTGTATACTGTGGTTTATGGGTACCGGTTTTGGACGGGAATTGGGCTGCCCAGTGCTTGTTTTCCGGTGGTGGTGAATTGTCAGGTGCTGTTGTTGGGGTGCAATTTGGTTTGTCATGTTGTGGTGTTGTTGTTGCACTTGAAGAGAGGTGGGTGCAATGGGATTGGAGCTTGGGTGTTTAATTCTGTGCTTAACGGGGCGATTCTGCTGCTGTTTTTGAATTTCTATGTAAAGATGCATCTTAGGAAGAGAAAGGCTGGTGGTCATGTTGCTGTGGAAGAAGATCAATTGTCTTCAAAGCTAGAGATGATGATGATGTTGAAAGATGATGGGAAATTGATTGAGAAGTCTGAAGAAAAGAAGGATCTTTGAGTTTTTGAGTTTAAATTCTTTTTCTTCTTCTTTTGCTGGGGTTTATAGTTCTTTCCTTTTTTAATGATTTAAGCTCCCAAGTTACTGGTCAGAACTCAAAAAGTGTGTTCAGGAAGAGCTGATGAGAATAGTCAAACGACCCCTTTTTTTGGTATACATGAAGCTGATGTATAATTTTAGGAAGGATTATAAAATTTCTATTTTTTATATGTATACAAGAAATTTAATTAATTATCTTTTTTTACAAGAAATTTGATTGTTTGAACTGCAATAACTACCACATCTCCTTATCTCAGAGTTATTTGTTTGATAAAATGTGGAGAATACAATTAATTTCGTGTTTGATTCACCTGACTACTTGCAACTTATTCTGAGATTTTTTCAAAATAACATTTTGATAATATTTTCAAGTCTTCTCTGACTTCTGCCCCAAATCATTTATTTATTTGTTATTCTGAGATTTTAATGTATTTCTCTGTATCACTGCCCTTGTCAGAAGGAATCCATTCCGTCCCACTACCTGGGTAGGTGGCCGCCATGCCTCATGTAATTACAAAGGCCCTGTTTGGAGCACTAAAATCAGAGAAAACGCGGGGTTGGCACATTTAGACAGCTAATAATATGGTGATTGCATTTTTTTCAAAAAACATCCTCTCCCTTCCTTCTGCATTGCGCGTTCGTTTCGAAAAAGCGGTCTCCCAAACAAGTTGGACAAAAGATATGCTTTGTGTGGCTTTTGATTCAACCTGTTCTGCAGAAACAATTTTAGGACCATTTGGCGATGCCGATGTTCTTAAAAACAAACATTTTTTTACGTTAAAATAACAATTTTATAATCTTACTGGCTATAGTAAATAGAAATGGAAAAATAAAATGTTTCTATAATTTAAGACAGAATAAAGGCACTTTTAATTCCAAAAGCTAAAAACAAAAAATACTTTGGACCAGCTTTTGCCAAAAATACTAAAGTAAAGATTCATCTTCTACTTTCCCTTACTCAGAGGAAGGTGACATTACCAACTATCCCAACGGGTTAGAAAAACTATTTGAAAGGCTGGCCTTTTGTTTATTGAGTTCATAAAAAAAATAAAAATAAAAATAAAAAGTGAAAAGGTTGGACTCACTTTTGGTCGTAAAACAATTGTTGAACTTCAAAATATCATAGAGAACACAGATAGTTTTGCAGTAAAATTGAGGAAGACGCCACTTTTTCATGGCTTTGACGACAACAGATGAGAAAATTATACTATCGCCTCAAATTAATGAGATAGAATGCACAATTCACCTTGGAGTGAAAAACCATAGACAAATTTAAATTGTATGCTACCTAGAATCAGGAAACAAATTCCATCTTTAACTAAAATGTTCTATATATAATTTACCATTCAAATAATAAACTCAATACTTACATTGTAAAAGATATAAATCCCTAGTTGTGTAGAAAGCTGAGATAGAGGACTCTTAGGGAAGTCCTCCCCCCTTAAAAAAATTGTCACGAGTTTAAAAAAAAATCCCCCAAAAGGGAAAAAACAACTCTTTGAAGGTTTTTTTAACATAGAATTCACTTAGCCAAACAGTAGCTCCAAGTGTAGACAATCTTTCATGGATCGGCATATAGAGTGGAGCAACATCTGGACCAGTGTTTAACCATATATTTCCTTCATCAAACAGTGTCATGGAACAGTTGGTTGCACTGAGATCAGGAAAACAAGACATAAAATAAATAGGACATATCTGAATTATGTTTGACTTTCTTGATGCCACCGCTATTTAATTAATGTAGCACAAAGTGAAGAAAGAAAATATTATTTACCAAGAAATGTCAAAATTAACTCTGTTTTGTTAAGAGCTCAATGTCGTTTCCAACTTCAGCAATCCTCACTTCCTTTGACGTCTTTGCAACTTTAGCGATGCTCTGAACATCAAAGTCCATTGCTATTTTTTTCACAAGACCCTGGAGCATCTGTTTCCAAGAATACAAGGAACAACAAATACAACGGTTAACAGCTTACTTGGTCAAATATATGCTATGTGCATACAGCATACAAGAATCAATGCCTGATACATGTGATTGTAATGTAAATGGATTGCTAACACCAATCAGAGATCACCTATTTATGCTTGTACAATAACTTAACATCACTTTGTAGCAAAAATCACACTGATGCCAGCAACAGGGAATTTTCCACTATGACTACAGGAGCCAAATTACTACCTTGTTCATGAGAAGAGCACGGTTGTGCTTAAGTATAATTTAATGATATATAACTCTACCAGTAACCCATATATGTTAAATAAGACACAGTAACATTCCCCAATATTATTCCAGAAACTTCAGCCATGACCTGGTTATTAAGCTTTGAGAGTCTTTTTAAGACCCCACTTGAACATGCATAATTGGTGCATCTATGCTAGCCCAAGATAGCATCAAACTGGTGCTCAGTATCTGTTTCTGTTCTCATCAACTTTGTTCTCAAATACATTGATCCAGGATGGGAGGTATAGGTTCCAGTCCGATTTAGTTCAAGTGGGTAGTAATTCCATACCCATCATGAAAAATAATGCACTCAGCTGAGCTGATAAAGCCAGCTTAAAAAACTCAACTATTTTGATTTTTGACGGCTTTTCAAGTCTTAACCCTAGGAAAAAGCATGTAGTTCAGGGTTTAACCCTTGACTCAATTTGTATGACATTGGAATGCAAGCCTCTTTTTTTTTTTCTTTCAGAGAAGAGAATATAAACATATGTATTAATACTTAATAAGGGATACAAGACATACTGGAATGCGAGCTTTAAGGTCACAGGTTCAAACCCCATGTTTAACTATAAAAAAAAACATGTTTTTATGTCCAATTTAAATGATCTATTTTAGTTTTCTTCCACACAGACGGTCCAAATATTAGGTATTTTCGTATCAGTGTCTTTTCTTTTTCTGTAGTTTATGTTATAACATAACTACTGAATATAAATATTAAGGTTTATACGTCCAAATATAGATGGGGTCTACGGTTTACACTAAGCTTCACATATTCCATACTTGTGTCTATGTGTGTAAGTCACAATTTTATACGAATCAAAAGTATACTTGACTGAGTTGACTCACTGACTTTTGATTTAGTCGGGCCAAACTATGGTTCATGTACTCGCAATAAACTGATTGTAAAGCATGATAAGCCATCATTAGACGAAATTAGAACTGAACATAACATATAGTATTCAACTGCACAGGCATCAAGGGTAATAAAAAAGACAATGAATATGCTGCTTGCTTTTAAAAAAGAACTTGTTCATCAAAGGATACCAGTGATCCAATAGCAACGAGCACCCGGAATTTGGAATCAACATCCCAATTTTCCTCTTCTGCAATCTGTAAAGAATAAAAGAGAATATCAAAGGGGAAGGAACCCATGATTACAGTTTAGTAAAAACCTTCATGGTCAACAGTCAGTTCAAATATAGAATTTAACCAATATGTAGTAGCAGTCAAGTAGATAAAATGAAAAAGAGAATACAAGCAGATTTCATCTAGTACGGAGCTTAATAGAAGATGACATACTTCCAGTGCTGCAGAAAGAACTTGTGATTGGCCTTCTTCTTCCCTTTTCTCAATTAATAGCACAGCATAACTGCATAAGAAAACAAAACACTTGAATGACAATGACAATGACAATGACAAGAACATGACAATTAGTAGGTGATCAAGATGTCAACCAATTTGAGAAAGCCCACAACATTCACTAGAAAAGCACCACATTACCAAGGACTGCTTAAAATTTGTCATAAAATAGCAAAACCTGTTATCCTTCGATGCATACATCAACTAAGGAAAAGCATACAGTAAAATCTGTAGAAAGTTTTCTGAGACATTAGGAAAAAAGAGAACCAAGCAACCTATCATAATTTAAGGTATTGGTTATACCAGTAAGTATTTTGCAAGCAATTGGTAATGAGACAAAGTGGATTTTGAGGTTGGTTGTAATTAAAGATCTTATCTATAATTATTATATTTCATCTCTATTTTTATTTTTCCTGGTATGGTAGAGTTTGTATCTTTTGTTCTCCATTTCTTTTGATTTTTCCCCTATCCGATTAGTTTCTTACAAGCATATTATATTTACTTTCTCCTAATCATAGTATTTATTATCTCCATTCCTTTACCTATCGGGTTCCTATATTCCATGTCGGCAATTTAAAAGCCTACTTTCTGAACTAACTTCTTTGCCTGCACTTGTCTAGAACAATACAAGAACTCGTGCTCATTTATCACTGCTCTGAGCACCGATGCAACACGTCCTTGACCATTTCTAAAAACAACCAAAGAAGGTGCAACACATCATTGACTGGTGACATCATAGTCCTTCCTCATAGTTTGGTTATAGTTCATATATATAGAGGCCTGACAAAGTTTTACATTGATTATCTGCAACATAACTCAACCTTCCTTTATCTAGACTTAGGGACAAGCTACATACAATGATACAAAGAGATATTCACTACTTCAAAATCTAAGGGCCATAAATGTAAAAGAAACTACGGTTTTAACAATTAATGTGATTGCATCAAGCTCATACTTATGTTTCAGTTACTCCAACTATTCAAGATTAAAATAGAATAAGAAATGTGAACAGGCCCATGGATAATAAGTTGAGGGTTAGAAGATATTAATCCAGATGGCTTGAAAGTCCTTGAATGTTTGAAGGTAAGTCCTCAAGCCAAACCTCTTCACTGTACAAAGGCTGTGTCTTCAATCCTACTTAGATCCAGTCATCCAGGTTCAGTAATAAATAATTTGCCGTGTCATTATTAACGTTTAGTCACATAATGAACCTGACCATTAGCTTGGAAAATAATCTACTGCTGATCCTTGCATCTGACAGTTCCTTCACTACTTAATCTATATTTAACTTTGATACCAACGCAACCACAGAATTGGAAACATAACGGAAACATTTAAAGAGAACTTACTTTAGCAACAGAGTAGAATAAGACAATTGTAAATTCTTGTTGGAGAATGAACAACCTGAGAATGCATCAAGAATCTGCAAGTCCAATTTAAAAAGCAGTCATTCACCTATAAAAAAGACATCCCAACCAAATATACAAGGATTTCTTGACCCAAAAAAAAGAACCAAATGTACAAGGATTCAGTAAGTGTTTTGAATCGACAAATCAAAGGATATATTCAATACATTGAAATTACAAAAGTAAAAGAAAAAAAGAAAAAAGAAAAAAGAAGTTTCAAAACATATATGCCCAGACATACAAGAGTGACACGAGTGAGAAAAGGGAAGGGAAAACACGAAGACCTCTAATTATTAGATCTGGAGAGACTATTCACAAGTTCACCTTTTGGAGAATTTTAATGTCAAAATAAACTCAACTTAAATTACCTTCTCCCAACTAGGGCATGTGAATTTGATTCTTATACTCCATTCTATTAACGGCTAAATCTTTAGTTATATTACAAATAGCTATGTATTTTCTTAGTTATCAATATCAATGTTAATTTAATTTAGGTCACCCTCTTCCTCTGCTGTTACTATTAATAGTTATATAGCTATTAAACACTACTTCATCCATAGAGGACCATCTGACTTACGGTTTGTTACAAGTTAACTATCATTAAACATCCAGAGCTGCATGTATAGAAGACTAATGGATAAACTTTCGAAACCAAATCCATATGATATGACTAGCAACCTGCATAATTAATCATATTTCATTAACCATTTGACAAATCTTATATTTCATTTTCATCAACCAGAAGAACTTGATGACTTTTTATAAGTCTAAAAAATTTATCATACAAGTAATAGAAGGCTGAGAACCTTTGTCAACTAAAAACCAAGTCTCAAAGGAAATGCAACCCCAACAAGCCTTCACCCTTTACAATCCTGTAGGCTATAACATTTCAACAACAAAAACTTCAAGAGCAGGCCCCTAAAGACTTGATCTTGATCAAAATAAAACAGCAGCAATGTAGAAAAATAAAAAAGAATATGCTACTTTCTCACAGTTCATGGAGTTCACAAGCATCAATAGAACATTGTTACTATACCAATACTCAAATAAATTGAATTACATAGTATCAACACTTCTGCTGTGGCATCCTTGCAAAAAAACACAATGCTGCATATAAGTTTTAACATGTCATGCTTGGGAAGGAAGTATCTACCTCACTGCGATGTCTTTGTAGCCATTGATAGAAGCACAAATGCTTAAAGAGATTTGTCACAGCACGAATGCTCGTTAAAAGGTTCGCATTCAGAACAGGAGCAGGAGCTGCTGTGACTTTCTTAATTATTTCTATCAATATGTCTGAGAAAAGGATATGAGCCATACAGAAAAATGAGTGCCCAAACATAATGAATTTGCAGCAAGGATACATAAATAAGAAATTACAAGATCTATAGCCAATAATCTGGATAGGGATCTACAGTTTAGTAGCAAGATTCAAATACTCAATGCTAAAGTTTAAAATCCTACAGGCAACCAGAAAAACATGTATTTATCACTACAACCTTATCTTGAATATTAAGCAAGGAAATAGTGACATATCTGCATAAGTTAGATTACCATGTCCATCTTCAATATGCTTAAGAAGTAAGTTCGCTCCATCAGGATGCAGGACTGTCATTCTCAAAAGATGAATAACTGCACAGAGCATATTTCAAGTAAGCAAAATGAAAGAGAAAGCAAAAAAAATTCAGTGTCCCTGTAAACTGCACAAAGGGGAATAAGTGCAAACATGTAATCAAAAACAGGATTTTATGTAAAATAAAATCATTCTGACAACAGACATCTGATTAGACAATACGGCACATGAAAAGTTTGGAAACCTTAGCATGATAGAAATGGATTTACTTGACCAACAACCCAAATCAGATCATGTCTTCTAAAGGTCAAAGAGAATTTTATACTCAGAACTCAAAACACCTTAAGCACTCTTTTTTTTGCTTTCAGAATACTATTTTTTTTTTATGAAGTTAACATCTGTATTGAAAAATTCATTGGAGGTCATGGCATCAAATCTGAAAACAACCTCTCCGATGTGATCATAAGGCTGTGTACATCGTCCATTCCCCAGACCCAACCCCACAATGGCAGGAACCTCAAGCACTGGGTACACCCTTTTTGTTATTTGGCCTTAACAATTATGACAACTTTTCAATCACAGTTCTAATTTTCAATCCAAACATGTCTGTTTCATATTTTTGTCCATATACTTGGATTGCTTACTGTTGTAACAACAAAATCTATTTCTATAATGGACCATAAAATAAAATAATAAACTATCTGACTTGTAGTTGTAATGCAGTAAGGACAAAGAAAAAACATAAGTTAGCCTGAAAAAAGAATTCCTTGTTAAAGGTAATAGCAAAAGAAATTATGAAATCATATCGCATAAAAATTACCAGGAAAAGCCATTTCAACAGGCCAAGATTTTATTGTTTTCAGCAACAAAGCCATGTCAGCATCTGCAAATGTACTGCAGTGATAGTGAGAAGTGTCTTTTAATATCTTGACAACTGCTGTCATCCTTGACAGCTCCATCTCTGTTAATGACAACTCCTGCTTCTGCAAAAAAATAAAATAAAATAAAAATTGTAAGGCACCCATCATTTTTTAACAAGCCAAAGATCTTTGACCCGAAAAAATTGTAAATGCACCCATCTTTGATCCTTGATGGAACAAAATGGAAGTGAGCGAATTTACGAAGCCAACACAATCTCATAGAGAAAAGGCTTTGTTGAGTTGATTTGAGTATATAGGTGACTTAAACTGGAGAAAACATAGTAAAAAAGGACTAGAAAGATAAAGATGAAAAATGATGAGAGCACAAGAAGTTCTCCATAACACTAATGCCTGATTTAGAAAATATGCACCCAACTCCTAGACCACTCACCTGCACTATAGCCTTTGAGAGCTTGCAAGTATACTCCCAAGCAAACCAGAGAGCACAACCCTAGACAGACCCCACACTATTAATTCCTCATTGGAGATCTTTCTGTTTTGCTCAATTCAAATAAAAGAAGATTTGAATACACTAGCCTGATGGAAGATATGAACTGAGATAAAGCTGAACGGAAGAGACAATTGTACAGCAAACTCATGGATCTTGGAAGAAGTATCGATGATGACAATGCTAATCCATATGACCAAGAAAAATAACAGACAAACTGGAAAAGGCGCTTCTTGTGACAATCCCAATAGCAATATTTTCAATAGTGGATGATATTCAGATTTAAATTCCTGACAAAATAATGCAATTAACAAGCAAAAGATCTCCGTTTGTTATGAAGGTAAGATCTTACTAGAAAAGAAGAAAAATGGAAGAAGGCAGATGTATGCACACATGTACAATCGGAGCGACATTTTACGAAACAAACTGAGAATTATTACAACTGAAAAAGTCAAACACATGAAAAATGTCATCAAAGTATTGATGCACTAGCAAAGTCAAATAAAATGAGCTAAAAGAAAGGAATTGGTCTCAGTTGGCAATCTTCAGCTGTGAACATATTTTTAGGTCAAATTTGAATCTAAAATTCCCAAAGGTTGTGTCTAAGCGTGCATTCTAATTGTAGGAATTCAATTTCATATATGAAGGCCCAAACATGCTTACCACAGAACAATAAAAAAAGTAATTGTTACAAGACAAATTATTAACCTCCGTCAGTGTTTTGTGCATCACAAGTATTATTGTATTAAAAATCAAGTTAAAACAGGTATTAATGTGAGAACTTGAATGATCATGCACGACGGAGACACCCACAACATCAAGAGATAGTAAAAGGATCAATGAAGCAATAAATAGTAAGGAAGAAAAGCAGAATTTTCAAAATTAAATAGCAGAATGTGATTATAAAACAATAAAAAGAAATGAAAAAACCTGATGCATCAATTGAATATAAAATTAGAAGAGAAAACAACACAACCTATTAAATCATCTGAATTTAGAGAAAATTTATTAACTTACCAAATCTGGCGGCAAGGAATTGTTGAATTCAGCGATCTTTTTTAGTATTCCATCAAATTGGGCTGCATCAAATAGAAGCATTCCTTTCTGGAAACAACATTCTATAAAAATTAGGGTAGTTAAGACCCTTCAAAGTTCAAATAGAAAGTGAAAATAAGCACCAAATTAGATGGTTACGGAAAAAAATGAAATTCAAGCAACTATGTGACTCAATTCAGGACTTAGAAAGCGAGCAAAGCAGGTGAAGATTCACTTGTAATTGTATCTTATAAAATGAATTAACATTTTATGACAAATAAAATATTATAAAAAGCAATTCGAGAGGAGAGAGATAGAGAGGGAGAGAGAGAGAGAAAGGAGGGTGATGTTGTATCATCTGACAAGATTATGTCTAACAGTCTACATACCTTCCTGTACAATCAACAAAACAAATAAAGGACCCGCAGAAACAGAAATACGAGATCATCTTCCCTTAGGTCCTCTTTTCCCAGCCTTATTCAGCAATGTTTAAAGAAAAATCTATTGTCTTCTATGGAGATTTTTAAGAAAATGTTTGCATTTATTGGCACTTGGGGCAGCCCAAGAATATTTTGATTGGGAAATTAATACAATTGTGGTTTTGATAATAGTAATTCCATTCATTTCAATGTTCTCAACTTCCAAAAGACCAAGTTCATTTGGGTCTTTAATAAGAAAGAAGAACAAAGATAATGAAATCATATAGTAAACAAGCCTCTTGTTTGTGCCATCAACACCAATTCTCTAATCAATTCTAGCATGATAGTTGAGTATCCTTGTTGCACTATTTGGGGATCCCATTTTCCCCAAGTGTCTTTTTTAGTCCAATTTTGAGATGATCCTTACTTGTATCGTCCAAGCTCAAGGGGTTTATCATACCTTTCTCTCTCTCTCTCTCCGTTTTCTGGTGGGAAGGGGGGGATTCAGGTTTTAAGGAAATTAGGTTTTTCTCTGTGGGCCAATCCCAAACTCTTTCAGGTAAGTTCAGGTCCTTGTGGATCCTATGCCGATGTGCTTAGGTGGAGGGACATATCTCAATGACAAAAGCCGATCTAGCTTGCCTTCTTTAGGAATCAGCAGGCATCTCTGTATTGCTCACAACAGTCAAAACATTGAGAACCCTACATCCTTGCATTCAGAGCTTTATCATGGAGGCGAAGACCATTATCTTTTCACCAGTGAGCAGTGACCAGCTGACCACTGTACAAAATGTTGTCCAGCATATATCAGCATCAACTGGGCAGCACATGTATCACAACATATACTCTGTTTATAGAGTTACTTAGGTTGGTTCGTGATAATCAAGATGAAGAAAAGATAGGTTGTAGGCAAATCAGAATGAGATAATCCTAGTACCAAATGATACATTAGTCAAAGTCGGTTAGGATTAGGAAAACACAAAACTGACTCAGGTTGAGTCGGGACAAGTAACAAACATATTTTACCAGACCAGCATAACAGATCAATTCAGGTGATTATACCAGAGATTACTCTACAAATATAACCTACACTTATTGCATTGACAAGCAGGAGAAGATATGAGGAAGTACCTTGGGGATATGCTTGAAACTAGGTTTTGTTGGCACACCTGGTATGGATGTAATATTATGCAAAATAAATTAGACAAAACATAATATGTAACCAAAAAGAATTAACAAACAAAATATCTGACAGAGATGAAAAATCAATGATTTGAACAATCTGATCTTAGAAGAACTCATAAAGCCCCTTCTAGATTTTTGAAAAGAACATTTACCAGATGTTCTAGAAGATTCTCCAGGCACGTAAGCATTAGCTGAAAAGCATGAACAAGAAATCATTCAGAGACAAGAAGCCTCTTTTTTTAAGATTTTTGCTGTGCTAGAATAAGCTGTTCATACTTACCACCAGTGTATGGATCTCGGAATGCTGTATCAAGAGTGAAGCTCTGTTGGCCAGAATTTTGCAATATAAATTCCACAACCTGCTGACGATAAGAGAGTGGAAGATTCTCCTTCAGAAGCCACTTGTCAGCAACGGTATAAGGATTATCTGGAAAGAGCTCACTGTTTGTAAAATCATGTTTAGAGTTGACAAATGTGTTTGGCATTAACGGTGTAAAATATTTTTATAGTCAACCCAATAAAAGATTTTCCCAACTTCAATTTCTTTTTATATTTATAAAAAAAGACACCTTAACTCAAATAAACTAAGTCTTTTACCAACTACATGGGGGGCTACATGAATCTGCTTCCTCCACTCCGCTTTATCAAGGGCTAAATTGACATCTAAATTATAAGTAATTATATCTTTCTTAATTATTATTGTCAATGTTACTTTAGGTCTTCCTCTACCTCTATCATTACCATGTATTGTTAATAGGTCACTCTTCCTAACTGAAGCATCTAAAGGTCTTCATTGTATATGTCCAAACCACCTTAATCGGTTTTTTCTCATTTTATCTTCAATTGAGGCTACTCCTACATTTCTCGAATATGTCCAGTTCTATCTTTTAATGTTTTACTATATATCCATCTCTTAACATGCTCACGTGTTGTTTCTTTATTGCCCAAGCCCAACATTCTGTTTCATATAGCATAGCTAGCCTAATATCAATTTTATAAAAAAAATCTTTTACAAAAAAGACACCTGTAAACTAATAAAGTTATACACATAAGCAACATTTTTTTTGGAGAACAAGAAAAATATTCAGATTCATTTTAGATTAGCGTGAGAACGACAAGAAAGATATTTAAGGTTAATTTTAGATAATGAGTGTCAAGCACCATAAAACAATAACAATGCCTTACCCGTATTTCCATACATGAAGCACCCAACGTTTAAGGTAAAAAATAAAAATAAAAATAAAAAAATTACTTTAGGAAATTGATACAAAATGTTATTTTTTACCATCTTTTTTTAGGTTGTTTTATCCAACTTTGATTGTAGCCTATTGCATTTACTTCAATAATGATATTTGTAAAGAGTCAAAGACGTGTAGACACATTCAATAGAATCAGTACTCATCTTTAACACAAAATTACATGTTTCAGGAGCCCAAAAAAGAAGTCAGAGAATGGGAGAGGGACATGTAAAGAATACTTTTAAGGGTATACTAAAAGTAAAAGATATACATACATGTATTTGTCAAAGAAAAAAAGGATTGAAAAGTGAGACAGAAACATAAACAACAGCTATGAAGGCATTTTAAAAAAAGAGAGAGAATATTAATGCTAATATTATATATTAAAAGTAAAGAAAGCAAACGCAAAAAAGCACAAAAGAACATGTTTCATGCTAATTTGAAGGGGAAAATATCAATGGTAATTATCTTTAGCACAAAAAAGCAAACGCAAATAACACTGAGGAACAAATATTACCTGAATGATTATAAGGCAACTTACGAATGGGTTCCCCATCTCCAATGTCCACATCAAACACTAAGTAACACAATCAAAATCAGAAAAAAATACCAATAAATTTGAAAAACAATTGAGTTGATTTAAGCAACTGTGAAGTACCCTTACCATAATCATATTGAGTCCCGTCAAGGCTAGGGCGGTTGTCGCGGTTCGCACTATCCTCAGGTCCATCAACAACTTCACCAATCTATGATTTCACAAAAGATCAAATAAAAGTCAAAAACAGCCACGTCTGAAAAAGTAAAATAGGAAAAACAAGAATAAAGATAAATAAATGGCTTCACATAATTGTTTTCCCTAGAAGGTCACCTAAGGCAGTTCTGTACCTTCATTTCTACCCTCGAGATGAAATTGCAGAGACTTATGTTATACATTCCTAGCTTCAAGATATATAAGTGCAACTACTTATGTCTTACATTCCTACCTTCTCAATATAAGTTCAATAAAAAAGGATAAGACTATCAACTTAACATTATACAAATTCTAGATGATGTGCAAATTATCCAACAGAAGTTTAGAACTTTCCCGAGAAAACCAAAGCCCACACCTACAGTGAGAGGGCATAGAAACGATATCCTTCAATCTAATATAAAAAATGATTACGCAAAACAATGAATTCCTGTCTAAAGATCAAAACAACAATAGCAGCAACAAAAACAAGAAAACAACCATGAAAAATAACAGAGAGAACATAATATAACCACCAAAAAGGTGTGCATAAGAACAAGAAACTACATTAATGAAGAAAGATTAAAGGCTATACCTATCAAAAAATAATGATAAATATATAAATAAATAAATCTATCAAAAAAAAGACTGAAGGCTGCACATGAATATATTAGAGTTTCTTTGATTAAATACCTATTCCACAAATAAAGAACCTTTGAATCAAGAAAAGAAGCAAATGGAACTATGAATCTTTAAGTCAAAATGGTGTAATATAAATATATGAAAAGAGCAAATGGATTTTCAAAATATGTTTTGAATTGAACAGTTGAACTAGTAAAGAAGAATACAGATGCCTTTGATTTGATAAACATATAGTTCTAGATACAGTGAAGTGGGAAAACCAAATTCAAACAACAGAGTCCAAGTACTTATGATAAAGTTTTTGTGTTTTTGAGTGGACATCACTAGCATCATGAAGCAATAATTGATTGGCATGTCCAAACACAGCTCAAGTCATAAAAATAAATGACATAGATAATCCAAAAAAAAAAGTATGTTAGATGGCAGAAACAAATCTGTAGGGGATATTTTTAAAATTTGAATGCATTATTGTGAATTGTATTAAAAGAAATGCGTAAAACAATTATATCAGGAGTAGGAAATAAGATGGGAATCTCATTTATCCTCAAACAAAAAGTTTGAAATATTAATGAGGAAGAAGAAAACTTTTTGCATTTTTATTAGATAAGAATTTTTTTCATCCAATCAAATTTGATAATTCTCATTTCTCACCGAGTCACCAGCACCACATTTTGGATAAAATGAAGATCGTCAAACACCGTTATGAATACAAATAAAATTCACTATCAAAATGGCACCATATTGCGAATCTTATGCATATAATATCTTCATGAGAAAAATTAGGAAAAAAGATTTTCAAAAATTTATTAGAAAAAGAGCAATTCAATTGGTGAAGAACTGGAAATTCAAGGGATTTTAGCAAAGCAAGGAATTAAATGATACAGATATAAGGATAAAAGTAGATAGTACTTTATCCCACTTTTGCTCCCTTAGGTTCCATGAGTATGCAACACCATTGTCCCCTTCTCTCACAACTTTAGTTTGTCCATCTGTGCTACCTAATCACCCAAAAAAGAAAGTAAATTAAATAATGCAGGTTAATAGCGAGTAACTAATTAATTGACTATTCAATTTTCTTTAAACAATGAACCACCAAATAAGAACACACAAGGATGAGGAAAGTCTAGGATATTAGTTGTGTCGAAAGCTTAGTGAACGCCAACCACATCCTTACATGTAAGTTAGTGTAACTCATTATTCACATAATTCTAAAAAAAAAAAAAAACTTACTCCTGAATGGGGAATGATACAGTATTTTTGCAAGTCAACATAGCCAAAGCATGCGTAGGTACAAAGAAAGACAACATGCATCGTAATTCCTATGTTACCCAGACTTGGGTATGGGTGTTGGATTTGGGTACACATCTAGAGGTCGCATTTGTTCATTTTCAAATTTTGGGATATAGAAACTCGACTAAAAAGTGTCCAAAATTTGGATCTAGGTACTTGGACAAGGTTATCTTCATTCCTAGGCCTATATTCTATCTTCTTTTTTTCTTTTTTTCTTCTTTTCAATTATTTATTGCCTCTTTTTTTTTCCTCACTTGTCACTATTCTTTTCTACTTTCTCTTCTTTCTTTGAAGAATCTACATAGTAGTACTCCAAAATCAAGTGTCAATACACATATCTTGCACCCATGTCAATATCATGAAGTGTCGACACGGTACATTGGGCTAATGTAAAGAGTTCGGGTAACATAGCATGCATCCCATAAACAACCACCCAAAACCGCCTTAATGAGCAATAGCTTGAGCAGGGCACACCCTCGTATGAACATAAGTATATTGTTTCAAGACTCAAGAGTTGAAATTGAGATTACAAGAACAAGAATCCGATAAGGATTTGGAACAAGTCCTTCTGCAAAGCCAAGGTTGCAATTTTCTTTTACTGTTTTCTTTTTCTTTTTTCCAGGGTGGGGGAGGGACTGTGACTCCAATTGCTAGTTATATTATTTTTCATTTTCCTGATTTTAACCTACATTTTTTTATCTTAAGTTGCTATCTACATCTAATCTTTATCCTCTTCTCCTACTAATACTTCATGATATTGTTTCCTTGTCCATCACTTTTTTTTTCACCTTGTTCATTCATGAATTTTTTTTTATCCAAAGAGGCATCATTCAGCTTTTTACTGTTTTATTTTTTTCTTTTCCAATTCAACTCAATTGACTCAACAAATCCTTTACCCAATTATATGGAGTCGCGTACATGAATCCACTCCACTCCACTTTATCAAGGGCTATGTCGATATCTATCCTGGCCCCTCACGTAGTTTGATGAAGTAGATTCATGTCACAAATGATTTGACAAATTTTTACGCTAATTGTCAACTGCCTAATGCAACCTTCATCCTTTATTCGAGCTCAAGACCAGCTGTGAATAAAAGGTATGCAAATTATGCTCCGAATAGACTCTTTTTTTTTTTTTTCCTCTTAAATGCATCGTTTTGTCGTTAGATATCCTTAATTTCTATCAATTGCTATGTTTTGAGCTAACAAGTATTAATAAATTAATGTCTTACTGCTAAAGTAATTTGAAATGACCAAATCAGTCAATATTTCACATCCTATTATCGAACTTCTTTATTTGGGCTGGCGGAATTCTCTTCATTCAAGATCAAGAGTATGCCCTGCCATGGGTGTTTCACCACAACCATATTTCTCCGTAGATTGATTAATTAAGTAATTAATTACAACAATAGCTTGTTGAGAAACTACTTTGATTTGGTTAACTACTTTGATTTGGTTAGGAGGTGTAGGGATGTTTCTTTTACTTTTTTTGTATTTGCTTAGGGTTTTTATAATAAAACCTCCGTCTAATTCCCAACAATAAACACCATGTTGCATGTTTGAGTTCTATATGTAGCTCAAAACAAATAAATAGTAGGCAGCAATTCAGTTTTCTACCTAAATCAACAACAGTAAATCAGTAATAATAATATGTTGGTGATAATAATAATAATAATAATAATAATAACAACAACAACAACAATAATAATAATAATAATAGTAATAGTAAAAACAACAATAACAACAACAACAACAATAATTTTTAATTTTTTTTTGAGAAGAAACAAATATTAATAAGTATATAAATTGTTAAAGTAAATTACACTGTAACAGGACAAGCTATTACGCTCACCACCAGTAACAAACACAAATACCAACCAAATAACAACACAGTCACCATTTCAACTCCAATACATCCTTACTACCGTTATGCCATACAAGAACTCCAACTATGAAACCAATCCACCACCGAAAAACAATTCGAGAACTTCAAAGATGCAACCCAACCTGCTGTCACTAACAACACCTCCTCCAAAAGATTCTAGCAATCTTTCTCCAAATTTTGAAATACCCTTCTATTTCTTTCAGTCCAAATCACCCACATTGTTGCCATAGACATGATTCGCCCAATCTCCAAGTGCTCCTGTTGAGATGAGGGAACCTAGAAATTGAAATACACTCAATCGCTTGAGGGGGAATAAAGGAACCCTCACACACCTGCATCCATCTTTGCCACAAAAACCAAATTTTTTCACATTGGCCAAACAAATGGTTAGCACTTTCACCCTCCCTCTTACACATCAAATAACAATTAGGAGATAAAGACCGATATGGAAAATGCTTTTGCAGAACATCAGCTGTATTTATCTTTTTGTGCAAAAGAGCGCACCCAAAAAATTTAATTCTGAATGGAGCATGTGCAGCCCATAAAGATGATACATAGGGAGAGACATTGGTAGGAGGACTTTCAACTAACACATCAAAAAAGGAGCTACAAGTAAACTTCCCTGAAGAAGAAAGAGACCATTTGATACAGTCCTCCCCAATGGACAATCTAACATCCTCTAGAATAGCAGAAAGATCCGCAAATTGCGCAATGACCCTAGAGGATGGAGGTCTAGAAAGATGAAAATTCCAATATGTTTGGGAATTGCCGGCCAAATTGTTGACAAAGAAGGCTACTGGTTTATTATGAAGACTTGATAAATAATATAATCGAGGAAAAACGGAAAGACATACCATTACCTAGAGACCATGAAAAATGAGGAACAAAAAGGGGAATAAGGGAATGGATATATTTCCATGGGTTTCTACTAGTGCTTGATGAGGAAGTTCCAATGACCCAACCTGAGCCTGAGGGACAATGTATGCTTTTGATAACTCAAACCCGTAAAGAGTCATTCTCCTAAGAAAGCCTCCACAACCACTTTGATGCCAACACTTCATTTCTTTTCAGTATATTTCCGATTCCCAAACCACCTTTGCCCACCGGTTTCTGCACCACCTTCCAATTAACCAAATAACAGTTACTTTGGTCATCCACCCCTTTCCATAGAAATGATCGAATTCTTTTCTCCAAAGCTTTTGCCACTCCGACAGGAATCCGGAAGAGTAAAAGGAAGTAGGTCGGTAAGGCTTAGAGAACTGACCTAATGAGGGATAGCAACAACAATAATAATAATAACAATAACAATAATAAAAATAATAACTATGATGATGATGCTGCGTGGTAATAAGGCATGAGGAAGATGATGGCAGTTCATGTCATTTCTCAAACAAAAGAAAGCTCACAGCTGGATACATATCACAGTTAGCACATTTATCCTTTTTCTTTTCCAGTCGGCACATGGCAAGTTGCAGCTACCAAATTCAATAGACAGATAGCAACACAATTTCAGAATAAGAATCTGATAAACAATATGGTAAATAAGTATCAAACCTGGAATACGCAAAGCTTCTAACCCAGGTAAATCCTCCAGCTTCAATCCACCAACCCTCTTCCTATAATCCAAACAATAGGTTTTAGATACATCAAGCGAGAAGGTGAGAAATGGTCAAGGGAAAGTGATCGCTACACTCATCTATTTCTCCAAATTTCAAAATTATGCATACATGGTAAAAAACTCATGATAGAATTAAAACTCATTTATTTTAAAGACATAAATAGCATTTAGATTTTTCAGTAGCCGTTTTTACAAGGAATTTAGACAACATTAGGTGATTTCCCCTATTTACATGAGGCGGTGCTTAGAAGATAAAAATTAAATGAATTGCCTAAAATATTTGTATAATATTTTTTGCATATAAGTTAACTATTTTTTTTAGAGGAAAAAAACTATTTTAAAGTTTTGAACCCTTAATAACTAATATGTCAGTATGTATCTAAATGTGTATGTATGTTTTCATGCATGCATATGTGTGTGTGCACAGAGAAAAGTTTTAAAAGTCTTAGAAAAGGATACATATGAAATTAATAAAACCTTAAAAAATAATGATACTATCGTAGAAGATATCTCATTATTTGCTAGGTTGAACAGTAAATTTATGAAAGAAATTATGTTGATTTTGAAGATAAATAAGTATTTCTAACTTTGATCTACACATAAGATAGAATGGAACAGACTTTTGAGAATCTTTTTTACACTTCTTTGGAATGTTTGCAGAAACATTTATAAAATGCTTACAATTTTTTAAAAATTATAGAGAAACCCCACTGCCTGCCGAGAAACAACATAGGTAAATTGATGTAAAAATTCCCAGGCGATTAGCAACACGATGGCTTGACAACACTGCTAAGTAGCTATCTACATACATACATGAAAACCAAGTCTTACGTGTACGTCTTGAAGTATAGAAGAGTTTTTGGGCGTTTCTGTACTTGGTGTTCAGTTTTTTGTATCTGTTTTTTCCCTTATCACATATATATACTACCTTTTAGTTTCTTTTTTTTTTAAAAAGGACCTGAACCACTCATGTTTAAAGAAAAATCTAATGGTGTACTGGATAGATGACTTCACAATTCTTTATAAGAATTGATATTAGTAATCATGACAAAGATATCTTTTGACTAAGTAGATTCATAAACACGCAGTTTATTCCAAAGAAACTAAAACTATGTGAAAAATACTAATTCAATTATCTTTTATTCCAAGGAAGACATTAACAGATAAAAACCCATATTAAAAAACCAACAAATAGACAACAAACACTGAAAAATAACCAAACCTGCTCAACTTCAAACTAGAAACTTGAGAAGCAAATGATTCAATTTCATTTAGATCAGCCACCCTATCCTCACACATTGTCCAAATCCGTACAACTCCATCAGAACATGCAGTAATAATGTCCCCATTTCCCAAGAATTTGACATCCCAAACACAACCAGGGTGCTCAATGCTTTGTACACAAACTCCATCTGCAATGCACAAAGTAATTGGAATATTTCAGTGGTAAAAATACAAGTCAGGTGGAAGAAATACAAAAATAAATTCTTCATATCATAGAATACAACAATCCTAAACCTGCTCCTTAAATACCCTCTAGGAGAAACACTCAGGATATCCACATTCTCCTCCTGGAACATGGATAGTCATAGGTCAAAACTATGCACATGCTGGCAACATTTATTAACCACTTTTCCTCCAAAACCTAAACAACAACCTCATGCCAAAAGGCTGAAACCACCACCACCTGTTTTGAGGCATAACCTCTGTTGTACTGGACTCATTAAATGAGATATGATAGGATGAGCACTTAATAGCTAATACGTGCATTTGCATATGAGAAGGCAAAAGATGTTACAGCTGCTTCAACAAACTCAAAACACAGTCAGATTAGAATACAAGTATTAATTGATTGAAATGAATACATAAACTACAAAAATTCCATATAACAATAAAAAAGAATACATAATTTAGGCACTATATCATGCACAACAAAACAGCCTTCTTCTGTATATAATTAGAAGTAAATAAAAAAGGTGGCAAGCAGCAGCACATGCCACAGTGTAGTTCTGGACATACATTGTGCATTTTCATACTAACAGCTGTTTACAGTAAAAGCCTAACAAATAGAGAACAGTGCAATGATACAAATTATATTGTCTAAGCACCCCCCCAACCACCACCCAAAAAAAAAAAAAAAAAAAAAAGCCCACGTGTGACCTCCATTGAAAACATGCCCTCCACAGGAGACAACAAGGCACCTAGGCATACACACCCAGGGATTTAAATACTCGACCTTCTGCTGTAATAAATCAGACAGACCACAGGCATAACTCACAAATTAACATTAACAAGTTACATCAGGTTACTTTTGAGAAAATAGAATGCATAAAAATCGTGTTCTTAACCATTAGGCTCAATGTTTTGCTATTTTGATAACATTATATCGACAAAGGAAAACCAAATCTGACATTCAATTCACTGCAAGAAAATGTGAAAATGTGACATCTACCAAGTCAGCAAAATCTAAAGACTAGAAGAATAACCTTCCACCAAAAAAAAATCTAAGACAAGAAGAATAACCTTTCCATATCTTTGCAAAACTATCTTCACTGCCACTAACAACCAGTCCAGATGCATGTGAATGCACAGAATAAACAATTGAAGTATGACCAACCATCTCCATCAAGAGTTGACCACTCAATGCCCATAACCTGATGGAGCTGTCATCAAAAACTACAATAATTAGGATAAAAACAACCCAGGGATAATTGCCAGCTAAAAAGGAAGAATGAAAAGAAAATAGGACAGCAGCAATCAGATGGGTAATAGAGGAAGACCGTAAAATAATAAGCAATGAAATTACCATTATGACGAACCCATATGAAGATTAGTGACAGCACATAATTACATAACACCACTCCCTAGGCCTATTTTGTCATTTCAATAAAAGTATAGTTTGTACCATTTAGTCCATCAAAAGAATTAAAAAGTGCATTCTTACAGAGATCAAAGCATCCAGAATTTCCAATGCATTGAAAAGTAAATAATTAGAAGTTATTTTGCCAACCAGGCAGTTGCATACCATCTGTAAGAAGGGTAGTATTTCAAGCAACGTGCAAGAGTGTAATGCAATGACTCAAACTGGAAATGAGAACCTTTAATGTAAAATGTCTTGCTCGCTTGCTTGTAATTCTCATGCAATGCATTCACATGTTGCAAATTGAACTGCGGTTTGTTGTGGCAGAAATTGTATTACTGCAGACCTTTTCCTCTTCCTCTTCCTCTTATCGTTATTATAAATAGTCAATATGTTATCCTTCCTAAGTGGTACATCTTGTATTCTTTGTTGGCCCCCTATGTATTTTTTTCAACTTTAATTCACAACAGAATTCAAAAGTACTGGGGTTCATGTTAAGGATTTAAATCATTTTCTTCTCTGTTGAATTAGGATTTATAGATTTGAATCAAGCCTAAAACATCCACGAACATAGAGATGACATAAATTACCAAGCAACAACCATATGCTAACAGTTTGACCATGAAGGATGCAATAACACATATCAAAACGAAATTTGTACACCGGATTAGTATGGGGGCAATCTAACACATAATATAAAAGGAAAAAAAACTAACTCACCCATCATGAGAGGCAGAAAGAATTCCTACACCATGCACTTCTGCTAAACCGCGGACAGTATCTACAAGTGTCTCAAATGGCACAAGAAGACATCGTAAATAACAACTTAATAATCCAAATAACATGCCAAAGTGTAAAATAGAAAGATTGTACAAAAGAAAATTCCAAATCACAAAAATTTGACATCTTTGGTAAAAACCAAAAAATGAGCAAAAACTTTTCCACTTTCAACAGCATAAGTTGAGTATCAAAGTTGTTAAGTCCAACCAAATATTTTCAACCACGCTAGTTAAAGCGCAGATTGAATTGTAAAGCATACAGGCCAATAAAAGAATTTTAAGAAAAAAAAATCAATTGAATCATAAATTGTAAGATTCAAAAAAAGGATTTCTAGGTATACATGCGTGTGTATGGATGTGTGCATGTGTACAATGCAATATAAATGCTTGTCATAACTCATAACACCTGAGATTAAAGCTAAAACTGTGTCGTGGATGTATATTAGTATATTGTATTTTATATTCCTGTATATCTCGATGAGAATTTGACAAAAAAGAAAAAAGAAAGAAAAAGTGCTCCTTCCTTTGATCATTCCCTACTTCATCATCAAACTTTCTTCTAGCCAAAAAGTAGAAGAAACATTTTCTCTCTCTGTTTGATGTAATAAAGAATGAAGAATACAAAGTTAAAGAAATAGGAGGTTTCAAAAATTACAGATCAGAAATTCAATAATTCAATTTGAATCTCACAATTCTGACAACCATGATTTGAATTGTAAAACTAGGGATACAATTTGAATCATAAAATTTTGGCAACCATGTTTTCAACCTCATTTGAAGCACTTTCATGCCCTACATATATTTTCGCTTTGTCAATTCAATGCTTAGGGTAAGTCCATCAGCAATTACCTGATTATATGGAGATCATCAAGAAATTCAGGAATATCAATTTTTAATCTTGACTCCCACCTTCTTGCATCACTTGTTTGTTGTAAAATATGAAAACCCCCTTGATTAGCAATTGAGTTCTCAAGTTCTTCTTCTATCCACGCATCTCCCTCTTCAACTTTTGGAGCCAAGGAACTCTATCGATCTACGAACAACATTCCCTGGTCACCAATAACGACCTCTTCCTCAGATTCATCACCATATTCATCAAATATGGGTGGATTATTAAAAGGATTTGCTTCTTCAATCCATTCATCTATAACAGTCGGTGTAAAACAAACCTCACAGTGAGGTTGTGGTGCAGGCAAGTGTCTGTGGTAGCAGCAATCCCTACGATCTAGATTAATTGCATGAGATTGGTCGGATTCAGACCCTTGCTCCGAATTGTGGAATGAAATTGCAAGATTGTCGTGAGAACCCACAATTTTCTCCATGTCTTGGACAACGACCGACTCTTGAAGTTGTAGCTGCAACAACATCAAGCGTAAAACAACTTTTAGCAGTTGATTCACGGCTTTGGCATTATTGGTGATCAATTTTTCAAGTCGATCGACTCGAGAATTGATTGCGAGTCTTCCTCTTCTCTTTGACGCCATTGACGAAAAAAAGCAAGATCGAACTTGTCTTTGATACCAATTGGATGTAAATTCGTCACAGAAGCAAATAACGAAAATACTCAAAAAATAACTAAATATATATTCTATTGAATAAAATATTCACAGAGAAAAAAAAATCTCCATCTCCTAAAATTCGTAATTGGAGCTTCTTATATAGATAACTCCCCTAAAACAACTTCTAAACTACCTAAAACACCTAAAAATAAGTTTCCTAACCTATCTATAACATAATAACTACTTCCTAATCCTATTAAAACTTTATTTAGACACTTTTAAAACACTTTCTAATATACATAAAAAATAAAATCGAATTTTAAAAACTATCTAAAACTACCACCAAGAAAATTAAATATATCAAAATAAAAACTTCCCTAAAAAAATAAACTAAAATAAAAAAAAAACATAAAAAATATGCAAAAAATACAATATACATTATTATTTGATGTAGATTCGTCGCAAAAACAAGAACGAAAATACTCAAAAAATAACCAAATATATATTATATTGAATAAAATATTCAAAGAGAAAAAAAAAATGATCTTCATCTCTTAAAATTCGTAATTGGAGCTCCTTATATAGATAACTCCTCTAAAATAACTTCTAAACTACCTAAAACACCTAATAATAAGTTTCCTAACCTATCTATGACATAAAAGCAACTTCTTAATCCTAATAGAACTCTATTTAGACACTTGTAAAACACTTTTTAATACACTTAAATACTAAAAACGAATTTTAAAAACTATCTAGAACTACTACTAAAAATTAAATATACCAAAATAAAAACTTCCCTTAAAAAGAAAACTAAAATAAAAAACATTCTAAAATACGCTATACATCATTAATGATGTATTACGTATTTAGAATGTTTTTTTTATTATTTTTTATTTTAGTTTTTTTTTTAGAGAAGTTTTTATTTTGATATATTTAATTTTTTAGTAGTAGTTCTTGATAGTTTTTAAAATTCGTTTTTATTATTTAAGTGTATTAAAAAGTGTTTAAAAGTGTCTAAATAGAGTTCTATTAGGATTAGGAAGTTGCTTTTATGTCATAGATAGGTTAGGAAACTTATTTTTAGGTAGTTTAAAAGTTGTTTTAGAGGAGTTATCTATATAAGAAGCTCCAATTATGAATTTTAATAGTTGAATATTCTTTTTTATTTCTCTTTGAATATTTTATTCAATAGAATATATATTTGGTTATTTTTTGAGTATTTTCGTTCTTGCTTCCCCGACAAATTTACATCAAATTGGTATCAGAGACAAGTTCAATCTTGCTCTTTTTTGTCAATGGCGTCAAAGAGAATAGGAAGACTCGCAATCAATTCTCGAGTCGATCGACTTGAAGAGTTGATCACCAATAATGCCAAAGCTGTGAATCAACTGTTGAAAGTTGTTTTACGCTTGACGTTGTCGCAGCTACAACTTCAAGAGTCAGTCGTTGTCCAAGACAGGGAGAAAATTGTGGGTTCTCACAACAATGTTGCAGTTTCACTCCATGATTCAGAGCAGGGGTCCGAATCCGACCAATCTCATGCGATCAATCTAGGTCGTAGGGAGAGCTGCTACCACAGGCCCTTGCCTACCAACCTCTCCTTGAGGTTTGTTTCACACCAACTACTATAGATGGATTGGAATAAGGAAGAAAATCCTTTTGATAATCCACCCATATTCGATGAATATGGTGATGAATCTGAGGAAGAAATTGCTATTGGTGACCAGGGAGGGATATTAGTGATTCAAAAGTTAACCTTGGCTCCAACAACTAAAGAGGGAGATGCGTGGATAAAGGAAGAACTTGAGAACTCAGTTGCTAGTCAAGGGGGTTTTCGTATTCCACAACAAATATGTGATGCAACAAGGTGGGAGTCAAGATTAAAAATTGATATTCCTAAATTTCATAATAATCTTCAACCCAATGAACTGGTGCATCGATTATTTGCAATTGAAAAAAAATCAAATTTCGAAGAAGATTCAGATCGGGAGCTTGTACTACTTATGGCCACCAAATTTAGATCAAGAGCAACCACTTAAAAAATACAATTGCCTAGAAATTTTCACACATGATATTTTTATTATGCGACATCCTTCGTACTACGATGATCCTTCTGGTGGTGATTCGAATTCGATGATGAATTCTTTCTAACAAGGGGGGAATGATGTATAACATATTTTAGAATGTTTTTTATTATTTTTTATTTTAGTTTCTTTTTTAGAGAAGTTTTTATTTTGATATATTTAATTTTTTAGTAGTAGTTCTAGATAGTTTTTAAAATTCGTTTTTATTATTTAAGTGTATTAAAAAGTGTTTAGAAGTGTCTAAATAGAGTTCTATTAGGATTACGAAGTTGTTTTTATGTCATAGATAGGTTAGGAAACTTATTTTTAGGTGTTTTAGGTAGTTTAGAAGTTGTTTTAGGGAAGTTATTTATATTAGGAGTTCCAATTACGAATTTTAATAGATAAAGATCTTTTTTTTTTTTTCTCTTTGAATATTTTATTCAATAGAATATATATTTGGTTATTTTTTGAGCATTTTCGTTCTTGCTTCCGCGACGAATCTACATCAAATTCAGAAAGCAAGAACAAAAGTACTCAAAAAAATAACCAAATATATATTCTATTGAATAAAATATTCAAAGAGGAAACAAAATTATCTTCATCTATTAAATTTCGTAATTGAAGCTCCTTATATAGATAACTCCCCTAAAACATCTTAGAAACAAACTAAAACACCTAAAATTAAGTTTCCTAATCTATCTATAACATAAAGGCAACACCCTAATACTATTAGAACTCTATTTGGACACTTATAAACACCTTTTAATACACTTAAATAATAAAAACGAATTTTAAAAACTATCTAGAACTGCCACTAAAATTTAAATATACCAAAACAAAAATTTCTCTAAAAAATAAACTAAATAAAAAAACACAAAAAACATGCTAAAATATATTATACATCATTTCCCCCTTGTTGGAAAGAATTCGTCCTCGAATTCGAACGCCACCAGAAGAATCATCGTAGTACGAAGGATGTCGCATAATAAAAATATCATATGTGTGAAAATTCCTAGGCAACTGCATTTTGTAAGTGGTTGCTCTTGATCTAAATTTGGTGGCCACAAGTAGTACAAGCTTCTGATTTGAAACTTCTTTGAAATCTATTTTTTCTTCAATTGCAAATAGTCGATCCACCAATTCATCGGGTTGGAGATTATCATGAAATTCAGGAATATCAATTTCTAATCTTGACTCCCACCTTCTTGCATCACATATTTGTTGTGGAATACGAAAACCCCCTTGACTAGCAACTGAGTTCTCAAGTTCTGCCTTTATCCACGCATCTCCCTCTTTAGTTGTTAAAGCCAAGGTAAACTTTTGAATCACTAATAGCCCTCCCTGGTCACCAATAGTGATTTCTTCCTCAAATTCATTACCATATTCATCAAATATGGGTGGATTATCAAAAGGATTTTCTTCCTTATTCCATTCATCTATAGTAGTTGGTGTGAAACAAACCTCACGACGAGGTTGTGGTGCAGGCAAGGGCCTGTGGTAGAAACTCTCCTTACGATCTAGATTGATCGCATGGGATTGGTCGGATTCAGATCCCTGCTTTGAATCGTGGAGTGAAACTGCAAGATTGTCGTGAGAACCCACAATTTTCTCCCTATATTGGACAACGACCGACTCTTGAAGTTGTAGCTGCGACAACGTCAAGCGTAAAACAACTTTCAGCAGTTGATTCACGGCTTTGGCATTATTGATGATCAATTCTTCAAGTCGATCGACTCGAGAATTGATTGTGAGCCTTCCTCTTTTCTTTGACGCCATTGACGAAAAAGAGCAAGATTGAACTTGTCTTTGATACCAATTTAATATAAATTTGTCGGAAAAGCAAAAACGAAAATACTCAAAAAATAACAAAATATATATTCTATTGAATAAAATATTCAAAGAGAAAAAAAAAAAGGAATATTCAACTATTAAAATTCGTAATTGGAGCTCCTTATATAGATAACTCCTCTAAAACAACTTCTAAACTACCTAAAAATAAGTTTCCTAACCTATCTATGACATAAAAGCAACTTCCCAATCCTAATAGAACTCTATTTAGACACTTTTAAACACTTTTTAATACACTTAAATGATAAAAACGAATTTTAAAAACTATCTAGAACTACTACTAAAAATTAAATATGCCAAAATAAAAATTTCTCTAAAAAATAAACTAAATAAAAAAAAAACACAAAAAACATGCTAAAATATATTATACATCACAAATTAGGCTCAAGGAAGAAATATACTCCTAGTAGATTTAATCACAAGGCAAACGTTAAAACAGCATAACCTATGCCATAGCTTCAGGTTATTCAAGTCTCCAATACACATTATACTACAAAAGAATGCCACAAATGCATGGTCCATATGATAATAAAATGTCACAACTGTCTTAGTTGAGAACAACAGGAAAAGGAATATACCAAGAAAATAGAAACCATTACTAATGTGCACATATTATAGCTGTATACTTTCAAATCTTTTGTTGCATTTCTCTGGAAGGTATGGAGTAGGTGAGGCACGAAATAAATAAGGAGATAGGGCTCTAGACCAAAAGCAAAGGATATGGGGCTCGTGACAGCAAATGAAAATTCAGAATATTTCTACACTTGCTGAAGCAGGATTTTTATTTTTATTTTATTTTTTTTAATTTAACGTGCTTAACTATAAAATTTATTAATTTCAATCCTAATAATGGGTAATACAATATGAAAAAGGGGGAGGGGGGGTAAAATTGCACCTGTGTGCCCAACAAAAGTGTGTAAGCAAGATCTACCCTTCCACAGCTTTAAAGTTGTGTCACTTGAACCTGAAATAGCAGACACAATATGGAAAAAAAAATTATAGATTAGAAATTTGAATCACATACGAACTCAATCATACAGCCAACAGCAACCTTAAGCATTTACGACCACTTCCCTAACTCCTCTCCCAACAAAGACATAAGATCTAAAACTAATTTCCTCTATCATATCCTCTAGCCACAATAGATGCCGCCTTCTACTTTGCAAAGACATTGAACACGTCAAGTAAATCTGGAGTCTTAGCAAATAGGCATAGCCTTCAGAATGCAAATTTCTATGGCCATCTTAATTTTTAACTTTTCCCACCTTAACAGGAGACTCAGCAAAAGGCTACCAACCACACACATGCCCTAGGTCCAGGGTTCATATGAATGCAAACTGGTTAGTCTCTTTTGTTGTGGACATCATCTGTCAAATATATGAAAAAAATTGTTCAACCAAAAGGAGGTGAAAAATATCACGCTAACTATCAAGTCAACTTCAGAATTTAAATCACCAGGTAGCTCCAAACAAGTTTCTCATTACATCAATCATCCATCATCACCATTAAAATTTATTCCAAACCAGTGGGTCAAAAAATTGGATATAATACTTTGACTTCCAACTCATAGCATTAAAGTACCGTCTTATTAACTTGAGTGGAGCCTCATTATTTCAGCCTTTCACTTGCGACCTCAGAGCATTGAACTTGCATTGAAGTCCCTCTAACCGGTATTGTTATAATGTTATGTCAGTAGCCCATGTCCACTCCATCACCAACAACCTGTTCATATATTAATATATTATACCTTTTACAAGTCCTCTTAAGGTAGATTTCTAATCTAGTTCTATACTGTCTTTTTTATTCTTATCCAGCGACTACATCTAGATCCCCACTCTCATTTTCATTCTCATCAACCCAAAATTCAGCTCTATAAAGCATATTGCTGTCTTTTACATTTTCTTGCTTGATAGGCATGCATCAATTACAGGCTAATTCTAATTGTCATTTGCCATGTACCTACCATATGCTCCATGACTTCCAAACCTAAATAGAAATATTCTGTTTGTGTTAAGGGTTTTTTCTTGATGCATCAGTCTCATTCCCTGAAGTATCCTAAATTCCTAAGCAAAGCTGCAGAACGTATCTGATACATTCGTGATAATAAAAAGAGAAAAATAATGAAAAGAAAGGACCATAAAAATAAATAAAAATAAAAAATATTAAAAAAAAAGTAATATCAACATTGAGGATCCTCGGCTGTAATTAGGGGTAGCAAGAGTTTGAGATAAGTAAGCTAATAAAGCCAAGGAAACAGACAAATACAACGGAACAAGATTATTAGAAAGAACACCTGTAATGAACTCGCCAGATGCTAGCTTTATAACAGCTTGTATTGCCGCCTTATGAGCTTCCCAAAACTCAATAGACTGCCCATTCCTCCATCGCCTCAATGTACTATGACCATGATTAAAAGTTTATCAGTTCAATGAGGAACTAAACAATTAGCATCTTACAGCATCAATAACAAAAGGATTTCATATATATCAATCAAATAGCAAAACAACAATAAAATGGAAAAAATAGTATATATATTAACTAAAAATAAGATAGGTATGGCATCAGTATGAATGACCACAATTACTAGATAAGTGAAGGATATGACATTAGCAAGTATTACAACATGAAATTTTATTCTACAAAATCATGAACAATAATCCCCATGACCCGTCAAACTTTTGTCCACGCTTAATACAGAATAACTTAATTTTTCCTATAACAATTTACGGAATTCATGGCCAGATTTTCAAGATCACTACAATTTTTCAAAAAGAGCAAAGAACCTATGGATGGCAATAATGACACGGCCTGAGCATCATAACATGGATCTTTTCTTTTCTTTTCTTTTTTTTATTAAATGGAAATGGATGGCTCTTAAATTATGCACAAATCATCAATTATATGGAAGCAACGGAGACTATAGACATATTTGCTATCAGTCAAGGAAAATCTTGCATTGAATATTTGAAAAAAGAATCACATATCCAATTTTTCCAGAGGACAACTTTCTGCAATTCACAATATAATTACTGTATGTTATCATTGAATTCATATTGTATGTTGTCAAGTAAGTATCACCTAGCAAGAAAAAAGATATACCATCATAGACTAAAAGAAAGAAGAATCCATTTTGAACAGACAGTGTGTCATTCATGGAAACAATGGCCCACTGCATAAAACGGCTTGGTTATAGAATTGACCAATCAACTCTATAACCCCGTAATTCACTTACCAGTCAACGGATGCTGACACAATATCCGCATTATCATCTATAGTTAGTCCAGTAACCTGCATTTGATGACCTTTCATCGTTTTCACTTTTTCTCCTGTTTTCAAATCCCATTGCAAAACAAGAGTGTCCATGCCACCAGACACGAGGCCACCTTCTTGAAAGCTATCATTAGGAGAAACCCAAGCTAATGGTCCAACAAAACTAGTATGACCAAGCATTATTTTTGAAGATTTATAATTTCTCTTCTCTGAATGATCCAACGACCAGAACCTAATTGTCGTGTCTCTTGAGGACGTCGCGAATCCAGCGTCACCACATACGCAAATTCCACGAACCTGATAAGAATCAGTACATTGCGTTAAGATTCGTGACAAGAACGTAATCGCATCCAAAGTTATGATTACTGAACTTAATCACAGGCAGCCAAGTAGTGTACATCGGGCAATGTATACACAATTCAAAGCAAGTAAACAATAAAACTTTATAGCATTCGATGATCACTGCATTACATGTGGGAATATAGTAGACTTAGTAAACAAAATTGAAACTTTTGAATCGATGTGGAAGAACACTGTAATGAATTGGAAAATAAACTAGGGTTTGTAAGCGGCCTTACATCGTCTTCGTGACCTCGAAGCTCGCAGCTGAGACGGTATTCGCCAAAGTCGACCTCCATGTTTTCTTCTTGGTGTTTGACGAAAGATAGGTTAGAGATTTTAAGAGAGATTTTGGGTAGGCTAAAGAAACGAGCCGAGTTGTGATTACAGAACAACTCGCAGTTACTCGGGAAAAGTTAACTACGGTGACGTGCAACGCACGTGATCTCTTACTCGAGTTCTAATTTCTATGGAAAAAATGGAAGAAATAAATAGCAAGGGTCTGTTTCGTTTAAGATTAAAAAAACAAAAAACAAAAAATAAAAGTAAATTTGAGAAAATAATTTTTTTAAAATTAATTCTTTAATTATTATAGTTCCCATTACTAATCCTCAAACTGCGATGGACACCTGAGATTTAAATTCAAAATCTCATGAGGAGAGATAATCATTCTAATTAATATTTGAAATAATCAAACTTTTGATTTGTGATATAAGAGATGTACAAACAATCACCTCAATAATTATTGGTTGCAGCTATTTAAATCACAAAAAAAATATTTTTATATCACTAAAAACTACTTATTTTGATTTCTAATAATATTCTCAAGTGTTTATATCAAAATATTCTTATTTTTTATTTTTTTCCTAATTTAAAAGGTTTTTTTTTATTTATTTCTTTGTCATGGGGTTCGGTCTCGTGTGACCAAATCAAAATATACAAATAAATTTTTTAACTGTTCAATTGGAGATGATAGAACCTAAAACACTAAGTTCAGTCGGAGAGGACTGAACTAATCGCGATCAATTCGTTGTCGCAAGTCCGAACTAATCGCAATTCCTTCTTACGATATTTTTCGTGAACAAAAATACCAAAATATTTAATTTCACGTAATTTAAATACTAAATATAATAAATAAATAAAAAAATAACAAATTTTTTATCGATTTAGTAATTATTTTTTCACTAAAAAGGAGATTAGAGCAATAAAGTAAAAAAAAATGTAGTGATTTAAGGTTTTGGATATAGTGATTTAAGATTTTGAGTGTTAAAAATAAAAATAAAAAATGGAAAAAAAGTTAAAGAGGGTGTTTTAAAAAGGTTGAAATCCAAGAGAAACTGAGAAAAATGTTTTGCCAAGTTTGATGGGATAAAAAGAACAGTTTTTTATATTTTGTGATAAAAATAAAATATGGTAAACATATAATTTTTTTGTGGTTTAAAAACTGCCCCCTAATTATTTAAGCAAGCCAGTTTTTTTTTTTTTTTTTAAATTTCACGTATAAATAAAAAAGGCAGTTTTGTTTTCTCCACGTGCCTCTAAGAAATACATAATGTATTTATCACTCCTAACACGAGAAGAGGTTCATTTTTGTAAGCCTCTTTTTTAAATACGCATGAGATTACCGAGCCAAGAAAGACATGCAAGGGCATGTTTCACACCTGTCACTAAAAACAGGGTAATGGGAAAACAAATAATCATTGAATTATATGATTAAAAAAGGAAAATTGAATAATCATTAAATTATAGATTAGTTCAAAATTTATTAGAATTATTACTATTTTACAACAAAAAGATCGATGCTAAAAATCAATCACATAACCAAGTTCAAGTTTTTATCTTATTTTATTAATGAGCAGAAAATACGATTTCGTTAATTAATGAACAGTTCAATCAGGATCCCCTTAGGTCCTTGTTCGTCATAAAACGAATGAAAATCATCAATAATGACGACTTCATCCCCCGTTAAAAAAATAGAAAAAGGAATACGTGACGATCGGTGAACAAATTCTGATATCACGTAACGAAGCAAGTTCCTTACTAAGTCATCTCATTATTACCTTCTCTTCGGACAGGCCACTATAGGCGGCGTCACAATAGTTCGTTGCTGCTAGTCGTCTTCTTCGGACACTGTCTCTGTTATCGGTCTCCACAAAGACCAAAGTCACCGAATCTCCAGCTTGAAAGGCTTCTCTTTAGTACTCTCTTCCAAATCTTCCTTCTCAAGTTTCAAAGATGCCGTAAGAAATGTCTTCTGATATTTTTTCTTTTCATTGTTTTCACTCGTTCCATAGTTTATGTTCACTAGTCCTGACTTGTATAAACCCTAAGTTCTAAATACGACAGGTTTCTTACTATCTATTTTCGTTCTTTTAGCTATTAGACTTTCTGCGTTTATTTGTCTGAGATCTAAGTGTTGTGTAGTTAACGTATCAGATTGTGTTCTTTCGATAGTTTTAAAATAGTCATGAATCGTTTTATTTCAATGTGTTTGGGCTTTCCGATGGATTTATAACAATAGAAATATGTTTGTGTAATCTCATTTTAGATCAGCGTGCTAAGCTCTATGAGTGGAAATGGTAGAAATGACAAAATCAAAAGTTCCAAATTGAAGTCTATCAATGGAACGGAGAAGCGTAGGGGTCCTGAGAAGAAAAAATTATAGAAATGTACACGGAGTAATTTTTCCTGGATAGAATGAAGTGGTCGGACATGATTAACTTCCTGATACCAAAGGTGGAAGGACATTGGTGAAAATGTATGATTTGTGAAAGCTGAGGATGAACTTTATGTTATCAGCTTATTTTGGATTTGTTAGTCGGAATGATGCTCTGTTTTGTCCACAGTGTAATAATATGCATTTTTATTTGGATATTGAGTTATTTTTGTGGATTTGTGTATTGTTTTTGTTAGTGATCATTGCTTGATTATCTTATACTAGTTCGATTAAGACTTGATTTTTGTTGATTGGACTTTTGTTTATAATAGTTAGGAAGCCATGTTTATCTCAAATTAAGTAGCATAGTTAGCTTGAAGTTAGCATGTTTCTAGAGCACGCTTTTTCTCAAATTTCATCAATGTCATAATCATAGTTTTTCTACATTTCAAGCGCCTAGAAGCCTAGCAAACTTATGCTAATCACAGAGGGGTAGTTGGTGGTAGTCAGGAGTTGCATGAGCTATTTTTTGAAGGAATTTGAACATTCTGGCTCTAAGTTTACCTATTTATCATCGACAGGGGAAATAAAGCTTCATCAGTTGTATGGTAGAATTCACAAATTCAGAGAGAGAGAAAATCTGATTTATTTTTATTATTGTCACGGCAATTTTAGAAAGAAATGGATATTCCTTCCTGATTGTATCATGGTATAAGGTTGCAAGAAAAGAAGCACTCATTGGCCAACCGAAACATGGACATTTTCCGGAATTAAAGGTCTCACTGAAAGATACATAAATTTTGTTTAAGAGGAAAAAGCAAAATCTTGGATATTTGTCTCTTGTTGAATACTTGAATGTTTGGAATCCTGCTTTCAGATGATGGGAAAATTGTTAACGTTAGGAGTTGAAATATAATGAAAGGTAACATTTAGTTTGCAGTATTTCGGTGAGTGTAGACATGTCATGATAGGTAAAAGCAATGGCTTTTAATTTTGGTGAAAGTTGAGGAAAATGTTTAAGAACTTGATGGTTGAGAACTCAAGCATCAACAGATCATTTTGATGTTATTCTCCGTCTTTAAGTTGCATAGATAGAGTTTAATTTTATTTTTCTAATTCATGGTAATTTGTTAGTTTAGATTCATTCTTTTGCAAATACCATCAAAAGAAAGATTTATTATGGTTCCATCAATTGTTACTTGGAAATCAGTATATTAATTGCTGCAAAATGATTGAGCTTTGATATAAGTGTTGGTACTGCCAAAAGGGTTGTTCTTCTAATTATTTTTGGAATGTGGCATTTCTAAATTCCGAGCTACTCTATCATTTCTTTGTGCTGAGAATGTAAATTTCTGGGAATTTTTTGTTATATTTAATGTTCATTTGTTCTTTTTATTGCTAATGTTTCAAGCTTTATCGGAAACATTTTTCTTATATGCACGTCCTTAGTGTGCTGTATGTGTCTCAACTCAAGTACTTATTAATTTTTTTCTAAAGAGCTATGTTCCTTGAGTACTGTAGTACACCATCCTTGTCATCATTCACAACAGTTTGGTAGACTGTTAGGTGATGTGTGTGTTGATATTTGTTTACAGTTGCAATATTTGTGCGGTGATAAGTGCAAATGTACTTTTCTTATTGTTTAAAATATTTATGTTGACCCATGGCAATTTTTTCAGTCATATCGACTGTTTCAGGTGCTTTTGAGAGTAAAGCTTTAAGAAATTCCTGGAAGCAAATGGAACTTTGCAAGCCTGTCGATTCAAATACTAGTCTAAAGCATCGACCTTTAACACCTGTTAGGGTGTTGAAAGGCCTTGTGTGTTTAGTGGTTATCTTTTTAACAGCATCGATGATGTTGGTTTACTGTGCTCCTATGACTGCAGTGGTGTTGCGACTTTTCAGCATTCACTATAGCAGGAAGGCAACTTCCTTCTTCTTTGGTATTTGGCTAGCTTTATGGCCATTTCTTTTTGAGAAGATAAATAAGACTAAAGTGGTTTTTGCTGGGGAAAAAGTACCCTCGAAGGAACGAGTTTTGCTTATTGCTAACCACAGAACCGAAGTTGATTGGATGTACTTGTGGGATTTTGCACTGCGGAAAGGTTGCATAGGATATATTAAATATATCCTTAAAAGCAGTTTGATGAAATTGCCCATCTTTGGTTGGGTATTTCACGTTGTGGAATTCATTCCAGTGCAGAGGAAATGGGAACTTGATGAGTCAACCATGCACCAGATGTTGTCAACCTTTATAGATCGCCAGGATCCCTTGTGGCTTGCTGTTTTTCCAGAAGGCACTGATTTTAAGTAAGTCTTATCTCTTTCCTTCATTCAGTATTACTTTTTATGCTTGATTTTAAATATTAAGTTGGCACCTTTTTATTATGTAAATATTAAGTTAGCTAACCTTCATACTGAGCCAAGTTGCATAGATTATAAAGTTGGAGCTGTATCATCTGAGGTTTTAGGAGTGCTAACTTTTGAGTTTGCACTTGTTATTGCTAGAATTTGAGAATTGGGAGGAACAATATTCTTCATTCATAATTGATTTTGTACAAAGACCCTCGTATATACAATTCATCTAGGACACCAAAAAGGAAATATTCCTTATTACAACGGATCCTTGTGATTGGGGAACTTTTTAATTCCTTCTAATTCTAAAATATACATAACCATATATACAGTATTCCTAATATGTGACATTCCTAAATTATACAGATTGTGTTTACTCACAGTTATTAACTTTCTGTCTGTTTTTTCCCCTCAATTCTTAATGTCTGTGACATGAATATGATATTACTGTTCGGATATATCACATCTTTGTTGCATCATTATACCCCTTTCTCATGAATACATCCCAGTCATTGCTCTGTCCTCTTCAGTCAATTTGATGTATCTTATCTTTTTCTTATGAATCCTGTTTTATAAGTTTCCACCTTCCTTTTTGACTTTCTGGAGTCGTTGACACAGACAAAGAGCTTTTAATGAATTTTTTTTTCCCTCATTGTTGTTTATGATCTTTATCTCAGGTTTTTCTATGTTTCATTGGCTGTTTTAAGCTATATTAATATTCCAATGAGCAACGTTGACCCTACATATTTAGTTTCACTGTTGTATCTCTCAGTTATACCTAAATTTTCTTATTTTCTGTTTCTATTGTATGAATAAGTTGTCTTTTAACTGCCCAAGATGCACCTTTATTTAGCATCGCCTTTGGCTTAGCTAGATGTTGCCAAGTTACAGAAATGATTTGTAGGAACGATTGAATTTCTATTTGGCTGCATTTGCAGTGAAAAGAAGTGCGTTAGCAATCAGAAGTATGCAGCTGAGAATGGCTTGCCCATCTTTCAAAATGTGCTTCTACCAAAGACAAAGGGTTTCTGTGCCTGCCTGGAAGTTCTAAGGAACACCTTGGATGCAGGTTCTTTCCTTTACTATTACATGCCTAAAGCAATTTGTACACATTGTGTTTGTTTTCTTTTGCTTCTCCCTCATTTACTTGCCTCTGGTGTTTCTACAGCCTAATATTTTCGTAATAAACAAGCAATTAATCTTTTGATCTAGGAAAATGGTACTAGACATTGGTGTACTTAAAGATAAATGTTTGATAATTGGCGTTGTAACTGTAGAGGTGGCTAGCAAGGTCAACTTTTGCCTGTTTGTTTGTGGCATCACAATCCAGCTGAAGTGGGTTTTGCTGTCTTCTATTTTAAAATACTCCCATTAAGTTTCTTAGGCAAAAATATTTAACCCGAAAGTTGTATGGAGTCAAAAAATTTTAATCGGTCTTTGCTATTAATAGATGAAGACTTGGTCCTCCAAGTCATGAAAAATCAAAAAGCATTGAATGAGCATCTGCTAGTTAGTCTTTTGAAAGATTTCTGTAACTTTTTTCAGATGAGACAATTTATTAGCTCAAAATTGTTTTGGGGATTGATTTGCAACAACATGTAGTGAACATTCTCCAAGTCATGAAGAAGCATTTCATGAGCATCTGCTGGTTAGTCTTTTAAAAGATTTCCATAGATTTTTCAGATAAGTTGGGGGGATTAATTTGCAACAACAGCATAGTGAACATTGAATATAAGAATTGATCATCTTTTTTATTGCTTGATATTTGTTGTCTACCACCTGTATAGCTTTTTGGTCAAATGGTCTTGTGATGTACATCGCATTAGAGCATTGGTTTTATAAGAGGTCTTGGATGCAAGTATCATCGTTGGCATTTGCATGTTCCACATTTGCATGATTGAAAATTTTCTCTTCTCTATTTCCCTTTTCTCTCCACGTGCAGGATGAGGCTGCACATGACGAGGAGTGTTAGTGATAGCTTGGTATGCATTGTTATTGTCGACTTTTCCAACTATAGTTTTAGGCCAAGTGGTTTCTAACAAAACCATTGAGCCAAGGGCCTATCTGATAAATGATGCATCTATCAATTCTGCTCTAGTGATGTTTTTAATTTTGAAGTGAGTGAATTTTTGTTTTGTAGTTTCAGATGTTCTAGCTTCTCCCTATTCCTCTTTCATATTTTTACCACATTTCTGGTATAGTTTGTTGCATGAGAAAACCCTTAAGAATTCATGAACCAACATATTTCATCTTTTGGTTCTGTGAATTTGAATTGGACATTAAGATCACTGTTTGAGACACTTGACAAACAGCAATTTCATCTCTCCTTTGCATTGTGGAAACAATCTTCTACGATGTAGGGTAAGGCTGCATGCAACCCAAAGTGTTCCGACCCTTCTCTGGGACCCTGCATAGGTGGGAGCTTCATGCACTAGGTTGCCCTTTTGTTATGAGGAAAACTGGGGTTTAGTTAGGTAATTCCTACTCATGCTTGTATTGTGGAATTAACTCGTAGATGTGGTCCACAAGTCCGATACTCAGATCTAATTATTAGTTGGACCAAAAACTTGGAGCCTAACTACTTGGTCCTTCTCTTGATGATTAGGTGGTGTATCGTATTTCACTGGATTGATCCAGATTGTGGTTTGGAATCTGAAATTCCAAATTGGAGTGGATGAAATGAAGGCGCTAATTTCAGAGTGCTTTGGATCTTTGTCTACTGTAAACTGTGCTTGTTTATGTTTCAATATTCTCCTGAGCCAAATGAATTTCAACAATGGATTTGCAATAAAATTCAAGTTGTCCTTTTAAGTCATTTGGCATGAATTTTTCTTGAGGTAAAGGGACTTTTATCTGCTGCTGTTGATTTACAAGAGGTTTGTTGGTCCAATAATCATTATGTTTGCGTCTTTATCTTATTAACCAGTTTGATTTTGTCATACAAAACTGAGCAATAAAAAATCTACTGAGCAATTCTTTTTGTATTTTTTGGATTAAATCTTCATTTTTCTTTTTTTTTTCTGGTCTTTCTCATCTCTCCAAAATTTATATTTTTCTACTTATCATCAATTTGTTGCAGTTTATGATGTGACCATTGGATACAAGCATCGGGACCCATGTTTCATGGACAATGTGTATGGTGTGGATCCTTCTGAAGTTCACATTCATGTACAACGTATCCCACTTAACGAGATTCCTATCTCTGAAAAAGAGGCTTCTGCTTGGCTGATGGAGAGATTCCAGCTCAAGAATCAATTGCTCACTGATTTTGGTGCTCAAGGCCATTTTCCTCATCATGGAACAGAGGGAGATCTGTCTACATTCATGTGCCTGGTTAATTTTGTAGCAGTGATTGCTTTAACCAGCGCATGTACATACCTCACATTCTTCTCATCCATCTGGTTCAAAATATATGCTGCTCTAAGCTGTACTTGTCTTGCCTCCATGACGTATTTCCATATTCGACCATTGCCAATTACAAAGACTCTGGAATCAACAATTCGTGGGGAAAAGCATGATTAAAAGTTGTTACTGGCTCCACAATTTTCCGGTTTCAGCTTGCCTAAAAAGTTGGTTCTGGTGCACTTGGTTGCAGTAAAATCTTGTACCAATGATTTTTTTTTCAAGACTATCGAGACGCTGGGTGTTCTCTGCTCAATTGATTCATGAAGAGTTGTACATTTTCTCAATGCTTGAATGAAAAGCAGTTTTGCTGGCACAGGCACACAGATGCTTGGCTCTGGGCAGTTTTCATAACAACGTAGGCTTTAAATCGCTCATGTTGCCAATATAGCTTGTCTTTGGGAAAAATGTACAAATTTTCGGGCTACGTTGTGTGTTTTGTAAAATAGAAGTATATCTATCGTCCTTTATTTTGGAGAACTCCGATGCTTAAATCGCCCAAAGAGCAATTTATGAGTTTTTTCAAATTGTGCTGGAGCAAAAATACTTTTTGAAAAATGTTTGGTAACACCTGTTTTTGGTTAAATGATGGTGAAGAAAAGTAATTTTTAACTTTTATAAGAAGTTAGGAAGAATTTGATTTTTTTAAAATTGCTGTAGTATAAACACTTTTTCGGAAAAGTTTTTAGCAAAAGCTCTTCCAAATGAAGTTAATGTACCTAAGTTTTAAATATATATTGGTTGTCAATATTATTTTTTAATGCTAGCATCTAGCTTTTCTTAGATGTTGGGATTTTACGAAATAAACGCGCATTCTCAAAATATTCAAAAGTCTTGGGTGCCAACATCGAAAAAAAGAAAAATAACGTTGGCACTTAATGTATAAATATTTTTCTTTCGTAAGAGAAAATTGACTTTGCTTAACCAACATTGACTTGATTTGGATGACTTGGCACTCGTTTCACTTAAGCGAGGTCGTGAGTTCAAAACTTTATTGTGTATGGAGTGATCTTTTATTGGGAGCCTGGGCGGCTGTTGCTGTTTGACTTAATTTGGGGTTTTCACCATATTTCTTTCTTTAATTTTTATATTATGTTTGTTTTTTAATATTTTGAAGAAAATTAACATGCAAATTTATAATGAAAGAAAACAAAGAGGAAACTTTGTGGAGATAGCTGTAAAAAAATAAATAAATAAGCTTTACAAAGGAATGAAAAAAAAAAGAAGAAAAAATAAGCATGTGGAAGGATTCCTTAATAAAGAAAGCCTAAAGTAGGTTAGTATCTTTTCAAGATTTTCAAAATAATTCTAAATTAAATGTGGTGTTGTAAATATTAATTACACCCGATCACCTTTAGATTGCTTTGTATTGCATTGAATTACGTGTAAACATTTAAAGATAATTATGTGTATATTTTTCTTTTATAAAAAATACTAATTTAATTGTAATAATTGTAATTTATTTGGCTCGAGGCTCATGAACCTGACCCAGCTCGCTATAAATGATCTTGTTCAAACTCTGGTCCGGGTATTATATGAACCGGCTTGGCCCGGTTTCAAAATTTATTGGACGAGTTTGAGATCACATAATTAGACTCGGCCCAGCCCACTAATTCAGTCTAAAGGTCAGATCTGAACCAAAGGCCCAAAAATTGAGCTGAATTATATATACATACATGTATTATATATAATATTTTGTATATATTTTAGATTTATTGTAAAATATATATATATATATATATATATATATATATATATATAATAAATATAAATATTTATGTACACGTAATTAAGAGTATAAAATGAAAAATAAAACATAACTAAATTTGTGTTGTATAAATATATAATTAAAGTATATATAGTATATATAAATATAATACGTACCACATACATAATATATTGTGTCAAAAAAAATATAATGTATAAATAATGATAAAAAATATAATCAAGTGTATTATTACAATTAAAAGTGTATAAAATATGTATAATATATATTTAAGTCAATAGTGTTATTTAATTAAGGGTTTATATTTGTATTATATATACATTATAAAGAGTATGTTTAATTAGATAAATAATATGAATAATTCACATACCTAGTCTATTTCTTAATAAAACAAATAATCTACGTACCTGCTCTATTTCTTAATGAGAGTATATATAGTATAAAATAGTAAAAACAAAACATAATTAAGATTCAAGATTATTATATAATTAGATAATATATTATACACACGTACAAAATTATATATATATTAAATATATTTTATTAAGTATATACTCCAAAATATATATAGTAGATGTAGATATAAATATATAATGAATTTAACTAAATTATAATAAGGGTTGAGCTAAAATTATGAAAGAAGAAAAATACATATATAAACTAATTCATTTAAAATAAATTAACACATATTTAAGATAAATTAAATAAATAATATTTTTAATTTGTATGTTTTATTTAATTATTTAATTAAAATTTATATTTTATTGTAATTAATCTAACTTCAAAATATGTATTTAGTTATATTAGTAGTCTAAAAGTCCGGTTCAAAGGCTCGACCTAAAGGCCCGGTTCATATATTTTTTGGGTTAGGTCTGAGCCAATGTTGGCCCGGCCAGAGCTAAATGGTCTGAATTGCTACCCCTAACTATACATGTCTATCTATTAGATATTAGTGATTTACACATCTTAAAATATGTAATAAATGATCTAATAGATGTATATGTATAATTGCATATTTAATTGTAAATTTTTACATCATAATCACACCACATGATCCATGTCAGATCAACCATCGCCATCACCTTAAGGAGGAGCTTGTTGGACGGGCTTAAATCTTTGTTAATACCAATATTGTTCATAACTTAACCACATTGGCCTTAGTGTGAGGTTTTACTCTAAAAGGTTTTGTTGATAATGAAAGTGAGATCTTTAACTTATATTTTATACGATGAATATGACCAAATCCGACATAGAACTATTATTTCGGTCATTTCGAGAAGATGTAAGAATTAAAAGAAGCCATTGATACAAAAGCAGAATCTTTGGTCAGAAGAGAGCTGTGGTGCGGCCCGGGATTGCTGGTTCTTCAAACCTCAGAGTTCATGAGGCTCACCTTTTGGGATTTGTCTTGGGGCATCATGGAGCCCATTTGCTTCTTTGTCACTTCATTCTACTTCATGGTGGGCTACTTCTTCTTCCTCAGGACGCCCAGAGACCCTTCTTTTGAAGGCTTCTTTCAAAGGCGTTTCAGCACCAAGCAGAAGAGGCTCATGAAGACTAACAAGTTTGACATGGAGAGGTTTAAGGAGCTACAGAGAGCTTGCTACCCTTTTTCCTCTCATCCAACAACAGCTTCTTCATCACCACCACTCTGTTCTTCTTCTGAGAGGCCGACGTTGATTTGTGCATTGGATCATTAGAATTAATTATATGAGAATTAATTTCAAGAAAAAGAATTCCAAGAAAAGAGGGGCAGAGTTGGCTGAGGGACACTAGTTCATATCTACCCCAAATATTCTTTCGCGGGTCATATGTTCATACCTGTAAATTTTCTTTAAAGATGAATATATAAACAATAATCTAAAAACACTGTTGGAAACATTAATAATGACTGCACAATGTATAATGTTGTAAAAAAAATAATTTATATACATGGAGCTTATTTTACTAGAACTTGTACATTATTGTATTACTCAAAAGATTATTAACATGCATGCATGTGTATAATTTTTTTTTGCAAAATGATACAAATTAATATTTATTTTGATTTCTTGGAACAAGATGCCACCAATAATTATATTCTTTTGGATCTAGCTTTCTCAAATTTTGTTGTTGCAGTACAAATTTCGGCTAAGTTTGTGTGTTTTGTAAAATGAAAGTATATATACATATCGTCCTCTATTTTGGAGAACTCTGCTTAAATCGCCCAAAAGAGCAAATTGTCATGATAAATGCATGTAAGTTTTAAAGCTTTGCCTGGTTTTCTGGAATTGTGTTAATTAGAGGACGCAAATCTGACATGGCAATCTCCACTTTAGATTTGTAGCAATAGCGAGGACATGCTTGGATTTTCCAAGTCAAATTAGGCGTTCAAGTGCAGAGTCACCAGAACAAAATTTAGGAGAAACTTCCACAGTTCCACTTGGAAGAAGAGATAAAGATGATAGAGTGACCAGTGGCATTTTCATTTATTCTTCCGAGTCAAATTAGGCGTTTAACTCTCTGTTTCTTGTAAACAAAGGCATGTAATATAACACACAACTTAACTATTACTATCCCACGACCAAAACGTCATTTCCTACGTCGACGGTGATCGGGACCTTGTTCAAAGTTAACAGCTAACGGACCACCACATGATTTTCATCGTTTTCCTCGTTTTCAATATAATTCTAAATATTGAAAAAAGTAAATGGTCTAATGTCCTTTAAGCGTATTCCTCTGTTACATCAATTAAAATACACATAGCGCGGGGCATCTACACTGCAACAACAAAATTTGAGAAAGCTAGATCCAAAAGAATATAATTATTGGTGGTGTCTTGTTCCAAGAAATCAAAATAAATATTAATTTGTATCATTTTGCAAAAAAAAATTATACACATGCATGCATGTTAATAATCTTTTGAGTAATACAATAATGTACAAGTTCTAGTAAAATAAGCTCAATGTATACAAATTATTTTTTTTACAACATGATTATACAGTGTGCAGTCATTATTAATGTTTCCAACAGTGTTTTTAGATTATTGTTTATATATTCATCTTTAAAGAAAATTTACAGGTATGAACATATGACCCGCGAAAGAATATTTGGGGTAGATATGAACTAGTGTCCCTCAGCCAACTCTGCCCCTCTTTTCTTGGAATTCTTTTTCTTGAAATTAATTCTCATATAATTAATTCTAATGATCCAATGCACAAATCAACGTCGGCCTCTCAGAAGAAGAACAGAGTGGTGGTGATGAAGAAGCTGTTGTTGGGTGAGAGGAAAAAGGGTAGCAAGCTCTCTGTAGCTCCTTAAACCTCTCCATGTCAAACTTGTTAGTCTTCATAAGCTTCTTCTGCTGGGTGCTGAAACGCCTTTGAAAGAAGCCTTCAAAAGAAGGATCTCTGGACGTCCTGAGGAAGAAGAAGTAGCCCACCATGAAGTAGAATGAAGTGACAAAGAAGCAAATGGGCTCCATGACGTCCCAAGACAAATCCCAAAAGGTGAGCCTCATGAACCCTGCGGTTTGAAGAACCAGCAGTCCCAGGCCGCACCACAGCTCTCTTCTGACCAAAGATTCTGCTTTTGTATCAATGGCTTCTTTCAATTCTTCCATCTTTTCGAATTCCTTCCTTCTTGGATCATTTGGGTGCGTTGTGGGCATTTCAATTGCGCCCTCAATAGCCTTTGCAACCTGAAATTAAGTGCAGAATTAAAGTTTGTTGGTTAGTAGGCTCAATTTTTGCTACAATAAGGGCAATGCCATATATAATGAAACCTTTTCTTAATAAGTGAGCCCCGCAGATCAATATATAAAAGAAAAATTTACACGTAATTATCTTTGAATTTTTACACGGAATCCAATGCAATACAAAGCAATCTAAAGGTGATTGGGTGTAATTAACATTGACAACACTCAATTTAATTTAGCATTATTTTAAAAATCTTGAAAAGATACTACGTACTATAGGCTTTCTTTATTAAGGAATCCTACCATACATGCTTATTTTTTCTTTTATGTTCTTTCTATTTTATGTTCATTCCTTTGTAAAGCTGCTTTTTTCCTTTTTTCTCCACCAAATTTCTTCTTTGTATTCTTTCTATATAAATTTGCACGTTAATTTTCTTCAAAATATAAAAATTTAAGAAAGAAATAAGGTGAAATCCCAAATTAAGTCAAACAGCAACAGCCCAGGCCCACATATACATGCATCTCACGTGTCATTAAAACGACTACATCAGGCACTAGCTGCGCCACCGAATTAAACACTCAAAATCATGGCTTTTCTTTTTCTTTAAAAAAAAGAAAAACAAGAAAAAACCTAAAAATATTCTGAAATCTACGAGAAAGCAGAGTCGATTATCTCTGATGAAAGATTTTGTAAATTAGAAGAAACATTGATTGAACTATGGAAACTGTGAATTATACCTGTTCAGGCTGCAGGAATACTAGGTTTCCCAACACGATGACAGCTCCAGACTCATCCAATATCTTCGCAAACTCCAATCCTTGTTCCGGATTCAAACTCGAACCGTCCTTACAGATCTGAACGAACTCCGCATACGAAATACAGCTCTTCGGAATCCTTCTCAGCGTCGATTTCAACATTTCCATCTGCGACAACCTCAGCAGTTTCCTCGCATCAGCGACCGAAATCCCCTCCAAACACTCATCTCTTCTCTTCTCCTCCGCCGGACTACTACTACTGATCAATCCGTCCAGCCTCAGCCGATCTCTGCTTAGACTCATCCCTCTCAGCTTCTCCATCAACTTGTCTCCGATCGGCACATGCCTGAACTCCGTCGACTGCACTATCGCTCTTCTCTGTACAAACCGCCGGAAAAATCCGTTCTTGCAGGAATCTTTGGCCGTCAAGAACTCTCTGCTGAAGTTCTTTCTCGCCGGATCGTCGGAAACTACTACAGTTTCTAGAAATCTGAATGGAGTTGCAGAAGAGATTATTGTTAGAGGTGAAGATGAGATTTTAGTAAGTTGAGCTACGGATCTCCGAAGCGCCATTGATGAACAGAACAGAAGAGAGGTTCTTCTTTCTTGGATTGAGGCTTGAAGTCTTCCTCACGTTGCGACGCTATATATATAGGCTCCAAAAATATGGAAAAGAACTGACGACAGCAACACTCGAAAATATCGCGTTATTTTCAATAACTCGCGTGCATTTTCTCGTTATTTTCGCCACTATATCTATTTATATATATTGAGGAGCCAAAATCTTTACTTTCTAATTTTTTTAATATATTTTTAACTAGTATTTGTGCAAGTGCCTTGGACGTTATTTTTATTCAAAAATAATTAAAATAAGATTTTTTTTATTAAAAAAAAAATTAATATGTTTTTATCTTTTAATATGATCCAAATAACTAAAAATATTAATGAAAATAATTAGGAGTAAAACGTAAAAGTTATAAAAAAATAAAATAGGAAAAAAAATAAAAAAAGTTTAAAATATAAGGTGTAAGAAAAAATTAAAAATTAGTTAATTGTAAAATTATAATTTTAACTCGTTAACAACTGTTACACCCGTAAATTGAAGTAAAAAATAAAAAAAAATGTTATTCACGATGTGAATTAAAAAATAAGATAAAAAATTATACATACGAAGAAGAATGGTGCCAAATTTACTATTTAATTTGTGAAAGTTAAATATTAAAATATTATAAAAAAAATATTTTATTCGTAATTTCAAACTATAAATAGGGGCTCAGATTTCAGTTTAATTCATTAAGATCTAATTGATCAGTATATTTGAGTTTTCAAGAGAGAGTCTCATAGTTTTCTCCTTGAAATAAAAGAGATAAGTTGTAATCTCTAGTTTATAATGAAGATTCTACACTCTACCCGTGGACGTAAGTCTATAAATCTTCTATCTCCTTACTCTTTATACTTATTGTCTGTATTTTCTTATTTAATAATGCAATACTGTATACGTTCTCTATGAAGTAGTGTCGGAACCTCTGAAAAACTCTTAGTATGATCTGTGGTTGTGGCTTTGGCTGAACTTTCACATCAGAAAGGTCTTTTTCTATATACGATACTATTTAAGTATACAATATTATTCATGCATATAGTACTGTTCACAAGAAATAGTGAGAATCAACGCATATCAACTATTTTTGCATATCACTGTTCATCTGTGCACCATGCCAAGGAATCAATGTATTATACCGTTACTCTACTAAACCAACAATCAACATAATTAGGCAGATTCGGTCTTGTTTTTAGTAACTTTAAATAGTGAACGGGAGACAACTTGCTATTTCAGAAGACTTGATATTTAAGTGGGTCCATTATGATCCCACGTGTCAGCCTGAAAATTGGACTTATTGGTTTTATTGAGAATTGTTCACTCAGTAAAGGTAAATGTTAGACATCCAAATGAGCCATTCAAATCAGTAAAAAATATTACAGGTTTTAGCTTAGCATGTCCTCTCCAATCTATTACTATTTGGTATTGGTCAAATTTTACATCAACAATAATAAATTTAATTTTTCAAAATAAAAATAAAATAAAACTTTTCAAGAGTACTTTGAATAGGAAAAATGTTTCCAACTATGAAAAGTATTCTTATTATAATAATATAAATTATAATTATAACCTTTAAAATTAGTTTATGTGTCCATCTTACTTTTCATTTTTTACCATCTCTTTTTTCTACTTATTACCTACCCTTATGTACATAAAAAAAAAGGTCAGGGTTATTATTTAAAGCATAGAATCCTTACTAACATAATATTTCATTTTTTTTTATATATTTTTTTCTTAAACTCGTTTTAGCCGACTGCTAAGCCCGGAATTGTTTGGATAATAGCACGAGAAATTGGTGATATATTGAATAAATGGCGGAATACAAAGAAAAGAGTGAAAGGACGGGATTGCCCTTAAGGGGTAAAGTTAAGAGTAACAACGCCAGCGGGTTAAGTTTAAGTTTAAGTTTTACTAGAATGCAATGCAACAATGTTTCAGTGCACCCGTCTGATGTTTCTCTAAATAGTGGCAAGCTTTAACAATTCTCCGATCATTGACCACAGTGTCTATCACGTTGACTTGATGAAATCAATTCAACATGTCGATTGCGCATTAGAGAAACGGAGGCACCAGAATAAAATAGTTTTAGTTATTTTTTTAAAAGAGTGTTGAAATTATGGATAATGATGGACGTGTGTGTGTGTTAAGTGAAAAAAAAAAACGAGGCCGTCTCGCCGCGTACGTGTCAAAGATATCTATTTCTTGCTTCGACTTGCAAGCCAATTCAAAATTTACAATATTAATTTAGTCATCCTTTTAATAATTTTTTAAATTTGATTGCCCGAATTTTCTAAAAAAATAAATCATGGATGACTTCTATGCTTTCTAATAGTCAAAGTCAAATTTCTAAATAATGTGTTGTCCATGGAAACAGATATAATTAAGCCTTCAAGATATAATTACCACACATTGGAAAATTTTTCATCATTCTGTGTAACAGACTTGAATCTTTCAGTTTAATTATATTTTAATGGTAACATACAAAGCATGAGCAAATACATATGAAAATATTTTGTAATCCGGGTAGAAGCAAAATGCTAACTCTACTTATACTCATTGGATAATGTACTCCACGACAAATGTAATGCCTCTTGTTGTCTCATACCTTAGCCAAAGTAGCAATATTATTGCTATCATATATATAATTTTTTATGATATTTAACTTGTATTAAATATCTTATGTCGCTTTTAATTCGTGATTCAAAAAATAGAATACAATTTAAAAAGTAAAAATTCAAAAAATAATATTTTATTATTTTTTTAAAATAATTTATTTTCTTTGTAAATTTTAAAAATTTATTTTCGAGTTTTAATAAACTACACGTGTTTTTTGTATTTGTAAATTTTTATATACAAAAAATTATTTCTGAATTTTAAACCAAACGAACCTTATTCTAAGGTCATCTACCCGTTAAAAATTTCTGGATTAGCCATGGTCGACCTCTCAAATGTAAACACCAAATGCTTAGACCATATATGTATAGGAGGACCCAATTATATAAGGAGATATTGATTGACGTGTGATGTTGATTAATTATTTGTACTAAACATATATGGTATGCCAAAACTGAAAATTAGATCACTAGCTAGCTACTTGAATGAGCCATTAAAAACTTGGCAAAACTCAAAACCTTGAGGTTGGTCGGCCACGTGGATGTGATACACCAACCTTGAAAAAAGATGTTTTTATATTACATTACAAGAGCAATAATATATTATATACAAAAAAGGATTTTTTTTTAGAAAAAAAATATTTGAGTATATATATATTTGATCACCCTTTTAGAGCATCAAACTAATCTTCTCTCATCAAATATAGAGTGATTAATGAGATTATTTAAAGGGACATTATTGGCTGATCTAGATAAACACAAGGGCTTTGCTTCATTGACCTCCCCTACCTACCACATACACCACGTACGTGTACCACATGAATCAATACGTTTTCTTTGATTCAGTTCTACTAACATAAACAAGTACTTGTTATTCAATTCATGATAGAGATAACGTCGGATGAGCAATGCTAACAAATTCCTTTTCACCTCGCTGGCTGGACTCTTTATTTATGGCGACCAGGCGGGCACGCGAATAAGTTAGCAACCATCCTGAGTGGGTTCTACAATAATGTTAAAAGCACCGCGAGGTCCACGATCCAAAGAGACACATTGATCCCCTTGATTAATATGTAACGCTGAGTTTTTTTTTTTTTTTTTTCATGTACAAAATTGCAAAATAACATAAGATTTTAGATAATTAGAACATGATTCACAATTCATGATTCACAATTCATAATCATTTTTTTTGTGAATCATGAATTGCACATACAATTATCTTGTAAAGTATGATCATGTGGTCACAATTTGTGCAATTTTTTTGTTTAATATCACATGTACGTAGCAAGAACGGAATTGGGTCATTAGCAATTGAACTTGTTTGACACTAGGATGATAGTGACAAAAGGAATTTAAAGGATTTAAACATGGGAGTTAGAAGCAGCCGTGTGGGGAAAGAAGACATTTGGGCCAAGGGAACCATCAATGAATCCTACCCTAAACGAGGATGGTACTTAAAGGGTAAAGGAACGGTGCCTAATTAATTACTTGAATTAGAGAGAGGATAACTACAGAAAGAGAACAATACCCAATTGATAGAATGTTCTTGCTGAGAGAGTTGGATTCCATATGGGAGCAGCGCGAGAAGAGAGAATCCTTAATACTAGTGGAATGTCTACTACTTCCTATTACCCCTCGTAATCTGTTTGAAGAAATTCCTCATCCCACCATCTCAGGAACAACGCTCCTCGAGTCATTTCGCATCCAACATTTGCCTCGCATCTTGTGGCTTCGAATTCACTTGTGCCGAACAAATCCAAAATTGACAAAAGTGTCGGATCCGCCAATGACCCGACACCACTACCACTACCATTACACAATCCAGAATCAAGGGATTCTTTGTTACAATTGAAAATACTATGGAGAAACTCTTAAAATGATCATAATATTACGATGTGAGTGGATTGAAAAAATAATTCCATATCAAAGAGAATAGAGTTCATCATGAGATATAGGTACTTTTATTTAAGACTCCAACAAAAAGATTTAGGAGCGCACTTAGAGAAGTGTACTTGAACATTTGAGTCGCTTGAATCAATATGGAGCCACCTAATATATATTGCTCTGAATTGATATAATGGATGTGTACCTCAAAAGTATACTTCTAAAGTTCCCAAAACATTTTTCATTTTCATGTAATACAAACTCACAAAACGATCAAGTTAAGAGTACTTTTAGTATTTAATTTCCAGTGTAATGATGCTTATTGATTATTAACTATGAAGTGATTCTCAAATTAGATTAAGTTGTTGACTCTGGTGAGACGATATTGAGATTAGCCTGAATGTTAAGCTATATTTCTTTACAAGTCTGCTGAAATATGTTAATTAGAAGCCAGTGGGCGGCACCCCCAAAACGTCAGGAGGAGAAGGATAAAGTGGAGTGAGGTCAGCATAGATAGAGTGATATGGGTTTGGTGGGATGCGCATCAGAATCAATGGCTTGATACCTCTAGCAACCGCCAGTGGAACCTTAGTAGCTTTCGTTACATCACCCTTAAGGTTCCAATATCTTTACACCTACTTGCATATATATAGTAGTATCACACAAATTTCATTAAAACTATATATAATGTTACAATATCTTTAGAAATGTTGTTACAGAGTTACGTGTTTGTTTAATTTTTTAAGACCCATTTACTCTTGGCCAATTGTAAATACATCTCTTCTTGCAATCTTTATTATAAATAAAGTTGATTGATTGAGTGCAAGTGGATTAGAAAGACATTCCAGATGAAAGAAATAAGAAATTGCGCATTGTCATCTATCATGTGTAGATTGGAGTTTGGAGTTAGCAATTTAATTTGAGAATTATTGGGTTATTTTTCCACCTATGCGAATCGGAATGCTTTTGATCACCACACCAAGTGATTATTCCTAGCATTAATAGGATTGACTTCATGACATTGTTATACTTCAACTTTGTGATATGGCTATAATAAGCGATATTCTTATTCCTATATATATGCTTTGGTTATTTGCTTTAGTATCTGCTCTAGGACAACGCACAACAGAGAAGTGTAGATGGATACGGCCATTCAATCAGTATCAGCATACTGTGAATATAGAAAGGGGAATTATGTGAGGGCTAAGTATTCTTCCATATGGCTGGGTAGCTTTATTCACCAAATCTGGCACAAAGCAGCCTTATATATTCATGCTTAGAATCTGTAATATTAATGCCTTTATTTATTGGCTGTGTTTTAGATTCAGAAGTCACTCATCCTTCCATTAACACGGCACCTACTTGTTTGCTTGGTCCTTGGACACTGTTCCAACACGCAGTTAATTTTTTAATAATCAGAGTTTGGTCTTGGATGGGAACATGAACCACTACTACTGCCCAAGAACATTGTTTTCACAAGGATTTTTTTTTATTTCCTGATACGGCTTCTTAATAACCAAAAATTAAGCTAGTTTATGTATTTATTTAGTCCACTAAAAGGTGGCAGATTTCTAAATGGATTTGGTTTTTTAGGTACAGTAAGCTCTTACTAGTCAAGACAACAACAACAACTAGCTAACTTTCTTTTTTGATTTCAGGATTGGCGCATTCTGAAATAAAGAAGCAAGCTAGACAACCTTCAGAAGCACTAACTTGTACATAAAGCAGTCAAAAGTGGTCTTGCTGCTGTCTTCTTGATTTCTAGGAAATCCATTAATTACCACTCAACTAGAAGGACTGTTCTAATTCAAACTCTTAATTTGCATCACTCTTTATGGTCCAATTAATTGAAATATGTGAGAAAGAACGCAAAGACGGTGCACTTTTTGTTATTTTAATGGGGGGATTTTAGCTCATCACCCATTAACCAAGATTGCAGGAAAAGACTGCCTTTTGAAAGCAAGGATGATAATGCTCACTGATTTCACATAAAGATCCATGTTAATCATATATGATCATAAAATTGAATATTTGACCAGTAGTACCGATAATTTACAATTTGTAGTTGATTAGCTCATCACAATCACAATAGGGAAAGTTGCAAAGCAACCCAAGTCCCACACATCATGGGGATTGAAAAGGAATCTTTGACTTGAATTTTGGAGTTTTCTAAAAAAGGTTCAGTCGTGGGCATGAGAATTAAAATGGGAGCAAGCTTTTGATGACATGAATTCTTATATATATATATATATATATATATAGGTTTTGCTCAGCCATAAATGTTTACATTTGAAAATATATACGCAGTTAAGTAATCAATCCAACATCATTCATTCAATTAGAAAATAGAGGAAAATACATCTAAATAAACTAAACATTGTAGATGATAGTTTTATGTATTGTAGGGCTCTTATCTAATAGCTATAACTTTTAAGTTAAATAATTTTTAATATGGTATCAGAGCCTTAGTTTTACAAAAAGTTTTGAGTTTAAATTTTGTTATTGACATTTTCATGTTCTCAATTTACATAATTAGTATTTTTCTTCTTCTATCTCTTTTATAGCTCTTCACGTACAAGATGGAGTTGCATGTGAAGGAGGATGTTGATTATAGCTTGATATGCATTGTTAGACCATTATCTGATAGTTATAACTTTTAAGTTAATGGTTTCTAAAATCAAATTATCTATAACTGTTCAATATTCTATGAGTTTGAATGAATGGAAGATTAAAAAAGAAAAAAGAAAAAAAACGTAATTGTTAGAAATAAAGAGGAAGCTGGAAAGCGAGCTTATAAGATGGCTGATTAAATATAAAAACGTAAATTGATGACACACGTCATATACATATAGAGTCTCGGACCTGTTTGACAAAATAGCTAGAATTCCAGTTCCACCCAACATGGAATTGGATTGGACTCGCATTTATAGAAACCACAAATAAAAGGGTGGGCTCGTGATATGATCATGATATTAGCCAGCTTTTTGAACTTTGAGTGCTTTATATTTACGTTCAACTTTGGCATAGTTAAGATATTGTGTTGACTGTATGGTGGATTGAAAAATAATTTTTAAAATAATCAACTAAATTAGTTTCTAATCTAAATAGTAAAGTCACAATAATCTCACTTAAATATCACTTTTCTAGAGCAACAAGTTGTTTTTCGTTCATTATTTAAATATATTAGGAACAAGACTATGTCCAGTTAAACTAGATCAATTACTATTCTGATAGAGTAACGACGTAGATTGGGACTAGAGTGTAATTCTATGTTCTTAAGACAATTATGTCTTGCTTAGGTACTCACAGTGTATGATACTTGTCTTCCAAGATACAACAATTTCCTTCTTGTAACAGCAGCACTTCAACTCACAAGAATAATCGAATCAAAATTGGTTGTACTCATTCACAAAAGAATGCTAAACGCGGAGAAGAGAGAAGAGACGAAAATTCAGAGATTTTAAAATTTTCTGAGTTCTGGAGGGTTCTATTTACAGGCGAATCGTTGCAGTACATGGTGCCTATTTTTGCACCGTTGAATCGAGTCTGATCACCTCTAGACGCGATCTGACGGATTTGATTGACGCACCCGATCGTACACCGTTGGATCGTATCCGATCGATTTAGACACAATCTAACGGCTCCACTCATCGCAATCGATCCTACACAGTTGGATCGCGATCAATCCAATCGGTCGGGATCTGACGGTCTTGATTAGCGCATTCGATCTCACACCGTCGGATCTTTGTACATTGCACCTACATCCATCCGATCTGCTTAAATCTCTGAAAACGAAAAGCTCTCCAGCTCCTAGTGACATTGCGTACGTGCGAAATGTTGTGCGCCTTAAGTCACCCAATCGCCCTTGTCACATGCATCACCCATGAGCCTTCCTTGTGTGTGTTAAGTGAAATTCAAGTATAGTATTCTAGCTACACTTATAAGTAAATAAGTAAAATTTTATTTTTCTCGTGTGGGACTAAAAAATTGTTTTCAAATTTCATCATTTTACACATATCAAATAAACTACTTTAAACTCAATTTTTCATTCCTATATAAATGGATATAGCTATATACTTATATATTCTCATTCTATATTCTCTTAAAATTTATATATATGTATGTATATATGTATAATAAAAATATTAAAAAACTATTACATGCAAGGCCTCTAATTAAAAAGGTCCATAACCCTCAACTATTTTTATTGAGTTTTTAGATTAGATGTTAAAAAGAATAGGATAAGATGGATATTTGAGACTAAAAGAGAAAAATTTTTATTTTAGTCTCACATTGCTTATTGAAAAGAATGAGAAACTCTCATTCTCTATAAAAGCCATAAACTCTCTATTCATCATTATTCTCATAAGTCAAGTTTAAGAGTAATTTAACTTGTACATACATGAATTTTTTCAAAAAAGATAAATCTCATCTTTTGAAGCTTAAATAGTAGTTTAATAAGCAGGATACATGATAATCCAACACATTTTATTACTAATATAAGCTTAAATAGTAGTTATTAAACTTAAAAAAAATGAGGCTATTTAATGGGGCCCAACTTGACCAACCTGACCCACCTTAGGTCAGGTAGCATTAGGTCCAGCCCGCTACCACCCGACCTCATCGGGTCGGGTGGGTCAGGGGACAAAAACCCGACTCGATTTCACCCCTACCTAAATCTATACTTTAAGATGTGACAATATATTCTATCACTACATCATCAGAGAGAAAAAAATAAAATGTATTTTCAATCACCATACATTATGTTCGGATGGGTATAGTTTTAGATATAACTTTTAAGTCATTTTTCTATGATAAATATTCGTCTTAGAAGTAGGGTAAAAAGTCTTTTTTTTTTATTTTCTGAATTTATAGACACCCAAAGAGTCAAAGGTAGCTCCCCACACTTTTCTCTTCAAACCACTTACATTTCTTCAAATGACACTAGGGTAATTGTGATTTAGAAAAAAACAAAGAGTACAAGTTTATTGAAGAATATCTAAGCCTCTTAGACCATCAAACCAGTCCCTTGATTTAATCAATAAATGAAAAAGCCATGACAAACAGGGCCAATGTTGCATCCAAACTAATCCATTAATTACTTGGTCTAGGGATGAAAATCACCAACAGAAATGCAGTTGAAGTTACTCAGAAATGCAGTTGAAGTTACTGATCAGTAAGATGATGGAATTGATAAAACATAAACAGATACTGCCGCCTAAATGGTCAATTTCTTTGATGGTACTTGTCTCCTATTTGGTAGACTTTTTGAGGCTGAGTTCCTAAGTATCACATGTTGGGGACTTCAACAAGGTTGAAAAGAAGAAGAGAAAGGAAATAAAAAAAAAATCAATGCAAAATCTCAACGGATCATGACTGATCAGTATGTGACAAAGGAGGAGAAGACCCTTCATGTTCCCAAGCAATGAATTATTTGGTGCCAGATGAAGTCATTCATTATCATCAACACTAATAATCTTAGTTTACTACCATATATATTGCCCTAAACCTATCATTTTCTTACAATTGACCAAGACTTATTCTATAATCTTTAATTTGCTACTCTATTCAATAGAGTTAAGAGCGAAGTTGACAATTAGGACCTTCTGGCCTTTTATGCAGATTCATGTTATAAATGATCTAAGCAAAATTTTCATTAGTTGTCCATCACTTATAGCAACACCACCTTCCCTTTATTACGTTCCTACGTGGTTTTTAAAAATGTATACTACATAGAAATCTTTGTAATAATTTACAAATGCAAATATATGAAAAGTAAGCAACAACAGAGAAGAGAATGAGAATAGGGTTTTTTGTTTTTGTTTATTAAGAAAAAGAGAATAGGGTTGATTGAGAGGCAAAAGCTGAGATAATAACCAAATTTTTTTTACCCTCCTCAGAAACTTTATGCTTTTCTCGCTTTTCAAGGGTACGTACATGATGAGAGCGTGGCTAAAGCCAGAAGGGCAGTTGGAAAAGTTGATTGAACAAAGAAAAGCATGCTTGTCTTCGAAGATAATGAGAATAAGCTTCCCCCCTTTTGCCCATTATATGGAGAAGCTATTGATTGTTTCCCAGATGCGCACATAGGATTCGGTTCAGTGTTGTTGACAAACCAAGCCATGCACCTTTCGGCTTTTCTATCACTTGTATGTTTGAAATCTCATAATTCTTACAATCCAAGAGGAATCCCCGCGCCCATCCCCGCGCCCTTTAGGCACAAGACTAGTCTCTTTCGAAGCAAAAATAGAATGAAAAACTTCTTTTAATAAAGGTGTCTTGAAGAATTTAACTCTAAAACTTTTATATAAGAACAACCTTAGGGCTCGGCCGCATCTACTAAACTAACCACTCGTACATAAAATCAGAAGCTTTTGATGAAAACATCTATATTTTTTCTCTTCTAATGTTTTTTTTTTTTTTTTTTTTCAAAGTTTTTCATTTTAACATAAAAGGCAACATCCTCAAAAGAATCTTGTGAGACGAACTGTATACGAGTTTTCAATGGTTTTAAGTATATAATTTCAGTTAAGAACATCAGTATATTAGTTTGTCAAACAAAAATAAGGGTAAAATCATCCCGAATCTTAAAGGTTTAATTGTAATGTTATTACAATCGCATCTTTTAGCAAATCATCAATGGGGGACAGACATTCTTTGGGCTGTGATAAGGAAAGACAAGAAGGGGGGCAAGCTGTATAGCTATAGCAAAGCTAAACCAACAACTGAATTTGATACTTCAAGCAAAGGCACACTGCCAAAGGAAGACCCCATTTGAATTAATGAATTGGGTAGGGTAAAGAAGGTGGTGGGATAGGGACCCAGTTATTAAAGATGACTTTAATGGAACCAACAGACAAGAGACCACATATCATCCGTCCCTTTCCCTGCCCATTGCCAGTTTTGCATTTGATGAATGGATATGAAGTTTTTCTTCAAACAAGTTGTTGACATCTGCTGATAGGGCACAGTACACGACATTTTTTATGGCAAACATATCCTATTTAATAACTTTTACCCGACAGAACATGTGCAAGGACATCCATCTGTGTACGCAACATTGATTTCAGCCATTTTATAGAAGGAACGTTATAGCGACCTGTTCCTACCTCGGCCTATATCTTTGTGAATTTTGTAATGGTGTTTGTTCTCAATGTTTAAGGGCCATTATTGATCCAACTCTTTTAAGTCTTAATTTTTAAGATGGCATTGCCATTGCCACCTGATACTTGAGTCTGAATCACAATTGAAAGGAAGAACTCTGCTAACTATCTGTAATTTAAAATGAAAATGTTGGGATAGTGTGATTAAATGGAAAAAGAAAGCTTTAGTGAAGAAGAATCCTCCAAATCAATAAAAACTTTACAAAGGTTATCTAGGTAATATACATAATACTTACCGGTCAAACAATAGTATCAACTTCCATCATACAAAGCACCAGAGCGCTGAGCTACCTTCAGTTAATCAGGACGAGAAGGATGATGATGGGATGGGAAGTCATTTTCACAATGTGTCATGTGCTCCTTATTTTTGACCGAAGGCATATTACTTTCAACAAAAAAATAAGTTGGCAGTTGGTAGCGCTCATGGCTCTCTCATGCTTTCCTTGTCTAAAGGGGGTTTCACAATTCTCCGGCTAAACTGTTATTTTCTCATAACCTAAAGGCTTAACTGCACCTTTACTTTAATTACCAAGCAATTGACATACCAATACACAAAAAAGTAATGCAATTTCAAAGTTATGTAAGAAAAAACGACAATATATTGCATGATGTAACTAAAACTTTTATATAAATATTAATAGATGGGACTGCCAGACTGCCACAACACTGTATAAATATGGATAATGTAGACACTGCAACTGTAGAAGTATGTTGCTAACTTCATAGCAGAATCTTGTCCCTTAATACTACGACCTTCTAAGTTTAACAATGGCAACAATTGCAATCGATTATATGCTACAACAGGTGGAGATGACAGAAAATTGCATAAGATAAACTTGGAATATACATTAAGAACCTTGCATCAGCCACCTAACAGTCGGTTCAATGCAATTAAGAAGACAATATATATAGCCATGAGATGGCTTTTCGACCAGTTGTTCGCTAGCTCATACATACATATATAGATATATATGTATATCTACATAACTAATGACAAACCAAAGAGCAAGACAAAACTAGGGGGTAAGAAACATTGTCAGGATACATATGATACATATATTAAATACAGACAGAAATAAGAAAATATGATTGCCAGTATCTGTTAGTGCTGAACGAGAGCAAATGCAAACCTCTCTTCTATCTTTCTCGGGGTCAGTTGCAAACAGTCTTCAGTCTCTTTGCAGCTTGCACGAATCCTGCAATCACCTGCAACTCATCCAATTGCTTCAAGGTTGATAAAAGCAGTTGGGTTCCACAACTTAAACTGTCAGTCATATCCCAGATGTAATCATTTTACAAAGAAAAATCTGTTTGAGCTGTGATCACAAAACTATACGCAAATTTCATTTAAATTTGCACATAATCGATCACCATGATTTTCAGAAACTCAAATCTCATTCTTATTTTTATCATACATTTCCTAGCCATTTTACATCTTCTATGAAAAAAAGCAGCATAAACATTTTCTTAGTTACCTGTGACATGAAATGTCTCTGAACAACGTCGATCAGCTGCTCTTTAGATGGATTGGGAATGGCATCAACCTGGTCAACAATAAAGAATTAGTTCAGCTAATTTAAGCTCTATTAAAGGAGAAATAATGTTGCACAACAGTATCAAAAGGATGAAAAGAGATATTTCTTCAATTCCAATTTCCAGTTCATCCACAATCCAAACCTTGGCGTAATATATAATATGACTCAAGTACTCACAAGGTTAAAGTGTCGCAAATATCTCCATAATGCTGTTGTTTCTAATTTGCTAAGGTCAACTTTCTGCAGGAGAAAATTAAAACAGCTCAGCATGACAAAGCATAATGAAACTATGGAGATAATCAAATACTGCTTGGATGCTAAAGGGTATATACATCAACCATAAATTAGAGCAAGAAGAAGATGTACCATGGCACTCCGAGCCGGTGAGACAGAATCCTTTGACTGTGAATCAGAGGACAGGGACCGGTTACTGCTCTTATGAGATGACCCCACCAATTTATGAGGTCGGTGCCTTGATCTGTGAGACTTTTGGGTGTCGTCGGACACTGCAATTAGGAAATTGCACAAATCAACAAACAAATGGATAGAGAAGCAACCCCACCCCCCAACCCAAAAATAAAAGCATCTAGAAACAGTAAAAAGAACTTGATTGCAGTACAGACATATAGCATCCTATGGAACAAGGACAATTCTTTTTCTCCAAAGAGAAGTCCATGCCAACATGGCCCAAATAAATGCCTTTTTCACTATGCTTTGTATAAAACCAGTACTCCACGGGATAAGAACAAGAAATTTCACCCTAACCATGCAGGCTTCTAAAATAGCCACTCATTCAAGGGATGACCTCATTAGTTGTAGAGCCCGTTAGTCTCACATCTCTTGGAGAACAGATCCATATTTTAGCTAATGATAAAAAGATAATTATAATTATCTATATGGTAGAATCATATAATTTATCGTGCACGGATATGATAATAAAGATCTGGTGCTCATCAGCCTGAATATCCCAAGCAATCAACAAATTACTCAAGTATTGTAACCCAGTTACTAGACAATGACATGTGCATGCAATTTTCTCTGTCTCATAATGAACAGAGAAAATTATTCTACTTGTACGAAATTAATCAAACTAACCCATATCTGAGGCATTCCACTGGATGTTCCCACATTCAAGTTCATCATCATCCTCATGACCTGTTGGAGCTTCAATCACACTAAGGGCATTCCTCTGTAGTTTCACCTCTATACCATTTGTTAGCACCTACAGATTCATGAACTAGTCAAAACCACGAAGCACTTAACAAAACCGAGAATATACATCAAATAGCAACTGATAATATCAAATGGAAACAAATGAATCCACCATACAAAAAAAGCATACATGCAAACAACAGCTGGATGACGAGGAAGAAAATAAATCTGCCTTTAGTATATATGAAACATGCATTGCAGAGAATAACAGCTAAAAACAGATATACTTGTCACACCCAAAACGTAAAGATGAGAAAATGCTTCCAAAAACAGTAGTCATGATGGGAATAAAACTGATCTGGAGTTGCAAACAAAGGTCTTTCCTTGTCATCTTAGAGACAACAGAGATAATTAACTCAAAAGTTTAGAATAAAGATCAACATTTTATTGCAGTTCATAAAAAATAAAAGGGAAATTCTTTGGCGCCACATTATCCCATGGATTCACAAAAATTATTTTAAGCAGCAATACCAAGTGATTTGAAGCACCAAATGTTATGGAGCTACAAACACCTAAAATGCCATGAGATCCTGGTGAAGAACAAAATCCAGAAATGGAAATCACACAGCACCAAACTAATGGCAGAATCAACCACAACGGATTTAAAATGCAACAAATCCTCGAGTACATGCAACTAGAACACTTTAAGGAAAGGCCTAATTAGATATATTCTATGAAATCAAAACGATTAAGTCCAGAAAATTACAAAGAGTTGTATAGAGATGATTGCAATTCAACCCATTACTTCATTAAGAAAGCACACTAAACTGAGTATCATGCACACATGAACTCCTTCACAAAAATATAAATAACGAAAGAAAAAAAAGAACTCGCCTGTTCTATTTCCTGACTGCTCTTAAGTTCAGTAATCAATAAAATGCAAGACAAACACCCAGAAAATGACACATTTAAAATCAGATCTACTGGCAAAAGCCTATGTTATAAGTGAAACCCAATATAGCAGTTGATGCGAAGACCCTAAAAGTTAAAAATTAAGCAAGGAGGGCACATGGATAAGCTCATGCAACAACCATAACGTCACTAATTCCAGAAAGTAAAGCATGGCACCGTATAACTAAGCTCATGAACCAACAACAGCATCACCAATTCCAGAAATTAAAGAATAAAATAAAATCAAACCAGAAACACCAAATGCCATTGAGATAAAACTAAACCAATCAACCAAAAATCCAAAGCAAGAAATCCAGAAACTAGTAAATCTGTGAAAATTTATACTGAATTACCCAACATTATCAAAAGTCCTAAAAAACACCAAACGTCATGTTAGTAATTAAAACTTCACATCTTCTAAAAGACCCAATACTCATTGGATTATAAAAATATAAAACTTAACCAACTAATTTTCAGCATTGCAATAAATTAAATTCCTTGAAATCCAAAACAAAAAAATCTTAAAAGATTTTTTCCCCAACTGAAAAATCAACCACTACCCAGAACCCAATTCGGGACAATCTTATCTATAAAAAAACTAAAATTAACAAATCTCGTACCAGCCAATGCCACCCGCCGAGTCCAACAGCTTTCTTCACAACGCCTTGAAGACCCACCAACACCGACTTGGTCCGATTATTTCCAGTCACAACCACTTTAGTGTGGCGAGGCAGCACAGATAGTTCCTCTTCACTGCTATCTCCACAGCTTTGGAACTGTGAAAATCCTCCATTAACAGAACTTTCCGTTGTTTCCAGCATTTTTTTTTATTTCTCTAAATTACTGGGCGAATTTCCAGCAAAAAAGAAAATAAAAAAATTTGCAAGAAAATCCAGCAATCAGATCTCAAAATTGCGTGCAATCAAGGCATCATGCATTGAACAAATTCGTAATCATAACTTAATTACAGAAAATAAACCGAAAATCTAAGAGAAAAATTAAAAGAAAAAAAGAACATGTAGAGATGGAGAGAGAAGATGATGATGAGAAGAAGAAATGAGAGTGACCCTTTGATTTTCAGTCATTTTATTTTTTTTCTTTGCTGCTCTGAATCCCGACGACCTGAATGCTACCAACGAGGTGCTGCCACGTATGACAAGATGGTTCGTTATTTCACCCCACCCACTTTTCCCCCCGTCGTGTTGTGGAGACCACTCCCCGCTGGTTTCGAATGAGTTACAACTGGTTTTGTGACTTTGACCAGTAACTCTACGCTGTGACGTCCCGAATTTACTTTAATGCCCACGTTAAGTTACTTCCCCTTCGCTAATTTGAGATGACCAACATGCCCTTTGTTCTGTTAATTAATTTATTATTAACATTTCATAGCTGAAGCTCTCTTCCATAACCTAATCTTCCTGCATTTTATCCTATCCTAATATTAATTACATGGATTAAAATTAATAGTCCTATTTTTAGTTCAATATTTTAAAACAGAAGGGTTGAATAATTTACTCCACATATATAGTGACTCACTCACTACCTAATAAAGGAAGACGAGGAGAACACTAGTATTTTAGATTTTTTTTATTCATTATTTTTATTTTTCTTTTCTTTTTTCTCTTTGTGTGTAATTTATTTCTTACATATTAATCTTTTGAGGGATGTGAGAAAATTCTTAAAATCAAATGCCTAAATAAAATAATACTTATTGTTGGCAATTGAATCAAAATGCTTGAAAAAAGGTAAAAATTAAAAGTTAAAAAAGTTAAAAATAAATATATAATACAATTACTAAATTGTACTATCAAGAAATATAAGGTCTATTCCTAATTCATTAATCTCTCTTATCTTTCAGATAAAGTAGTGATAATAATCAAATATGAAACTTATAATTTTTAAAGCCACCAGCTTCATATTGACTACGCTTGTCAAATGAATAAGTTAGGAAACCAACATTTTATATATATATATATTTTTTTTTTCAAAGGAACAAAAAAAATTTGGGCAATGGATAATATAACTTTTCTTTTATTAGCAAAGTAGAGTAGGATACTATTTAAAAGATAATCTATAATTATAGAAGGGTAGTAAAGTAATTCGAGTAGAAAAGAAGACGCTTGTGGTAAAAAAAAAAAAAAATTGGGAAAGGACAAGAACGCGGGCAACAAAAGAAAAGAAACGCCTAGATCAGTAATGGAAACCGGAAACCGGAAATCCATCCGGGTCACCCACGTGGGTTGCGTTTTTTTTTTTTTTAACCATCTTCGGGCGTGTCTTATCCTTTCCGGGCCCACCGTTTTCTGCCACTAAAATATCTGGTTTCTCGTGAGCTGGTTTCCCGCCATAACTGAGAAGCCTCAACCACCGATCTTAGCTTTAAGAGCTTCACTAACCGTCAGATCTTATCAAAGAATCTCAGCCGTCTAATTCCACTCTTACCTCACAAGTAGTACAGTGAAATGACCGTAAAGTAGAATTAGAACCGAAAAAAAGTGAATGAAAACAAAAAAGAAAAAAAAAGGAAGTAGATTCCTCGGAAAATATTCGATGCTACAGAGTTCATTTAACTTTAATAAGCTCGACCTTCGTTACCACCACCAGCGTTGACCAACAGTTGTAGATGTACTTGCTAAATAAAATTTAATATAAATTCCAAAAAAACTTATATATATATATATATATAAGTAATTTAAGTTTTTGGGAATTTCTGAAAAAGTAAGTATGAATGCAATGCGCCCATACAAATTTTAGACCTAATCGCCTACACTTTAAGACCACGCGATGATGTGTCTCGTACTTTCGTCTCTGTATGACACGTGGATTGTGTTTGTATAGAACCATTTGAATCTTTGATTACATTATATCATATTGAACCAATGGGACACATTACACATGCGTGATAGTTTTATTTCAAATGAAAGTATGGGTTAAGCACGTGCATAAGGGCTAGTTAGGTCAACTACTAACTTCAAGTTTTTTTGGTTTTTTATATAATAATTATTACTTTTTTGTACAGAGAGCCCAAGCTCCCTTGATTACATTAATTAAGTACTGTTTTACAGTTTTCACTTACATGATTCACATTCTTGGCTGTAAAGCCAACCGAGTATTGGCAAGGTGGCTAATTCTCCAAGTTTACGATAGTTTCAGTTACTGCAAGGCAAAATAATTAATAAATATATTGTGGAACACTTTACGAGTTAAAAGTTTTCATGGCTTAAGTCTCTTAAGAAAAAAAAGTGTTCCACCCAAACCTATGACACAAATTTATAAACTTGGCTTAACTGATTATGGGCATTAAGTAGTGAGTTCAACGTCATAGTATAAAATTTATTCAAGTTGTGTTATCAATTTAAAATTAAAAATTAATTACTAGTATTTGAGTAAAGCTAAGCAATTTAGTAGCCAAAATTCATCTCAAATCTTGTCCACCTAAAAATGGAATAAAAATCTAATCAAACATTCAAAAAGGAGGAGGTTCCCTGATGCCAATGATCTTTTAAAACATGACTAAATTCATAATAAATCTAATCAGGGAATTATAGGTTTCTGATAAAACATGACTAAACTTATAATACACGTGAAATTAATTGATAAGTACTGAAATTCAGTTTCTGCAGCATTAATACTCACACCAGAAAGTACCTGATGATGACACCACTGGTTTTTAAATTTTTATTCATCACTCCTAAAAGCTTCAAGCAACCAATTAAATCTTCACCTCAAAAGGGTCTAAGTTTACCTGGCTTATAAGAATTGCAGGGAAGCTTCTCCAGTTACTGGTAAGATGAGTTGAATAAGATTATTTATTTGTTTACTTAGTGGAAACAACAGCAAGAACGTATGGTCCCAGTTTCCAAGAGGGAGGAATAAGTCAAGTTCTTATTTTATTTTAATATTACTACATTAAAGTAATTACATTCTTAATTGTTAAATACAATGATAACTCAATGAATCAGTTTTCATTATCTTCACAACACCATAACCAGTCTAGTAAAGTGAGTTTGGTTGCCTAGAAATGAGGATTTTCTCGAGAAAATTAAAGGAAACGACAAGAGGACTATATAGAATGAAAGCAAACAGGATCAAGAGACAGAAGAAAACTTACCCAATAGAGAAGAGTCTTAGATAGATACAAGGAAGTGTGATCTGCTAGCATGTGCCATGTTGCTTTACTCTTTCTGGAAATTAATTTCCTTATGTGGCACATCTGTTCTTATTTATGTTCAATTCAAGCCAAAGAACGTGTTTATAAAACAACAATCAAAACAATTATTGAGCATCTTTTAAGGCCAGATATGTGTTCTTTATCCACTCCAATTCCTCCTAGGAGTACATAAAACTCAGAAGGGATTTCATGAGAGTGCATACACCACAAACACAAGCAGTGTTTTATTTGATGCAGAGAAGGGGAGTCCTATATGGAAGAGACAGCAGGTGAAAATTGGAATGAGGGTGAGGAAAATTTGTAAGTCAACGTACTCCACATGTCTTTGGTCACACATACTACAATCACTAATTTTCTAGAATAGAGTTCAAGTAGCTCATCATATTATGTCAACAAAGCATATAAATGAATATGATGATGATAATTCGGCCAATAGTTAATTTGTAACCTACTAGTAAGATTGCTGATAACTTACTGGTTTTCACTTTGATCTTCAATAGAAAATCACGATAGTTTTCCTTGCTTTAATGGTTTTGAACAGATTGCGCACTTGAGCCAAGTCGCAGCATCCTCAAATTTACTTGTACATGCCAATGAAGACCATAATTAAGAATCCTCAGTATTTTTCAGACCTGGTCATGCTTTGTTTTTTGACCTGTTCGGTTAGAAAGCTTACTTGCAGAATTGAACCTTTCAACTGCTAAAGATAATTAAGAGTCTAAGACAATGTTGAGTCCATAGAATTCTATCTGAATAAAATGACTTACAAGAGAAACTGAAATCCAGACTCCCAACCCGATTCGATGCTTTCCTCCCTGTGCTCTACCAAGAGGTTTAAAAGTCATGAAGCAGAAAGTGAGCACCAATTTAAGCAAGTTAACATGGTGTTCAACTACCTGCACAATGAACAAGTTTGCTCCTACCAAAAAAATATTTTACTCGTGCTGCAGAAGAGGATATTCATCACAAGCTTTTAATCACATCTCTGGGTTCTCCATATCCTAGAAAACCACTATTTCTTCTTCTTAGTAACTGAAAATTGATGCATTCACTCACATTGAGATTTCCTCATCTAGTTCTATCATCATTTGCATTTATATAAAGTCCCAACGATTATCAAAGGAAATTGCATCTTTATGAATTATAGCTTACCAATATTATCCCATCTCAAATATACAATTTACGGTGATTCACAGGAAATAGGATACTCAAAGACTTGTATTAGTATTAACCATTCTAAAGCCAATGAATTCATTTGCATAAACAAGAAATTAAGTTATAATTGAAACATGTCAATAAAGGTTTTGATCACTGGCATTGTGTCAATCTTGAAACAAAATGAACACATCAGTAAGTGAAAAATGAAAGGAACCTCTTCCAAATAAACAACAATAAAATAAATAAACCATTACAAATTCACACCTAAAAGTGTCCAATCTTCTATACAAAAGAATCCACAGATACTAATGGATTCAAGATCGGTAGCCTTCTTAAATAAAGTTAATTGAAAATGAAATTTGTAAGATTTATCAATATATGAATAATGATCACGAGGAAAGCATACCAAGAAATTTCTTCAATTCCTCAGTTATTGGGATGCTTAATAATCCTCTGCAGGACCACCGTCCTCGCCCTTCTTACATCTCGGCTACACCTATCAGCTTGTTCACTCAAATCCTCAATGCTTTTCATGAACATCCCCAGTTTCTTTTTGATCTCTTCTATCCCAAACTTCACCGCCTCCTCTCCTCTAAGGGCAAAATCAGCATTTTGCATAAGAGTTTGGATTTCAATTTCCAACCGATCAACAAGAACACGAATGCCATCCAAGTCCTTAATTACAACGTAGTTGCCCGCCTGCATGCTGCTAATTACCTCTTTTTGCCCTTTTAATGCATTCTCATAGTTCTTCCAAAGCGAGTCGACCCATTTCCCCATTGATCCTAAAGGAATTGAAGTTGCAGCCGATAGAGCCGCCGCAATGGGCGGTGCAGCAATAGCTGCCGCCACCACTGAACAGATCAAAACTGCAGCAAATGTAGTAACAAATATAATGCCTGAAACCTTCCTCCATGCCTTAACAGATTTCAGCTTCTTATCAAGTTTGCTCTTTTGAAGCTGCAATTTCTCCAGCATCAACTCTTGCTGTCTATAAACCGATTGGAATATCTGGAAGAACTCTTCCGTGAAAGGGTCCCCGGACGCTTTGAAATTCTTTAATTCCTCCAAAGTCCTCAGATACTTCTTCTCGTTCATCCCATCTTCTTCCTCGAACTGTTGGAGTGCGACATTGATGATCAATTGGCTGTCCCGGGCTCTCTTGAGGCATTTCTCCAAGGCAGTACAGAAATCTAAAGTTTTCAAACTGTTCTCGAAATACTCCTCCACAAGCTCAAACAATTCTTGGGTGTTCCATATATCTTGCTTGCAATCGAAGAAGATCCTAACGACCTCCTGATTCATCTCGTGCATGTACCCGGTAATCTCTTTGAGGGAATCAATGGAGTGGGCTCGAACCTCCATGCCGACGACGAAGGAACTGATAACGCGGTTCGTTCGCTCCTGAAGGGTTGCATCGAAAGATTGCAAGTCCGGATCGAGCCTGCATTCATCTTCATAAGAGCTCAGCTCGGCCTTGTAATCTAAATTTCCGGGGATTTGGAGAACCTGCGTGGTTTCCCCTGTCTTCTTGCTGAATTTTGCGCCCATGGCTCTCAATTCAGATCAATCAAAACTCAATCTTGAATCTCTGTTTCAAATTTGAGGGTAAATGAAACGAAATCCCCAATTTTCTGAAGAATAGTAGTTCGTGTTCCAGCTGAAGTTGCGACGAACTCGATTGGATCACAAGAACACGGAGCCGCCGATTTCTCTCAGATGCCAAAACAGACAAGAGAATAAATCACACAAAGAACCGTAAAATATTCAACCTAGAATTGACGCAACGGAGATTGGAAATAAAAAGGGCAGATGACGTTGGGAGATTTTTTTAAAGAAGAAGTTTTGAGAGTGACTTGCACGCACAAGAAAGGGAGGTGGAGGATGAAAAACGCGGGAAATAAATGACGTTACTCTCTCTCTCTCTCCTCTCTCTCTCTCTCTCTCTCTCTCTTTATGTATATATATATATATATATATATATATGTGTTGGAAACAGACAAGTCATGCGTAACGCGCAAAGTGACGGAACAGAGGCGGTGAAAGCAAAGGGAACAAGTAATTACAGAGTGTATAGGAAGAAGAAGAAGAAGACCACGACGACGACTTAAGTTCAGGTGGAAAAGCAAAGGAAAGCGATACGAAAGTTGCAACGCAATGACCTCGGCATTTAGTAAAGTTCGACTAGAAAGCGGGCAGAATCGTTCTTGAAATTTTCCATCCCTTGGTTCTAGTCAGAATTTACTTATATTTTTCCCTATTGTAATACGTATTCATCAAAAATAAATAAAAAAATAACAATGATATAAAAGAGTGAAAGAATTAAATAATATGGATAATATAATTTATGATGATATAATTAACTATAATATAAATAAGGAGTTAATGATTTGAGAGCTACAAAAAAAAAAAAAAAAAAGGAATGGTATGATAGCATTGACAACAAAGTGATTAATTAAGACTTCGCTTGTAAAAGTATTGTACAAATAATTTGACGGTGAGAATGAGATAAGAGGCAAAACTTGGGTGTTACATGATGTAGGAAAGGTTTTGTTTTTCCTATTTTTATTTTTTTTAGTTTAATTTTGAGGTATTACACTATTAAAAATATTGCTACCCGGAGACGTGCATGCTTGATGTTCATCCTTATGAAGTACTCTATTATTAGATTTTCGTAATAACATGAAAAAAAACTCTACATTTTACGTCAGCGTGTCAAGTTTTCTTCGTGCTTTTTAAAAAATAAAAATAAAAATAATTCATTGGACGACAAGCAACGACCAAATAAACCAAACAGATGCTGATATGCTAGGTGCCGTCTAAAGATATTGTTGAACAGAACATCACGCTAAGTCACCTCATATCGCATGCTTCCCCTCCTCTCCTCTCGCATGCTTCTCCAACACAAGTTTTCTCATTTATTAAAAATACACACAAAATTCGCCTTAATTACGTTTATATCTTTGAAGCCCGACTGCCCGTCACGATGGTAGGGTAATATAATTTGCATTGTAACATGTAACACAATTCAGGTAGCATTATTAAAGATAAAAAAAAATGTAAAATGATAATAAATGGATATACAAAATAAAAATATTTTGTAAATGTTCACTAGCTTACATCGAAATTCATTCACTTGTTATTTGTAAATATTGCTTTAGTGTTTTATCAACGTCATTTGACCTTATATCAATCCTAAACAAAATGTTGAATGACACGTAAATAGATATACAAAATAGTTATATTTTATAAATATTGGTTAGCTTATATAGCGTGCATCTAAACTTCACTCACTTATGTTGGTAAATGTTTAATTGGCGTTACGTGTCTATCATATGATGAATCGGTTTGAATTATAATCGAAGAGCGAGTGCGCCACCAAGCTTCAGGCAATTTTCTGTAATCTTTCAGGAAAAAAAAAATGGCGGAGTTAGAGCTGAGCGACGAACTGTCCAAGTTCCAGAATTCGGGCATTTATCGGTTTGAGAAAACCTCAAATGTCATCTTCGTCGATCCAGTTCGACTCCTCAACTGTTCCTACACTCGGTTTAAGGTCTCTCCTTCAAAGTACTATTCTCGTTTCTTCGATCCTAAAGCTGAAGCAGACGCTAGGGTTTCTCAAAACAACAAAAAACGAAAGCGAAAGGAGAGAAAACCTTACTGTCCGAACGAAAGAGAACGTTCTGCGGATAAACGGCATCAGGTAATTAACCATTGTTCGTTTCATTTTCTGCGCAATTTTTAGATTTCCTCGGTCTTCGTTTACACTTGATTTTGGTTTTCAGGAAGCAAGGCCGTTCTTGTTGAGAGCACATGAAGCATTATTAGAAGATAAAGCTCTGTTGTCTTCTCTCTTCCATTTGAACAACGGTGGATGTTCTTCCGTCGATGCGATAGAAGACGCATCGTTTGGTATTGAAAAGGATGTGAAACACTCTTTTATTGAACTTGGAAGTGTTTGGCAAGCACCTTTGTATGAGATCACTCTTCATTTTCGACCACTACATGAGCGAAACGAAGATGCAGGTCAGTTTGCTCCACGGCAATCATCTAAAGACTCTTAATATGCTTTATTTAACTGTAATTTCCATAGGTTGGCGTTGATCGTCTTTTTCTTCTGCAACAACTCCAGCTTAAGCCTTATAATGTCATGTCAATTTGAGTTGTGAGCTTTAAATGCAGTATAATCCTTTTCGACATCCACATGTGGCACTCCTATCAATCTTGTTTTAGTGTTCTTCCATGGAACATGCTATCTCCTCGATCTGAAGTGCAGATAAGAGCATTTTTTAATGATGTTTGATTTATCAGCTCATTGAGGAATATGCTTAATTCAATTATGAGAAACTGAACAATAACCCAGTCAAATGTAGAGACAGGTTTTTGTGTTATGGGCTTACAACATAAGATAGTTCTGGGTAATTTAGGAGTCTGTGACACAATGTTCCTCCATTCATTCATTGAAAAGCCTATCTTTGTTAGGGAAAAAATGTTTTTAAGGTGGTTACCTTGCCTCTTCTGAAACTTCCAACTATGCTTACATTGCAACTGTTATTACCATGATTGGTCATTCTTTATACGCGTTAATTTGTTCGTTTCTTATATTTATCTATATTAGTATTTTCTTTTGCTTACCTAACCCAAAGAATAAATCTATTAGAACTGAAGGTTTGCTCAGTTCATGGATGGACATCATCTTGTTTAAATTTTTGACTTCAATGAATTATTACCTACCTGTCTTTCTCTTTCTTAGGTTCAGGCATTCTGCAAAGTGATAAACAAGAAGTGGTGTCTCTATTCAATAACCTAGTTATCAATTCAACGAACAATGATGTGGAGGCTGAATTTCTTAACAGTATTTATGTAATACCCAAAGAGAGCTGCTTTTGCATGGTATGCACTTGATTAAACGATCACTCTAACTTAAATAAGCCTGAGAATAAAAATTTTCAATGGATTCTCTTTCATAAACTTGCATGCTTTTGACTGTGTAATTCATCAGTTTAAGAGTGTCTTACATTCTTCTGTATTTTCTGTGTTTATACTCCATGTGGAAGTCTGATTTGGAGCTGATTCACAACCTAGTTCCTGGTAATTGTTGGATACTAAACTACGCTCTGTATCTTAACTTGATTTTTTCCATTTCGTGCAGCCAGTACCCCCAGATTATGAGGGAGTTCTGGTACAACACTTAAAGAACATGGATTTCACATTTTTCTGTTTCTTCTTAGCATACCCTCAACTCAACTAAACTAAGCCTTTTCCCAACTACATGAGGTTTTTTCATAAAATTGTCATCAGAATTTGAGCAATTGAATTATCATAAGCATTCTATTCCTGGATCTTACTCATGTTTGTTTCATTTTGGTGACTGGAAATGGAGTATATCTGATACATCAAATAAAGCAAGGCAACCTCTTTTACATAAGAGGGGTGCAGGCACAAGAACTCATGGGTGTGGATCTCATCCCCAACAATAAGCACCCATTAATGGTGTTAGGATTTTCTCTTTAATAATATAAGAAGCTGGCATTTTCATCATACTGTTCTTTTGTCTCCGAGTGATGATTTTTGGAATATTATCGAAGCTTTTGCAGTTAATGTCTGCCAAATCTTTTTACAGCTGAGCAAGGTTATGGATTCAATCTAATAGTCATTGATCCACCGTGGGAAAATGGAAGTGCTCGCCAGAAGTCAGTGTATGTGCATTCGTCCAGCTATGGAGTTTGTTGCTAATGTTTTCTCAACTGTTGAAACATTTTGAAGAGCTTTCTCATGGATGTGTCGTTTGGGAATTTTCAACTAGTATATTACGAAGGCAGTTTGTTGCCTTTTATCAGACATTCTGACTTGGAAACATACTGGAAACTGAAGCTGGAGGTTTTGGGTTGTGTTTATATATATGAAATTATGAATATATATGTTGATTCCATCTCATAGTAACATAGGAGTTCAAACTTAAATAATCATCATTGGTTCCTCAGGCACAAGGTTTGATTATTGAATTATGGTGCTCTAAGAGGTTTATTAGTTGAATGATGCATTAAAGATAGTAGTTCCATGTCAACTAAACTTAATGAACCTGAGTCTAATAGATGTGACATTACTCAAGAGTCAAACATTCTGTGTTTTGAATAGCCTTCACATTTTAACTCTGATAAACTTTTTGCTGCATTTTAGTGATTGTCTCTCTATTGCAGGTATCCAACATTGCCAAACCGATTCCTTTTATCCCTTCCTATTAAACAACTCACTCACACAGAAGGAGCCCTCGTGGCTTTGTGGGTGACCAACAGGGAGAAATTGCGGATTTTTGTTGAAAAAGAGCTATTTCCTGCATGGGGTGTCAGTTCCACAGCTCTGCTTTACTGGTTAAAGGTGCTTTTCCTCTCTTTCTCTCTGTGGGAAATCTAGCTTGCAAATATCCTGTCAACCATAATTTGTGTAAATCGTCTTCACATTGTAGGTCAAAGCAGATGGATCATTGATCAGTGAGTTGGACCTTTTTCATCATAGGCCATATGAATGCCTTCTTCTAGGCTACAATCATGGAGTAAGTTTCTGATTTGTTATATGCCCAACTCTGATTGTAGCTAAATGTCTCTCTATTGATTATGCCGATTGATTTATTTCAGGCAGAATGTTTGTCAACTTCTAAGCCTCTAAAAGAAAATCATATTGTCATCAGCATACCTGGGGATTACTCGAGAAAGCCCCCTGTTGGAAGTATCCAATCACTGACTTAATCTTAATAACCCAATTGTTAGCCAACTCAAGATTTTTCTCATGACTATATTCCTCCTAGCTGTAGCATACTGCATACCTAAATTTTGAATGATTTCCTCATCTTTTTTCTTAACTATTAATATTTTAATTTTTATTCATTAACACTTGATTTTATTATTGTCAACATATTAGCAAGAGTAACCAGCATATTACTTGAGTATCTTTTTGCTGCTGCTTTTGTTGACGTGTCGTGCATCCACAATATCAATCCGGTGCACAAGTTGTCATAGTTCCACTGAACTCTTAGTGCTGCATTTCTTGATTTGTAATGTATTCACAAAATCAACATAAAACAGCGGATATATTTCCTGCAACCTATAAGCCATGAGCCTGGGCTCAATAAATTATCACACATCTTTCAACTCATGCAGAGGTGGCATTTAGTCACCAAATAATCTTGCTTGCAGGAATTTTGTGTCTTTCTTGACTTGGTTAGATTTGCTATTGGATTATGCTCCTGGGCCCAAGCCTGCTCGCTGTGTGGAACTATTTGCCAGAGAATTATTGGCTGGATGGACTTCATGGGGAAATGAACCACTTCACTTTCAGGAGTCTGGATATTTTGTGAACAGGACAGAATAACAACACTCGAGGTCAAAAACCATTATTCATGCAAGGTAACTCTAGAAATCTGGGGCCTTTCTTTACATGATTTAAGCTTATTCTTCATTTGAGTTATAGTACTTGGTTTTGTTGAAGTTTGTGTGTAGGGGGACACTTAAAAAGGAAAGCTGGGTTATGATTGACTGAAGACAAATGATCAAAATTTTGATAGGAGTTGATAACTATGGAAATTTGTAGGTTCTTCGGGTCGAGTACCTTTGTACGTAGCTGAAGTTTGTCATTAACAGATGTGCTGGCTCTAGTTAAAAGACTGCTGGGAATGATCACAACGACCTGAGGGCTCACCTCACCTACGATTTCTTGATTCAGAGAAGTTAGCATGGAAGAAGAAGCCAAGTGTTGATGCTGACGATTGTCACGGTTGCACTTTCATGAGCATGGCCAGCCCCGACAGTTTTTTATTTAGATGGTGAAGATAAATAAGATTGTGCAACCACGATGAATACACATCTCTTTTCCAATGGTTTTGGATTTGTGGGGAGTATCCTATAGAGCTTGCACTCACAGAGATCTTATTTTCATTTCTAATTTGAAAGATTTGTAGCAAAGGAAGGGTGCCTCTGTGTGCAGGTCGAACCTGATTTCCTTCTTGAAAGTGAACGTTAATGATATAGCATTTGTTTGAGACATTTTAATAGAGGCATGCCATTGTATTCGCAAGCATTGTCTAGTCGTCCTTCATATATGTTATAAATGATCTAATATGATCTTCTTCCTCTTACAGTAGGATGGATGTATGGCACTATAACCTTGAAAGGGGTAAATATGTTGGAGAAGCCCATTCTTTATATTTACATTCGTATGTCACAATTTATTTGTGAAGAGCTTGAGGGCAAATTATCTGCTAAGACGTTGAATAATTTAGTTGTTGAGTTTGAGGAAAAAAGCCGCAGAAGAAAAAGTCAATGAAAGTATTTTAAAGTTGCGATGAACTATTACTAGATTTAAATTATAAAAATCAACAAGGTCGTTGTAGTATAGTGGTGAGTATTCCCGCCTGTCACGCGGGTGACCCGGGTTCGATCCCCGGCAGCGGCGCTTTTTTTAATTCATTTTTCATTTTTCATTTTGGGGTAGTGATTTATTCCTACCATGAAATTCACATGGGCAGTGAATGGTGCGAGATTCTCCATGTTCTGAAAAATCACAGAGCGTTCAGAACTTGCAAAGAAAATAACTCAAGATCCTTGCAGCAGTATTATGAAGTATCATAAAAATCTTGAAGCTGCAGGAAGGTTGGTAATGTGACGAGCAGAGGACATCTGCTAATATTTAGCTCTACTTGAAAGGAAGCAGAGTCGCTTGCTTACTGCATCATGGGCTCAGTTTGGCAAATGACACTCGACCAGAAGAGCCAAAAACGATCTTGCCGTTGCTGTTTCTGCCCTTTTGGTACTTGCCAATAACATACATGCTAAGACACATTTCATTGTCCAGCTACTACTTTTGTTCTCATTTGATTCATTTTTGCAAGCAGGCAGTAGTTTTTCTTCTTTTTTTGGGCGAGAAAGCAGACACTAGTTTTAAGAGAAAAGAAACTGTCCTTTTCTCAGATTTCTTTTGAGGTCTTTACTTCCTTGGCTCTTGCTCTATAATCATCAAAGGGCACGACATCCCTTCAGAAAACTGTTTTGCAGAAAAGAATGATATTGTATTGCTTTCAGAGTTCGGTAGACCTTAACAGCTCATGTACTGGGCATGATTTTTAACCCACTTGAATATAACTCAATAATTCGTGTTGCTTCTTACCTAACTACCTATCTTTTGCACACAACCCCATAGTGCACATTGGTGCCCTTGTAAGAATTACCATTAGTATCAGATGAGTAAAATGGAGTTGACATTAGAAGCCAACTGCAGCAGCAGCCAGTAATAACAACCAAAGAAGAATGAAGATAAAATCAACCAAAATAACATTTAAACTACCAATACGTAAATATAACAGGAAAGGGAGTGTTTGAGATCCCCTTTCCTTGGACAAAACTTTCTAGCAAAATGTATAAATAAATTCTCTGTCGTAGAATACTCTTATCCTTGGTTTGAGCACTACTTATTGTATAGATACACAATTGTGAAAACAAAGAACCCAGCCATCTGCAATTAAGAAACCAAATACCAAGTCAGAAGAGATATGCAGAAAATAATCAAATGAAGGAGAACCATGAAGGAAGAAGAGGAAGTTTTTACTGTAGAGAATGAAGCTCCGTAGTAGGGAAATGCTGTTGTTATAAATCTTTCATATTCATTGTGTCTGAAGGGCCGGACAGGAATCTAGCATTGACAATTTCAATGTGATTTAGTGAAACAAGAAATGCCACTCACAAAAGCAAGTAGACTGTTATCACACTTGTTACCATCCATGACTTATATAACATCAAGGTGATTGTCATTTAGTCAGCCATGTTTCATGCTCAAACTAATTTAGCCAAGTTCTATTAGACACCAAACTTGACTCTCTTTTAAAAGAATTGCTGTTTCGTTGAACATAAAGGAAACCCCTAATCCTCTTTTGTGCATGTAAGAAGTCACCACTATGGTTAAAAAAAGTACTACAAATCACATTTGCTTTCTAATTTTCATGATTTCTGAATTTTATATTAAGGAATAGTAAAAAATTAAACAGCCGTTGGCAGCATTAGGACCATTCTTCCACATTATAATTATTGCTAGTAAAAAAGTGTCCCAGTTGGGGCTGCCATCTGAGCCATCCAGTATTTTCAAGTTGACGAACCAGTCAAGCAGTGCCTAAACCTTTCAATATGCAGATATTGCCATCAAGACATTGCTTAGGAGTAATAAAAATACCTGCTTTGAAAGAGACAAGCCTGTATATCCAATCCTTTGGTGCTCAACCTTGAATTGGAAGACCCCGTAGACATCAGGAACCTTGAATGATGTAGAATATAGACCCTGTGAAAACTGGTGCACATGAAACACAAGATCCATAGGAATGATTGAAAATCTTACGTAGAAAACAGCTTGGGAACATAAGAATACCTTCTGGTTGGTTGTCAAAGTTTTCAACACATAGGGGCTCATCATATAGAATTGGACTTGAACATCATCAGATACATATGGTTCCCAGCTTGCTCCAGACCACTCATAGATCTCAACAGAGAATTCCTTCAACATAATACTTGATTTGTTAATACGCATAAAAATAATTATATTCTTTATCTCATTTCTATTTTCTTTTCTCATTCTCATATGATTTGCATGACAATAATGGATAGTAGTGGATACAATTTGAGATGCAGTTACCAGGTCATCTTTGATCCTATATATTGCAGGCTCAACCGATTCTCCAACTTTGTGGTGCTGAATGTTGACAGCCTACATGTTAACACGATTGTTGTTTAGTACAAATATGCATGTCCTATCTGAAAGGTCACAGATCTTCCAAATAGAAGCGGTTCAGTTTCAAGATCACAAGTAAATAACTTTTATCCGGAAGTCAACTTCTTGCAACTAAAAAAAATGTTGGTAGATCAGATAGTTCCAGAAGAGACACAATGAGAAGCAGGTTGAGATGCCTCACCTTTAGATGGCCCCTCTCATGGAAGACCCATTTGCTAAGCTCAGTAACAAACTGCTCGTTACCAGATTTCTCATATCTGTTATCACAAGAAAGTCATTCCCATCAGTAATGGCTCTGAACATAATCTTTTATTCTTCCAAGAGGTGTCTTGTACCTGATGAGTTAAAACTTAAAAAATACACAAATTGATCACCTCATGGATTCCTAGTCTTACAAGGTATGAACAAGTTAAAAAAGAAATTGAATAAATTTCACTACAATTTATAAGATGAACTGCATGAGCAACACAAATTATATTAGGTCCAACCTTTCAGGGTTTTAATTTTCATTACCCAAACAACTCGCCCATATAACCTCACCAACTGAACCCGAATAAAGCAGGTTTGCTTTAGAACGTCAACAACCGGCATAAAACTTTATCAGATGTTGTATCTCAACTAAACCCAAATCACTTGAGCTGTTGGACTAGTCCAAGAAAGGGAAGTTGTGGTGGAGAAAGCATCCAATGGAAATAATGTGGAAATTAAGAAAACAAATGGAATGAAAACACTTTCAATAGGAAGGGAAGGCATATATTTTGGGTGATAATGGAAAAAAAAAATTGTCTTAATCAAGTTGGGCCAAATACCTTGGAGAGCGTGCTAGGATCTCTTTCAACTCGCTCGTGATTAATTAGGTGTTATGAGGAATAATACTCTGCATTTTATTTCATTTTTTGCTTTTTTGTATTATCTTGCCCTTCTTTTGTTTAGCCAATGTAATCCTCCATTGCTTTGTGCTTTCATTTACCTATATCATGTTTCACCTAGTTGACTCTTTCTTTCATGTATCATACTTAACATAACAATTTCTCTATTTTTGTCCTTTGTAGGCTTTCAAGACAGTAACAAATAAAAAGAAAAAGTAGGAAGTACAAACACAATAAAGAACAAGTGAAGCATTCACTCACATGGTTGCACTTCCAACCTTCTGAACTCCTGAAAGAAACAGTCTGACACACAACAAATTGCATCAGTGAAACTAAGTGTATGCAACATAAATGAAGTGATACCTTAAGGTATTACATACCTATTGCTAAACAGGTCTAATGAGCCAGAGATCAATATACGAGCATTATTTCTAGCCTGCAACAAAAGAGAACTAATATGACTGAAAATATATCAACTTAGCAATTAAAGGTAAAAAGTGGAGGAAAAAAATAGATGTGACTGACTCACACCTATCTACCTGTGTGCCACTAAACATGGAGCCACAGGTGAGACTCCATTTCTCCTTGAGTAAATATTAAATTATAATCACCAAAAGCATGAAACAAATGAAAACGTATATGAAATAAAATAAAATGAAACAAAAAACAAAAGAAGGAAACATATAAGTTCTATTTCAGCCTAATACGCCAATTGAAAGTTGAAACTCAAAATAATCGCCCACTACACTCAACAATGCTTGTATTACAAGAGTGAATAGTGGTCCCATCAAACCTGTCTCTTTCTGGTTATTGTTTCACAAGAAATGCTTGGTCTGCAAAAAGCCCTACAGATCTTTGAGAAGGGCATTAAGTGCAGATATCACATTCTGATCAACTTTCTTGGCAAAGTAAAGATCAAGTTTCAGAATATATTGGAAATGGCATCCTATCCCTCAAATGCATAAGAGATAATGCTCCAGTTTCTAGATGCAATATTGAGTTTCCAATATCTTAAATGGTCCGTACAAGGCTGCGACTGATATATGCATGAAAAGGAATTTCTTAACCTTCAACATCAATAGGTAGCCAACATCAATAGATATCACATTCTGATCAACTTTCTTGGCAAAGTAAAGATCAAGTTTCAGAATATATTGGAAATGGCATCCTATCCCTCAAATGCATAAGAGATAATGCTCAAGTTTCTAGATGCAATATTGAGTTTCCAATATCTTAAATGGTCCGTACAAGGCTGCGACTGATATATGCATGAAAAGGAATTTCTTAACCTTCAACATCAATAGGTAGCCAACAACCTCATAGCCTCCGCAATCTTTTAATATCGTACTGAAATACAGGGAATTTTATGTGTTTGCTGGAAAAAGAACAAAATTCTAAATCTAAGGTGTGCATAAGCCAACTACTAGTTTATTCCTATGCTTTCCAGAAACTACTTTCAATTTCTCAAAATACATGAAAGTGAGTTCCAAAGAAGCCATAAAAAAAACATAAGCACATGCAAAAAGAACTCGAGAAATAAATTTGAGAATCAAATCACCTGAACTACTGAGACTAAAGAAATTGCGGAACCAGTCATTGATGGAGGGCTTGACAACTCGGCTTCAGGATTAGCAGAATATGCTGAAGGAGAGGCAGAGAGTGCTTTCAAAACCTTAAAAACATAGCTTAAAATCATTAGAGAAAAGGCATAAAAGAGAAATTATCATAAGAGAAACTATCATGCAACAAATGAATAGTGAAAGTTGAAGCAGTAACTTTACTTATGTTTGTTCCAAATAATGTAAAAACTTCTCATGATGCCAACTTACCAGACTATTGGCAGGATTCAATGCATGAGCAATCCCTTTAAAAAGCACAGGAGCCTGTTTCATGTTTCATTCATTGTCTAATTAGCAAAACTGGCATAGATAGATCCCTACTACCAAAAATTTAAATATTGACAGTTAATAAAGTTGGAGAAAAATAGTTATTCAGTAAATAACATTTCAATGATTGCATTATCGGATTACACATTAGCAAAGTAATGAAATCATTCATGCAATTTAGTTGAGTTTTCAACAGAAACATTGAAAATGACGATGACAGACAACAAATTTACAAAAGAAAATTTGTAACCCAAGAAGAACAGCAAAAAAAAAAAGAAGCCTTTCCATGCATTCTCACACTAATGTTACTCTAATCCAGTGCCCCATTAATAATAAAAATAAAACATAACTTGCCTCGATCTTCTTGCTCCCCAAAATGACATCAGATTGAATGAAATTGTCACTTGCAATCAGAGTGTGATCGCCGTCAGTCTTTGAGACAGCATAGCTGGTATGATCAATTACCATAGCCGAAGAATCCTGTGTCACGAATATTACAAGCAATTTAAAGATAAACAGAGAGCAATCTAAAGAAAATGGATAAACAATTTAGACAGAAGAAAAATGCTTGTAATTCACATAGCATAAATCGGTCCTCGTACTCACCACATCGAAGTCAACTCCACATTCAGTGGCAATGTCCCGAACCAAATCAGATGCAGACGCATCGACCGCAATAATCAAATCATGCCCCGAGTCCACAAATTCCAGTACAGCGGCCAAGTCCAATGATCCCCCAAACTCTGATTTGAACAAAACCCATAAAGCTCGTCAATATAAGCTCGTAATAGAGTTAAAAAATAATAATAATAATAATTTGGGGGGAAAAAGAACAGTTTTTTTCACTCGCACTGATAAAACTTACGCTTAGCTAAAGGAGAAAACAAGATCAATCCATCGTATAAATACTGTCCATATCTCTGCAAGGAGATCTTCGGATCGTCTGCGAGCTTGAAATCGAGTTCGTAGCCGCGCGTCTGAAGGGATTTGAAAAAGATGGAATGCGACGATTTGATCGCCGGATCGTCGAGTAAAACCAGTATTCTTCGATCCGTGGGGTTCTCGGGCGAGAAAGCGCTGCAGAGGAGTGGAATCAGTGACAGAAGAGAGAGGACGATCGAGAGCTTCGCCATTGTTTCTAGGGTTTAGGTGCTCGGATAGATCCGAAGCTACTTTCGACCCAAACACGAAGGACTAGTTTTTGGAGTATTGCAATGTTCGTGCTGGAACATATAGCCAAATTGTTATCACCTCCCTATAAGATTTTGTTTTGAGAATTTTAATCAAATTTATTTAATTTCATTTTTCACATTATATGTCTACGTTTATTGCTGTAAAACTTGTAAATTTTAGTAAAATGTTGAAAATAATTTTCAATATATATTGACATAGATTTCAAAATGGGTGATTCTAAATGTGAGTACCAAAAACACTTAATGTACCTACTGTTATAATTATGGCTAAACCTACATGTGGAATTTAAAATGGGTGAAAGGCCATGTGCTTTCACATGGTCTTCACATGAGCAAGTGGGACCTAAGGTGGTTGGAAGACCATGTGTCTTTACATGGCCTTTACATGGGTACAACCATGTGGAGAGACCATTTGTCTATAAATTGGTCTCTCATCTTCTTCATTCTTGTATCCAAAAAGCTCTTTTTGGTGTAGAGAAAAATTTTCTTTTGAGCAAAAGGCAGAAAGAGAGTGTAAAGGCAAAGAGAGCTTCGAAAGATTGTAGAGAGAGTGTTGTACTGATTTTCTCCCAATAGTAAAATCTTCATCTCTAGTAGACGTAGGCGGATTTTTGTCGAACCACGTAAATGCTTATGGGTTCCTTTTTTCTTGTTTTAAATTTCTTCTTGATTATTTGTTTTGCATACGTGTGTGTGCGTGTTTGTGTGCATTCTGCTGCGATAATCTCAACAAATTGGTAACACAGACAAAACACTTTTGTTTTATAATAAATAATAAACAAAGTTTTCTCCTATTGTGAAACATACTTCTATTAGAGTATTGTTGGCATTTGTTGCATTGTTTGATTTAGAGTTATAGCAATTAAATGTCAAGACAACATTCTTGCATGGAGACTTGGATAAGACGATCTACATGAAACAACTTTAAGGTTTTGAGGTTGTTGGTAAGACCGATCATGTGTGTAAACTGAAGAAGTCCTTATAAGGGCTTAAACAGTCACCCAGACTGTGGTATAAGAAGTTTGACACGTTCATGACCAGGCAAGAATACACGAGGAGTAAGTATGACAGTTATGTCTACTTTCTGAAGCTTTCTGATGGCTCTGAATTTACTTACTCTTGTATGTTGATGACATGCTAATTGCTGCTAAGAGCATGGATAAGATCAACATGTTAAAATCTCAACTGAACAAGGAGTTTGAGATGAAATATTTGGGTGCAGCTAAGAAGATTCTTGGTATGGAGATACATAGAGAAAGGAAAAATGGCAAGTTATATTTGTCACAAAGGAAGTACTTAGAGAAAGTGTTTTCAAGATTTAGAATGGAGAACTCTAAGCCTCTGAGTACTCCATTGGCAGCTCATTTTTTACTTTTTACAAATATGTCTACGAGCACCGATAAAGAACGTGAGTACACGAGTCATGTTCCATATGCTAGTGCAGTGGGTAGCTTATTGTATGCAATGGTGTGTACTAGGCCAGATATTTCGCATGCAGTGAGTATTGTTAGCAGGTATATGGCAAATCCTAGAAAACAACATTGGCATGCAGTGAAATGGTTGTTGCGGTATCTTAGAGGTACATTGGATGTAGGATTGGTTTTTCAATGGGACAGTGGTACAAGTTCACTTGTCAGTGGTTATGTGAATTATGATTATGCTGATGATTTTGACAAGCGGCGTTCGACAACTAGTTACGTGTTTACTTTGGGACATGGTCTTATCAGTTGGAAGTGTATGTTGCATACTACAATTGTTTTTTCTACTACAGAGGCAGAGTACATGGCATTGACAGGCTGTGAAGGAGGCTTTGTGGCCCTGAGGATTGACTGGTGACTTGGGGATAACCCTGGAGAGTGTACCAGTCCATTGCGACAGCCAGAGTGCTATTCACTTGGCTAAGAATCAAGTGCATCATGCCAAGACCAAGCATATCGATGTTCGTTTCCATTTTGTCTGCGAGATTATCGAAGAGGGTGATATTTCTTTTCAAAAGATTGGTACCATAGATAATCCTACATATATGCTAACGAAGACAGTTCCAACGGTCAAGTTTGAGCATTACTTGAACTTGATCAATAGCTTACAGTGTTGAGCACCTCGAGAGGCGCAGGTGGAGATGTTGATTTGTTTTAATTGGTAAGTGGCTTGTAATGTCCCTCACTAAGGTAGAGATTGTTGTAATTATGACTCGGGCCCACATGTAGAACCCAAAGTGAAAAGAAGGTCATGTGCTTTCACATGGTCTTCATATGGGCAAATGAGACCCAAGGTGGTTAGAAGACCATGTGAAGGCCATGGTCTTCACATGCCCTTCACATGGGCACAACCATGTGGAGAAACTATCAGTCTATAAATTGGTCTCTCATCTCTTTCATTCTTGTATCCAAAATTAAGCTATCTTTGGTGTAGAAAAAAACTATCTTTGGAGCAAATGGCAGAGAGAGGGTGTAAAGACAAAGAGGGGTTGGAGAGTTTATAGAGAGAGTGTTGTACTGATTTTCTCCCAATAGTGAAATCTTCATCTCCAGTGAATGTATGCGGATTTTTGTCAAACCATGTAAATCCTTGTGCGTTCCTCTTTTCTTGTTTTAAATTTCTTCTTGATTATTTGTTTTGCATCCTTGTGTGTGCATATTTGTGTGCATTCCTGTAACACCCCGTGCTTTTAAGCAATATATTTGGTTAATTTATACGTACACTGAAGAGTAGAATACACGTATAAGTACCTTTAAATCCATGTGTACATGTGTCAAATGAACTTGAACATGTCAAAAGTGAGTTCAGAATGTGATTTTAAATATACATCGATTTACAACACGTGTATGTCTCATGTGGATTGAGTGTATATAAGAAGAAGATGAGGAATGAAGTAAGAAAAAAATAAAATAAAACTATATTACTGTTCATTTGTGGGTACTGTTTACCGAACAGTACCGTGAACAGTACTCATATGGAAAGAAGAAAAAAAAATATAAATAAAAGAACGAAAGAAGGAGAAGAAAGAAAAAGGAAACGATGGATTCACGGCCAAATTTGACGTGCCGGTAAGCTATTTTTGCTATTTTTCGTCTTGAAATTGATCTTTAACTAGTGTGTGACGATTCTAGCGGAGTAATTTTTGCTGTGAGAGTCGTTTTACGACTTTTTCAGAAATTAGGATTTTGACCCAATGTAAATGAAAATCCGCTAGAAAGGTAGAAAAACACTTGACTGTAGGGACCCCGAATATGTGGTTAGATTGAATTTATGTGTTCATTCGGAATTTTTATAGCCGTTTGAAGTTTGTTGGAATTTAGAGTTTCGATTGGAGACCATTTGAATCATTTAAAACCCGATGAAACTCTAGTTTAAGGCTATAGAATGATAGAATGAACTGTTGCGAGTCTATCGATGCTAATTTCATGATTTTTGGAGATCGTTTAACAATTTTAGTAAAAATTTACATCTTTCTAATGAATAATGGCGACGTGAACAGTGACGACGTGAACAGTGACATGACTAAATGGAGCCAAAGTTTCTTTAAGATCATTTTGAGATCTAGGCACCATCAGTGAAGACTTCGAGAAAAGGATGTAAGGCAGACTATTTTAAGACAAGATATGAATATTATGAAATTTTGGTAACCTTGATTAATGTGTCAATCACGTTTATAGGATTGATGCAGTGGGTATATGAACCATATCTTGAGTATTACATAGTCTTCGATGATGATATATGAAATTGTCCCAAGAAAATGAGAGGAGCATGAATAGCACCTCGAAATTATCTTGTAGTCACTGAGAGAGCACCGATTGAGTGCCAAGCTTGGTGAATAAAATATATACACATGTAACCACTTATTTTAAAACATACGTACATCAGCAATGCTACGTCCTAGTCACGTGCTGATTAGTTTTCCTTTTCCTTTTGCTTCTGGACCTGAAATGGGGAGGAAAATGGGGTGAGCAAACAACAGCTCAGTGAATATAGTTCTTGACATGACAATCGCATGCATTTTAGGATCCATGGCATATCAAATCGTTTAAATTAAAACACTTCAAAAGCACATATGCATCATTCATCAAAATAATATATATGCACACAATATATAGTTTATGCTCATTCATAAAAATTTTACAATCCTTCAAGGCAAGAGAGCGGGTCTAACCCTTGTATGATCGTACAAGGTAGCCACAACCTCTCATTACCCAATTCACAGTCATTTCAAAGATCGCAACCCTTGTTAGGACATGCCTACTGACAATGAGGTTTCGCAAAACCTCATCCGGGTCTAATTTCTAACGAAATGACATTATTATAAGCTCCAATTTCTAAAATCAGTTTGCATGATCACTAAAAACTCAATGCATTACAAAAACATGCATACAATCAAACAGTTTATATGTGTACAATGTCATACAAGAACCAAATCAAGAAAACTATACTCACAGTGGTTACACGGGGTTTCTAAGTCAATATATCCTCTAAAATCGAGCAACAATAAACGTTCATCATAATTGCTTCCTCAAGAACATTTATCTATGCACTTAAGCTCTCAATTTAAACACTGAAATTAACCATAGATTATCATGAGAATCACCATTTATCATATCTTTAGCAACTAAAAATATCAAAGCACATCCAAATATCTTGTTCTTAACATCGAAACATCCAGAATTCAGTTCTCTACGATTCTATGATCTCAAACCGGAGTTTCATTAGATTCTAATTCCATTTTATTAACTGGATATGATCATAGTAGTATTCATGTCACTGTTCACGTTGTCACTATTCATTAGAAAGATGTAAATTTTTACTACAATTGTCAAACGATCTCCAAAAATCATGAAATTAGCATCGATGGACTCGCAACAGTTCATTCTACCATTTTATAGCCTTAAACTAGAGTTTCATCGGGTTTTAAATGATTCAAATGGTCTCCAATCGAAACTCTAAATTCCAACAAACTTCAAACGACCATAAAAATTCCGAATGAACACATAAATTCAATCTAACCACATATTCGGGGTCCCTACAGTCTAGGAAGTGTTTTTCTACCTTTCTAGCGGATTTTCATTCATATTGGGTCAAAACCCTAATTTCTGAAAATGCCATAAAACGGCTCTCACAGCAAAAATTACTCCGCTAGAATCGTCATACACTAGTTAAAGATCAATTTCAAGACGAAAAATAGCAAAAATAGCTTACCGGCACGTCAAATTTGGCCGTGAATCCATCGTTTCCTTTTTCTTTCTTCTCCTTCTTTCGTTCTTCCGTTCTTTTATTTATATTTTTTTTTCTTCTTTCCCTATGAGTATTGTTCACGGTACTGTTCGGTGAACAATACCCGCAAATGAACAGTAATATAGTTTTATTTTATTTTTTTCTTACTTCATTCCTCATCTTCTTCTTCTATGCACTCAATCCACATGAGACATACACGTGTTGTAAATCGATGTATATTTAAAATCACATTCCGAACTCACTTTTGACATGTTTAAGTTCATTTGACACATGTACACATGAATTTAAAGGTACTTATACGTGTATTCTACTATTCAGTGTACGTATAAATTAACTAAATATATTGCTTAAAAGCATAGGGTGTTACAATCTCCCCAACTTAAAGAATTTCGTCATCGAAATTTAGAATCAAAGAATATTCCTCAAGCGAGACTCAATCCCATAAAACAGCTCCCGCATGTTATAATTCAGCTCCTATGTTTGCTCTTCTTGATACGTGGTATCCTCCCCAACTTAGAGTTGAGTTATATCCATAACATATATGAAATCCGAATGACATTTCCTCAGCATCAATATATAGACACTATTTCGGACACTTATCAATTGTGACAGTAGAGCAAATCGATAAGCCAATGGACCTATCCTATCAAGGATCTCTAATGGTCCAACAAATCGCGGTGTGAGCTTTCTTTTCATTCCAAATTTCATTTGACCTTTCTGTGGTAAGACCCTTAACAAAACTGAGTCAGCCACAATACATTTCAAGGCCTATATACCAACTATGTGTATTTAATAATATCCTCTGGCACCAATAACAATAACTCCACACTTTCAAATCAACAGGTTGGAGATCTATAAGGCTTACTATCAAATCTTTAGAGTGCCATCATTATGCTATTATAATAGTTGTTTATATACATAAGGTTATAAGTTTACACACACATATAATATTCCTTCCAACTTCCACCAAAATGCAAGTATGTCAGACCCGAGCATGCTCGCAAGCATCAAAGTCACTCTCTCAGTCTGTTAGCCAGTCTGAGAATAAAATATCACACTTAGAAGGAGATGAGTACCAAATCGAGTCTGCATCATATATCAGATCTCGACACAATCTTCAGATCTTAATCCGACATGACAAATATCTGAGTACTCCCATAAAATCTCTCTATCTCACACATATACAATCTGCTCAGTCTATCAATAGAATTTTGGTGTTCATTGAAATAATATATAGACATATCAGTCCACTAATGATTATCCAAATGGTATCATTTCTACCCATAACCCATAAGATACCATTTGAATCCCATATTCATTTAACACAATCTATATTACCAATTCAATAATCTTTCATACCGATATCATACTCGTCTCATCATAAATTTTACTTTCTAAATATGAGTATCAATCAGCTGAAAATGCATCCGAGCACAAATATCAATACATGGAGTAATAGAGAGTACATTGTATAATACATTGTGCTGGTCATGACGTTAGCCTACGTCAGGGGCGTCGTGACAATTCCGCTGCGAGAATCTCAACACCTATATGTTTTATGAATTTTCAACAATAATATGTAACAAGTGGATACATTCAAGGTTTTTGATTGCTATGTAATTAAATAATAAATAATAAATTTTACACAATTTAAATGAAAAAAAAATTACCAACGGCACGTTAACACGGTGGTCAAGCCTCGAGATTTATTTTACATGATTGAGGGTTCAAGTCACAGTAAGACGAAGAGATTAATAAGTATGTTTGTGAGGACATTATACTGAGCTGGTTTTTTTGGTGGGCGTGATTGGATGTGACAAAACTTTTTTTAGTCTTAAACTCATATTTGGCTGCCTACCAGGATAAGATAAAAAATAATTTCATCATTATTTTTATCTTATTGTAATGAGATAAAATAATAATAACCAAAGAGGAATAAATTATTTTTATCCTATTATAATGAGATTTATATTTTTTTAATTATTTAATCTTATCATATCTAATCAAATTTAATCTCATAAAAATATCGCACCACACCAGAACTTACAAAATAAATTTATAAATTTGGTGACAGTGAGCCTCGAGTACAAAACCATTTTTGTTGATATGTTGGTGCGAAAATTATTGAATTTTTAAGGAGCCTCACACCTCATGTGTGGGGATTCAGGGCTCAAGGTATTACACAACTTGTAAATTATAATACTACTACATTGACTTCAAATATATAAAGATTTTTGCATCGGACCACAATGATGGAATGTAATATTCCATTTCCTTTTAAACCATGAAGTTGAGATAATGCTGATTCGCATAATTATTATTATTTTATTAAAAAGAATTGTGTAAAATGCCCCCCTGTAAAGCATATGTCACAAGTTCCATTACTATTGTTTTGCAGGCTTGCAGCACATCCAATCAATCTAGTCTCAAACTTTAATTTTTATTTTTCTCTATTGAACTGATTGGTTAGAATAATGTGGGGATTGGAGTATTCGCGCCGCGTGGGCCCTCTATAGTTTATCCATCAGATATATATTATCATTTATTCCCAATATCATAAAAGTTAAAACCCAAAAAAAACAGAAAAACAAAAAGTAAAGGCTCCTGGATCAATAATCTACCGCTTTAGAACATAACACGTGTCCTACTTCGAAATTGGAAGCGAACTCGTACATACGGAAATTTGCATAATAAAACAGGAGAAAATATTTGGAAAAAAACAATTTATGAAAGCAGCTTTTAGGTTCTCTTTCTTCCGCGGTCCGAAACCTGTCTGCCGTGCTTTACGTTTCTGGTGGCATTTCCCTGATTTTCCTCTGAGGCTCAATCAGGTTATCATCTTCCTCTTCTTCTTCTTCTCCATCCATCTCTAATTTATATTTCATCTCTTCTATATAAAATCTCACAGTTCGATTGTTATAAGGTTTGATCCTTTGATGCGTTGGTATACTTGAACAAGTTCTAATTTTGTATTGATCATCCTGTTTCTATTTCTGCAACTTTTCGATTTAGACTTTCAAAATCGTTCCTTTTGTCGAGTTTCATGATTCGATCTAATATCTGATCGAATTTTTTTTTTTTTTTAGGGTTTCGGTTGTTTTGTTGGTGTTTGTGTTTGTCTCTTTTCGTATGTGTAGGCTTTTTCCAGGCTTTTAATTGTTTGATTCATGTATTTGGTGTACTTAATTCTAGGGTTTCATTTTGATTTTATGTATGCGCGTTACCTGATTGCCATCTTCTCAATCTCCCTGGCGGCGCCTCTCTTTGCAACGTGAGCTAACGTTTGATTGATTTGTTGATTCACTTATTGTTCTAATTAGGTCATCTGTGGCAGTGATATCTCTCTCTCTCCTTACCTTCACCTAGAAAAGGAAAGATAGTACAGGATTCGATCTAGAGGAATTGGATGATCACGAATTCATTATTTGCCGTCCTTGTTTTTTTGACAACTCTGACGATGTATTTGAAACCATGATCTTTTTTTTTTTTTTGGAATTTAAACAAGGGATCCTGTTTAAGAATAATCCATTAATTATGCATTAGTTTGTGCTAAGTGCTAACCCTATAGCAGCACTATAGTTATAGAAGCTTGGTGGTATGCGTCTGGGGATATCAAAGAAACTATCTGTGCCTACTCTTAGTAGCCAATTTTGTATCTAATAGAAGATACAGTGAAAACGGTGTTTCCAAAATGTTAAAAGCTACCGTTTTATGCTGCAGATCCTAGTTTGCTTATTGACCTGAACTTATAATTTGGCATTATTTTGTTAACACATGTGGAGCATGTTAATTTTCCATAATAACAATAACAAATGCATTATAAAAATTACTAATAGGAAAAGTTTTGTTTTTAACGTAACTCTACACGTTGGGCTTAAACCTCATTTATGCTTAATTGGAAGGGGGTTGCTCTATGCAAATGTTTGCATAATAGTTGGTGGTATAATAGAATATCTGTAATTCTTCGTGATTTGCTGTCTAATATCAACTGATGTGATGATGATGCGTGACAACTTTTAAATATCTGGACACTTTAGTTATAACTTTTGGACTTAATTCACATAGCTTGGCTGTGAATACATAAAATGAGAGTTATTATTATTATTTTTTCAAAAAGGTGCTAGTGCTGTGTGAATTAAGAGACTTGACTGACTGACCCTTGTATTTGGTTTGTCTGACCTGCTGTGCATTGATCCTTGGTGGAACGCCCACTGTTGCTTCTCTAAGATGTCTTAATGATATACTATCCTGCTTTTGTTTAGCATTTAGCTAAAGCACTAAAATTATTTGCGTACTCTTCCTTTTCATTGATAATATACTCTTGGTTGTCTGCTACTCCATTTACAATTCTATTCTTGTTATGCTAGAAAGAATTTCCAATGCTGTTTAGCGTAGAGAGACTGATTTTTAGATTGAGATTGCGGAGAAGTGTATAACAAACACCGATGCTGCTTTTGTCCTACAGGAATAATGATTAAACTTTTCAAGGTAAAGGAAAAGCAGAGAGAAATTGCTGAAAATGCCAATGGAAGGGCACCTGTTAAAAAGCAAAGTGCAGGGGAGTTACGGCTCCATAAAGGTCTGCTTGCTGTCCTCTTCACCCTTTTGCTTCTGTTGTTTCTCCTCTTAGCATGTCATTCCTTCAAAGTTGTTCTTTCACCTTTTGAATTTATCCCTAATGAATATCAATTTATCTATGACTACTCACATGATCTCTTTAACTTCAAAGGGGGTTTCTTTTGTAAATTAAAAATATAGCAAACTTTGACTAGCAAACAAGGTCTTTATCAATCTTGGATTTTTGTATGAACTTTATTGTCGTGGAATCCCTGGTATGAACCTTCTTGATAACATATCTTTTGAATGATTTTGATACCTTCATTCAATCAACAAAAAATTTTAATGTTCTTCATACGTGTTTGACAGATGATGTTTCCTTTTAAATAAATTCCTTAGCCTCTTCAAATAGTTCTTATATTAGGGTGCAACATAGGTCATGTTCTCAAGGCTTTTTTTTCCCTGCACTTTTATTAATTATCACTTCTCAAAAACAAATATGAATAGGGGTGTTTTTCTGTTCAATTTGGTTTGGTTTTGAGATGAAAGCTAAACCAAATCGAAGGTAACTGGTTTATAAAATTTACAAAAAACTAATTGGACTGATTGATGTAGAAAAAATCAAATGAACAAATTTTGTTGGTTTGGTTTGGGTTGATTGGTTTAGTTTTGTTCAAATTGAATATTTAAATCATTAGCTATTATGTTTACAATAACATTATTAAGCTTGTTAATATATAAAAAATTGATCAGATAGTCAAACAGGTAATAATAAACGGTTTTTGTATTTTTGCTCTTCATCATTCTGGTTTAATTCAGTTTAGAAGAATATGCACACTGAATTGAATTTATCTCTTTGTAAAATTCTCAAACCCAAACCAAAGTTATCTTTGTAAAAACCAAACCAAATCAAACCATTGAGGTTGGTTCAGTTCGGTTTTTTAGCTTTAATCTAATCCTCGAAACTTCACAGCAAACAAAATTTTATATGATGGTAACAAGAGCAACGTATTGAAGTAAGAAAAGCGAGGATGGTACCCTCCCTTTTAAAGTTTTCTCTCCAAGCTATATAAGATTGTAATTCAATATTCAATTTAAATCTTGTTTTCTGTATTTAAAAACCAAAAGTGAAAAAAAGTGGCAAAAACTTATTTGGTTTGATAAGGTTTAAAACCAGTTTGTGGGATCAAATCTAAAAACTAGCCCCTTAATATTGCGTAATGGATTCTTATCTCTGGCAATCGCCCTTACTTATCATCTTTTTTATATAGGAAACTCCAACAATGGATGAAATTCTGGTTTCTTAGATTCTTACATTAGATAGAATCTAGGTTTTCTTTTTAATATTTGATCTTGTTTTCTGCGTGGTGAGTTGCTTTTCTGCTTGTGTCGGTTTTATCGGATTTCAATCATTCAAGTTGAATTTGAAGTTCTTTTGGTTAGGGATTGCAGAATTCTTGTTCTTCATAGTTCATAGTTTCTTAGTTTGAAAAATGTAAAACAAGATTTTTGTACCAATGCCAAGTCTGTGTGGAACGCAGATCCATGTCTTATGTTAAGAGCAGCTCGGTGCACGGAACTCCCTCCTATGCAGAGTCTCGGGGAAGGGTCGGACTTTTTTTTGTTGTTGTTGTGGTTCTGTGTGTGTGATTGTATGGTGCATGCACGCCCGTGTCTTCTTTCCTTGGTTTATGGTGCCTATTATAACTGCATATGAATGATGAATGTCAAATTTGTTATCTTTGTTATGATCTTGATGTTCTTTATTTATTTATTATTATTTTTCAAGAAATTTATCTTTGAGAGATTTGAGTGAGGTTCCATCTATTTTAAACAAGTTGAGTTATGCTAATTTAGTGGTTAATAGAGTTGATAGATTTGTTTAGAAACTTGATCCATCTGGTTCCTTTTCATCATCATCCCTTTTTGATTTCCTTTGCAATAATCCTTCTGTCTCTCCTTTTTCCTTGGCATCTTCTATTTGGTCTGCTCAGGTTCCATCCAAAATTAGGGTAATGGGCTGGTTGGTGGCGTTGAGAAGGTTAAGCACGTGCGATGTGCTACAGGCGCGTGTGAATTATCTGTTGTTTTCTCCAAATTGTTGTATTTTACGTAACTTGGTTGGGGAGTCCTCTGAACATATTTTGTTTCAATATAACTTTGCTAAAAGAGTGTGGAATAGGTGGAGGGATAGTCTAAGTGGGAAGATGGTTGCGCCGTCTAATTCCATTGAATGTTTCTCATTGGATCACCTCATGGGTTGGTCAAATCGTTTAAAGAATATGGGGAGGATTGTATGTTTTGCTGTAATTTGGGCTTTGTGGAAGGAGAAGAATCATAGGATCTTTGAGGGTGTAGCTTCGAATCCATCAGAGGTGTGGGAATATTCTAAGTTGATGGCGTGCTCTTGGATTTCCTGTTCCAAGTATGCAGGGGGTTATCCTTTTGGGGATTGGTTTTGGAATTGGGGTTCATATCATGTATTCCAATATGGGTTAATGGTTGGGGAGTATTAGTTTGAGCATCCCTGGTGCTCTTTGTATGCTGTTATGTTCTTATTAATATATATTCATATTTGTTTCTCTCTCAAAAAAAGAAAAAAATTATTATTTTTTAATATTTGTGCAGATATAACTGAGTTGAACCTACCTAAAACAACTACCATATCCTTCCCAAACGGCAAGGATGACCTGATGAACTTTGAGGTCACCATTCGGCCAGATGAAGGATATTATCAGTAAGTGATCTTTAAAAATCTTCTACGCTCTCTCCTTTCATGGATTGGCTGAAGTTAAGAATACAAATCTTGCCGCAGCTCTTTGTTATTCTATTCTGTTTCAGCTTCATCTGTTGATCAATCTAGCTTTTTGTTTGATCTTTAATGTCACATCTAAGAGAGTAGGGGGTTCTTAGGTTTTGGATGTGCAATTTTAATTATATGCTCTTGTTTCCTGGTGCAGAGGTGGTATCTTTGTATTTACTTTCCAGGTCTCTCCCATCTACCCTCATGAGGCACCGAAAGTCAAGTGCAAGACAAAGGTAGATTCATTGTGATAGCTTTTCTTTATGCACTTGTTGGGGTGCTCTTGATCAAATTTTTTTGTCAATGCCCGCAGGTTTACCATCCTAATATTGACTTGGAAGGAAATGTGTGCCTCAACATACTTCGTGAAGATTGGAAGCCTGTCCTTAACATAAATACTATCATCTATGGATTGCACCATCTATTTACGGTACTCTCTTTGTAATTAGGCTAAATGTAGGTTAAGTGTTACATTGAGTCATCTTAATGTTCTTCGGGTCTCAAATCTTGGAGGGAAACTCATAGATGGCCGGAGTACATCTACAAATTGTTGATGATACAATGCTTTTATGTCCATAATTAAGCATGTGTTTGCAATTGCAAGCATTATGTTATAGTGAGAGTGTATTTAATCTCTGCTGCTGTATTCATCTGCAGGAGCCCAATTATGAGGATCCTCTCAATCATGATGCAGCTGCAGTGTTGCGAGACAACCCAAAGATGTTTGAATCAAATGTGAGAAGGGCAATGAGTGGTGGCTATGTTGGACAAACATTCTTCCCGCGGTGCATATAGCAACTTCTGGGCAGCTCTTGTGTGTCCAAGGTATAATGTCTTTTTGTGCTACGAGGCTCTGAATGCTGTAAAATTGACCACAATGCAATTTTCAGCTTTTCTTTCTGTGCCTTAAGGGTTATGAATTTCCAAAGAAACCATGAATCTGTAACCCAGGGGAAGATGCCTGTATGATCTATGTAATTTCTTTACTTTGTACGTGATGTTGGTTGGGATTAACATTTTAATTTTTTTTTTCTTATCTTTGATGTGGGATTTGTGGTTTAATGGAAGACATTGTGCTGGTAAATATTGTTCTCTCCTTTTAGCATCTTTGTTTCTCACCGCTGCAGAAAATTGATACCTCCTGCATGCCACGGTTTGTGACGTAATGAACTTAATAAAACATATCCTTGCTCTTTAGTGTCCCAAGTTTTGCTACAGCTATTTGTAAATATTAATCAAAGATTCCGTTACTTATTACCAAAGAAAAAAGGGAATCAAAACTTATTTGGATTCTTTAAATCAATAAATCTTACAGTTTTAAGTGTTTCCCCAATTTCCATTATCATCTTGTGCACATTTCCAAGAACCCTTGTGATGGCTTTCTTCTTGTATGATCCTTGAGTTTCTGATCTCCAGGTATTACACAAGTACATACCAATTGGGCATGAAATGAAACTAAAATTTATCTCTAGCAGCTAATTGTAGACATTCACATCAATTGATCTTCACGCATGACGTTAACCATCTAAAACAAGGAGCTCAGTTAGGAAGGGTGACAAAAATAGAGTGGGAACATTAAAGGTACAAAGCAATTGTTCATTGTTTTACAAGCTCCCCTTTCTTCCCATGAAAGTGGATGAAAGTGGAAATAATCATCTGAGAAATCTGGCAGCAAGAATAAACAATGCTGGAGCAAAATTAGTGGTAGAACTCTAATCACAGCTCCTTACAAGGAGGCAAACAAAGATCTAAAACCATACTCAATTTCTTCCTGTTGTTAGGTTAGCCAGTGAGTTAGCAGAAAATCACTTCCAAGTAAAGTCTTCTCAAGTCATCTCTTGCTCCTTCAAAGTTGCCATTCTCGCATTCTCGCGGTCTCGTCTAAAAGTCAGATACAATGGGCTGTAGAAGAGGGAGCACAAACCAAATGGAACAGCCATCATTGAAAGAAGGCCTCTTGAGAGAGCAAATGCCTCCCTTGTGGAACCCGATACTAGATTCGCCGACTTTGGATCATATCCATAAATCTTCTCTGATAGGATCCCCACAAGGGGAGCTGCAAAAGAAGAGAAGGAACCTTCGAAGGCACGATCAAACGCATATATCATGGTCCGGTGTTTAGGGGGAACTACCTCAGCAAACATTGGGTTATTTGCACAATTGCCGCACCAGCTGATTGTGAGGCCCATGAGGAAAAGAGTGGTTGCAAAGGTGACATAACTTTGCACGGACTGTGGAATCATTGTAAGGAGGAACCATGAGAATGGTATACCCATGAAAGCGCTGAACTGAGCACACATGACACGGCCTGAATGTGGATAGATAAGGGACATTCTGTCTGCTGCTAGTCCACCGAGGAGGGATCCGATAGCACATCCAATGGCAAAAAGGCTAAGAAGGGTGGCTGCCATGTTATGATCAAAGCCTGCAAGTGAGAGTAAAAAAGATGATCAAATCACTTTCTTGTATAAAAGATAGCTATTTTGATTAATTTCTGATTAGGAAAAAGATCAAGCATTTCTGAACCAAAACAAGTTAACAAGTCTCCTTCGATTTGATCATCAGTTTTTTTTTACTAAAACTTTAGAGTAGGAATTTGCATCTATGCTTACCAATTAGTTCAAACCACATTGTAAAGAATACCATGGCCGTCCATGGCAGGGACCCAACAATGCCTTGCAATACAATAATCTGAAAAGTTTGCACTTTCATTACAGTTTTCATGGCTATCCAAGAATCCTTCCAAACTGATGGCGAGACAGCAGCATTAGCCTTCTCTAAGAGATCATCCCTGTAAAAAGCAATAACCCGTAAAAATGACATATAAATTCAACAAAATCCATGGATCAATAGAAAAATACACACACTCAAAAACCATACCTGTCCGAGCTATCTTCATTTCTACGAATACCACTAACTGTTCTTGGGTCAACAACAAACATGAACACAAGAAACCCAATAAGGGAACTCAATAATGCCATCATAACAAAGGCACAGCGCCATCCAGGTATTCCCCAAAATTCTTGGCCAGCCATGACTGTTGCAACAACACCACCTCCTATTCCTCCTGCAGAACCAACAAGATTTAACATCCCAAATCCCATTCCTCGGACACCATCCAAGTAACTATCAGCAATAAAAGACTGGAGTGCCGGTATCACAATGGCCAGCCCAAAACCATTTATGGCCCTCCAAAATGCAACTTGAAGAAAATGCTGGCTCATTCCCACTGCAGCAGTGGATAATGCCCAGCAGACAGTACCCATAGCAAGAATCGTAGGGCGGTCATAATGGAGAACAAGTACACCAGCCAAGGGTGAAGAAAGAGCCTGCACAAAGTTCCTAACGAATGTAAGATATCCTAGATCAGTTGGTCCAGCACCGAAAGCTTCACTGATTTCTTTGTAAACAGATGGAAGGAGATTCTCATCGGCGCGTTCCATAATAGAAGCCATGTTGATGAGAATGAGAGATAGAGAAATCCCAAAGATCTTTCTTGTTCTGTTAGATGACAAAGATAATATCATTATATGGTAGACAATTAAAGATTTTGCCAAAAGAAACAAACCAAAAACATTTTTTGCAATGTGCAATTGCCTTCTTTTTTTTAGCCATATTCTTGTGCATATGATCCTGAGACAAGAAATAATCATTTGAAAGCTCAAAAAGAAAACGAACAAGCTAACCAAATATGGCTTCTTCATTAAGTGTTTGGAAGTGGATGCCTGAGTCCTGAGACCAGAACTTTCATTTTGTAAATTTTTTATTTTTCTTCATTCTTCTCTAATTTGTAAAATATTACACACTTTCCTCATTTTCACTACTATGTTCCAATCCTCAAAGCTATAAAAGATCAGAGGTTAAAACTCCATCTTACCCACTAAAACCATAGAGAGAAAAAAATCTTTTACCCTAAATAATGTTGATATCAAACATGGAGAAAGACCTTAGCCCCTGTGACAATCATAGTTTAGTTGGAGTGAAATGGTAAATTGGAAAATAATATTTGATCTAGCTAGGGAAGAAATGTAAATTCTCAAAAGATTTTCACTTTCATTTAATTAATCAATTACTTCCTATTTATTTATTTCAGTTTAAAAACATTAGACAACTAGAACAGATAATCAGAAATAGAAGATAATTGAAAGCTAAAGCCAGTTATTTTGCTTCACAAAGAATCAACAAGCTTTTCATCAAATTCCCAATAATTAGACCTTACCCATCAAATATAAACCAATAATAATAATAATAATAATAACCGAAAGGATGATCAACACAGAAGACAGAAATACGAATAGAAAAAAAAAAAAAAAAGTCATACTTCATCTTTGTAAGGCTTCTGGGAATCAACTTCAGCTTAGAAGAAGATCGATGACGATGATGATGATGATGAACAGAGCGAGACCCGAAGCTGCTGCTATTTCCCATGAAATACGGCACCAATAACCCTATTGGATCGAAAACAGGTCTGACCCAACATTTGATATTCAACAAGAAGAAAATAGAAGAAGAATGAAATATTATTCATGGTGATCGAATCTTATAATATGTGAGCTTTGGTAGCTCAGATTGGATCGCGGTTCAAATCTGAACGACGTGACTCTTACGAGAACAGATGACGAAAACTTCGATTGGCTTCAAATGTGCGCGCCACGAATCCATTAACACGCCTTCACCAAAATCCCATCCAATTGGACTCTGTTTTTTTTTTTTTTTTTTTTTTTAATCAAGTCAGAGGACGATGACAAGTTGGAAATTTTAATTCATTAATTATTTATAATTAAAAGAAACAGTAATGGCCGGCCTCATCGAATGACGCGTGTTGTAATCCGTGACTGAAAATTTATACCTCATTGGTTAATAATTAATGGATAAGAATGGCCATAAGATTAACATTTTGAAAATGCTTATATTGCCTTTGGTTAGATCACAAGTTTACAGCAAAGGACTTAATAATAATAATAATAAGTATATCATAATCACACTCTCTCCCCCACACACCAAATTCTTATCCTTCTATTGGACGAACAAAGCTTTTGCTTTTTTGTTTTTTTAAAGATAGCAAGTTAAGAGAAAAAGGGTGAAAAAATACACGTTATTGATGCTATTATACCAAGGAAATAAAAGCTTGGTTACTGTGTCCATGGTCCTATTGACATAAGGCAACACTAAGTTTAAAGCCCGAGCCAACCATATAATTAATGGATTCTTTAAATTTTTAGCCTTAGCTTTTCTTTAAGAAAAAAATCAACACCCCATTAATGTTTGTGTACTCTTTTTTTTTTTTTTTTGTTCTTTTCAAAAGTAATTAAGGACACATATTCATGTTTTTCTTTTCTTTTTTTTTTTTTTTTTTTTTTTGTGATCATGGGTATCTCATTCATGTTTATTATATATATATATTATATACCTTGAGATGTGTAATAAATGATTCAATGAATATAAATGTGTAGTTATTTTTTTTAATAATTAAATTAATATTTTTATTAGCATTTTCCTAACTCTAATCCACTTGCATTATTACATTATTTGGTTGTCTATTTCCAATAATATCCTTTCATGTTGCATGCTTGTTATATAAAAGGGAATTCTAGTGGTCAGGGCCAAAATCTAACCCAACTTAAATAATTTGAGTTAGTAAATTTTAAATCCAATCTATCCTCCAACCCAATTCAAACAGTTCGGGTTCAGTTTGAGTTTGGTCGATAGATTGGGTTATGCCTAATTTTGGTAACTTTGAATAATAATTTACCAAATAATTGCTACAAAATAAATTGTAGCGACCTTTTTCTTTTACCCAATATTACACTATTACAAAAGCTTAGATTAGTGATTATGAAACCCATGCTCATGATTGTCATTTAATTCTCTTGTTGGTTTATATTTTTTAGATTTAATATGGGCATAACTTGTTACAATGACTTACTTTTACATTATTAAAAAATGTTAATAGTTAAACATAAAAATTCTTATTAAACAATTGGAAAAATACACATAACTACCCATAAGTTAGAATAAGTAAAAGATAAACAAGTACAAGATCAAGCCCAAAAGAACACAAAAAAGAAAGAAACAAATCAATTTTAAGCGATTATGGTTGTTAAGTTTCTTATTAGTAAGCTTTTTTTTTTTTTTTGAAAGGATTAAAGCTTCAAATCATGAATATGTAACTGTAAAATTTGTGACTTTGAGACTAACAGTAGGGTTCTGTTCGGGTCGAGTTATTCGATTTTTTATAGGTTGAACGCATAACCCAATTCAAACTGATCATATTAGATAGTTTAGAACCCAACCCAAAAATTCGATTCGGTCGAGTTGATCGGGTTGATGAACACCCCTAACATGAATCAATATTTTTATATGTACCAAATTTAGCCTTTAAAAGTTAATTAATGACTTCATCCTTATCTTACTAGGTACGCCGCACCTTAAATAAGTGTCTTCTCTCTACTACTATATGATAAACAACACGTTACCTTATTGTAGTTGTTATATCATGATGCAACCATTAATCACTTGTAGCAATAAAGGTGACACATCTCGAATAGGGGCTAACGCGCAATGGCTTTTGCCCTCTTCGAATAGCTTAAATGATAGACGTATATAACCTCAAACATCATAAATGTTAAAATAAATAAAATTTCACCAACTCAAATAATATCAAATCAATGTTCCCACTTACTTGCCTTTGAGGCTCATGCACGATTTTTATTTTTTATTTTTTATTTTTAATGAAAGAGGCGTGTGATTTTACTTTAAAAATTTTAATACTAATAAAAATATGATTGCTGTTTAAGCAAGAGAAGTCTTTGGAGTTTAAGGTAGGGCTTTGAGGTCCCTTTGAAACTTGCTTGAACGTAATTTCTGATGGATTCTCAATCCCAATAGGAAAACCCACGAAGGTAGCTGGATGAAGGAAGTTCTCGTCAAAACTCGATGCAACTCCATAAAAGGCTTTGTTTATTAATTAGAAGAGATTGGCAACATACATTTGCTCCCTAGCTCCATACAATTGAACAATTAGAAGCTTTTACTAATTGCAAAGATAAATAACCATGACAAGCTTAACCAAGCATATCAAGTTAAGAGAGAAATAACCATACTAAACACATCACTAAACATATTGCTCAAATCCAAGTCATGACACAAATGGTCCTACACGAGCATTTCACATTTGTTGATTTCTCAACTGCCCTATAAAAGAAGGGCTCTTCAATTCAAGTTGTCCATTAGCATCTCCAACTGCCCTTTTGTTTTTTTTTATATTTTGTTTTGTTCGTTTGCCAACGGTTCCATCATTCCATGTGATGTGTACGGTGTACTTTTACATAGTAGCACTTTTAAAAATTGGGCCAGATCCTCCAAAACTTCAAGTCCAATCCATCATAAGAAGTTAAGAATGGGCCACATGTTTCAAAATGAAGTTTCCAACCCTAACAGTTGCCCTAAGTCCAGCCCAAGAATAGCCCACTTATTAATCAACTCCGAAAAATGTCTAGTTCCATACCCAAAGAAATACACTCATGTCACAAAACTTTATAAAAAAATACTGAAAACATTATTATGAAAATAACACTAAGTCAAGGGGTGTGACTTCCCACGTAACTTTGACAGCATATTCTACATTTCGTATTTAACAAATAAGGATTACTTGCAAAATAATCCAATCTATTTTTCTTACACGGGTCAAATAAAAAAAAAAGATAATCAATGGCGAATTGGTTCAGGTGAAAGTACACTTATTTTGAAGGTTTTAAGTTTGAGTCTCCGTTTATTAGCGGGATGTTAAGTCCTTGTTACCTATTAATTTAAATAATAAATAGAGAGAGTCAGAATAAATGAACAAGTCAATTTGAGTTTGTGATTCAAGAATGGCAACTAAGAGTGAGTGGGCACGACACGAGGAACGAACGAACGAACGAACGAACGAGAGATCACTTTGGTTCTTAAAACGTTCGAGCCCACTCACCGAACCAGGAGTAAGTGGTGCACACACGACATTTATTACGCCACGTGTTCGAATTCCGGGGCCGAAGAAAGGATCAGTCTTGTAGCCCTAAGCAAATGTGTTTGTCATGTGTGTGTGAGAAATCGACAAGCGACGTAACAGGGCGTGAAAATCGGAGTCTTCCCCACGTGGCCAAGACTCACATGTCGCGTCCCCTCCTTTCAACATTACTACCAAAATGCCACAATTATTAATTCATCCGTATAAAACATTTGTTTTTTTTTTAATTGAAAGGAAATAGAGGAAAAGTTGGTTCGTTGGCGGGGGCAACGGTATAGGTGTAATTATGAGCTACTTGGAGGTTATTAAAATGGTGATTTTTTAAAGAAATTAAAAATGCCGCAATATTAGAAAAAAGACTCCCCCACGTGGTTGCTTGTAACGAAGTGTTACACTGACACGGCAGCGTGTTTGGAGGTAAGAGCGAGAAAATTTATTAATAAAAAAAAAAAAAGAGAGATAACGGTCCCCACATTACCGCGTCTTAAACTCCACCGTTCACCCACACGTGGATGGGTCACGCCTACCTCTTCCATCTGCCAGCTCAGCATCCCCACACCTATCGCTGTTTCAAGTTGCATCCGCACGTGCAACCCACCGGTTCAAGCCGACAAGCTGATCTGCTCAAGATACGATGGGGCCCGGTCGGCGCAAACCCAACCCGATCCGGTTCTTTTCTTTTCTTCTTTAATAAAATAAATAAACAGAACTTTCAGGGACTGAGAGCCAGGTCTTGGTCCACTGTTGACACGTCAGCCCTAATTGAAGCAACTCACCAGATTTTTCTTGGGGCATCAGTACTAAACAAAAACTATGTAGAAAAGCCATTTACTTTTCTAGTTACAGGTATTTAGAGATTAAAAATCATTTCTTTAACATATTCACGATCAAATTAAACCTACTTGACAATAAAAAAGATAAAGAGTACAAATAAAGACTATAGTCCCAACAATAATGAAGATTGGATTGGATTATGTTAATAATGATATGCAGACATTCAAGTTATAATTAAACTTTTGAGTCTCAATTATTGAGAGATATATACACATGGAAGATGTCGACTTGTCTCAAATTTATTGCATACAAAATATGCATAAGATACAAATAGATATCCGCCAATTTTATGATTTTGTAGTAGATGTCACATGAAAAATAATTAACACTTATTAAATAGGTACTATATACCATCACAATTGTAAAAGAAAAGTCTAGCGTTCAATCCAATTAATGCTAAACAAATTATTTACGTTAAACTATTTTTCTACCTAGCTTTTGCTAAATTAGTCTACCGGAACCTATACACCTATCACGCATCAATTCAAGATAAACCAAATAATTAATCTTGACAATCTGGGACTTAAAATTAATACCGTTGTCTTAGACAACATCTTCTGCCCCTCACCCGAACCATCGAGTCAATGACCTAATGGGAGTTTATAGCCTTTTCTCAAATCAATTGAATTGCTAATGCTAGTATTAATATTAATAAATGTGAGCATCTTTAAAAGCTTGTCTCACCGGCATGGCATGAATTGAATGAGACCGTGATTTATACAACTATTCAACTATTCGTCCAAGTTGAACATTCATTGGAAATGTCATTAATAACCAATACAATGTCTCCTTTATTATTTTTCTAAACCTCTTAAATGTTGTGGGGGACCTTATTTATATTTTGTCTTTTTTTTTTTTACATTGTAACAAGCTTATAAACTCACATGATACACAATCATATATATATATATATATATATATATATTCTGCCATAATTTACAAAACTTTACAATAATAAATCTTTAAAAATAATCTTATAATCTTATAGTATATTTTGTATAGCATAATTGTTATTATTGTATAAAATATAGAAGAATCTTTATAACTGATTTATTTTTGTTAATCAACTAAAAGAACTCTAAACTATGCAAAAACATAGTCTTTGAAGAATATATATATTTTTTGTTACATAATTAATACAACTCATTAAAAAGATGTATAAATGCTGTATAGTATTTTCCCTACTATTATTATATTAGATTTTTACCCCAGTCAACACAATATTACATTACTGTTAGGAAATTTACAAGCAATTGATTTGGTGGCCTCTTTCTCAAAGTTTTTTAAACATTTTTCTTTATTTTGACCTTTATCCTTTTTATTCTTCTTTTCGTTTCATTATTTTAATTGGTAAGGTAGCAGGAAGTTCCCCTATCATCTTATTAAAAAATAAAATAAAATAAAATAAAAATGGATGCGTTTTGTCTAATGAGCATTATCTTGGTCAGCTTGTGATGTCGGCCCATTACGATGGTTAGCAACTAACTAGGCCCTCGGTCTTGACGTTATTAGGCCTCAATCCCATAAGTTCCACAATATGTCACGCGCCATTACTGTTAACTTATTACCGTTAGTTACATGAAATCACTTTTTCAAGCTAAAGAAATTTTGTTATAATTCTTAAGCTCTTATTTTTAAGAAGAAAAAACAGAAGCAAGAAAAAAGAGAAATTCGTAAAAAAAAAAAGTAAAAATTTATGAAAACATAAAGCCTGTGGTCAAACAAGTCAGCGGTCAAAGGGAGCCGAGACGAGAGCCATGTTCCGATCGTGGTTCATTCTATTTGAGACATATTTTACTATTCCGAGGGACTGTTTGGGAAACAAATTTCATCTCCTAATTTAAAAAATAAAAAAAGCGAATAAATCGGTGGCAGAGCCGATCCGTGCTATTCCACTGTTGCGTGGGGACCACAGGCGTGCCACTGCGACACGTCATGCTAGAGGTGTGTTCCCCGAGGGGAGGTTTCTGTGCTGCACGTGTGGAGCCGACTGACAGTGCAGCCGCAGCGCGCGTTGTAATTACATTTTTATTATTGCACTATTTTTTTTTTTAATTCTTAATTTTTTTTAATTTTTAAATTGTATAGTAAAGAAATATTATAAAATTTAGGAGAGAACGGGGAGAGAGGTGGGGTCCACTATCTGAGCCCTATTTTTTTGTCCGTATATGCGGCGTTCATTGCAGAGAAAAAGAAAGCATCTTGCATGGCAAGCATATGACCTCCAGGGACAAACTAGTCATTTCCAAGTATTCCCTAATTGCCCTCAATCATTATCTTATTTACCTCGCTTTAGCCGTTCAATAATAAAAGAGAGAGAGAGAGAGATGGAGAAAAAGAGAATCTTAGTTTGCAGTCCCGATAAAGGGGTCGAGAGAGAGAGAGAGAGTGAAGTCCTCGTGAGTAGACTCTGACTTCTCTGCAAAAAGGAGTGGAACACAAGTAAATAAAGGAATCAATCAAACAGGAAGAAGAAGAGGAGGAGGAGGAGATCCGGAGAAGAGAAAGGTGAGAGATTCTGGTGGTTTTGGCCGGATAAAATGACGTCCGGGGGGCCATCAGGTAGGATGCCGACATGGAAGGAGCGGGAGAACAACAAGAGAAGAGAAAGACGCAGAAGAGCCATAGCTGCCAAGATCTACTCCGGTTTAAGAGCCTTCGGCAGCTACAAGCTGCCCAAACACTGCGGCAACAACGAAGTTCTCAAAGCTCTCTGCACTGAAGCCGGTTGGATCGTGGAAGAAGACGGCACCACTTACCGCAAGGTTTCATTTTTAATCTTTCTAAAACTTAATTTGTTTAATTAATTCTTTACTATCCTTGCCGGGTTTCATTTTTCTGGGTCTATATAAAGTTTTTATCTTGTTCGATTTCCAGGGATTGAAGCCAAATCCGGGCGAAAATGGCGTCGCTTCAACTGTAATCAGCCCTTGTTCTTCGTACCAACCAAGTCCAACTTCTTCTTCTTTTCCAAGCCCCGTTCCTTCTTACCACGCAAGCCCGACTTCATCTTCTTTCCCGAGCCCATCTCGTTTAGACGCCAACGCTTCATCTTATCTTCTTCCTTTTCTCCGGAACTTAGCCTCAATCCCGTCTTCTCTCCCGCCTCTGAGAATCTCCAACAGTGCTCCGGTGACTCCGCCGTTGTCGTCTCCGACTTCTAGAGCAAGTAAGCCGAAGCCAGATTGGGAGTCGCTTTCGAATGGCTCCGGTGGGTCATTCCGGCACCCGCTTTTTGCTGCTTCAGCTCCGGCTAGTCCTACTAGACGTCATCATTTTACTCCGGCGACAATACCTGAATGCGACGAGTCTGATGCATCTACTGTTGATTCGGGCCGGTGGGTGAGCTTCCAGACGGTGGCGCCGGCGGCAGGGGCTGCGCCTTCTTCTCCTACGTTTAATCTTATGAAGCCTGTTGTTCAGCAGAACTGTTCTCAAGCTGCTGTTACCGGAGACATGGGGCCGAGAGGGTCGGAGTTTGAGTTTGAGAATGGAAGAGTGAAGGCTTGGGAAGGCGAGAGGATTCATGAGATTGGTGTGGATGATCTGGAGCTTACGCTTGGTAATGGTAAGGGCCGGAGTTAGGTCAGAATCCGGCGGGGATAGGCAGTTGGAGGTGGAAGGACACAAAAGGAAAGGGCTTTCTTTTAATTCAGTAATGAATTAATCATCAGATCGGAAAACTTAAGCTTTAATGGCTTTCCGGCGACGCTGCGATTATCAAGCCTCCATGCCGTCTCCATTGGAGGAGGGAGGAAGATTTGATTTGAAATGTAAGAGGTGCTGTTTGGGATTCCTCCTGATGAGTCCATTTTTATTTCTCAATTTGAAAGCTTTATGGTGGTGGTAAAGAAGAGCTGATTTGAGGTGGGGGGATTAGGATTATACTCTCTTTGAGCCAATCTTGTGTAATTGTTGATGGGTTTGTATATCATCTGAATGATTAAAGGACTCTCTGATCAGAGGTTATCCAATTTGATTATCATTTCTATTATTAATCTTTTTTCTTTGAATTACAATTGTTGTTTTTGGATGTTAATTAATTGTCACTAAACTTCAAATATTTGTAAAAATTTGTGGGTATTATTATTTCTTGTTAGAATCGAAGTTATGCATATTGTCTATTTTTAGTTTAGACCTGCTTGGGATATAAAAAAAAAGATCAGAAACTTCTTGATTTGGTTTCTGGGTCATCTTCAACTTACCCAATTCTCAGTTATTTTTGGTTTGATGAATGGTTTTATTTTATCAATATCTCTGGATCATAGCCATAGCGGGCAGCCATTAGTAGTTGGGGAAAGCAACAAAATAAGTCTTTGGTTTGGTCACACTTGGGTTGGTGTTTATAGTCCACTCTGTTGTATGCTTGGAATTGTGTAGAGTTACCTTCTTCCATGGTTGCGTAAGATAGGACCCGTGAACTACTACTGCTACTGCTACTGCTACTACTACTATAGTGGTTGTGCTGGAGAATTGTTTTTTTTGTGCCCATTAATATCAGCTGCAGCAGAAAGGGACTAATTGAAGCGTCACATGTGGTGATTAGATTTCTTTTAGTCATAAACTCTTCCCCGAATTCAAGGGCTTCTACAAAATTTCTAGCGTCCAGAATCTCAGGTCTGATGCACCCACTCACTAGTCACGACTAACTACTATTGGATTGAGCTGCAGCAAAATGATAATTGATAGATAAATATTTCCAATGCTGCAATTGAAGTGGAAATTAATGCGATGTCAGGCTCCCAAATGTGTAGCCTAGTTTTGATAAATTGATTCAGAAGATTAGGATAAATGACAATTTTGGAGGTGATTGGTGAACCAGAAATGAAATGCCCATAAGTTGGAATGTCTATGTCATTAACTGGGCAGACCCATCTCTTGCATGAGAAAACAATACACGTGTGTATGGACACATGAACAATAATTTTAATAAAAAGTGAAGGAATAGCAAGGCCATACCATGCTGTCTGGGTCTGGTATGAATTGCCCATATGAGCTTACTTACTTTGTCCAATTGAGAAACTGAGCTCTCCTCTTCTTCTATGGTGTGTGTATGTGGCGTTTTGCTGGTCAAACCCAGCAGCAGCATCATCCGTGAACAAACTCCAACATGGGACCCTCCTTCCCATGTGATCTGTGTTTTTTGGAGCATGTGACCTTACTTCACGCTTGATGGTATTGGTTACCTAACATTTTTAATTACTCTCTTTCCCCTAGTTTCAATGTACCTGCAACAACAATGCCCAATTTGCCCCATCTCTCGCCTCACCAATTTGTATCTATAACACATATTATTATATAGTTCAACTTCTAGGATCGGAGCTCCTTGAGATACCTGCTGGTGGTAAGCTAATTTCCTGGAAGGTCCCAAATTTCATATGATAATGGAAGTGATTATTTAACATTTGTGAATGTATACCAAACAAGGATTTGATGATCACCCACAAATCTCATAGAAGCAAAGAGAAAATTCACTTACATAACAAGGGAAATATTGGTGAGCATGCATGATTTATTTTTTATGATGGTATATATTGACAACCTGTGTTGAAATTCCAATCTAAATGAATTGGCATTCCAATCTAAATGAATTGGCACGTTGATAGCTTTATATACATTGTTGAGCCCTTATCAGACAGTTATAGTTTTTAGATTAAGTGATTTCTAGCATGATATTAGAATTTTAGTTTTACAAGAGGTCTTAGGTTCAAGTCTGGTTATTAGTATTTAAATATTTTTTATTTATATAATTAATATTTTTCTTTTTCTACATTATGAGGCTGTACATAAAGTAGAATGTTAATAGTTTAATATGCATTATTGAACTCTTATACGAAAGTTATAACTTTTAAGTTAAATAGTTTTTAACAGTAAAAACTGAAATGGACCCATTATAGAATTAATTGTATATGTTTTACTTTTTATCTGATTTTGTCAATTTGTACTGAAACAAGGATTGGTTGTCTAGTGACCATACTTTAGATAAGATAGCTTATCAACTCTTCCTATGTTTTATCCGATTAAATTAATTTTTTCTTAATTTTGGATTTGACAGGCCTTTTTAAATAATTGAATTGATATATTGTTGGTATTAGAAAAAGGCTAATTAAGCCTGAGCTATTCTTTCTTTTTTCCTTGGGGAGCCTACTACCACTTGGATGAATAAAACAAAGGAGGGTCCATTGCAACAGAATTCTCTTCACAATTATAGGACACTGCCTTTGATGTCTTTACCTGATGTGCATATATAATGAAATTCATTTGAGCTTTTGTTGGCTTATGATTGAAAAGTACTATCAACATTAAAAAAATTAAATCAAATCAAACCAAACATCTCTTCTTCTCGAGAAAATATGAAGGAGATAAAGGAGGTAGGACAGCAAAATTAGTAGGTTGATAACAATATGCTATATTTTTCATTTTTATGTAGATGTTGAAGCTAATTTAATAGTAAATATTCTACTCTTAGAGCACCATTAATCTTAGAACACCACCTGTTTTTAAGCACACAACGCATATTATATGTATTGGATGGATGCTCTCAGTTAGATACCTGATGGCTGATGCGCGATAGTATTTAATAGACTGTGTGCTGAAAATGGGTGTGAGTAACCCACCTCCTACTTTTTAAAAACTGATAGGATATTTTCGCAGGATTTATAACAGAAATACAGGACCTACTACATCTAGTTATTATGTGTTAATAGTGTACACAGATTAATTCGAGGTAAAATCATTTTCATTGTATCATTAAACTGAACATGATCCCCAAACTATTTAATCAACATAACATTCGTTCATAGTCTGTTCATCGCAATCTAGGACTAATTCCTCAGATTTAATTAATGTGATCAAAACTGAAACTAAACATCAGCAATACATGCATTGCCAAATGATCTTCAGTTCCTTAAAACAGAGTACTTTATTTTTTTGCAAAATAAAAAATAATATATTTCTTTGTTATCATCAAATCAAGGTACATGGTTCGATCCCCAGCAGGCCGCATCAAATCAAAGAAAAAATATTTTTCTTTAAAAGATTATATTATAGAAGTAATCCAACGATCCTGATCTCGCCAAGTCATATTTTTTAAAAGATTAGCAGGAACCCAACGTTCCTCGTTTCGCCACGTCAACTTCTTTAGCAAACTATCGTAAAACATGTTGTTCATTCGTCCCAAAAAGATCAAAGCTGCGCAATCTTTAACTCTTCTGTAGTGACAAAAAAATCCATCCATGGAGATCACAGAAGAAGATCATCATCAGAAACCACACATCGCAATCCTCCCAGCCCCCGGCATGGGCCACGTAATCCCCCATCTAGAATTCGCCAAACGCCTTGTCGCCCTCCACGGCTTCCGCGTCACCTTCCTCGTCCTCACCACCCACTCCTCCGCCGCCCAATCCCACTTCCTCCTCCGCCACTCCACCATCTCCTCTCTCCGTATCATCTTCCTCCCCACCCGACCCATCTCTCATCTCATCACTCCCCAGACCCAAATCCAAACCCGCATCTCCATCATCATCCGCGAATCCCTCTCTGACATCCAATCCATCCTCGCCGGCGCCGCCACCCTTGGCCGCCCGATCGCCCTCGTCGTCGACTTCTTCGCCACCGACGCCTTCTCCGTCGCCGACAACCTCCGCATCCCCAAATACATCTTCTTCACCTCCCCCGCCACCGAGGTCGCCTTCATGATGTACCTCCCCACTTTCGACCGCGAGATTTCCGGCGAGTTCGTCAACCTCTCCGACCCGCTCTGCGTACCCGGCTGCAACCCGACCCGAATCCAAGACCTGGTCGACCCGGTTCGGAACCGGAAGGCGGATGGCTACAAGTGGTTCCTGCACCACGCTAGCCGGTTCCCGATCGCTGACGGGATTATAATCAACACGTGCGAGGATCTGGAGCGTATTGCCATTACGGCTTTGCGAGAGAACGAGATCCTGCGGAGGATACCCACTCCGCGTGTCTATCCTGTGGGACCGCTGATTAATACTGATGCGGGTGGGCCCGTGATTGAGAACCAGTGGTGGAGAACATGGTTTGACCAGCAGCCGCCGGAGTCGGTTATTTATGTGTCTTTCGGGAGCGGGGGAACGATGGGAGCTGAGCAGATCACCGAGTTGGCGTACGGGTTGGAACTGAGTCGGCAGCGATTCATCTGGGTCGTGAGGAGGCCGTTTGAAGCGGACGCGTCGGGGACTTATTTCGACGTCGGCGGCGAGGAGAACGTGCCCGGAGATTACTTGCCGGAGGGGTTTCTGCAAAGGATAGAAGGGGTTGGGATTGTGATTCCGTCGTGGGCTCCACAGATTGAGATTTTGAGGCACAGATCGACGGGTGGGTTTTTATCTCATTGTGGGTGGAACTCGACGCTAGAGAGCGTCGTTCATGGTGTACCGATGATCGCGTGGCCGCTTTATGCGGAGCAGAAGTTGAACGCGACGCTGTTGGTGGAGGAAGTGGGAGTGGCGGTAAGGGTTGGTGGTGAGAGAGAGGAAGGAGAAGTGGGAGTGGTGGGAAGAGAGGAGATAGAGAGAGCAGTGAGATTGGTGATGGAGGGAGAAGAAGGGAAGGTTATTAGAGGAAAGGTGAAGGAAGTGAAAGAAAGGGTGTTAAGAGCAAGGGATGAAGGCGGTGGGTCTTCTTTTAGTTCGCTCTGTGAAGTTGCAAATGAGAGGAAAGCTTATACTGCTGCTGCTGCTGCTGCTGCTGCTAATAACTAGTAGCAGTAAGGGAGGAAAATAGTATATGTAAGTTATTGCTAATTACTCTTAATGCTGGTGAAACATTATTTATAAAATTTTATAATCGACATCATATGCCTGTGCAACATATACGAGTATATACAGTACGCAAGATTTAAAAAAAGCAAAAAGAAAAAGAATAAGATTAATTGATCATATTAGCGTCAGATCATTTACAAATCTCCAACGACTAGCAAAAGATGTGGCCAAAATTTACAAGTAATAATCTTTATTAGTAGCATATTGAGATCATTCAAGTGCTAATTAATTAATTAACTAGCATTTCTTATATAAATTCAAGTAAAGGAATTTGATATTGTTCTTCAAGTTGGAGATACTTATATAAACCAGCAAGAAATTCAGAGTAACATTCAAGCGAGCATGGTGCAGTAAATACAAGTCTACCAAAGATGTTTTCTCCTATTGTTTTCTTTTTTTAACGATTTAAAAACTAAAAATAGTTTTTGGCTTAAAAACCAAATACAGCCTAAAAAATTCTATAAAATAATAAGTTGGGAATTTTTTCAAACTTGCTTTTAGCTCCTCGTATAAGTTCATTATTATTATCAACTACATACTATATATAAACACATTATTCATGGCTGGAAAAAAGAAAAAAGAAAAAATTGCAACAATTAAAAAGAAAAAAAAAATTTATGACGTATGCCCTTTAAAATTTGTGCACTTGATTACTTTGAATCTTGTTTGTTTCAGAAGATCAGATCTGCCCGCTTCATCTGCAAAACAAGACCGTCAAGATCATCTATAGAGACAGCTTCATTATCAAAGCTTAATGGCTATGAGATCATAGTTCAAACAACCCGACTCACTTATCCATACAATAATAACAAATAACAATAAATGAATAAAACATTAGCTAGCAGAAAAGAAACGGTCATTTCTGATCTTGCACAAGATCTACATGACATGCTTCCAAATAGCAATTCACCTTTTCAGTTGTTTTCAAGTTCTCATTTAACCATGCAGTTCTTTATTGACACGATAAACATCCTGATAAATACTATAAAGTAAATGCATATCATTGTATATCCCTCCCAACAAATGCCAAGGAGCCACTGAGACTGCATGCTAACTGATAGAAATAGGTTCAGTTGCTTTCTTCAGCCATTCCATTTCGACATCATCCAAATAGGGTGCCAAAATTTCTCTGCATTCAGAATGGTATGTGTTCAGCCACTCCATCTCATCAGGTGCTAACAGGCTGAGGTCCATTAATTTTTTCTGGTAAGGTGCCTGCAGAAGAAATAGCCCACAAATTAGAAAAGTTGAATTGCTTTAGAGGAATAAACCAGACGTGCGTCAAGAACAAAGTCCATGACAATATCAAGGCTACGGGTCATGGCAATAAGAAAAGGCTAATAGGTGCACATTGAATACTTGCTTGACCCTGGTGCAACATCAAGTTATTTTTTTTTTTTTTAAGCTATGATTTTCTTCTACCAGCTTTAGAGAAATGGATTGGGTCAATACCTCTCAATGAGGGGCAAAAATGGCTCATTCAACTGAACTAAGATAACCAGTTGGGTAAGGTTTGTTCATCCTCTTAAAGACAATAATAATTAAAATATTCAAGAAGCAGGATGTGAGTATTGAATAAACGGCTTACCCATGTAATATGCTCGAAGGATAAGTAACCCTTGTCACCGAAATTGAATTTTGTGTTGGCATCCTTGACTATAAGCACATTCTCCAGTCTAATACCAAAGTTCCCATCTTCATAGTAACCGGGCTCTGAACACCATCAGAACAGTATTTCTTAGCATTTCAAGGAAATATTAGAAATAAAATATCATTTTAAGATATTTCATAAGTACAGCAAAGAATAGGCTAAACCTAGTTCAGGCTTCAGACAACCATTTGCAATATCAATTAGATATAGAAATGGATTTGTTTCAGATGACATAGCTTTTCTTCTGAAGAGAGATGAAACAACAGGAGACATCTGATTATGATATAGAACATAAAATAGAAGATGAATATGTCTAAATAACTCAATTTGATAGTTAACTCAGCTTAAGTGAGAACAAGTCAGCTGAAGTGGTTTGTCTATGTCAGATATACAAAGAACTGCACACAGATGGAGTGAAATGGCAAAGTTCAAGTTAAAAACACTAAAATTCACCTAGGATTGCAATAGTGAGGAACGACATTAGTAGCTATACTCTAGAAAAGAAAGATGAAATTAGAAGAATGGAATGACAGAACATGATTGTAAAGCCTGATAACAGTTGGTTGGAACAAGATTACAAGGCATTATGTTGATTTTGATGTTTCCTATTTCATACTAAAAGCATAGAAAACTTCAAGGGTATGAGATCCAACAACTGTAACATCCTAGTAATGAAGAGATAAAACTAACCATCTGTAACTGTCATTGATGCTTGTAGTGCCACATTTCGAGCATGCGGTCGGAAACTAATTAAATGAGGACCTGTAATACATTAAGTGAAAAAAAAAATAAAAAATCAATCAGATAATAAACGCAAAAGTAGAAATAAATGTGACTCATGTATTTCTTTTATTTGAAGAGTGGGTTTTGACGCAACGGTTGAGGTTGTTCCATTATGACCTAGAGGTTCCAAGTTCAAACCTGGAAACAGCCTTTCCAATGTTTAGGACTGAAGGCTGCATTCCATATCCCTTTCTTAGACCCCACAATGGTGGGAGCCTTGGGCACTGTTTATGGACTCCCCAAAAGAATTATTTTATTTGTTTGGTTATCAAAGTTTTGATGCTTGAGAAGAAGCATGAAGCATCAAGGTTAAAGTAAGTTGAACTCGATGCTTTACTTGCGATCTTGAACCATGTTAGATTGTCCACAGGCCCTGATAGACTTACTTGGTCCCTTCACCACTTGGGCCACTTCACCTGTAAATCTTTTTTCCATTTCCTTATCAATGACCCCTCCTTTCCCTCATTCCCTTTGAGCTCTTCTCTTTGGAATGCTCATGTTCCATCTAAGATTAAAATGTTTAGGTGGATTATGACCCACAAGAAGCTGAACATGGGTGATGAGCTTCAAAGACGTCTCCCATTTATCTCGTCGATTCCTCACTGTTGCTCTTTGTGTTTCAATAGTGCAGATGACATCAGTCACCTTTTCTTCAGATGTTCCAATTCAGTGAGTCTGTGGAGGGAGTGGCAAGCAAGAATAGGAGGGAATTTTTCTGTTCCAGCCTCTTTGGATGATTGTTTGACAGTGTGTCAAATCCAAGGCCGACGGGGTAATCAAGGTAAGATCATGCGGTCCGCAAATCTTGCAACTCTTTGGACAACTTGGATGGAACGTAACCATCGAATCTTTGATGGCGTGTCTAGGAACGTGGATGTATTGTGGAATGACACTGTCCTTTTGGCTAGTTCTTGGATTGTGGCATTCAAAATCGATCAAGGGTTCTCTATTAACCAGTGGAACAAAATTGGGGGGAATGCTTGCTTTAGTTAAAGCTGTTTTATGATTGGGGGCATTAGGACTGTGTTTTCTCTCTAGCATTATGTTTTGCTTGGTGCAGCTCTGGTGCTCTGTTCTTTTGTTACTTTTGCTGCTTTGATTAATATAATGCTGTTTGTTTACTCTCAAAAAAAAAAAAAAAAAAGTAAAAAATGTGCAGACCTTCATGAACATTCAAGTAAGACCCAATTCCATGACCAGTACCATGTCGATAATCAAGACCCATATTCCACAATGGAACTCGAGCAAGAATGTCGAGAGCATGTCCTGCCACAAAGCCATTTTCAGTTTAAAGGATCCCTTTAAAGGAAACCACAAAGCAAATTTTATAAATTCCATGCGAAGTAACTAACTACAGAAAAGCTCTTTCAGATGTTCATTTTAATTCTTAACCCTCATTCTTTCAACACCATATTTTTAGGCATCCTATCATTAATCAAAATCAGGTCAAGAGAAAATGAAAGCACAGCAAATTTACAGTAATAATATACCATTTGTTCCATTAGGAAATCTGGCAGTATCCAAAGCAATGTGTCCTTTGAGAACCTAATTTCCACCATTCAAATTGAAAAATATCAGTTACCAAGTGTGAAAGCTAGTTAACCAAATACATGACAATAATAAAATTGTATGCTACTAGGATGATATGCAAAAAAAAAGCTTGCAGGAATGGATGTGACTATGAAAGAGAAAGGCCATGCATTCCGTGGCTATCCAGATCCAAATGCAAAACCACTCAGTACAATAGGCAGGAGAAAGAAAACTATGTAGGGCAACCACTTCTGGTCAGGATCAAACTGGAACATACATTACAGATTAAACAAAATTATATTTTGCAAGGGCACCAAGGCAGTCCACTTACCGCTGTATAGCATGCTCTCTCAAGTGCTGAAGGCTTGCCAAAATGAACAGTCCGTGTTATATCGGTGGTTCCATCTTGATACTTCAAAATCAACATATTAGTTTTAGCATGCAATCAACAGAAATTCAGAAAAGAAGCACAACTATGATCTAAGACTTTTAAAAAGGATGCTGTTGCAAAATTAACAGTCTCAAGGTCTCTGAGTTTTTTGCAAAACCACAGCCTACTTAAGATTGCCTACGAACCTGTGCTCCTGAATCAAAAAGATAGATGCTATCTGCATCGAGCTCGGAACATGTTGATGACTCAGGTTGATAATGGATAACTGCTGCGTTAGGGCCAACAGAAGAAATTGTAGGAAAGCTTAATCCTTTAAAATGCTGCAAAAAAGACAGTATAGTACATAGACAAAGTTTGCCTCAATAATAATAATAATAATAACAACAACAATAATAGCAAGATGTTAGCCAATTTTATGAATTATAGACATGCACAATCACAGAATTAGATATTATAGAATTTCACAATCACAGAACAGAAGATTCTAGGTATCCAAGGTCCATGGGAGTCCCACTATCCTTGTGGGGATGTCCTAGCACACAGCACCAACCAAATGCATCAATGTCTTCTCTTCTCATTTCCAATCACAACATACACATATATTATTATTATTATTATTATTATTATTATTATTATTATTATTATTATTATATGTGTTCTTTAACTAAAAATCTAAGTACCTCTAGGACATGGCATCTTCAAAAATAGAAGCAAAGAGAATGAGAAAATGTCTTGGAGAATTTGACGAAAAGGCAAACCCTGCTGGTTCCACACACAACACCTTCACTAATCCCATTTTTTAACATCAAGACCTCTAGGAAATGGCATCTTCAAAAATAGAAGCAAATAGAATGAGAAAATTTCTTGGAGAATTTGATGGAAAGGCAAACCCTGCTGGTTTCACACACAACACCTTCACTAATCCCAAAGCATAACAGTGAGCTAAATTGAAGGAGCTCAATCGAGAGAGAGAGAGAGCACATGCATGCAAGTCTTGTCCTTAAAAAGTTCTCTGTTATAAAATCAATAAAGGAATCAAAATAGTTAGCAACCTATCAAAGGAAAATCTTCACATAATGGGGATGTTTTGCATGTGTAAAATAATTGTTTATGAAAATATCACTACTTTTGATTACAGAAGACATAAGTAATTGGATGTTTAAAATGGAAACTGAACTATCACAAAACACTCAACTCAACTCAACTCAACTTAACAAAGCCTTTTTCCAACTACATGGGCTTGGCTACATAAATCCCTTCCTCAACTCCACACTACCAAACCAAGGGCTAATTCAACATTATATTATTCAAAACAACAGACAGGTGAAAGTCTGAAATCAATACATTTCACGGTTTACACTCTAGAAACTGCATGAAATTACTCAATACAGTTTTTAAACACATGGGAATACTGGAAGTCAAAGAATAATAAAAAACACACCTCTTTCGATTCTCGGAAACGCTCTAACTTGTCACTTACAGAAACCTCAGTTAGTCTCATGGTTTCCCTGCCATAAACATAAAATAATTTACTCATCAAAATATGTAACACAAATTTCACCCCTTAGGATTATAGCACAAAGAAAAAAAAAAGGAAATGCTGCCATAGAGACAATGAACATATTTACTGCCTACAATCTATCTATATCACAGTCAATCTAACATTTGAAATGGTAGACATTTGTACTACAAGTCAGTCTGTGACAATTTTGTCAAAGCAATAATAAAAATCAAATAATTTGGTTGGATAATGATGAAATCTAGAACCAATATACTGCATTTCAAAATTCCAGTAGATTCTTAAACAATTTATCAGCAACTTCCTGCATTTGACTTCAAGATTATCAATGCTAGGGTGGAACTGGCGAATCAATGCAAGAGTAGCCTTCAAGCTTTTCAAATTAGCATATGCTTCAAATTATGACAAAAAAAAAAAAAAAACAATTGAAGCTCACAAGTATGAGTAGGGTGTCAAGAAAAGCCTTAGTTGAGTTGAGTTGAGAAGTATGAGTAAAGTGTAACCTTTGGCAGTCAAAAATTCAAAGGATGGAGGTCAAAGAAGAAATTGCTTAGGAGTTCAACAAACATAAGCATTAATAATAATATGAAGACCATGGTCCAAACCCATGGATGTTGTAACCAAATTTTTTATGCAAAATGCTAAAGCGACACCTATTTTGTACATCCAAAGGGTACATCATCATTAATGCATCATTGGATTGCATCGAATCATGTACCAACACATGATTCAAGGCAATCCAATAGTTTATAAAAATGATGTACACTTTGAACATATACAAAATGGGTGTCAATGTAGCATTACTCATTTTTTATATAAAGTGGTGAAACGCAGCATCTGCCAATTCATGTACATTCCCTGCCGTTAGCAAGTTTTCCAGACAGTTTGGAATCACAAAGAAGTGAGAGTTAGGTTCAGAACTTAAAGAGAACTCAGAACCTCCAATGAAAAGTCTGTAAGACATAAGCCTTCTTGGCATACTGGCAAGGTGATGCAAATTAATTTTCTTTTGGACCATAGTTTGGTGCAATGTTAAAAGTCATGTGTTGAAATGTTGATAATTGTGAGAACGCACTTCTGTTTCTGCTAAAAAAATAAAAATAAGTGTGAAAATGCAGGTTTTAGTCTAGGATGGCCACTTCACACCAAAAGTTGAAGTTATGAACATACCGAATTGAGCTTCTACCAGTGTTCCACATTGTACTGAGATCAACACTAGGTAATGACCTTTTTCTTTTTCTAAATTGCCAAAATGCCGGCACTAGGGTTGCATTTATGGAAACAAATCTATTAGAAGCGTTTAAATGAATAGAAAGGCCTGTAAAATCATTAAACTATTTCATGATATGGCAATAAAACTCGCAAACCATAATGACCACCGTAGAACCTTTATCGTGTTAGAATCATGACTTACACTTCATATTTGAATTTGCATTATTGCATATTTCTACTCCCATACACAGGGACCTTAAAGCTAAATTTACCACATATATTAAATAGATATATAAACTTACAAAAGTTTTGTTTTATGTGTTCCCTCTGGCTCTAAGAAGTAACCAGATGCACCATAAATCTCTTGCATCTGCAAAATCAAAGAAGTTTAGGCTACAGGTTCAAGGAAAGACAAAATCAACAATGAGAAAGTCTTTGCATATCTTGAAAACTTCATCAAAGAACAGTGAATGATGAGCTTTCATTTTGTACATAAGACACTACAGGTTTGTAAAACAAAGGAGGATACAAACCAGGCTCTGTTTCAAAAAGATGTAAGCAAAAGACGGGTAGAAGGAAAATATCTCCTCAAACTACTTCAAAAGCGCAGAGTAGTGAAGTATGGTAGCTCATGTGGGAAGAATTACATACAAGCAAATTATGCAGGTACAGCTCGCAAGGATTATGGGCATTGTTAAAAACAGGTGGTTGTAATTTAAAGAGCAGTGATGCTCATTAAATGTAGAATTTAACTGGAAGACAATGAAAAAAAATGCAAATGCAGCTACTTTATAATATGAAAAACAGCAATTATAAAAAAAAAAAGTATCAAGGGATCAAAGTTCAAGTCTCTTCGATAAATACATCAGTATTCCCAAGTGCCCATATCTATGTTCATCCCAAAAAGAAAAAGGAAAGAAAAATGGAGTGAGAGAAGAAAATATGCAGTTTACAACATTTAATTACAACTGCCTACCTGCTTATCCAGCCAGACAAGATATTGCACAACAGCTGCACCATCCCGAATATGTGCCCTTCTTAGACCATCTAACTCAACGGGGTTCTACAGTTGGAAAAGAATAGTTCAGTGGGAAATCATTTTTGAAGTGGCTAACAATATAAAATTAATTTTGAAAAACAATTGGCTTTAAATGGTGGAGTGTGTGTGTGTCTGTGTGTATACACACCACCATTTTCTTTTGCTTCAAGTTGGAAATCTAGAAGTTAATGACTTGAATAAGGATCAGTATGCTCTAGTTTTCAGGTCTAGTGATTGACATTATTAAGAGAACATACAGAGGTGAAAAGAGAAAAAACAAAAAAAAAAAACAATATTTCTACGAGTTATTACCCAATTATATGTAGAGTCTGACAAAAGAATGATACAATAGGTCACAAGAATAATTATCAAAAAAACAGAGAAGTATATTGAAAGACCATGGCAAATCATGCACAGTGCATTTTCAGTTTGTCAGTCAAGCACAAATAGAAAAAAACAACAACAAAGTTGAAGGATGTCCTTTTTCTCAGTTAATTAATTGGGCAATACTTCAAAAGATCCTACAAGAGGAAAATATTAATCAAGATTCAAGATTATGACAATCACTTTAATGAAATGGAAGCTTTTTAAGTAACCTGATATTGTTATAGGCTATAGCCTATAGGAAGATTCAGCATTTATGTAGGCAAGAAAACAAGTTTCACGCAAGCTATACCAGCCCTACCCTGCTCATTATATGAAATAATTTTTCTACTGGTTTCAGAAACTAACATCTCTCCAAAGTCCAAACAACACATACAACACAAAGAAGCTGGCTAACCAAAAGGCTTAGTGGATAAAAGGTATATTTCAATATCATTTAGACCCTGTCAGTGACTCAGGAGTCAGAGCTAAAGATCGAGTTGTCAAAGTAAAACTAGGAAGTTGCTTCCCAATTAACAAAGAAGTTACTGACAAAAATAGTGTTACAATTGCTATTCCAAAGCTTGTATGAGGCAATCTTAATTTATAACATGTAGCAGATAAACTTTATCAGTTTTTAACTTACTATATAATTGTTAGTTGTACTTGTTTCCTCTCAAATAAATAAATACATATATACATATATATTATACAATTGCACCGTACCTTCAGAGCTTTTGCAAGGGCCAAAGGTGACTGCTGCAGCAGAGCTTGACCAGAGTTAAATTTAGAATAGAGAGCATAGCAGCATGAAGCAGGGTCAACCCAGATGAGATCATGGGGATTTTCTCCTGCCTGATACTCTATATTTTCACTCAAATCGGTCTCAGTAGAACTACATTTCTCATCTCTAAAAGATTCAGCTTGAGTTCCTTTGATTGCAGATCTCAGCCGACCAGACGTGAGCAAAACAACATCTGAGCTTACAGCACCATAATCACGGACTTCGATTCCATTCTCCTTCATGTGAGAATGTACCTGGGTATGAAAATGTCTTGGGTAAGTGTAAATAAAAAGGATATAACAATGTGACAATTGTTCGTTGACACAAGACAAAAAAAGACATTAATAGTGAAAAGATCTTGGATCCATGATATCCAATTCTAATATCAGCTTTGAAGATGCCAACTATTAGCCTGCAGCATTGATACCTAGATATATGTTTACAAAACTTTTCTCACCAATTAGTTATCTTGCTCTTCTTAAAGCAGGGTTAATCAATGATGACAACAGAAATACTGAAGGGGCTACGCAGCTCACTTGAAGTTTGCTTATGTCGTTCCCTTCACCAAAGAGTTAATGGTCTAGTCAAAGAAACGTTTAATCACTATAAACTTCAAAAATATGGAATTTCACCTGGCTGACCTGGCAAAATTTATAGATCTTGACACCACAGACCTGGGTTTAAGGTCACCTTCAACTATCTGTTACGAAATCTCCCAAACGAACTCAAATGGGGAAGCCCAAAGATCAATTGAAGGTTGCAGGTGCCACAGTTTGGTAATGCATGTGCTGTCTGTCGTAAGGTACACTGAGAATGCTACTAATCCTACTAAGTTTCTTTCTCCCACCTTCTAAATTTTTTTTTCTTAAAAAATTTAATATCAGAGTTATACTACAAAACCAAATCTGCAGATGTCAGCTTTTCAGACTTTCCAAAGCACCATTTCAGATATCTTGTACCAGTTCCAAGTGAGACAGCATGATACATGTCCAGTCTTGTCTTAATAGATTGACTAAAAAAGTACGTTTAAAGTGACCATATGTCAACGATTTTCTGCCAATGCCATTTAAGTTTCTTCACAACCAATTGGAACTCCAGATCATATTCTAGAAAATGAGAACTGTGCAGAAACACTTCAAACTTCTACCCACACATGCACACTAGAGAAACTACTAAGAAATCAGTATGATCGATACTCTAAAGAAGAAATGAGACGGAAATTAAAAATATTGGACTAAATTGTCAGCATGCATGTTTCCATAAGTCAGGTAAGTAAAAACTCTTCCATTCACTTTAAGAAGGTGAAAGCACTATGAGAACATTGATTTTCCCTTTGGAGTAGTAAATTGGGATAAGACCACAACACTATCCAACAAGCAATATGGCATAAATTTTCAAGTCAAGACTCTCATAAAAAAGAGCTAGAATTACACATCCCAACAATACATGCTTTCTCGTCAAAAGAAAACAATAATACTAGAAGTCTTAGGATTTCTTGAAAAACTGACCTCAGCGGAAATCTTTTTCGAGTCCACATAAAAGAAAGCAGAGTCTGGTGTAACAATAGCAAATGCATGTACAACAGGACAATAAGAAACATCATTTCCTCGAACATTATACAACCAAGCAACCTGCACAGGTAACAATCAAATATAAATAAGCCAAAAAAAAACGTGAATAGGATGCTTCCAAAAAGATCTTCCAAACTCAATGATTTGAGAGGTCAAGCATGGAATATAGCTAGGGGATGATAAAAATACCTCGTCGAGAGCCGTAAAAATGATACCAAAAGCTTTCTCCTGAATAAGCTTCTCCCTTAGGGTCTTAAACTTTGTTGCAACTGAATGACCCGCAAATTCTAATGGTTGTACGATAACAGGGTTAATTTCTGGTGGTGGTCGGTTTTTCCAAACCTCATCCACCAAGTTTCTGGATAATTGAATTAGTCTTTGTTGCTTCTTCGCAAAAGCGTGTTCCCATCTTTGTGCAGTATCTATGGATGCACACCAAGGATCGACCGCGATAGTAGCATCGGCCGGCAGATTCTAATAGAAACATGACAGCCAACATGCAAAACTAAAATTTATATAAAAAGAATGGCGAAGAAGAATAATTGCACAGGAGCCAAACTAAAAGCAGCAAGTTCCAACAATGAACCTAAATCTTTGCAAGTCTTGCATAGGTTAAATAGTTTTTTTTTTTTTTTTCCTCCAGTATCAAGTGACCCCACTTGTAGAAAATGCAGTAAATGCATAAACAAAAAATAAATAAATATATGTAATTTCAGTGCTTAAATAATTTTTAAATATCTTTTTCCTGAAATCATCCACATAAAAAGTCACAAAAAAAATCTCAAAATAATTCCACAAGATATTTTGAACAAGGATCTTGTACACATCCTACTTCTTATAATAGTGAGTTTAATATCACTCGCCAGCTTGCATACATGAAATATTAAAAGCAGATAACTAGAGCACATTGCTTGATGATAGAAATATAAGTAAATAGCTTACAATTATGTCTTATCTAAAGATCCTAAACTAGCCATTTGATGTACCGTCTAAATCCTTGCCATTCTAAAGTTAAATGGTGTATAATTTGAAATAATTTCCACATTCTACAATTAATACATTTGAATCCAGAAATACATAGCCATTCATCTTGAAATTAACTCCCAAAGTTTATGGTTCAATAGTGGCTCACCTCAGATATCCACATCTCCACTGCTGGATCTTCTCCAATGCGCATGAGCTTCCATCGCTCACTCAATTGTTGAGTTGCCTGCAAGAAATACCGCCCATCGGTCCAGAGACGTGCTTCACTCATCGTTATAAGAGCCAAACCTGGGAGAAAAGTTCAAGGGTATAAATTATAATGTATTTTCCAGGTGTCCCGAGAAGAATTTGAAATTGGATGATAAAGGAGAGAGTCAACATAAGCTTAAAGTTTGAAAGATTAGTACGCAGACATGTTGTGCACTCCTATGGTACATCGAGAGAAAGATATAAAGTTACAACCAATTAAGTAAAAACTATGTGGCAACGACGCAGAAGATGTTCTACTATGGCAGTGAAATATTGAAATTTCATTCTGCAAGTCTAACAAACTGCTCCTTGCAAAATATCTGTCTTTTCATAATGTCTTGTTAGACTAAGTCCTAAACATGGGTGTTCTCAAGCATAGAGTAGAACCTTGTCCTAGTAAATCATTCAATGCATTCTTGAAGTTTTGAATTCAACAAAAAGAATGAAACACATTCATGAGGTTGGCAGAAATTGCTTTTCATGAAAAAAATTAATAATAATAATAATAATAAACAGAAAAAAGGTAGCTTAACCATTTCCCTGCGGATATTCTCAATCTCTTAGCACCACCTAGATGTAGCATGAACCAAAGATACTCCATTGGAATACAACAATATTGGTCTTGAAAGATGTATCTAATTACATGTATCTAGCAGATTCTTCATTTAGTGAACATAAGAGGTGCTTTTGGTTTTAGTCCTGCAAACTGATGTGATTAAGCATCATGAATGATTAATAAGCAATTTAATTAACAGGGAAGCTTCTTTTTTAAGCAACAAAGTTATATATATAATTAAGTGCATAATCTGGCCCAAAAAAATGTAAGTGTGTAAAATTATTCTTTTGAGAATCTAAATTTCCTCATTATGGTTTTGATTGTTGGAATTTAATATCTATTACTTGCAATGAAACCGTGCATCACCTTTCTGTGTGAAGGAAAAATACCTCAAAACGGAGTCTATCTGGACCTTACCTATCTTGAAGGACTGTTCCTAGATCTGGAGGAAAGTTTATAAATATAAACACCTTGCAGAAAGTCAGATTTTGCACCAGATTGGAAACAGCAAAGCTACAAGACTATGGCTTTATCCTTGGCATCCCTCGGGAATTCTTGTTCTGGCTTTTAGTTAAATATGGGCATATGTATGGGTTCTGTTTATGATTTGGATGTAAGAAGTAAGAACCTCTCACTTTATGGCTTTCATACTTCCACAACTTGGTGAGGAAAATTTGACTTGTTTAAAGACGAGACTCATGGTTTAGTTGTTCAAACCCAATTATCTTGTGCCTTGAGATTTGTTCAGGTTTTGTGATCGATTTCGGGACACTGGTTATGGTATACATGTACTATATGGAATTTTGTGCAGGTTGTGTGTGTGTTAGGATTACTAGTACTTGGAATTTGAGTGCTAGCCCAGACAACTTGCCTCTTGGTAGTTATGGGAGGTGGGGTCGCCTCATTTTGGGGTGTTATTTTGAGAGATTTTTCTGGTTTCCTAGAGGAGGTGAATGAGGTGAAAACCTTGTTGCGGCCAATATGAAAAAGCCTAGACGACCGATCCTCCAGGTTATGCTTATCTTGAGATTCCTCTTGCTTCTGCTGTCCTTTTAGTCAAGAGTGATGTTCCAATGCCTTGGAATTTCAGAGCAGTGGTCACAGACCTAAAAGATTCTCTGTCTAAGTTGACTGGTTGGTCTTTTGCAGTAATGGATAGAGATGCAAACATGGCTGCTTATGCTTGTTCTCACCTTAAAGTGATCGACCCCTTACTTGTCTTAGATTTTGCTATTTTGCTATATTGCCTTTATCTATTTCTGTTGTTGTTTCTACGGAGGCTGGTTCTTCCTGCCTTTAGTTTGTTTTCTTTGGTTGGTTCTTGATAAATTCTTTTACCTTAAAAAAAAAATCATCAATTATAGCCTTGATGTGCTATGCTTAACATTGCTAGATTGCAGGTTCTCACTCACATATCTTAAAGTTAAATTTCAAATATTCAAACTTAAAGTTAACAAAATTCATGCTCTACCACCAATTTAATTGACCAATCCATTGTGAATCTTTATGCAGGTGATGCAATGTAGGTGTTTGAAAGCATTAGGGAGAATTAAGAACTTATTTGTTCCTTTGATTCTTAATACTAGGATTATGGTGATTTTTAGTAAGAGCAGTTAGAGTGCTTCCATGCTACCTAAATATGGATTGACTCACTATTAAAAAACTATATAAATGGAACCTAATGATGCCATGTTTTGGCATAGTAACTAAAATGCTCATACCCACCAGTATTATCATAGTTCGAAAAGGAACATCAATGGACCAACATTGTCAAACAAGGGAACTACAAATAATAAAAGAAAATATGTTTAAAATCGAATCTTTTTTCAAAATCAAAACTTGAAATTTCTTGACTTGGATGATGAAAATAACAGGCACTATTGATAAAATAACAATTTCCTAGTTTTATACTTGAATAACTGCTGAATGGCTCAATATTTCAGCAGCTGCTATGATCAATGAAGATGCCCAGAATTGGCATCATTATAAACTACCAGAGCACATTTGGGCCGTTAGAGTATCACTACAAAAGCCAAACTTGCAAAATACTATTCCATGATTGTTTCAAGTTAAATAGATAAAGGAAAACAAGGAACTTTCTGTAGTAGTAACATGGCCCGTACCATTCACTGTAACACTTGACATCATTGTTCCACAAAGCATTGTAATAACAATAGCTTTTGAGAACCTCAGCAATATGATTTCAAAAACAAGTGTAAATTCAAAAGAGCTAACAATAATAATTACACTTACCAGCACTTCCAGTAAATCCAGAAACAAATTCGCGCCTCTTATCCCGCGTAGACACATATTCGCTCTAACACACGGACCAAATAAGTTCAGTATAACATTTCATACAACCAAATTCACTAGCAGCAACGACCGATTACATTCACTGGACCGAAGATAACGAGATACAAACTACCATGAAAGGACATAGTATTTACACAAATGAAATCGAAAACAGGAGATTTTTAGATCTTTAAAGTTTGAATTAAACCGAAATAGTAAATCTGAAGCATGAAATTCAGTACGCATAGGATTTGGAGATTAGAAGGAATAAGAACGAGATTGATCATCACCTGGTGATAATCTTCGGATGGAACGATCAGTGCATCGAGAGGAGGGTTGTGCGAAGCCATTAAAGGCCTCAAATCGTCGAGTGGATCTCCCATCTTTTCCAGCAGATTTGCAGAATTGCAACAAACGATGATGAATCTGCCGCTGCTGCTGCTGCTCTGCTCGAGTGTGTATGTAAAAGGGAAGGCTTTTCAGTTCTGGCTAAAACCCTGGGGTTCCCAATTTCATATTTTCATAGATTGTCTAAAGGATCTCGCACTTCTATGTCACGCATTTAATCGGCGACTCCAAGTCTCCAACTCTGCTATCGAAATTAGATTTCTTTTAAACAAAGCATGGCTAGTTGAAATAATTTTTACCCTTTTTTATTATTATTAGAAAAGAATCACCTTTTCTATGCAGTATACATTAAAGTGTATTAAAGTAGCTTTACTCTTTCAATTTAAAAATTTTTATGTTGAGAGTGAGACAAACTAATAATATTAATGTTGAGAGTGAGACAAACTAATCTTATGTGTTTAACTCACAGTTGATTAAGGTCTAAGACATTTTAGAACTATTATTGACTTCTTTACAACAATTAACATCTTATAGTATGTTTTTGATAGGAGTTGCGGTAGGTATAAACTAATTAATGAGTGCTAAAATAACTCAAGATATATATTGTCATAACATCACTACATCATCAAAGAAAAAAAAGGAAAAAAAAAACTCTCCAATTATCATACGCCACATCAGCACAAATATAATTTTAGGTATAATTTTGGGCATGTAAAGCATTTCTCTTGCTAAGTGATAGGATTTCAATTTATTACTTTAAAGTATGGGTGAAATCGAGTCGGGTCGGGTCGTATTTTTACCCCCTAACCCACCCGACCCGATGAGGTTAGGTGGTAGCGGGTTGGACCCGATACCACTTGACCTAAGGTCGGGTTGGATCTCATTAAATAGCTCAATTTTTTTTAAAGCTTAATAACTACTATTTAAGTTTATATTAATAATAAAATATGTTTGGTTATCATGTATTCAACTTATTAAATTACTATTTAAGTTTTAAAAGATGAGAATTTTTTTTTTTTAGATAACTTATATATATATATAAGAAGTCAAGCTACTCTTAAACTTGACTTATGAAAATAATGAAGAATAGAGAGTTGATGAGTTTTTATAGAGAAGAAGTCTCATTTTTTTCAACAAGCAATATGAGACTAAACTTTTCCCTTTTAGTCTCAAACACGCATCTTATCCTATTTTTCTTACCATCTAACCCAACAACTCAAGAAAAATAATTGAGGGTTATGAACCTTTTTAATCGGAAGTCTTGTATGTAATAATTTTTTAGTATTTTTATTATATATATATAAAATTAATCCGACCAACCCGACATATCAATCACAAAATGGTCGAGTTTGATCGAGTCAGGTCGGGTTGTTTACACCCTTACTTCAAAGCATTGAGGCAAATCATTGAGCTAAAGGTTCAGTGACTACTTGCTTTTGATATTAACAATCTCATGATAAAAATTATACAAAAATTAACATAGTCATCATCTATCATTTTTCCAAATAAAATCCAAAAGGGTATGAAAGGATTTAAATAAATATTATTTTTTCAAAGTGGCTTTCTTTTTTCCCGTGTACCCTCTTTCACAAGGACATTGTAAGGACATTGTCTCGCTGCATTGGTTCCTCCAACTCAGCCATCCATTTAAAAAAGAAAGAAGCTTTGAGATAATGTCTTGATTTAGTTATGTAAATAGAGGTTTTTAAATTATTTGTTTTCTCATTGAAACTAATCTTTAAAAACTGATTTCACTTTCCTAAAAAAAAATAAAAATACACTGATTTCACTTAAGTTCCAAGAATTTTCATTTAGCGTGGATGTCATGTCATTAATTATAATGCACTAATCTTGTACCAGCATTTATACCAATATGCAGATATAATAACACTTTTTCTTTTGAAATGGGTGGGAGTTTTTTATTTTTATTAATCCATACAAATATGATCAATGGAAAATTACATATTTATAACGTGATTCACGGAGGAATCCTAATCCAATCTAATTAATTTGAAGGATAAAACCAACATTAGAAGACTTCTCATATCAAAAGGGAAGGTTATTCCATTATGGTCCAAACTCCGAACCAAATCCCCCAACTCGCTGAACTAGCAGGAATCAACAATCAGCTTGCATGTCACGCCTTTTACTCCGCTTTAATTTTGCTGTTCTGCTACAAACCAAGTAAGGAATTCATCCCTTCCTTCCCTCGATATGCGTTCCTGCTTACGACACCCACCACAAACCCGTACAAATCTTCTGCTCGCTTTCGCACAGGATAACAACGACATACCATACGTGTAGTCTCCGCTTCTTTTATTCGCGGGCACGATCATTTCTAAATTGCATTCGTCTACACGTGGCATATAGATGCACGGATAACGTAGGTGCGACTGACTGACTCTGCAATATCCAAGCTAGTGTGAATTTGGTTAAACCCCGGGGCTACAATTGTAATTACATGATCTTGTTATAAAAGTAGGTGATCTCGGACTACGTTCTTGGCGCCCTGCTTCTTCTTCTTCGTTGCTTTGTGAAATCGACTCCGTAGCTGCGGAAGCTGAATCTTACTTCTGCAATGGAATCTCAACGGAAAGATTTCTTGGTGCCGATCGGGAACGGGGAGAAAGAGATCTCGGAGCGCGTGGAGAATTACTTGAAGAAGAGAGACGGCGTTGACAAGCTGCTCAAGATCGCGCGATACGCTACCAAGATCATTATCGCTTCGTCGATTATACAAGAGAACCAACCGCTAATTGGTAAACTAAAGAGTTTCGAATCGAGTATCGGAACAAGCCGGAAGGCTTTGAAATTAGGGAAGTTCATTCAGGACGTGAACGCTTTGAAAAAACTGAAGTTTGATTCCAAGGACGCTATACTTCCGGCAATCGCGTATGGAGGCGAGGGTGTGTATTTCTTCACGGAGCAGTTCGTGTGGTTGTCGAAATCTGGTTTGATTGATTCTAGGCATTCATCGAGGTTGCAAAAGATCAGTGCTTACGCGGAACTTATAGGGTATGTTGGGAGTATTTCTTTGAAAGTTATGGAGTTGCAGCAGATGGTTAAGGATAAAGATGAATTGAGGTTGAAAATTGGAGACACGAATACAGAGGATCGAAGTGAATTGAAGCACATGATGCGACAGTTGGAGGAGAAAGAGTGGATAAAGCAACTTTCGGTTGTTCAGGATTGGGCGGATGCGTTTTTGGCGTTAGCGGATGTTCGAGGTGGAAAAGGGTTTCTTACGGGCCCTCTTTTGTTGTCGTCTGCTGGGTTGTTATCGGCGCTCATTAGCACTTACAAGATTTGGGTTTCTTTGTGAATTGAGGTATGATCATTGGAACAGTTACTGAATTTATTGTGTTTGTTGGGAGGGGTAAGTTATATTGTGAGTGTAATAAGATTATGGGGGGGGAAATTGTGAGTTGCTCCCTTCGAAAGCAACGATATGAAACCATTAAATTTGCTGTATATATTGCTTTATCCCATACTTTTCCTTTTGCGATGATAGAGTAAATGAGCCAAAGCCAACATTTCACTAAGTTCCAGCTTGCATTAACTGTTAATTTTGAATTGCAATTAGATCAGTGTTGCAGGCATTGAGTTATTCTTAAAGTAATGAACTTCTTCAAGGGATTAAAATGTCTTCTCTTACTTAACTAATTTCGAAAGTCACAATTTGAGATGAAAATATTTTAGCTTCATAAATTACACAAATGTTTGGATGCTTTAACATCAGAAGGTTGTCTTTCCCTTGTGTAACCGATTGCTATTGGATTCTTAGAGGATTAGTAAAACAGAGCAAATTTTGGGCTAATTCTGTTGGCTAGTGTGCCAGCCAATGCTTGGCTATCATACCTCAGAAATGGTGTAGGTAATATTGTGCGAGCTTGCAAAATTGTATGGATTACAACACTAATTTTTGGTTACCATTTCCTGTTTACTCTGAAATCACGCTGCCAGTCTCTGCTCCAAAGGTGCAACATGGTGTTTTCATTAAATATCTAAAAGAAATGGCGCTTGATTGGTCCTTGATTGATCCAGTGCACCTATAATTTTGAATTATGCGTCCAAGCTGAATTATCAGTCCATTTCTTCCATGAGGCATTGATCCCACAAAAAAAGAAAAAGAAATAGAGACAACCAGAATCACTGCATGTTTTCCAACTATGTGTGAAGTTTCCCTGACCATTAACATTGCTTCTGGGTTTTTTTATTTTTATTTATTTTTCTGGGCTAGATCTCGAGTTTGAGATGTTATAGTCAGTTTTTTTCCTGCTTTGTCCCTTAGATGAAGTCAGAACTTAAGATGAGCTGACCCACTGATTGGATGTTGGTCCACATTTTAGCCGTTCATGTCTGTAATGAGGAGTTAAAATCCCTCAAACTTAAGACTTTTGATCCTCCCAGTCTCACCTCAAGGTTTGTTTATTTAGTATGATGAGAATAGCGCATGGTCAAACTTTAAAGGTGAACTTGCTTCACTAAGATAATTGGGTAACAGGATCTCCAATCGGTTTGCTTCTTCATTACGTATCTTGGCTGCAGTTTAATTCAAAGTGATTTTATTGAGAACCTGCCACTAAGAACTCTCTGCAACCAAGCAATAAATTTCTTTCATTTTAAAGCATTAACGCTGTCTATTGGTTTTTCCTTTCTTTTTCCTATTTTTTTAGTGGTTGTGCTGTTTATGATCAACTGATGAATTAATTGTCGTTGATGCTCGCGTTCAGAAGAATTTTATGCATATAAGCATGTTACTATAAGTGGTTATAATTAACTGATGGCCAGTTGCCAGATGTGCACAAGTCACGATTCTGAATCAACAGATTTATTAAACAACTCTTAAGCAAAGTATGAATTCTGTTTTGCCGTGGAATTTCATTACAAATGAGTGCAAAGGTAAATGTGATAACATATCAACTCTTGATAGATGGGATTCAGCTTTGAAAAAGCTTTCCTTGTGTCAAATTACCTTCTGGACTTGACTAATCTGTACATTTGATATTTCCTTTTTCCATGCTTCACAGCCGGTTAGAATTTTTCAGCATGGCTCTGTGCTCACCTTGATTACATGTCTCCATGGTTGACTTTATACCTTTTCGTTTCTTAATGAGCACTCGGAAACTAGTGTGGTTCTGCATGCCTAGGTGAAAGCCTAGGGGAGCTCTCGGAACGGGATGATTCTGCTTACTACACCTGATTTGGTTATTTATGTTCTTTTCTTCATAATTGTGAACGGGTAGCAATGCTTATTTATATACAATGTGAAACTGTATAACGTTACTTCAACCACTGGTTGGATTGATAGATTTTTGAATGACAGTTTAATAATGCATGAGACACATTGCTCTTGTCTTCAATAACAGTTGTACAGGTAACAGGACACAGGAATTATCTTCTTCCTCTTTCTTTTTCTTATATTACTGCCTGTTTGACTTAAAGTACCTGTAGTCATTCTCTAATAACACATGAATCACTTTTTCTTTAAGCTTCTTTTAAAAATTAGGAATGGTCATTGATGCTTTTGTTGTGATATTAATATATGGAACAGAAGAGAGGCATTAACTTACAAATTGTGCCTCTGGTTCTCTCTCTTTTTCTCCGTCTGCTATTGTTGAATCTATTATAACTAGATTCAACAGAACAGAACCACGACCACACGTCCCTGCAATTTGTTTTAATGTTAGGCACCTAAAGTGCTCAATATATTATCTCATTCTGAATACAGTAAAGTTCTTTTTTCTTTGCTTTTTTGACATAACTGAATAAAGTAGAGTTCAACCAAGAACACATGTACATGCTGTCTGCAAGCTTGTCCAACAAGGAGAACATATAATCACCTTAAAAAGTACGGGCGCAATCAGGATTTTTCATTTGGGTGAGCTAAAAAAAAAATTTAGAAATATTTTGACGCGATTTGACCATTAATTTAAAATTAAAATTTGGAGCTGTGATTTGCGATTTGGGCGTTTACAATTTGAGCGATTTTGGTATCGAATTAGGAATATTATGAAAAAATGCATGAATAATTACGTTCTTATCCAAGATAGTTTAAAGTAATTCAAGTATACGTAATGAAGACATTTATCTAAGCTAATTAAGAAAAATGACTTATTAATATTTTATAATGTTAATAAAGGTAGAATAAGACATAAAATAATATAAAAAAGATAATTATAAACTATATAAACTTATAATTTAAATATTATTACTCATATGAAGAGTTAAAGAAGTGGATTTAAATAGTAACTCACAATTTAGCAATACTACTAATTTTATTCACAATGTCTAAAGAGGTACGTACCAGAGAGAAACTTAAAATACAAATGAATGTGAATGCATGATAGAATTAAAAGAAATTTTTATTTTTTAAATAATTAGTATATCGCACTTTTTTATTTTCTTTCATTTGGAAGTATTGTTTAAAAATAATAGTAATAATTATATAATGTTTGATTTATATCTAATTGTTTATTAATTTATTAATTATTATTATTGGGTAGAAAGATACAAATGGAGAAGGAAAAAAAGAAATAAAAATAATTAATAAAGAAGAAGTTGGATTCATCGTACCAATGACTAGAGCTTAAGTAACAACAGCTCAACCAATTAAGCTAAAGTAAGTTTTGCAAATTTATGTGGTAAGACGGACTATATCAATAAAAAGTTTACTTAGACTACAGCCCAGAAAAGCCCCCATATAGCTAGAAAAACTTATTCTACAAGGAGAACATACACTCACTTTTCTTTTCCCTTTTTTTATTTTCTTTTTCTTTGGGGAACTCTTGTTGGGGAATATTGTTCATCTTTTTCCTAACTTCAACTCTAACATGCCTTATAGCCCAAAACTAATAGCATCGTCCGAGCCAATGACCTGAATGCAAATCCAACAGTATTGACACGCAATATCCTCGGCTTTAACGGTGAAAATTTGTAACTTTGAAAGTGAAAGGATCCTTTTAGTCGTACACATACAAATATGATTTATTCTTTCACTATGTTTACTACTTATTTAGAAAGGGAGTTTTGACATAATAGGTAGAGTATTTATGGCGTGATTAGGTGATAATGAGTTGGGGAATGGTGCAACCCTTCCACACAACCTTGCCCCGCCACCGACCCCACGTAAGTGGGAGCTTCATGTGTCTGGCTACCATTTATTTTTATTTGACTTTATATGTTATTTACAAACTTTCAAGAAATTTAAGCATTGAAGGATGAGGGAAAACTATAAATTTTAATACAAATTATACATAGAAATATGATTTAATCTTAATATTTAACATATTTTATTACTATTTGTTATAAAAGGAGCATAGTACACATTAGTAAACACATGATGGAGGTAATAATAATATGAGTAATGTTATTTGTACGTTAGGTTTTAATGTTATTTTTTGACGCTGACACTTAACTTTTTTTGAATGTTTTGAAAATACGTATTATTCCTAAAACATTCAAAAAAGTTGGGTGACAGCGTTAAAAATGATGTTAGATACACTGTATATATAAAACATTTTTTTAATAATATTAGATGATATAAGGTAGTAATAATCGGAGACCTATCAATTGGAGACACTTGGCTCAATTTCGTAGGTAATGTGTATAGAGAACGCATTACTTTATTCATTTATTGCTTGCACGTGATGTATACGCTCTTCCCTTCGGCTCTCCGTTCCAAAGCAAAGAATTACACACCTGACACTCCTCCTAGATCCTCTGTGTCCCCAACAAAAACATTCAGGCTCTATTTTGCAACAAAATAACAAAATTACCAGTCCCCAACACCTCTGATATCAATGCATCCAATGTTCATTGAAGACGAATATAAGCGAGGGCTATTAACGTAATTCCACAAAATATCGTTATAACTCGTTAGTCGTTACTACAGTCCTGAAATTTACATGCAAGAGCTTCTTCAATTCATCAATACAAGAATGCATTCTTGAAGAAGAAGAAGAAGAAGAAGCTCATCAAGCTCGCCTTACTCTCAATAATGGCTGCAAGTACTCCTCATTCTAAAGAAGACAAAATCGATTTTTTGAACCACGTCGAAGGTTACCTTGCGAAGCGAGATGGCGTCGTAGACCTTCTGGATATCGCCATGTACGCTTCCAACTTCCTTCTAGCTACATCTGCCTTTCCTAAATACACAACCGCGCATGATAGACTTGAAAGCTTCTCTTCAAGCCTCGCCTTATCGATAAAAGCCCTTCACCTCGGCAAATTCATAGAAGAGGCGAACAAATTAAGAACCTTGTACTCAAATTCCAAAGAAGAACATGTTGACAAGCGGCGGGTGATCCTATCGGTTATGTCGCATGGAGGGGCGGGGTTGGATTTCTTCATGAAGCAGTTCGTTTGGTTGGCGTTATCGGGGTTGATTGATCATAAGCGCTCATCTACGTTCAATAAAATTCGCTATTGGGGGCAGCTTATTGGGTCTATAGGTTACATGATTTTGAGTGTTTGGGATTTATGGGAGGTGAATGAGGAAGAACCTCAGACTCAGATTTCTAATGAGGGGCAGCGCAAGGAGGCCGAGAAGAAGGCAGCTGAGTTGCACGAAAAAATGGTAACACTTGAGATTTCTTTTGCCATGTCTCTTTTAGATGCAATGGTTGCGTTGGCAGACATTCGAGGTGGAAAAGGGTTTTTTGGACACCCGCTATTGAGAGCTTCTAAAGGGCTGCTACGGCATGCCCTTGGTGCTCACAAATTTTGGAAGTCTACTGAGGTACTTTGATCAGCTTAATATTGAGTTTTATCAGGTTTAATTCATTTCCTTCTTCAAATTAGCATTTTAAGAGGGTGGTAACTTAAAAAGTATGTAACTAATAAATATAACCAACTTGAGGTTGGGCCATAAAACCAATGTGGATAAGGTAGATTTTTATGCGTATCTTAAGGGACTAGTTGTGTGATCCTTGCCTGGAACACATATAGTCTTTTGGATTCTTAAGTCTTATGTAGTGAATTTATTTTTGTATTTAATTACTTTGTTAAGTCATTTAAATAATTATATACCAAGCAGCTATGTAATAAGAAAAACCCAATTTTCTTTTATTCATTCATGTTGTTATATATATTTGATTTTCTTGTTTGAAGAAAAACTAGCTAGCTAGGTGATTCCTTGTCATTTGAGTATTTTCTTTCTATCACATATCATTGTGCTTGATTTGAGGCTATATATATATATAGGAGTATCACCTAGTTCAAATAATTAAGAAAATTCAACTAATTAAGTTAGATAATGATTTAGAATTATGCAATTACTTTTTTGGGGGATTAAACAGCGAGAAGATCTAAAACTATAAAAAATCACATGTAAATGCATGATTCATAGCAACCTAAACAATATAAAAAAAATGTGTATTTCTTAAGCGCCACTTTGTATAAAAGAAAAAAAAAATGCCGGAGTCACTATAATTAGTGGGCCCATACGCTCATGTCCCAGTTTTATTGGGCTGGGCTTATTGGGTTGTCGACGCGCGTAAGGTCTCCACTAGAACCCCAAGATCAAATTTTCTTTTCTTTTCAATAAAAAAATAATAAAAAAATAATAACAATAATAAAATAAAAGAGGCAAGGTCATAACATCATCAAATAACGCAAAGCAAAGCAACAGATTGGAATTTGGGGCATCCACGTAGGTAGCATGTGCGAGGATGTCTTTGTTCGAGGAAAGACAGCAGGTAGAGATTATCTTGGAATGCGTCAATTACAAAATGCCACGTACCCCATTGCAACACTTGGCATAAATCCGTACGTTCTCTAGCTAGTTAATTAATATATAAAACTAAAATAAGTACCAAACTCTGGGTTTGTCTGCTAGCACTAAAAGCAGATTACTGATTCGACCTTTGCCTTAATCAAATCTTAGGTGAAAAAAACGCTAATAAATTTTTACAGAATTTTAAATTTCAAAAGATTTAATCTCAACTCAAAAGATAAGAGCAGACTTTAACACTAGCACTATACTAATATTAAACTACTACTGCGAGTATCGTGCGTTCACCTTCAGTTTGTCTTTTTTAACAATAAAAGTTAGGGAGTAAATTAAGGCGTAATTTAAGGGCTGATGAATCCATGTTAATTTAGTTGGGTTATTTTATAAAAAAAGGACATATATATATATATATTGCGTGAAGTTTGGGAAGCGGGAAACATGGGGCGAGACTGTATGCCACGTGCACCACCAAACAAATTTTGATTTTTTTTTTCTTTCTATCTTTATTTATAGAGAATATTACTGATACGTGGCTCAACGCATCAATCGCCAATCAGCTGGCACTCATGACGTTCCCTGGTCTAACGTTTTGATTTTCCCTTCTTTTTTATTTTTGTGTATAATTATATAATTAATTAAGGAAATAATAAAACCCAACCATCTTTTGTTGGAAACTTCCGCACCACATGCCCGACTATTTTTTTGTTATAAATCAAAAAGTTCTTTTAGTAATTTTTTTTTTGAATACATTTTTTCTTTTTGTGATTTTTCATGTAGTGTCCCTACATTCTTAGGGTACGGGTACGGAATTATAGTGCTTATTCGAGACAGAAACAGAATGATAGAACTTTCTTTACATTTTTAAAAATTGAATCTTGTAACTTTTATATAAAAATGACCTTAGGCTCAACTTATTTTTACTGAGTTAATTACTCATTGTAAATTATTTTGATTTTATATATATACACATAAATGCATTTGATTTTCTAGTATATTGGAAACCAAAGTTAACAAATAACTAACTATGGTACAATCTCTATTTTTTTTTTTTTTTTGGAAAGAAGAGATACGGCTTTTATTATAAGGATAGACTATCAATGGCTATGATCTCTATTTTATCGGCTTATAATTATTAACTTGAATCACTGTAGCATATTTTTATTTCATATTGTGAAATTTCTAATTGTTAACTATATATATTTGTCCTATTTTTAGAAAAGCAACATTTTTACAGTCTTGATATATATTTCAATAAATATGGGCACTAATAATTTATATAAATCTCAGTATATAGTACATGATCATCTCCATAATGCTGGAAAAAGCTAAAAGAGGAGAGAAAAAAACATAATAAATAGAGAAAAAAGAAGAAAACTTTGACATGTACTAACAGCTCGGGGGAGGAGGGGTTGCTCTATTCATGAGAATAATCTATAATTACTAATGAAGATTGGCTTGGGTGAAATGAGCCTTGGTCGCTTAATAAAAAAGTTTCAATTTTGAATTCTTATGGATACAAAAAATTCCGTTGGAAAAAGTTTTCGTTTCGATGTCCGACAGTTACTTCGAGTCTAAGTAGATTAATTTTGTTACAAAACAAAATAAAAACATCACGTGCGCCCCAGAATTATAGTAATAAAAAAAAAAGAAAAAAAATCTATAATTAATAACAAAAAGAAGGCAAATCAATTAATTAACTGACAGGGATCTACTCTAACCCCATATGTTTTATACTAATTTAATGAAAAAAAAACAAAAAAAAGGACATTTCACACCTCAAAGTATCATAAAGATGAGCAAACAAGTAGTGGTTATTGGAGTGTTCCTAGTTTTGAAGATATGGAAATAATGGAATCAATTAATTTTACAAAAAGTACTAGTCATCAGAGAAAAAAAAAAAGAAAGAAAAGTAATGTTTGTACAAGGATTCTGCTTGATATGCTTAGGTGTAAAGCACATATTTTAATTAATTACCTCTGATTAGTCCAAATCAAGATGCTTTAAACTAGAATTTCCAACTTTATTTAAAACCAAGTTGGTATATGGGGAACCGATGTTTAAGGTGTCTGGGATAAGCATGACATCCTTAATTTAAACTTAATTAAAATCATTAATCTTCCTTGTGAAGTAAACTTTAGATTAAATTTATAAAAACAACATCTTTTAAGTCATGTGAAGAGCATCTATCTACCAGCTTCTCCTCTCCATTAATTTTTCATCTCTATCCTCTTCATCTCTTCTTTCCATGCATCTCATCACCATTACTTCAATATATATATATATATATCAAAAGATAAATGTTAATTAATCCAAGATCAAAAACGGGTATGTAGGGGTATCATCAAACCTAAGTTGCTACTTGCATTCCTAGCAAAATTCTTTCTCATCCTTATCCATTTTTCCCAAATCAGAAACTATAAGAAATAAAATAATCTCTAGTTGATCCTTCTTGTTTGAGAAACTATAACTATTTATACATTTTTTTTAAAAAAAATCTTTAGAAAATGAGTAATATATATGTTTTTGGGGAAAAGAGGAATAAAGATGGTGAAGTCAGAAAAGGTATTTTATTGGGTGCAAAATTTCTGGTGGGAAAGCAAATGGGAGAAAGCCACCTGTAGAGTTCAGCATCTTTTAGCTTTCTAAGTCCCCTATACAGTACTCTGACACCTACCTTTACATCTCGCAATCACCAAGAGGGCATTAGCCACGTGGCATTAATTTCCAGCGTTTGATTTGGGACATTCACTCTTTATATATCTTGAGGCCCATGTGTCACAGACAAAAATCCTTGTACTATGTACAAGGCTCCAACAAGTGGGGTAGAAGATTGGTGGCAACTATTGACTGAAGAAAAATTTAAAATTAAAAAAAAAAAAAGAAACCAACTATTGAGTGAAGAACATATTTTTGGTATGGTATCTCACAAGAGAATCTTCTCAAATAGGTAAGGAGGGTTCAAAACCACATGTTTAACTGACCCAAAAAGCAAAATTCAAATAAGAGTTAGACAGGGCAAAGTTAAAAATGTTAACATAATTAATTTGTGATGACCCAATAACTTAATTTCAAATAATTTCATTTAACTCAATTAAGATAATGATTTTTTTTTAATTATATAAGTTAGCTACATAAATCTACTTTATTCTATCAAGCATGAAGTAGATATTAATTCTAAATCACTTAAATAAAATATTAATATTCAACTCATAAGTAATTTAAAAGTATTGAGATATTATAATTTGAGTTATGGTTTCTATTATAGTATCATTTTCCTAAAATAAAATTAAGAAAAATCCAAAGGCCAAGAACCTAGCTCAAAAGAGAGAGTCCTAAGTTCAATAACCATGAAATGTTGGGATCAGATTATGCACACCATGACTAATCTTATGGGATATGCACACACTATGAGTTGAGTGAAGGAGTGGAGCTCAAACCTGAATTTGTTAGTTAATGATAAAAAGCATGGGCTCCCTGACACAACAACTTAAACATAAAGACCATGGTAGAAGTATCCGAGAAGACAAACATTATCGTAAACATGGCTCCTTGAGTCTTATAGATCCCTTTATCCAACAGCTTGAAAAGCATGAATTTTTACTGTGGCCAACTCCACGAGTCCTATAGCTTGCTTTATTCTACACTTAAAAAAGCAGAGGAGGAGGGCCGGGGGGAGGCATGTGACAAACATATCTTCCCTCTAAATAAGGGATTTGAAGGGTGAGACATTGAACTAAATGTAGAAACTTATCTTCCATTTGTTTTGCATAGAAGATGAGAGTGTATAGTTGATTGGGAAGGAGGTCGTTTTCACTGAAAAGAGAGTGAAATTTTGGTGCAGATGTGTCGGCTATTATTAAAAAGGCCAAGGCATTTTTTGTGATTGGAAGGCAGGTCTCCAAAATGCGAAAAATGAGTGAGATGAAAGCCACCTGTGATTAGGGAGGCTTGGGACAGTGGTCCCTAAGAATAACAGGGAAATGACGCGTGTGATAAAGTTAAGGTTGCACTCTACCCTTCCCATGTGCTTCATCACTTCGCCTGGAACTCGTCCTTTTCACATCACTTTTCAACTTTTCTTTCTTTTTCCCTGCTGCTCCCCTCGCTAGCTTAGCCTCCTTTGTCACCAAACGCTCTCTCTCTCTCTCTCTCCCTGGGATCAAAGCCATAGTTTCGTTGTAATATTCTCTACGAGTACGACGACCCATCTCAACCGGTCACTCTTCAGTTAACACATTTATATCTATTCGATATATTTGCTTTGTTTAAAAACCAAACAATCTTGTTAATACCATGAACCTAATAAAAGTTAAAAGGAAAAACTTTAGAATTAAGAGTTAGAAGGAAGTCAAATATTCACATAGAATAAAACAAAGATAGTTAATTAAGTAAAAAGGTAGCTTTGAAATTTAAAAATTTTAGATTTAATTCTTGTTAATGTCTTATCTTAAGAGATGAGAGAGATTAATGAGTTAAAAACGAGCTTGATACTTCTCTAATAGAAAATGTGATTTGATGACGAAACTAGTTATATAACCAATTATACTAATATTGCATATTTAAAAAAAAATAAAAAAATAAAAAATAAAGATAATTTCTTTTAAAGTTACACTTAGCTCTGATAACTATAACCTAAACTCAATTTTTATTTTATATATTTTTTTGAACTAAATTTTTTTATCAAATATATATATATATATATATGGGGCTGACAATATAAATTGAGTTATTTATTAAATTATTTTTTTGTTATGCAGAAGAAGATGGCTCTATAAGCCAAGAAAAATCGAGCCCTCCATATATAGTAGCATTATAAGGCTTGTAAAGGCCTTGGTAGACTGAGTTTAGACTGAGTTTAAGGACCCTTTTTTTTTTTTTTTTTGTAAAAAATCACATATTGCATCCTTAGTTACCATGTCTGCAGTACAAGGCGGAGATTTCTCTAGATGAGAATATAAAAAACTACACCTGTTCAAACTATGGGCAGCTTCGTTTCCAGATGATACAAATACTTGTTACAAAGTTATAAAAGCTTAAAACAAACTATGAGTTAATAATATTATACCACTTATAGCATAATATCTCTTCATTGAAAAAAAAATTAAATCCTCGACCTCACGGATTAAGAAAAAATGCCTTTACCACCAAATCAAATAGTAACTGATTATTTAGTTGATCTAACGAAATTTTAAATTGAGTATGAGCTACTTTATGCAATATTCTTTCTTTATTTGGGCTTAGAATTAAGAGTATAAATTTAAATTAGATAGAACAAACTAAAGCAAATTCATGCAACTACACTAAATATATGACGAAGATTGTGAGGTTATGGAGTGGGGAACAAGCAATTGGGTAAAAGATGAAGAGTAAGTAAATACGGTTGGGTAAGGGGGAGGGCTAAAGCGGCTTTGGCTTTGGCTTTGGCTTTGGTTGTCGGAGAAGCTCAAGATAAAATATAGAAGAAAAAGCAGAGAATATAGGATTGGAAAAATAGGGACAGAGAAAAACCAAAAAACCAACCCCTATTGGACAGCATTTGTAGTGACTTCGACTTACATGTCTCAATCTCATGAGCCCTCCGTACCTTCTTCCACATTTGACTTTACTTGGGATCTGAACCCCTCTTTACTTATTTATTTTATCATATATATATTTTTAATAATAGATTTTTTTTTTAGGGGGCAGTGAAAGTTAAACCTGGAGCTTGAGTGAGTCCATCGTCAACAAGGTCAAAAAGGGCAGAAAATAAAATATTACTTTTTTGTTTATTTGTTTCTCGCATCCTTGGTCCTGAAGACTTGCTCTTTCATATCATATATTTATGTTTTCCGATATTCGCGTGATTACGTGCACACCTACCACGCCATCCATTTCCCTCTTTTCCCATACAGCCCCTACCATTGTTTTTTTTCCCAGCCAAATGTCCATAACACCCTACTTTCAACACTCCTTTTACCTCTCCACCCTCACCTCTTTTCTTCCCCGCGCAGAAAAATAATCTGTTTCATACACAAAAATGAATATATACATATTTCTATAATAAAAAGAAAATTTTGAGAAAAATGTTTTTAGGCTTATGATTTCAAAATACACCATTAATTCCTTCACAAAGTTCAAAATTGCACTAAAAAAATATTTTAAAATTTTATACCAAACACAACCCTAATCTTATTTTTGACGAATTTACTTAATTTGAGTTGCTAAGTGATTATTATTGTTGGAGGGCTAAAAAATTAATTATGATTCAAACAATAAATAAAAAGAATGTTAAAACAATCAAATATATATATATATATATATATATATATATATAATAATATATTATATTATCACGTCATAAAAAAATAAAAATAAAATTTAGGTCTTGAAAATATTTCTTCCTAAGTAAGTTACCGTCAACATTATTTTAGTGGCTCCTGTGTCAGTGTTCACACTTAAACTTAATTAAACAAGTAACATCAAGAAGCACATGTTTGAAGGGGGGTTGGGACAGACCTCCCCTACCTCAGATGTGAAGGGTCCAAAAAGTCATTCTCCCTAAATAGAAGACGGCAGAGATGCTAATTTACACGGAAACCAAGGGCCATTTTGTAACTCAACCTCTATAAATCCCAAATCCCAAATCCCTTCTCTTCCTCCTTATCTCTATCCACTTGTAAAGTAACAGTAACACACCAGTGCAGTACTATCCGTCTATATTACTAATTAGCAACAAATTTCAACAAGAAAAAACTCATCCTGCTGGCCGTAGTACTCAACCGAAGCAGATATGATGAATCATCAATTGGTGGATCGTCATGAAGAAGAGCTTCTAGTCTCCCAACTCTATTCCACCAACTTGTACACTGATCATGTCTTACCAGAAGCTTCAGGTCAGTAGTAGCTACTTGCAGTAGTTTATAATGCTACCAATCTTTTAACATAATTTCATCAGTAATTGGTGTTATACATAAGTTGGCCACCACCCATGAGTTAATTATAACTGTTGGTTCAGTGGTTTCTAACATGTATGGTATCAGACTTATTATTCTTAAGGTCTTGTGTTTAAACTTTGTTGTTATAAATTTTAGTCTACGCGTCGTCGTCATGCACGTGAGTGTTTGAGAATGTTAATTTCTATGTTCCGCTTGATATACATAGTGGGATCTCTACTTAACTAGCTATAATTTTTAAATCAAGTTGGTTTGTTTAATTAAAAAAATTGCAATATATAGTTTTGGTGGGTAGCTGATTTTTGGAATATTTCATTAGGTCATGTGGGGGAGACAAGACCGGGGAGAAGAAGGAAAAAGAAGAACAAAGGAGATGGAGTGAATGGAGGAAAGAAGAGGAAGTTGAGTGAAGAGCAAGTGAATATGTTGGAGATGAACTTTGGAAATGAACACAAGTTGGAGTCAGAAAGGAAGGATAGGTTGGCTTTGGAGTTGGGTCTTGATCCTAGACAAGTTGCTGTTTGGTTTCAGAACAGAAGGGCAAGATGGAAGAGCAAGATGCTTGAGGAAGAGTATTCCAAGTTAAAGTCTGCTCATGAAACTGCAATTGTTGACAAGTGCCGCCTTGAAACTGAGGTTCTTCTTCTTCTTCTTGGTTACTATTAATTTGTTAGATTTTTTTTAGTTTCCTCCCTTGACCATTGATTTCTAAATGAAAGTGCAGTTTTCAATGTTTGACCTACTTCCACCCAAACTTATCCATTTCCTTCAACTTTTTTTAACCTTTGTTTTTTTTTATTCTTCTAATATTTATGGCCTTTTAAGATAACGTAATATTGACTCATTAATGATCAAGTCAAGAAGAAAAAAGAATAAAAAAAGGTGCAACTATGTACGTAGCTACGGTCCATTATACAAAATACATGATATCTTAAGTTGTACTTATGGTTGAAGGAGAATTTTTGAGGTTGCCAAGCCACCAGAGAGAATAAGAGTCAAATTAAAAAGAAGGAAATAAAAAATAAAAAATAATTTATATTTTATTTAAAAAAATATATTTTATGTAACGTCAATTTTTAAAATTTTAATACTGACATGTACCAACATTTAAAGAGACTGAGTTCACGTACATATAATATTACTCTTTTATCTCCTGCTAAATTAAAAACTTTCAAAATGGGTCCATTAATTGCTCGTGCAAATGCTAAAATGTGTCTGTCCAGCTTAGTAATTGGATCTAACTATTTGATAATATATATACTTTTCTTTTAAAAAATAAGTTATATATATAGTACGGAACTCCATAAAATATATTTCACATGCATGTGACAGGAACTAAAAAAGGGTGCACACCTTCTGCGCACATTTGCATGAACTTGTCTTATATGTAAGTCGAAGTTTCGACATCTATATCGATATGTTATATCTTTTTATTAACATTAATGTTATATATTAATATTCTCAAGTTCTAGTGTTAATTAATTAATTAATTATATAATTGCAGGTTCTTAAGCTGAAGGATCAGTTAAGTGAAGCGGAGAAGGAGATACAAAGGCTTTCAGAGAGATCTGATGGAATGAACAGTCCATGCTCTTCGTTTTCAATGGACGCTAACTCACATAATTTTCTTGATGACTATGCAGTTGAACAATATGATAATCTTTTTTGCGTACCCGATTATAGTTATTATGTTCATGGCAGCATGGACTATAATTGGTCTAATATTTGTGGCTTTTGAATCAAATGAAGTCTTAATTGAATTGGTAATATATATTGTAACCAACGGATCTTAGGGTGAGGGCTAATTATGTAAATATTAGAAGGGATATATATATATATATATATGAATGTAATTAATTATTTACCTTCTTATTTCTAGCTAGTTAGTTTGTAACCAATATTAATCAATTAATATATATAGTTTTGTTGCCCTTGTTTGGCCCTTTTCTTTCTTAATTACTGATGTCATTGTAATATTTCATGGTATTAGTTAACTATATATCTAATACCAACTAATTTATCAACAAAGGGTTGGTTGATTGGTTCGAAGAGCGAATTACTGGATGCGGTTTTGAGAAAATTATTACTAGTTTGAGTCAACTTTCGTTTATTTTTGTTGAAAAATATGTTTGTTCCTACAAAATTTTAAATTCAGAAGGATTAGTCTCGCTTTAAAGGAAATGATAGCTGTCGGGTGTTAAAAAATCGATACGAAGAAAGAGAAAAAAAAAACGAACTAATTATTATAAATTAAAGAAAATAGATTTTAAAAATTTAGCTTATTTGCATACCTTTACTAAAGTTGGCAAGCCTTGATGATGAATGGGGATTGTATTAAGTGACTAATAATAGCATAAAACTTATCCGATCAAGAATAACAAAATTCACTTTGCTTAAATATATATTAAACTATATCTAAAAAGATTAGATTATATTGTCATTGTTTCAATTAGAATTTTTAAGCTACAAGTTATATACGTTACCCAAGTTTTGACCTCAGTATCTATCATCATACAAGTAGTATAGAGTTTAGCAATTGAGTTTTAGCTAGTTTTTCTCAATATTTTAAAATTTATGTTCCTTCCAAACTATTTGGCTACATTTGGTTCGATATGAAAATAAGAATACAATCTAAAAAAAAAAACTTAAAAAATAATTTTTTATTATTTTTTGAACATAATCATTTTTTTTTTAGCAAAAAGTAAAAAACTGTTTTTAAAATTTTTTGAGTCAAATAATTTTTTGATATTTTTAAATTTTCAGATATCAGGATCATGAATAATTTTGACTGGTCAAAGAAATGGTTGCATTGATAGTACATATTTAAAACATGGTGATTAATCCATTTTTTTAACAAATAAAATAATTTGGCTCATTACTTCTTTTACTATTCATATGAAATTCCATAATCATAACACTCATTTATATTTTATTATGGGAAATGAGTATATGCACGAAACACATGTTATTCAACCACTGCGTAAATAACACAATAAAATCAAAGATTTAAATAAAAAAAAGTTGAAAAGTTTTATTAATATTGGATGAGGCAAAATAGGAATTCTTGAAAAAAGAACTCATAGGAAGAAATGAAGAATTAAATTTATTTAAGTCAATGAGAAAACATGGAATGTACTGCAACTAAAGAAAGTCGATATAGAAGTACATAGTATTTGATAATTCTCGCCAACTTTTTTAGTACTGATAAACAATGTTAAATATTAATTATGTAAATAAAAAATATATAAATGTCAATAACGAGACTTGAATCCAAGACTTTTTACAAAATCAATTAGAAACTACTCGACTCAAAAGTTATAGTTATCAGATAAGGGTCCTAACAATGTATATTAAGCTATCATCTACACAAGTAACGGCACTTGGAGTCATTTTTGTACTGCAATAACTTTAAGTAGGCAATTGCAGGGTGACCCTGGTAAATATGAAAGTTAAATTCTTAGACTGCTTTAAGGGGTGATTCCAAAAACTAGAATATAAATTATACAAAGATATTGCTGAAAATTGTGTTTTTGCTCCTTCAAAATCATAAAAAGAACTATAGGTCCATTTAATTAAATTGCCAAAAAGTATGTATAAGTGCTTCCAAAAGCCTATAAGTAGATCACCACAAAATTCTAAGTCTGCATACATTGCAAGCCAGAATGAAGAATTTCAAGTTATTTTAGGGTCAAGTTCTTCCCAGCAGGGGAATAATGACTGGATGCCCATGGTTAGCTATCATAACTGGAATGCAGTATTTTCCCATAGGCCCTCAGTGAAGCATATTATAAAAAGGCTGTAAAAACCAATTGAGGGTAAACTAGAGACAATAAATCCAAAACTAACAAAAGCATTTATTATCATATTACTTGACAAATAGACTAGATATTTATATTCTTGAAACATATTGGAAAAAATATTTCAAAAATGCAAAAAATTGAGCCTAGCAGTGCATCCAATGCAGTTGCCTAGATTTAAGGCATAGATACAGAAAACAAAAAGTAAAAAATATGGCCTAGAATCTAAGACTGTTTTAGCTAAAAATAGATCATCATGATAAGACCACGAGTGGAGATGCAGAAATGTCGGTAACAGTAACAGATGGCAACACAATGCCCTCAGAGAGCCAGTAGGAAGCATATTAGTAAAAAATAGCTTTTGCTTTCCAGGAATAAATGATAATGTCTACTTGGTAAGGAAGGTGAAACAGTCACAAAGTACATATGGAGCCACCACAGGGACAATGAAGAGTTCATCTTATCTGGGTCTTTCTCAGGGAATCCAGACAAAGCAGTTATGTCAGTCAATATCATCACTATCCTACTCCTTGTAGCTGTGTGAGAGCAGAATCGACCCATTGCTGCTCCAAACCCAGCCAAATTGGTTCCAGTAATTCTCCATGATATTTATGTTTTCATATGTGAAGTATTCTCACGTCATAAACTCAACTCTTAAAAGCCTCTCTCCCAACTATACGAAGGACTGCCTACATAAATCTATTTTTTCTACTTCACTAGATATCAAGAGTTAAATCTTTAGTAATATTACAACTAGCTATATTTTTTCTTAATTATCTTAAACTATATTATTTTAGGTCTTTTATTGCTACTGCTAATTGTTAATGTCCCACTTAATAATTGTCAATTGATGGTAAGGTTGTATAAATCATTTCTTTACCCTGTAATAGAAAGGGCCTCGTGCACAGAATACACCTTTATTATTGTTACTGCTAATAGTTAATATGCCATACTAACGGAAGTATTTGATAATTAGTTGTGTCAAAATCATCTTAAGTGGGCTTTCTCATTTTATCTCGAGGTATAATTGAACATATAGAGTTAAAGTTTTCACTTGTTAGCATCTCTGGACTTTTCTCTTCACTTGCATTTCTACTTCTAATAAAATTATATTTAATGTATTCCATCTTAGTTCTATTAATTTTACATGTCACAGTGTTACATATATCTGATGTTTGAACACATCGCCACATCGGGCCTGGATTTGCATATACCAAGCTCATGCAACATATGTCTATGAGAACCTGGAAATTTTAAGAATAGGAGTTCGCACACTATGCCTTACTATCAGCAAATCTATATAACAGAAAGGTGTCAATGAAAAAGAAATTTCAAGTACCTAGTTTTGCAAGTCAATTGACTCCTTGTCCAAGCTCAACTTTGAAGATACCACTGGCTGGGTAGTGATGTGCTGTGAAGGGATACTTTACTCCATGGTCTGAAACAATTCAATGTGAACCATCAGAAAATCTTCAGTAGTTGTGTAATATCCAATTGAGCAAAGAATTTTCTCTGTTAATTGTTGAATCTTTAGACTTTAGAGCGCTTTAGGTATAGATAAGTTTGTTTTAAAACTACAAATTTTTCTATATGGGAGCATAAAAGGAGAGTTTTGAGTGGTGGTGTTTTTTGTTTAATGTTTATTTCAACTCACATCTGTACTTTATAATGCGGGAATATGTACAGAAGAGGAAGTATCATACACCAATTTTATGAAATTCTCAAAACACTTGTTTTTTTTCATTGAAAATGACACTGGTATATATAGGACAGTCCCTTAGCTTAAGGAATAAGAATTCATAATTCAAGAAACACTAATTCTAGGAACAAAGATGCAATCAATTTGAATCTTCTCAAGATTAACAAAACGTTGCAACTCAAGGGCTTGGGTTTGTAATTTCTATGATTACTTCCACTGCATATACATATATATAAAGGGAAGGCGGTGCACAAAGCTCCTATTTATGCAGAGTCCCGAGGAAGGGTCAGACTACTTTTGGGTCAATTGTATGCAACCTTACTCTGTATTGTAGAAGGTTGTTCCCGCAACTCGAACCTGTGACCACTAGGGGTGTAAGCCAACCAGACTAAATCGAACCAAACCCGATAGGTTGGGTTGGGTCACGGGTTGAGAGCCTAAAAAACCGACCTAATCCAATCCGAACTGAACTAGTTTGGTATTATAATATCGTGATGGATGAATGCAATTTTATTTAAAACATCTTGATATTTTATGATTAATTTGAAATGGTTGTCAAATTTATATGTTGATATGATTGAGGGGCAGTTTGGTTTGGATTGAGTTTCAATTTTTCCAACCCGAATTAGTTTAGGTAGGGTTGGGATTTGGCTCCAACCCGACCCAACCCAACCCGTTGCACCCGTAGTGACCACTTGATCACACGGCTATAACATTTATCATTGAGCCAAGGCTCCCCTTTATATATATATATACTAAAATGAATTTGCATCCAACAAAAGCTAGAAAACAGATAAGAGAAGGTGAGACACATGAGCTTCTACAAGTTGAAAAATTCATGTAATTCATCCCAAAAAATTAAATGTCATAGATTGTAGCTACACATTCAAGGAAAATGCAAAGAAATACAAAAGATAAGTTAGGTACCTTCCAAACCAGATTGAAAGACCACAAAGGCCTGTGCAATATGCATAGCCATTCATGGGTGTTCAAATCATGCAAAAGGGATGGCTGATTTGCTGCTTCAGATAAAAAGGAACTACAGTTTTCCACTCTTCTTCAATATCGATGTCATGTTTAATAAAGAAGACTGGACAATGTCAGTGCCCAGTTCCAACCTAAACATGTAGAAACCAAAGGAACATTATTCACAATATGTACAAATCTAGAAGACACCAAAGGAATGGAAATAAAAGAGAAGAGAACAGTACAAGATATCATTAATGATCATACTCAAGAAATAATTTCAAGACTCACCTCTTTTTTCATGCCATGCCCTGAATCTAGGGATAGAAAACCCGACCTATGATTTCGCCCATGATTCAACTTTGAGTGCTAATGAGTTCGAGTTTGGTAAGTTTGAAAAGGTTTAACAGTTGATATCATAAATTAAGTAAAGTTTAAGTTTAATTGAACGTAGTTTAATTATGTAAGTATCAAACACTACGCTAGTTGAGAGACATGTTCATAACTCACAACTCATTAACTGCAAATTTGAATCGAGTGAGACACAGAACCATTGGACTCACCATTCGAAATATTTTCCACCAAATCATAAAATGCAAAATTTAATTAATCCTCCCATATTTCTGAATCAAAATAAAGGTAAATTTTCAATAAGAAAACAGTAAAAATTTTCATTTGATGATTCAATATATATATATCTTATCCCAAAAAATAAACAATGAGCTGCCGAAGCTCACTAGAAATCCTTCAAACGAAACTTTAAAGAAGCGTTAAACAAGAAGATGCAAGCAAATTCAAACGAATAAAAATACTTGAGCAACATTTATACAGAAAAAAAGAAGAAGAAGAAATGCAATGTAAAATCCAAAACTATGGGAATGCGTGGTTCATAAAACGAATCTAATCTGAGGCATAAATCTATAAAAAAAATGAAAAAAAAAATATAAAAAAAATCAAAGAGCAGAGACAAAAGGAAAAGGCCCAGAAAAACAGACATGATTTTCCCATTGTAGATAACTGAAAGCTTAGAAGGCATGTAATAACACTCCATCCTTCACAGTAGAAGCAGAGGAAGCAGCTGAAGAGAGTGACAAAGCACAACTACGAGAGAAAAGACACAACTGAAAGCCAGATTGCAGAAGAACCCGCCCTTCTAAGTTTTAAAAGTTTGAAAAAAATCACTTTCTCTCACTCCCTGCACTGTTATCTTCAGTCCATTTTGTTACGAAAAATGAAAATCTCTGTAATATCCCATGGGAATGCCATTGTATGCTATTTCCCAAATTAAAGGACTATAGACTATTTTGCCTATGATTCAATGATACAAATTCTCATTTCTCAAAAAAAAAATATATAATAAAAAAAAATTGATATGACGTATAATAAGAAATGGAGATCATTGGACTGTGTTTGTTAGATATATTGTTTATTCTCATATAATTGTGGTTGTATTTTGACTGATCACTCTGTAACTAGGCTACAATAGACTCCATTTTTGTTCGAAACAAAGAGACTATCCCTTGCTGTTTATAAAGAAAATGCTAATAAGCTTCTGAAATGTTAATTTTAAACTGTTTAATTCCTCTTGGTTTCAATTATCATTTTTCTTTATAAATTCAAAAGAGAAATCTCTAAGAAATTAAGGAACGCAATTACAAAATGGAATTTGATCAGTACCGCAGAACCAAAGAAGATTTTCAATAATCATACGTATACAACCTCTGGTCTATATACAGTTCCAAAACCACATATAACAAACAACAAATTGGTGGTTGGATTAGGTATTTCTCATTGAGTGTTAAAACAACCCAAAATATATGATTTTAAGTACATATTTTGGGTCGTAAAAGCATTTCTGTTTCTCGTTGAGTGAAAGAAGGAACAAAACAGCAATCAAAACGAACCAAGCACGTTGAAATGGGTCCACGCTTCCTGCATGGGAAAGCAACTAATCAACATTCAAGTCATTTTATACACACAAAAAGACCAATTATCACGACTATGATCCAATGTCAGCTTCTACTTCTAGTAAGAAACTATTGATTGCAGGTTTTTTTTAAAAAAAATTTATTATATTCATCAATTCATTGTGATGAATTCAACGTAAAATTATGTTTTCTCCATATGATTACAAAATAAGCAACCATGCTTGGTCAGACCATATACAGACTCATGATGCCCACATAAAATGGTCCACACCACTCGAGCACAAAGCCACCTATTAGATTGTCTAAGCATAATTCTGATCCATCATTGTGCAGCCATATATCTCATGCAATTCATGTTAGATGATCCTTAATTTTTGTCCTAAGTAGGTGGGATAAGGTTATGTTGATGTTGAAAATGTACTGAAGTCTTGTCCCCGAATTAAAAGGTTGACATAGCAAATCAAACGCCAGAACCCAAAAAGAGAAAACAGATTATAAAATTAGAGGAGTAATATTTCACTCAACCTGCAAAATGTCAAAGACTTTTTCTGCAATATATTTTTGATGTGGCTCAGCACCCTTTTGCTGTAGCTTATCTGGATGTAGACACAACAAAGCCTTTTGGTACGCTCTCTTCACAGAATTTCCTTCAATTATGTCAACGAGGGGCACTGGTTTCCATCCACTTTCTGGCCAAAGAACCTGTCTAACAAACTTAAGTTAAAGAAACAATAGCTTTTGAGGGCACAAGTTTTCCACAAAATACAACTCGAGCTTTACCATCATGCAAAAGAAGCAAAACCAATTAAAGTTCTACTTTTTTTTTTTATGGGCTCACGCATAAGATTTAACAAGATCATTTTTACTTACATACTGTAGAGTTGACAATAATGAGCGAATGCTTCCCTCTTTCCCAGTTGACCAATGTTGTATCCTTGCATCTGAGTCCTGAGGCAAGCAAAGTAAGAAACTGGACTACTTATGACAGGAAATTAACAATGTCTCTGGCAGATTTTTTTTTTTTTTTTTCAAAAGGAAAAAGAGAGAGTAGCCTTCATTACTTGAATTTTTTCTTGGTCCAGGCCATTCTGGCTATTTTGTGGTCGTATATCCTCTTCATGAGGTAATTCTTCTACCTGTTTCCAAAACCAACAAAACTAGCTATCAGGAAGATGTTCACATTAGAGGCAAATTACTACAGTTGCTTTTAGATGTATGCACAACTATGTATTCTGCAAGATAACTCCCAAAGGGGTCATATTACAGGTGCACCAAAAGGCAATGCGACCATTTGGATCAATAGAAGTAACCAGCAGGCCAATAGAAATCACATGAAATCAATCTTGACTTTGGTGATTCATGTACCTGGCAATGGGGATCTGCAATGTGAGATTCCTCTATATTGCTAATTACAGATTCGAAACTTTGAATTGATCCTGGTAGAAGAGAGAGATGAATTACATATATGCATTTAGAAGAAATTTTATGGATTCATGTTATTGTAACATGGTTTTAATTCTGGGATGAAATAGGGACCAAACTAGTACTGCATTTTACACCCAACTCTCAATCCTGTCAGATAGTTATTTATTACAGTGTCTAAAATTATGTGCATGCCTTCTACTCAAAGTTCAGCTGGACAAGCAGTGAAAATTGAAGTACACTATGATCTCTAATTGGTCGGCATAACAAACCATGGCTAGCCAAGCAAGTACACCATCTGATAACCCATCACATACAGAGGTAGAAGAAGGGCACATGCAACATGTGAGAAAGCTTATAACCATCTTACAATAATTTTTTTTCCAACTGCTTCCTGCCAACAGAGAAGCTTGAATAGAAAAGCAAACCAACACAGCAAATCCTTAATGTCTATCAATGGAAGGACTAGAATGACTTTATCCATTTCCAGATGCACCAACATCTCTCGCTTCAATAAACCCTCCCACAGATTGCACAGATTAAGAGAGCAATTGCAACATGTTATGGACAAACCATATACTATCTTACAATAATTTCAGCTTTCCTGCAAACTATGGAACTTGAGTAATAAATATGGAGTCATGCAGGAGAAAACTGTAGAAGGCAGAAATCAGAGAAACAAAATGACCAGGCCAATGTGAAAGGCAGAAAAACACCAACATTCTGAAACCGAAGTGTCTAGCTAAGTCAGATATTGAACATCCAATATAAAATTGAAAAAACTTACCAGAACATAAAGAGCTATCTTTTCCTCCATAGGAAGCATCATCAATTTTAAAGGCAGTTGAATTTATGCTGAGGGGAGGTTTTGCTGATTCTTTCAGAGCTTGGTCTACCTGCGATAAATTATTAGATCTTAGAAGGATTCCAAAAGTGTCAATAACATTTTCAAATAATTGAATAAACACATATGACAGAGAGAGAGAAGATTGTCATAATTACTATTAACAATCTAATCAAAGGATTCTGTCACAAACCATGATAGTAGTCTCTGTTAATTTTCCATTATCTGTTGCATTGATTAATTGTTCTTCCATGTCCGCTCTAGTTGCACCAATGGTTGCATGATCCTCTACTTTAAGTACGTTTTTCTCTATTAATCCAAATCCAGTATTATTTAAGGGTTTCATTGGAGCTTCCTGATTGAAAATTTTGACAAATTCTTTGACCTTTCCCTTGACTTTGTTGCTGACAAGATTCTCTTCTGAATCAGTGGGTGAATCTTGCAATTTAGAGTTGTTCTCTTTCTTGAGATTCAGGATCTTTCCATTGCCAGTTAATACCCTTTTACTCTCATCCACACCTCTGACGGATGTATGAGTGCTTCGCCCTTTGTTTTCTTTCACCCTAGGTTGTTCAACTGTAATAACATTTCCTGAATACAAGAAATTGGATATATTGCTTAAGACAGTTTAAAAATACCAGTTGATCCAATAATATTATCTGGATGTTATGGATATACCTTGTCTAGTAGAATCATCCTTGAAAAGGCGATGTAGAGGTTTTAGCTCAGGTTTGTGCTCTTCTTTGTTTGAAACAAGTTTCTCTGTTGCAGTGCCCATTGATGAATACACATTTAATGGAGTGCCAAAACTAGATCGAATTTCCTTCCCAGTATTGTGAGGCACATGATTACGAGGAGTTTCTAGGATTGCACCTTGGAGATTAGTAACGGATTTGGATTCAGGTTTAGCAGATGAAACTTCCTCAACACTTTGAGAAGAATCTATTCTATTGTTCTTCTTTGAGCTAGTAACCAGTGTATAATCTTGATTTTCACATTCCGACCTAAGAGATCCATTTGCTTCCAAATTATTCTCACTGGAGGAAAGTTGTTCCCCTAGGGAAACCGGAGCATGTTCTTTTGCCCTTGAGCTATTTCTTCCCTGAAGGAGCATCGCAATAGGTACTCCTTTGCTTGCCCATTTGTATATGGAGAAATGAAATTTGCCACAGCTGTCGTTAATGTGTGACATATTTGATTTCTTTTTGCAGAGGCCTTGGTCAGTTGTTTCAAATTTGTTAAAAGAAAAATCCTTGGAAAGAGAGCTTTGACGATAAAGAGTCCGTGGATAATTTCTTGACCCATCCTCTCCCGGAATAACTTGGGGTGAGAATCTGGACATAGTAGTGCTAGATGAAATGGGAGATCCAAGTCCATTTAAATCGGCCGCCTTGTTCTTGCGTGAGCTACTAATAGCAGTTCCAGGTGCTGGAAAATCCATTTCTTTGGTGTATTTCCCTTGGAGACTTGAAATTTCAGAATTGGAAGTCAGTAAGAAATGACTTCAACAATCAACAAAACTATAATTTCAGAATAAGGAAAAACATGGCTGTAATTAGCACTGTATATATAACAATATCAAATCTGTAACCAATATAAACACAAGGTATAAAATATCCTGAATATCATCCAATTTGGAAAACAAAAGTCAATTATTTTCAGTAAATTCATTCAAGTTCGAAATAAGACCAGAATAATACCAGACAAAGAAAAATTCATTAAACAGAGTTGCAACAACTTCCATCAGGTGACAGAATAGAACAGAATATATTTTAAAGTAAAGAACACAAACCTGAGGAGGGGAGGCAGAGATGAACTAAGAAAAGGCTCCGTTTGAGGCGGCAATGGTCGAGCAGGACTTAGGATCCGAGACGCCGGCGATGAAGAGAAAGGATCCAAACCAGGCTTTTTAGGCGTGGAACTCAAAGGCTCCCGCTCCTCACCTCTAAAAATGTCATCATAGAAATCATTGGTCTGTCGTCTCCTACGATTCAACCTTTCCTCACCAAACACAGGCTTCTCACTCAAACCAGTCCACGGATCTCTAAAAGCAACCGTTTTTTTTTCTTCTTCTCCTCCTCCTCTTCCTCTAAACACTTGAGAATCCTCAGTTTCATCACCAACACCTTGACGCCAATTGTAGTTCATCGAAGAACGCCTCGGCGGTCCGCCAAATACGTCATTGAAATCAACATCTGATGATGATGACGAGTTCCTGAAAGGGATCTGAGGTGAAGCAAACGATCTCCGCGGACCGTGTTCCAGTAACAAATGATCTTTATGAAGAAACCCCTCCATATCAATCAACAAAACCGATCAAACATCAAAGAAAAACCATGTTTATTCTTAAAAATAGAAAATAATCAATCGTTTGTGAATCGTAAGAACAGCTGGGAGTAACAAAGAAGGAAGAAATCGTGGATCGGTTTGAATTCGAATATGAGAATCCGATCTGAATGAATGTGAAGTTTCATGGAGTTGAGATTTGGGAGAAGAAAGAATGAGAAAGAAAGATGAGAATATCGGTGCAGAAGACGACGAAGGAAGTGGGGTTAGGGTTAGGGTTTGCGTGATTTGGAGCCACGAGTTGTTGTTTAGAGAGTCTTCCATGAGGATAAGATGACGATGGAGAAGGAACTATGAAGACAAGAGAAGAGAAGCTCTTCAATACAAGACATTCCCGGTTGACGAAGGGCTTTCTCTACTCGCGCCCTTTTTTGTTTTTTCATTAAAAATTCGTTTGGTGAAAGTGACGATTCAAATTTAATGTCCACACTGGACATCGAACTTGGTAAACCACAAACACATCATACCTTCTCCCACAAGATTACGCAGCGATCAGGACACAATTGGCACTCGGCCAAATACACTGCCACGTATCCGTGAGAGCACGTCAATTGCCAGAGAAGACGACGCGTGGCAATGCAGTAGCTGCCACCTTCTCTTTATAACCCCATTCTCCTACAACTGCTTCCTTCACAATTTGCTATAGCTTCACTCTTTAGAAGGATCTATGTGCTTCTGTGATGAAACCATTTTCATTACTTTCTCTCTTCTTCTTCTTCTTCTTCTTCACTGTTCTCTCTGTTTGTTGCAGCTAAGGATGCATCTGAAGTGAGTTCTGTGATCAGAAAAGATACAAGAAAAGAAGTGGCTGTGACAGAGTATGGACAGATCACAGCCGTTGAAATCCATGATCAAAGTAGTAGAGGAGGGCACTATCACCTTCAGTTCTTCACCTTGGAGCCCAACTCTTTGTTTCTTCCTGTTCTTCTCCATGCTGATATGGTGTTTTACGTTCACACAGGTTCATGAACACACATTACCTTATTCACATGCATGCCCAGCAAGTTTAATAGTTTTCTTTCTTCAAATTATTTTTCTATCTGTTTTAATAACAGCATGCAAACCCAAAAAAATAAAAATTACAGAATGTTAAAACTAATTAAAAACGAGTTTATGGAAAAAGTTATGAGCTGTGTGACTGATGCTGCAGGGAGTGGAAGCTTGAACTGGCTGTATGAAGAAAAGATGAACAAGATGAAAGTGAGAAGAGGTGATGTATATAGGCTCCGCTCAGGTTCTGTTTTCTACCTCCAAAGCAGCTTGGAGTCCACAAGAGAGAAGCTCAGAGTTTACACCATCTTCACTACCTGTAGTGATGAGAATCCAAAGGTTAAAATTTAAAGAAAAGGAAAATGCTTTGAAAACACCCACCGTTGTTGGATTGCCTTGAATCTTGTAACCATTGTGTGATTTGAGATGATAAGGTCAAACACCCACAATTTAATTTCCCAGTTTCTCAGCTGGGCTGAAATCAAATTTGTGATGGTAATTAAATATTTCTCTCTTATATGCAGCAAATGTTCAGTAGTGTGTACTCATCTATTGCTGATATGGTCCTAGGATTTGACACAGAGGTTCTTCAAGCAGCTTTTCTGGTATGGAGTTCTAATTAACTTTCATTTCCTAGCTTTCCAAATATCGAGCAAATGATTTGAATCAATTGTTTCTGTTTTTTTTTTTTTTTTAAATAAAGGTTGGGAAAGAAGTTGCAGAAGAGATTAAACAGGCAATAAAACCTCCACCAATTGTGCATGCACCATCTAAGAATAGAACAGATGAGATGAACTGGACTGGTCGGATTATTAAAGCTTTTTTAGAAGATGAGTCGTTTGAGCTTAACGGCAAAAAGAGCAAGCAGAAGAAGAACAGGGCTTTTAATATCCTGGATAGAACTCCAGATGTCAAGAACTGCTATGGGTGGAGCACAGCAGTGAATTCCAAGAAATTCAAAGAATTAGAAGGCTCTGAAGTTGGTGTCTTCGTGGTGAATTTGACACAGGTAATTAGTAAGCAAATACCCTTCAATTGCTTCTTGAAGAAATCCCACATTTTACATAAAAAAATAAAAAATAAAAATCTTTCGTGTATATCTATGATTGGTTTTTGGATTAAAATTTACAGGGATCGATGATGGGGCCGCATTGGAATCCAAGGGCGAGCGAGATAGTGATTGTAACGCATGGGCAGGGCATGATCCAAGTGGTATGTCCAAGCAGTTTGAATGAAACAACAAAATGCAAGAGCTGGAGGTTTGTGGTGAAGGAAGGAGATGTGTTTTATGTTCCAAGGTTTCATCCTATGGTTCAAATGGTGTTCAACAATGGAACATTTGTTTTCATGGGTTTTAGTACAATGGAAAGGGAGAATTACCCTCAATTCCTTGCGGGGAAAAACTCGGTGATCCGGACATTGGACAAGAATATATTGGCAATCTCTTTCAATGTTTCTAACAAAACCATCGGTCAGTTAGCGTTTTCTCAAGTGGATTCGACGATACTAGAATGCTTGTCATGTGCAGAGGAGGAAGAGAGGATAATGTGGAAGGAAATTGAGAGGCAAAAACAGGAGGAAGAGAAGAAGGAAGAAGAGGAAGCCAAGGAAAGGGAAAAAGAAGAAGAGGAAAAGAGGAAGAAGGAAGAAGAAGCTAGAAAAAAAGAAGAGGAGGAACAGAGGAAGAAGGAAGAGGAAGAAGCTAGAAGAAAGCAACAAGAAGAAGAACAGAGGGAGAAGGAAGAGGAAGAAGCAAGACAGAGAGAAGAAGCAAGACAGAGAGAAAAAGAAGAGGAAGAAGCAAGACAGAGAGAGGAAGAAGCCAGACAGAGAGAAAAAGAAGAGGAAGAAGCAAGACAGAGAGAGGAAGAAGCCAGACAGAGAGAAAAAGAAGAGGAAGAAGCAAGACAGAGAGAAAAAGAAGAAGAGGAAGCTGGGGGAGGGGGCAAGAGCAAGAGAGGATGAAGAAGAAGAAGAAGAAAAAGCAAGAAGGTTTGCTTAATGTAATCTGTTTTTCACTTGTTTTTTCAGGAAAATCTTTTATGGTTTAGAGGTTGGCTGAGGCTCTAGTTCAACAGCATTTCCCAGGTTTTCCTAAATTTTCCTTCTGGGTGTTTTTGCTTGCTTAAAGTAATCTTCATGAACTTAATAATGTTGAGGCTTCAAATTTTCAGTTCTCTGCTGTATATGGTTCGTTCTTTGATATTAGCTGCAAGGCTGAAACAAAACTATGGGAATTTGACAGCATTATTATATAAAGGCCACCTCAATATTATTCCAGTAAATGGACTATAAGACATCTGCCGCTTGTCAAGTCAAATTATATGACCAGGACATTAATTGTATGTAAACAAAAAACTAAAAAATAAAAATCCTAACAGTCAAGATCATGGCAAGAAGAAAGCAAAAGAAACAACTCCCTCCCAAAGCTGCATATTCCCGTGGAAAAAAAATTATTCACAGCAGTGTAAAGAGCTCTAAAATGAGAGACATCAATAATACACAAGAGCTGTGTATGAGTGTGAATGCTTTCATACTTTGTTGAGTGTGATATAAGAGACAATTACTGTTATATCATCAAGCTTTCCACCATAATAACGAAAACCAGCATCTTGTGCGGCAGTTGAGAATGGTGTTTGCCTATCCTTGTCCAATGCTCTCTGCCGTGCCAAGGCTGCAATTTTTTGGGCTGTGACTTGTGGCCCAAAGCCAGCCCTAACAGCATGAACTACAACAGCACTGATTTCATTTGTGTACAAGTTGTCAAACAGTCCATCCGTGCCAGCAACAATTACATCACCCGGTGCTACAGGAACGGTAAATACCTGGTTCAAAATTAATCAAAACAGTAGGAACCAGTTTAGTTTAACTAACTATTTTAACATTCAAACCATATGTCAATTAAAACTTCGTGTTAGCAAACTACTCTGACATTCAAACCACTAACCTTTGATTCATTAAAGATCTAAGTTTATGTCACATGGAGGAGGTGGATACTATGTTAAGCAACCAGGAGGAAAAGATACATAATGGGAGTTGTGGCAAGGCAACCAGGAGCAAAGTTTTTCTTTTCACCCTTCTGTTCTTGGTTTGGTTATCTATATGGCTAAAGCTTAATTATGTGCTACTTCCTAGAGCTTCCGAATTTCTTAATGTCGATTTATATAGATGGTTATGCATTAGTTATAGAATTCTGAATGATTGCTGTGACAAATGGTTCGCTCATACAGAGGCGCTTCTGAGGATTCAAAAAATGATATGATTGCTACTGCCATGAGAACTATTGCACAAGTAAAAAAGAGAAAGGGCGGAAGGATCAACTACCTGACCAGAGCTTGGTAAGTCGCCACTGTTTCCACTCTCTAGCTGAAAGGTGATATTGAAACCATGTTGCTGTGCAGGAGATCGGAAGAGGGTGCATCCTTCTCTGATCACTAAAAACCCACTGTCACCTAAATTAATGGCATGGACGCCCTGCAGTGAGAAATGAGAGATTGAGGTACAGATATACAAGTGAAACTAAATACATAAAAGGCCAAACACAGGAAAATAAGAAGAAAAAAACTTTGTTATCGTAAATGAAGGTGGCATTAATACTTCACATGTTCAAATAAAATGGACTATGAGCAACATAGGGCAAACAGCCGGTTTAGAAAATTTATACTTCTAACATTTGATGCATGTCATGCATCTGCCTTGAAGCCTAGAGGCCTTGACCCTGTAATTATAGTGCATAAGAGAACAGTATACTGTAAGGAGAAACCTTTATCGTAGCTTTCATCTATGAAAGCCGTAGCCTCCCAGTATTTGAAAACATTCCGAGTTTGAGAAACAGGATCATTTGAAATGAGTCTAGAAAATCAAAAGAGAAAAAACAAACCTGGTTTGTAAGAGCTATAATGCATGCTGTTGAGGATCCTTTAGCCTTAGTTTTCAAGTGAGCTTTCTCTAGAACTCTTGCAGGGTCAATGGAGCCCTTAGGCTCATCTTGAATTGCAGTTACTGAATTAGATATTAGTTCCCTTGCAAATTGTCCAGAATCAATTCCAACATCTGCCCAACCACCAACACCATCGGCCAAACCTATGACTTGCTCATCTTCGCATATAAAGTGAGCATCCTCACCACCTGTTTTTTCCTTAGCAGGATGAGGAAGGTAACATGATCCCGAAAGCAGTTTCAAAGTTCTGTCACCCAAAATTTTCCTGTATTCAACGAAGGCAACACAATCTTATCGGAATGAGCTATAACCACAGTTTTTACGGATATGAGAACTATTCAAGAGAATATATCCAAAGAAAATAGAAAGTAGTTCAGAACTTCTCATTTATGAGTTTAAAGTAACATCTTAAATCTATCTTCCTTAAACTAGAAAAAACTAAAGTCCTGTAAGAAAGACAACTCCAAGGTAAAAAAAAATATTGCCTTTTCACAAGCTCCATCTATAAGACTACTGAGTAACCTCACCTTCAACCAGCCAAATGTCTCAAGTGCCTCTGCAAGTCACTATATAATTTTCCTAGGACTGGAGAACCATCCCAAGTACTATTAATAAATTCTCATATGGAGAAAAATCAAAATCGAATCAGACTACTAATGCTGATGTTGTTGTTGGTGACGACATTTTTTCTTTAAATTCACAAGCCCCACATTGCACACTCGTTGCTTTTCGAGAATACTCAAAAATCAGAGGTTAACTTTCAATTCGCATTCACATTAGAGATTCCACAAATCAGGTATATTATAGTATACCAACCAATAACATGATCACGCTACATAATTATGGTGTATCGAAATAAATAAAAAAACAAGCATCTAATAAAACAAGAAGAGAGCACATACTGATCAGAAGAAACTTCAGAACTTGCAGGTTGTTCATCCCGTGCAGAACCATGAAACGAAACATCAGGTGCAGTTCCAGCAGAATTACACGAGAAAGATGAGCTATGAATTCCTCTCAATCCCGTTCCCAAAAAGAGCTTGTAGCTGCCACACCTCCTCTTTATATCAAATAAGTAATAACCACAAACCGGATTACTGTCATACTGTTCTTGGTTTTTCAATCTCATGCTAATTTCTCTACGGCATTCAATACTTCTCACATTGCACGAAATATCAGCTTGCTTCGTGTTCTTCAAACTGTTATCATTCCTCAATGGCGAGCCACCAAAATGGCAGTAGCCAAATAAAGCTCTCGACGCAGATACAGCCATTGGTGTCTTCTGCAATAGATTTCCTTCCCTAAGAGTCGAAAACGACGGAGGAAGAGAGCACCAAGCAGAATCCAAAAACAACAATTTCTCTTGCCCAACTAAAGCTTTGATCGAGTTTTGAACAATTCTAGATTGATGCCCTAATATCTGTCCCCAGCACCCAGACCTAAAGCTGAACCTAAGCGGCCGCGTGAAATTCGTAGGCATCTTACTTACTCAATCTCTCCAACAAACCGGTTCGATTTATCCACAGATAAAAAAAACACACTATTTCTAACAAAACATATCATAATTCTCAATACCAATACTAGCAGTAACGCATATTTCCACTGAGAAACCTGATTGTTACACATTAAGAATATCAGACACTCGAATCAAAACCCAAAAAAAATAAAAAATAAAAAATAAAAATCAAACACCGACATCATCAAAAACACACGCGAAAGATAAAAGATTAGTAAGAGCTAAGAACAAGCGAGATCATATATCATACCTGCTAAATCGAATCAAATTCCCATTAGAAGCAGAAGATGGCGATTAATCAACCGCAGGATATCCTAGAATGAACCAAAAAAAAAAAATCTCTGCTTTTATATAAGAACGGGATTGGTGATTTGAAGGCGGAGGAAAGTCTGCAACTTTGTAATTAAAATTAAAGAGAGGGATTTGATTTTGATTTTGATTTGGAAACCATGAATCTAAGCGGAAGCTTCTAATTAGAGAAGCTTAAGAGAGGTGGGATTGATCATTGATTGAATAGATAGTGTGGGAGGAACAAGCGTGAAGCACGAGCACCGTCTCCTATCTTTGTCTCCCCTTCTTTCTGGTAATTTCTTTTAGTATTTTTATTTATTTTATTTTTTGAGAGAGAAGATCGGTTCTCACAACTCTTCTGGATCGACCGTCCTTTTCCTGTTCTTTGAAGCCTAACTTTACGTTCCTTTCTCTACTCCAATGCCTACATACGGCCACTGTCTCTACTAGCCGTTCGATCAACTAGTTTATTTATTTTTATTTTTTTGGTTATTTTTTTTCCTTGTAATGCAACACCAATAGCCCAATTTGATCGAGGAACCTAATATAAGTAAGATTAAAATTTTAAGTTCGACTAACAAACGCTCCTGCAATGTCCGAGTCTGAAAAAATTAGTTTTATCCAAAAAAAAAAAATGACAAATCTTGAATGTCGAAAAATCTGTAATATAAAATAAAATAAAAAGTGCAACATACTACAAAAGAAAATGGCTTCACATGAAATATAAAATTAGGGTGTCAATTGTTTTAACAAAAATACAAAACCAAACTAAATCATTGCATGCAGTTCCATTTTCACGTATCCGGTTAGGGTTGCAGGTTAGCAATTTAAAATTTATTATATAATTAAAAATATAATTTTTATTCATAAAATTATATGATTTTGTCATTTATTATCGTAAATATTAAAACTAATGTTGTGATATACCATATCATTGCATCATAAAAAAGAAAAAAATACTCACCACTCACCGTACACTACATCCACACTGATATAATTTTAGGTACAACTTTTAGATCATAAAAGCATTTATAAAATAAATATTCTTTATATTTAAAATAAATATTATTATAAGTTAAAAGGTCCTAACCGAATCAAACCAATTTTGTTCAATTCGGTTCAAGATGGACAAGTGGTCGGTTCAATTTTGCTGTCAACCCAAACCAAACATATGGTACCCCTATATGGTATTGACATATGATATTTTGCAATTGATGATAGATATAGGGAAAAGGATAAAATGGCACTTGGAGCAAACCTTTTACTCAGGGAGGGACACTTATTACGTTATTTAGATGTAACTAAAATCCAACATACATAAACTTAATCCCTAAACAGAGATCCTAGAGAAGTGAATTTGAGCACCATATTGAGGTTGCAGGGTGATGAACTGCATAGGTGAATGCACATAAGACGGTGAGACAGCAAACGAGAATCGATGGATAATCATGGCCAAGACAAGCTTGGCCTCAACCAGAGCCAGATTCTGACCAACACAGATCCTAGGCCCCAATCCAAATGGGAAGAATGAGGCCAAATGCCTTCTTGTATCAGAAAATCTAAGTGGATTAAACTTGTCTGCATCTTCTCCCCAAAGCTCTTTATCATGATGAACAGCAGTCATTGCCAAGTAAAGTTGTGTCCCCGCAGGAACATTCAGGTCCCCGAGCTTTACATCTCTGCATACTTGTCTCATCAAACTTACTGCTGGAGGGTATAGCCTAAGTGTCTCATTCAATATCATGCCAATCTGTTTTTAACATAAAATCACGAATCAAAGTAATTAAAATTTTATTAGGAATCAAAATTCTTGAGAATTTGTAATTGGGTACTCACAATTTTGAGTTCACTCAAGTTTTCTGCAGTAGGAAACTCAGATTCTCTACATAGATTATTAACTTCTTTGCGAGCTTTGCTTTGCCATTCTTGGTGCAATGCTAGAAGGAGAAGTGCCCATGTCAAAAGATTTGCAGTTGTTTCCTTTCCTGCAAAGTAAAATGTTTTGCATTCATCTATGATCTCATCAACTCTTAAACTCTCTTCTTGTTCATCCTTGTTTGCAGACATTAATAAGCCAAGTAGATTCCTAGAATTTTCAGTTGTTTCTCTCTTTATCTTGATTAATCTCTTCAGCGATTCGTGGGTCTCCTTCTCCAATCTCCATCTCATTCTGTTCTTCTTTGTCGGCACAAATCTTTGTATAGCAGGAAAAAAATTCAGAGTTAAATTCACCTATAAATGTAAAACTTCATGACAAAAAAAAAGAAAAAAAAATCCTAAGCTAGTGGCTAAACTTCACCTGAATCCAGGAATGTAGACACTCCTTACAGCCAGTGAAAACAGGTGCATTTGTTCTTCTTGCAGCTTGAAAATGTGATTTCCCTCCTCATAATTGCTTCCAAAAGCAGTTCGTGAGATTATATCCGCAGCAAGGGTGTGAAGCTCCCTATGCGCATCTATCTCAAAATCCTCCTTCCCTTCACTCTCTTCTTCCCATTTTATCAGCATCTTTGAAGTGCTAGCCACAATCTCTGGCACCCAACCCTGAAAAGTACACAATAAAACATTAAAGAGGGTGAGAAAACACTTTTTCCCCCCTCTACATGATTATTCATCCAAGTCCTATATCTTGATTATGCTTGTATTAGTAGGTTATGTTAGACGGACCTATACCTCAACCAGTACTAATATAGTTCCCTACACCTCTTACCCCAAGTATTGGGTTTTACCCAGGAAGGCTTCAATATTAATAAGTGTAAAATCTTAACTTATATTTCATGTAAAGAACTTATCTCCATCAAAAGATCGCACATACACGCATCCATGTCAAATCATCTATTGTCATCATCCCTACAAGTGTACCAATCCTATCCAAATCACCAACTCTGATATCACTTGTCAAGCGGGCTTGAATTTCCTATTAATACTGATATTGTCCCTAACTTTACCACTTATGAATCCCAAATCTGGGGTTTTTACTGTGAGATCCCAACTCATATTAGGGTGACCATGTAATTGCCCAAATCCAGCGTAGGAGTATTATTATTTCGGTCCCCGTGCCCAAAAGTTTTAATCTACTTTCTATGTATATGAATCTACAAGTACTCTTGCAATTTCATTCCACTAAAAATTAAAGAACATGTCATCATCCTCAAAAGAAGTTTCTACTGAAAGTTATAAAAAATGCTGGGTCTTACTGGTAAAACGTCATGCAATTGGCGCCCACCAAAGCATAAAGAACACAGTAAAAATTGACAGAAAGCGATGATGAAAAACAAATAAATAAAAATAACAACCTTTACTCTTTCCATGCTAAAGGCCTGATTTGCGACCCTTCTGTGCTTCACCCACTTGTCACCTTTCAACCCAGTAAGCCCTTCACCAAACAGCAACTTAGACAAAGGGTTGAACCCAACCCGCTCAAAGCAGCCATTACTACTCAGTAAAACCTCCTTGATAATACTTGGATCGGATATAGCTAATCTAGGCTTGTTCCCAAACCAAAACAAGTATGTTTTCCCATATACGTTCGACCACTTGTAGTAGTGAGGAACAACTCTATGGAGTATATCATGAGTGAAGGGCATAGTTTTGGATTGAGCTTCTTTGATCATGGCTCGTAGATCTGCTGAGTTTCCGAAGATGGGTCGGTAACTGAGACCCAGAACACCTTGTTTCTGGAAGTTTCGTTGGATCTTCCATGGGACCCAGAAGAAATCATAGAAGAATCTGATGATTATAATGAAGAAGAAGAGAAGAAGCAGAGGAAGAAGAAGAAGAAGAGCCATGTGGGAGTAGAGGAGCAAGAAATGGCTTTCCTGATGATGAATTGTCTCTCAAGTCAATGGTGGGTCCAATTTGCCGATCCAAGACGTTGAAAACTGTTTCTCAAGATGGAGATTAGTGGCTTGCCACTTGGCAGGCGCCAAGGGCGTCGAATCTTGCATGAAGAGGGTGGGATAGTTTAGGATGTAAGATGCTCTTAGAAAGTGCCACGTGGAGATTTTAATTGGGACCATTGACTCTAATATTTTAAAACCATTTAGATTTAGGCAGCAAAACAAATAAGAAAAATGTTGAGACCGACGTAATCTTAATACATTTTCCTAACGCTATATTACATGTGAGTGTATAATATAACCACTTTCAATCACTTCCAATCAGTTAAATATATACATATGCTACATGTAAATAACATCAAATGAGTCGGTATTGCTCCAGCGTTATTCAAACAAATAAACAATTAACAAACCCTTTTATTTTTTATTTTTTTGTTTTTTCATTTGAGAAAAAAGTAAAGTTTGGGCTCAACCCATTTGTTGAACCAATGACTTTCATAACTTGTTTCACGTGAATTTTGAAATTGGGATTCATTGAACCTTTGATGGCCCCCCTTCATCCCCTTGAAGCTTTTGAGGGTTGCAGTTGCGTAAAAGATGGAAAAAAAAAAGTAAGGTCTACCAAAAAAGACTATAAGAAGACATTGAAAGCAAATAATGGAGGAGAAGCATATTAATAAGAGAGAATTACTCCTTCCATCAGTTCTTTCAAGAGATTCAAAAATTAAGATAAATTGGCACTAATACTAGCGGGTCAGTGGGTGGGATGCACATATCAAATCAATGTAGTCAAGATAGTTTAGTTTTTATTTTTCCAAATTGTGCTACTGTTTCAAAACACTATTCAATCATAAACAATAAATGGTTCCCAATTTCTGAGAAATTAGAAAAGGCAATGAACGTGTTCTAATTCTAATCAATTATTAGGTGCTACGGATGCCAAACTACAAAGTTAAGACGCCACGCCATGAGTTGCGTTAAAAACTGAATAAGAAAGAAGCACTCAATAAGGACGTGGGTCTGATAGTACAAAAAGCACCAACCCTTTTGAAAAGTCATTGGTTTCGTCGAAAATTGAATTTGGTTATTGGCATGTCGGCAGGAACACCCTTTTAAAAGTATAGGATCAAATCAAAGATGTATGATGTCTGGATCCTAAGTCCTAACATATAGAAAACTTTAGATTGAAGGTGGACTTGATAAGCAGTGTTCGGTTCTACCTTGTGTGCCATTATTCAAATGTGTTCAGATCAATATATTAAATGAAACTGCAAAAGTTATCATCAATTGAACTGTTTACAGTACAGCGGCAATGAATCTGTCCTAACGCTTGCAAACAAAACAGCTTTAGATATTACAGCCCTTGAAGGCTTTAGCAGTAGTAAAGAAACTAAGCTTCAAGAAAAGTAATTTATCTTCCTCAACGAATATCAATTGCAGCCTACTACTACACTAGACCTATACTTTTTTTTTTTTTTTTTGGCTTCTGAATTGCTGCTAAACTATCCCATGCCTACACTATACAGTTTTTTTCCCCATTCAAATACATATTGATTTACTGAGAAAGGTAAAAATCCTTCACCCCTCCTTCTTCCTTCCCTGTACTGAAGGAAGCAGAAAAAACAACTAGGATGATTTTAAAACAAAACATGTCTTTCCTCTTACCCATTTCATATCTCTGCAAAAGAAATTGCTGTGATCATTCACCATAACTTTTCTCTTCTGGGTTCCTACCTTCTAGTGCTGCAACATCAAGTCTACCACCACTACCATCCATTGATGAAATTAGAGCTGATAGCCCACCTGTGGAAGTGCCACCAACAGCCATACCCAACCCAAGAAAATCAAGAGTGGCCGGCTTGGAGCCAAACAGAGATGATGGGCCGGTCATCAATTCTGTCAATCTAGCTCCTCCATCACTGGCACAACCAAGTCCAGCAGCCCCAGCAGCTGCAGAAGCAGGGTCAGCCTCAACAATGTGACTCCCATGCAAGCTCTCCTGGTGATCAGATGAAGTTGTCAAAGATATCCCGAACCCACGAAGCAATGAAGCACTAGAAGCAGCAGCACCCATCTGGGCAGCTTTCTGAAGTAATGCAGTGGCAGACATTGCGGGCTGCGTTGGCCGGACATAATGCCTGTCATCTTGCCCAGTCATTCCAAACAGAGTGAAACCATTGCTGGGAGAGAGACGGAGGAATGTGGGTTCTGTGACAGAAGCAGAAGCAAGTGTAGCAGGGCACTCTGTTCTTGCCATGGCGCAAATTAGATCAGAAAATGCAGAGGTTTGGGGCTGCAAGCCTCCTCCCACTGAAGCAGAACTGAGCACACTAGTGCACATACTGTTGCTGCTACTGCCATTGCTAGAACTATTACTGATTCCATTTGCTGCACATGCGGTGGTGGTCGACGGAATTTGGTCTGAATTTCCCGTGGGATTTTTTGGCAACTCTGTAAATTCAAAACAGCACAATTGAGATTTGAAAATAAAATACAAATTGAGTCACTATGCATTTCTTTAACAAAACTCTTTTAAAGACTTTAATAAATAGAAAAAGGCAAAGGGCAATGCCTTCCAATCCAATCTCTTTAGCTTTCTAGATTATGGTTTGGTTTTTTAATTAATTGTAGAAATTATAATATCTTTCTCATCTTTCTAATTTAGAAAGATGAGAAAGAGAGTGCGTGCGAGTGAGTGTGTGTGAGAGAGAGAGAGAGAGAGAAAGAAAGTAAGAAGACTTTTTTAACTTCATCTGTTTCCCTTTCTTTCTCTTTGTTGTTTTAATCAGAACCTCCAGAAGGGAACAACATTGCTACTACCAACCAATACCAGACAAAAAACCATCAAATCCGCAAGATCCGACACCGATTCTTAATCTATTTCTTTTAAAACAAAAGACAAATCCGACAAACACAAAACTGGAAACAAAAATATCCCAAATTGACCCAAAATTACCTGGATTTTGAACAGGCGGCAAAAGAGCAGAAATCACAGTAGACGGAGGAGTAGAAGAAGAAGAAGACAAAGTTACAACCGTCTGAACCTTTGGATCTTCCGTAGAGTTCGACTCAGCTACAGTTTGAGTTTTATTACTCTCCTCCGCTAACGCATCGCAAAACGCCCTATGTGTAATGAAGCTATCTCTCCTACAACACCCAAAAAACCATAACCTTAAAACCCTAAAAACACACACACAAACACACACACACAGACAAGAATTTCAGAAGAAAAAGAGTTAAAAACAGCGAAAACCTAGAGAACAAAGTTCCACAATCGCATCTATACTCTCGAGTTCCACAGGTTTTCAAATGCGCTTTCCAATCGGATAAAACCGCGTATTTCTTTGAACACTTGTCGCATTTCCATTTCTTCTCGCCGTGTTTCCGACAGAAATGCTTCTTAATCCCGGTGAGATCACCTAAAGCTCTCGACGGATCGTGATGAACGCACGAAGGCTCGGGACAAACGTAGACGCGCTTACGAATCTCTTTATTAGTTCGCTGCCGAAGCTTCCACGGTAGATTGTGGCCGCGCCGGTGAAGTTGAAGGTTCTGATCGCGTTGGAACCCCTTGTTACAGATCTCGCACACGAACCGGTTCGTCGCCATTAGCGTTTTCGGCGATAAGGCGATCACCTCTGCATTTGGATCTGCACCACCGATTGGGAAGAAATGAGATTAATTTAAAAAACAACGATCGAATTGCTTTCAGATTTTAAAGGCTAACCTGGCATTCCGGGGAGATTTCTCTTTTTCTTTGTTGTCGTCGTCGTAGGCGGCGGCGGCGGTGCCATTTGGTTACCGGAAGAAGTCGCACTTGCTTCTCCTGAAGCCGTGGATGCAGTTACTGCAGATGAATTTTCTAGCTCTACAGGCATATTTTCCCCAAATTCTAGGTTTTTTTTTTTCAGAAACCAATTTCAGTATCTCAATTACCAAGCTTCTTTTTTTTTGTTCTTACCCTAAAGAACCTGAAGAACCTCAATCGAAAATCTAACTTTAGGGTTTATTCTTAGCTCTCAGCTACAAGTCTCTTCTCCACCAACCAGTCCCCACTTCTTCATTACAACCATGACAGAGCTAAAAACACCAACTCAAATTTCTCCAGTTATCCAGAAACGAAAAACCCTAACACCGTAACCAAATTAAGAAGGAACAAAAAGCTCCACCATGACCAATCATGGCGGAAACAACACAATCACTAGCCTATCTTCGGATCAACACCAGAATCAATTCCAACTTCCGAAATTCTCATATTCTTTATTAATCCGCAAAAAAGATTGCCCCAGAAAACAAGAAATCGCCCACCAGAAAGAGAAATTCGCAAACTTTCTTCCGCTTCAGAAATCTACGAAGCTCGACAACAATCGATCTTTAAACCCGAAATATTTCAACGATAAACACGATATATCAATCGAACCGATACGAATCCGAAATCACTCGATTCTGTCCGTTCACCATTTCCAAAGTTTTGAAGCTCTTGAGCTTACAGACGGTTTGAACGGCGAACACCTTCGAAGAGTAGTCCGAAATAATCTTCTTTCTTTTTCTTCTTAAAAACTTTTATTTTATTTTTATTTTTATTTTTAATAATAATCGTAATAAAGCTGTGCTACCTAACCACAGTTAGACATTAACCACGGTTAGAGGTGACCCTAAGTCCAAGTTTCCACTGAATGAGCTGGCAGATCGTCCACGTGTACGAAGAGTCTACATTTTGGGTGCCCCGTCGGGAGAACGTCAGGCGTATGTGGGACCCACTACTTTTCGTCGTCTAGCGAACTGCTTTTATTCTTTCAGGATAAAGCTCGTAGTTCTCTTAGCCTGATCAGTTCCCAACCGTCAGATCATCTCAATTAACTCATCTTGGGCTCAAGCGCATGGTGGGTTCAACCCCACCAAGTCATTTCTAAATAAATACTCCTTTTGCAGAAGTCAAAGTCGATTGTACGTTACTCGCTTTATCTTGTTCCTCTCTACAGAAGGGAAATGACAATTATGCCACTGACCAGATAGAGACGAAGACGATTAGCTTTTCCATGGGTAGTTTCGTAATTTAAACCCGACGAGACACGCCAAAAATAGAGAAGAGAAGTAAAACACGTGTCTGATTTAGTCCAAATTGAGTAGGACCGGAAACTCTCCGGTTGAACCGAAAACCCTTAACAATTGTTTTGTTTCGCGGACCGTAGAAGATTGCGTACGGTGATAGAAGCGACAAGCGCATTGAGGTTGGTGCGTGTGAATGTACTGTATCTTTGTCTGTAGTTAAAAGGTCGAGATTAATTTAGTGTTTGTCGTCTCGGCAGCCTTTCCCCCGATACAGACAGACAGCTAGAAAAGGCTCCTAATTTTTCAAAAAAAAAAAGTGTTGCCTAAAAGACAAAAGATACATCTGACAAAGGGTATTTTCGACCCTTCGTGTGCAAAATTTCGTCGTATACATGCACGTGAGCAACGCGTATGCTTTAACAACCGCTAATTTATTATTCTTGTTTTATTTACAATGTGATTAACTCTTTCATTTATTAAACTAAAAGGATATTGATGTTTAAATAAACATAAATGGCCCTCAAAATAGTAAAAATTAAAAATGCTGCATTCACCAATTTTTTCCAATATTTGTGTTGTAACTTTTTTCAATGTTTATTTTATGGGAGACTATCATTTTAATAAAGAGAAAAAGAGTCTTTGGTGAATATATATATATATATATATATATATATATATATATATATATATATAAATGCTAATTTAATTGTAATTTTTGTAATTACATGGACAACTACACGTACATACTCATTGAATATTAATGTTTTATATGTTTTGAAGTGGGCCCGCATAAGCGATAGAGCATGTAGTTTAATTCGATGCAAAGTGAAGAACCTTAGAATCCTCTTGAAAGAGAGGGGTGCCTTTGAGAACCAGAGTTTGAAACCAAACTTCTCCTCAAGAGGATAGATGGGGCGATTCAGGTGAGGATCCAATGTAAATCCAACTTTCTATTCACTCGTGGGATCTGGGCAGTCCATATTTATTTCAAAAGAGAAACAAACCATTGCTATATTAAGGAGATATTGTGGGAACCTTACAATGGTAAAAGAAAAAAGTGAAGGAAAAGAAAAGGTTGCATTGCAATACATACCACATGAATTTGCTCTCTAGTAAAGAATTTGGTTTATAGGCTACTGTATGCATGTCGCATGTGTGCTTTCTTTATTTAAAGAGTTTTTTTAAAAGTATTTTAAAGGTATTTGATAACATTTGTTTTTAAATTAAATACGATAAAAAAAAGTTAATTGGATGAGACCAACTTTATGCAAAATCACTTTATCATAAATACACTTTTGGAAAAGCTCTCTTGGGTTTCAAATACTTAAAAATGTATTGTAATATAATAAAAAGTTTCAAGACTCTTTAAGACTTTTAATATAGAATTATTGGCTTTTCACATTCAAACACAAATTCCTACCGTTATCACTAAAATTCTATGAGGAAGTGACCTTTAATTCATAAAATCAAATCAAGATTGTTTTTTAAATAATAATTATGATAACATATTTATTCCTATAGATATTTTATTATAATTTTAAAAATTGCTTGTTGGGTCCTTAATTATACAATTCAACTGTAGGATGCACACAATAAATATATTTTTTTTATACATATAGTTATGATTGAGATGTGTGCAATTTATAAGATTAGATAAGTAGAAAATTTTGGAAGATCCTTCAAGAGCATAGCCATATGAAGGCATAAAAGTCCTCCAAGCAAATCATTACTCATGAGAATCATCAATTGACAACACTTAGACCTAATTAATTAGACCTTACAAAAGAAAAAAAAAAAAAAAGAATTGTCAACATATCACTTTCTAAACTCATTATCCTAAATTTGAAATCAGCTTTTGCAAAATTGGGTGATATAGAAGTACAACCATATGCTTAATTTCAAGCTCATCAAGACAAGATTGAAAATCTCTTTCTAAATTCCATTATTGTAACATTTTTATTTTTCTTATAATTTTAAGAGTCATGAATAAATTGAAAAAGGGAAAAACAAAATTAATGATGGGATGGATGTTGTTGTATTTAATTATTGGAAGGGAATGAATCCAACCACATAGCCGGCAATATTTTTTTTTTCCAGGCCTTCCTCATTACTTGTTTTGACTATCTAACTTGCAATTTGCAACTTTTTTTTTTTTTTTTTATAATATATAGTTCTGAGTTTCAACCCTTCCTTATTTTATTCTATTATCTTCCTCTTACTCTATTATTCCAATACTGTTTTAGCACCTAAGTGGGTCTTATTAACTAAACAAGAATTTCCTATTGTATCATTTGTTATTATTTCTCTCTCCTTTGCTCGGTTCAAAGGGAGAGTTTTTTATTGTATAATTTAATTTCTCAGTAACTCTCGAACAAAATGAGCAAATAAAAAGATATATATATATATATATATATATATGTTATTTGTTTTGTAAATATGTTAAATATCTAAATAGTAATTACATATATTATACACATATTTTAAGCAGTATAATATTCAAGTGGTATATATATTCAAATTATATAAATACATATGTATATATATCTCACATAAATTATGTGAGAGTATAGTTACCTATTTATATGAGAGTATAATTACCCATCATGTGAGAATATAGTTATCCACCATGAGAGTTGTTAATTTTTTGATGTAAATCTCTTCCTATAAATATAAGAGAGATAACGAAGAAAAGTTATAAGAAATAATGTAAAAAAATGAGAAGAGAAATAGAAATGAATAAAAGATTAAGAATTAAGTTGTAAAAATATTAGAGAAATGATAGAAAATGAAGAATAAAATCTAGCAATTTTTTTTGAAAATTCTTTGATTGTTTTGATTTAATTTATAACAATTAGCGAGATTATTATATTTTGAGAAGGCAAATGATGCTGCAAGATATACGTCACGTGTGAGGCATAATTTTAATTATAGGATGTTAGTGGTTGGATCTCAACAAATATATGAGAGTTTTTAATAGCAAGACTAATTATATATATATACAAACATCTCAACATTTAAACTGATATTTATTGTTTATTTGGCACCCGTGTATATACTTGTTCAAATATGGATACGGATATTTGAAATTTATCTGAGTGTGGTAACTTTATTAGATTTGAATAAGTAATAATAGAATTTCAACCTCATAAGGTTTCTATGATGTTTACCCAAATCACATACCGAATCTGTGGACATTGGTTTAATTTTTTATAATTGAAAATGAACCGATTATACTTTTAAACCGAACTGAATCAATTCAATTTGATTTCGTTTTGATTGATCGATTTACATTTTTTAACGTGTAAAATAAATTTTTTAAAATAAAAAAAAATATATAAATAATACAACATAATCATGTAATGTTACAAAAAAAAAATTATTTCATCAACATATTGTATCAATATATCATATTGCATCATTACTCATATAAAAATATTTAACATAGGATAATAACATTAAATGATAATTTTAAAAGTTCAAAATCTACGTCAAAGTATTTATTATCTAGCATACATACAATAATAATATTATTTTTTATTATAAAGCTAAAAAATAATTAATTTATATTTTATTTTTTAAATAAAATTAAATAAAATATAAAAAAAAACTATCAAATTGAACCGAATCGATTCAATTCGATTTAAGATTGATTTTTAAGACCTCAATTCATAAATTGAAATGAAACTAAATCGATTAAAGCCCTTAAACTAAACCAATTCGATTTTACGATTTGAAAATGATAACCCTAGCCTCAATAAAAGAATGATAAAAGGCACTTAATGAAAATTAAAAACACTTCCCATCTGCTAATATATATATAGGATTCAAACCCTAATGCCACTAACCTTTGACAAGATTTTTCAAATCGATGAAAAAGATGTCAGACACTGAAGATTTTCATTCACTTTTGTAAGAGTTATTTTTTTTTGGCCTTTTTGTCAGTGGTGGCATAAAGCGAAGAGGAGGGGTTGGCTTTTGATTGGGGCACTTTTAATGGTACTTTTTAGCTCACATGTGCAACAGTATGATAGTGAAAATAACACAAGAAGCTCCAGCAATCTTCTTTTTTATTTTTTATTTTAATGGTGAGAAGGTCTTTATTTGAATATTTAAGTTATCATAAACATTATCATTATATCTGCTTGTTTTTTTCACCCTCCAATTTCTTAATTGAGAGATTTCACTTTACGTATCTATGTTGAGCATGGAAGGGCGTTCTCCTGCAGCTTTTCTATCATTGAGGCCTCAACAGATCTCCTCATGTACTTAGTTCTTTCTTTTTCTTTTACTTTGCCTTTTCTCTTTTATTATTGTTATCATTTTGGCTGTGCCGTGGGGTCTCTCGTGTTACCTCTTCTGTGCATTGGTCAATGACCTTTGCTCACTTTCTACATGCTACCAAGATTCTATATGTTACAATTAATCATTAAGCAGCATTCTAAATAGCCTCAAGTATTGAGTAAGAATGGAGCTAAACAGACATGAACCTGCAAATATTAAAAAACGATGAAATTCAACACCAAATCTTCTAACAGTATTAAGATCTATCTATATAATGGGTATTTGAAAATTTAAAGGTAAATTTTATTTTCTGATATAATAATACTAGAAGCAAAATTCAGAAAATATATTTTTTTTATCATTTTAAGAAAAAGTTAGTTCTTTTCTAAGAAAACTTAGAAAAAAGAAAAAAGAAAAAAGAAAAAAACTTTGTAAATTTGAGAAAAAAAATGTTTATTCTTTACTTCTTATTTTTCAGATACATAAAATTTTATTCAAATTACAAAACAATCAAGGATTTAAGTTTGTCTAACTCTAATTAAACACACCTATAATAACCTGACTAAAAGGGTAATAAAGCAGCAGTGTGGCCAGTGCCTTTCCCTCTTCCTCTTGCCGCAAGAACTAAGAGAACCCACCCAATAGGAATTTAAATTATGGAAATTTTTGATAGATTTTGGATGATCTTCCATCCTCCTAAAAAGAAGCACTTGGACAAGCAATAGAGAGAGCATGCTTCACTTTCTAACACACTCAAACAAAACAATGATCCATGAGGGGCAACATGGTCGCAGTAGTTATTAGCTTGTCTTTTATGCACTGAATCTGAGATACAAGAGATTTAATGCTCTGCATGCAAGTTCCTTGTACGCATACTTTGATGATCTTGACAACTGAAGGCCCGGGCCACAAACATTGAAGCACTGTACTATTTTTTGGCAGTGTTGATAGAGCAGTCTCAGATGCAGTACATAGGAAACTGACAATCACATTAGGGCAATTAAAAACATAACAAGCAAGTGGGTTGGTCTCACTAAGGTAACCCCTACAAGCTCATAGTCATAGGACACCCTAGCGCCCTTTACATGATACTTTCCTAACTATTTTGTACTACCAATCTGGAAACAAAGTGCTTAAATAATTGACACAACGATGCTTCATTGTCCACAATATTTGCAAAGTTACCGGTGGACAAAATTTTAACAAGAAAGGAACAAAAATGAATTAAAAACAACAAAAAAGAAAAGTTATACGGGGAAGTGACAGGTTCTTCAAAGGGCACTCTTGCTAAAAATCATTTTTCACTAGCAATTTAAATAGCAACATAAACCAACAAAAGGGCCCTCAACAAATCTACCTAATTGTTACTGAAGGCAGGAGAGATACCATGACTTGTAGAATAGTAAGGTCAAGATGCCACCTGATGTGTTTGTAGCAGGGAACAGAGAGAACAGATGTGATGTTGGCTAACCATCATATTCTCTTTGAGAGAACTTATTTTCTGGGTAGAAGACAGCTACAACTTGCATTCCGCCAAATATTCTTCCATTCAACCCTGCATGGGCTTTCTCAGCCCCGTCTGCATCGGCGTATTGCAGGAAAACCTGAGAAGGATGAATTTAATTTAGCAATAGTAGCTTGCCGAGATGCTAAAAATGTGGATGGGATCCAAAGTAGCCAAATTTGTCCTCACAAATAGATTTTGAATAGACATGAAGCATGTTTCTCAAAATAGAAGTAAGAAGTTTAGACGCAGTTATACTGTGAAAGAAGCTATTTCACAATGCAATTCAAAAAATGTCTCAAAAGATGGTAGAAGAATCAAAATGTAGGTTACTTTGTAGGAACAGCTTCACTTTTTATGCATCTACAAGACTATATCCTACTGTCAGGGCATTCCGCTGCTAATAACAGAAATCAACCACACAAAAAACGGTTTTAGAATATTAATAGAATTATTTCAGTCATTTTATTTATCAAAAAGAGTCTTCATAAAAAATAACCAGACTTGAATCATAAGGGTCGGGTTCGGTGCGTTAGCCCAATTGGGTTGGTTTGGGTTAAGAATTAGCAACCTGATCAAGTTCGGGTTTGGTCAAGGTTTTATAAAAGGAAACCCAATCAACCTGAACTCATTAAGAATATTAAGTGTTGCTTTTGTTAGCCTTTTTATTAAAGTCACCCATTATAATTGAATCACACAAAATCTTATAAATATAATAATATGAAAGAAAACATTTTATAAAATTATAGTTGTATTCATATTTGCATGCTTTACAATTCTATCAACCAACTTTTTGCACAAGTAAACATGTTTCTGGTATTGCAACAATTTTCTACTACTAACCTTTCCAACACCTGGGGATGGTTCTCCTATAGGACTTGGGCGAGGGATGACAACATTCATCAGTCTACCTGCATATTCATATAAGATGTTCAAATCCTCACAAGCTTTGAGGGGAACAAAACATTATTAAAAGATTGATGAATATAAAACAGAATATCAATCCCAGATTAAAAATATTCAAAACAAATAAAAAAACACAAACCAAATGTCCCTCCTTCTCCTCTCATATCTTCTACTATATCTTCGTATTCCTCATCATCTCGCAGCTCATCAGCACTAACAACTTGGGTTAAACATACAACGTTGGTAGCAAGAGCACCAGCTCCCCCTTGAAATGAGCGTCTCTGACAAGAAAAGAACAAAAAGATAATAATAATTTGAAGTCTCATATAAAACTTCAGAGTGCATCACGTCTAACAGAAATTGAGCTGTAATTTCAAAGGAACATTATTTGACAGAAAACAAAATTGCTGGCATTGCTTCTTATCCACACTGCTACCTGCTGTTGTGCCTGCACTAAAACAGACTCGTGTTCAGGCTTCGGATGGGAGGAACCCTGGTTTGCACGCCTAACAGTAAGAGTTCTATCTCCCATTTTGATTCCATTGAGAGCCGCACAAGCAATGTCAGTAACCGAGATATCTTGATAAACACAAAATGCAAAGCCTTTGGAATTCCCTGTTTCCCTGTCCTTCACTAGATCAAGACCCCGCAGAGTCCCAAAGGATTCCAGCAACTCTCTTATCTGTGCCTCTGTGAAGTAATATGGGAGGCCACCCACAAAAATGCGATCAGGCCCTTCAACTCCACCAGCAGAACCTGGTGTAAGACCAACAGCAGCCAGGTTCAGATTGGGATTAGGTTGACTTGAACCAAGTCCTGCTGCAAGGGAAGGGTTGTAATCACTAGGCCTCCTAACCTTCACTGGTGTATCCTGGATAAATGCCCGAGCCCATCAAGAGTAAGCACAGAATATATCAAACCAATAAATCATCCCCACTAGGATCATTGTCTACTCATCCCACATGGGTCAGGAACATGAGGCCTAATTTGTCATTCAACCCAATCTCAAGCTATGTCTTTCCACATGGAGGAAGGTGGCAACAAACTTTCTGTCATTCCAGTAGTGCAGTTCACAATTTTCTTTTTTACATGCCCAAGAATCTCCAAAGAAACTGTTTTATCTCCTATAGTAAAGCAAGTCATTTAAAATGAAAGAGGAAAAAACAGACCTCAAAAATAATACCATCCAAAGCCATTGCATTACTAGCCTCCTCAACAGACCTCATTTCTACAAAAGCAAACTTCTTTTCATGGTTTATGTATACCTCAACAACAGCATCCCCTGCAAAAAATAAGCAAGCAAATCCAATTGAAAAAGAAAATCCAACTGATCTACATGGCTGAACAAGCTAGTTTCTTAAAATCCACAGACCAGGACCAGCAGTGTTTCCACCAATTGCAGACATGACATGGCTGAAAAATGTTGACACAGACTGCAGAAGCATGGGCACACAAACATAAATCAGACTTTGTACAAAGCCAGAATTTAACCAAAAAGAGACCATGGACCAAGTTCATCTGTGCCTCATTCCAAATTATTTCACAGTGTAAAGCATGGAAATACAAGACAAAATGACAAATAAGAAAGAAAAAGCGTCAGTGCCTCAAAGGATCAGAACAAAAGCAGACAATTCCAACATTTCCAATAGCATCCCACATTGGAGATAAAATAAGAGAAGTAATTAAGACAGTTTAGACACATACAAGAACTTTAGATGCATCATTTAGAAATAGTAGTCATTATTTGGTTAATCCTATATCTGTTGTCATTATCTAATTTGAATACAATATTTTTTTTTGAAAAGAAACTAAAAATTAATATAATAATGTAGATATGTACAGTGTACGATATAATGTGATTTAGAGAACAATATGTTCTCAACAGAATCAAACCATATAAAGATTAATATAATAATTTGAATACAATATAAATGCGTCTATAATTTTGCACAGGTTTTATCTATTCGAAATAATATAGTGTTCCCAATGCATTTCAGGAAAGCCTAGCAATTTTCAATGTTTAGGTGTGGAGGTGCGCGATAAGAACTAAATGATACTGTAGATCCCAATGTCAAACAATTGAGGATTCAACGTCATCATCAACTAAGCAATGTTAAGAAGAAAAGTAGCAACCTGTTCATTCACAGTAGGAGGAAGGCCACCAACATACACCCGCCGAGCATGTCGTGGAACCTAATTAGACCACAGATGAGTTAATGTTAGATGAGATTACATACTAAATAAACAACATTTCTAACATAGAAACACACATAAATTGAGAATTTTAGGTCAGTTTGTGTAACCCTGTCTTGGGTCATTGCCTGAACTGGCATGACAGGGAATGTTCCAAATGGCTACGAGCACAACAGACAACTAAATTTCAGTAAACTAAAGGATTTACACACTAGTCCTCACAAGAAAAGTAATAGAAACTACCTGGACAGGAGTTATGTTTGGAAAAATTCCAGGAATGGATGGAGTGATCCCATTCAATTGACCTGCGAAAGATGATAATAACATAAAAATGATAGAAAAAATGCAGCACTAGTGCTGTTGTACTATTTATCATGTGTACTGAGTGCAATGTGCAACCAATATATGCATGCCCTATCCTCTCACAATAAACCTTATTACAATAAACAGAAGGAATATATCATTTTCAAGTATGAAAGGAAATTTTTGTAAGATCACCAAAAAAGGCTATTGTTGCCAGTTGGAGACGAACAAGATTGATCAAACCAGTGCATTGATCCTCCTTGAAAATCAAAGCTATAGTAGTTGGCTCACACCCATTGGCAGCATAGTGGGACAAGTAGCCCAAAATTTCCTTCTTACAACAACATATGGACACAGAAACAAGGGAACAAGCACCAGAAACAAGAAAACAAGCTCTCGTTCTAGAATTAATGCAACAATTAAATAAAATGAAAGTACATACAGTGATCCATAAATGCAACATTAGGAAAGAACAAATGCAATCTGATGCGAACTTTCCAAGTTAAGCATAGACAAAGACATTGCAGCACACAAAGATTATATTAAAACAGGAAGCTTATATACCTGCAGTGGTGGCAGCAGCAGCAGTAACAACACCATCAGTTAACACTGCAGATGCAGGAGCCATATCAAAACCAGTCGTATGTTTGCTGCAAAGAAAATTTGTTGCAACTACATCATACCAAGGAAAAATACAAAGATATTTTCACCTCTTGCAAAATATAAAAATGAAGAAAATATATTTTAGAAAGCATAAAAAAGAGCACTAGAATGTAAGTGAAAGAAAATTTAGATACATATATAAGAATTACCACTGCCAGACAAGGAGTTCACAAATTGGCTTAATGTAATTGCAAATTGATTATGATTCAAACAGTGACAACTGACGTTGTAAATCAAATACAAAATTAATACCTCATGATTTCTCACATGAATAACAGAGAAAGTGCATATTTCTATGGATCCCTTGCTCATTAGAGTCCTTCTACCTTCTTCAGAATCCATCTGCATTTGTCGTCTAATAATATAGACAAAGGTTACACATGAATATCTTTCTGAATGAACACCGGGAATATTCCTCCACAGTCCTTTTATTTATAGGTAAGTTGGAGGAGTTTGAACAAATGACCTCATGACTTACTTTCAACGTGTCAAACCATTGAAGCAAAGGTTCAAACCAGTACTCCAAAGCCTTAACATGCACCAATAAACATAATCATTTCAACATTCCACAAGACACTCTTGCACCATATGCAGGCCATACTAACAATCAGAGCTTTTTGATTAAATCTAATGTGCTCGAACAACAAACACATCAAGCCCTCCCAAACCATAAATAGTAAAGCTATGCCAATCATGTTTGCATCTTGCTAACAATCAGTACGAGTGCCCCAGAATTAATAAGTAACATTATGCAACCATGTTATTAACTTAATATCAAACATAACTAACAAAATGACAACAGATTGTGTAAGCATGTCACACTATTCATTTGCGATGACAACTAATAATACAAAAATTGACCACTAAATTACCTTTTTGAGTGTGATGGAGAACGAGACCGTGACCTACGATCATATCTACCTCTTGAACAAGATCGCGACCGATGCCTATGCCGCCCATCTCTGTCTTTATCACAATCCCTCCGCCTGGAAATAACATTAATCAATATCGTATGATCAACATAAAGATGGTATTTCTGTTTTCTTAAATAAGTAATTAGGATTAGAATCTAAGAACATAAGCATATCTTTAGACACAACCAGTCCCAAGCCTATATATAGGAGGAGAGTTGTGTCACGTAACTGACATCCAACAATAATCTTTGTTTGATCAACAATGATATGAATCTACTAAATCAAACTACACAAAGGCTAGGACGTCTATAACTACTTGTATATGAAGTGTCGACTTACCCTTGATAAAATGGAGTGGAGGAAGATGACTTATGTAGCCGACCCCATATAGTTGGAAAAATGCTTAAATGAGTTCAGTTGTATATTAAAACATAAGTAGGCAAACCACTCAGATTATGAGACATATTTACAATAACAAGGTCAGTCATAGCCCAGTAGCCTAGTATAAAGACCATGGGATGCAAACCTAAGAAACTAATATTACATCCTTGCAGGAAGAAGGAGATAGAAAAAAGGGAAGAGGGACAGGAGGAAGAAGAAGAAACTTAGAGATAACTAACACTTCTAGGAAGGGCAGCCTTTAGAACAATAGTAAATGTTACTCCATTGTAATGTCACAGTCATGGTTCGAATCCACAAATAACATCTTCAAACCCCACAATGGTGAGACCCCCTCCTCTCCACCACAATGCACTACATATGACCCATTCAATTAGCAATTTTTGGCCATGACAATTAACTGCCTACATTCAACTCTGTATTTTTAGCAGATGAAGTGTTCAAAGTAACTGTCAATGAAGTAAGAAATAACTTCTCATCATCTCAAATGTTGAAATCATTATGTTAGTTGCGCAAATAAAGTATTCCAAGAGTAAATAACAGTTAAGCAACTGAACTGACCTCTCGTGCTCACGACGCTGATGATCTTCATCATCACCTCTACTTTTACCTTGCTCCCTTCTATCACTCCGACTCCTGTGATGACGATCATGATCTCTGTCTCGTTCACGCTCCCTGTCCTTGTCCCTGTCTCTTTCTTTTTCCCGCTCCTTTACTTTTTCTCCATCCTTCGCCCTGCTCTTCGACGACTCTCTTTCGAAATCATGCAAACCATGCTGCCAAGTACCAACATTGCTCAAAATTGAGACTTCTGATCTATTCTTCGACGACATTGAGCTCAACTCAAATCTTTCCTAACTCTAATCGAGTAAACTCCATAGCAGTCCTAAGTCAAAAATTCTCGTTCGATCACCCTATAGTAAACTCTAGATCGAAAACAGTTGATTTTTCCGGCTTTTTAAGTTGACATCTACTAAAGAAACTTAAAAAATTCATCACTAAACCACAAAAATTGAAAAAAAGGAAGTCCTCGAACTGTTTTTCTTTTCATCGAAGATAGCAAAACTGTACAATAATCTGAAGATTTCACAGGCAGAGGAGAAATCAGTAAAGAATAGAACCAAAAAATTAGTGAAAGTAATCGGAGAACTAAGAAACCTGAGATTTGGAGTTGTTGTAATCGTCGGCACCGCCATGTTTGCTGAATTTTGGTGGAGGAGAACTGCAATCGTCGTCACAATCGCCGTTAACTTCGTTTGCTCCTTCCTGATCCGGCATTCTCCTTCTCTTCGATCTTCTCCCTTCGATTCTCCGAACTTAATCGTGTTTCTCAAACATAATCTTCGAGCGATTTCGAGTCCTGAATGATGTTTTCATTTCTTGGTTTTGTCGTTGCGTTTTAATTAAGACTTGAAGTACTTCTTCACTTCGGAAAGTATTTCGGGATGAAGTTCAATACAAATAAAAAGTTTTTAAGTAAAATATATTAATTATAGAAAGAAACTCAGGAAAAAATAAAAACAAGTATTCTAGCTTTTTTTAATTTTAAAGTTAAAATATTTATTATGAATTATTAATTCAAATTCTACTGCCCTTAATTTTGAAAATTCTTTTATATATGTAAGTCGAATTTGTAATTCATGCCAAGCCCTTGGATATTCAATTATTAAGAATTCTCATTTTGGCTACTAAATATAAATGCCTATGGATTATACATGTTACCATTGAAATATTTTAAATGAATGGCAATACTAACAATCCATGTAATGTTCAATGTATTAATATGTTTAACAATTATCCCAAAGTTTTTTTTTTTTTTGTCAATAATTACTACTTGGAAAATCTACTTATAAAGGGTTGTGCCAATAGACATGCAAATGCCACTGTCAAACATACGCAAGAAAGTCCATATTTCAGACGTATTGATACAGTATGAACATTCCAGCAAAAAAGAAGAAGAAAGATACAGTATGAGCATAAAGCTTAGCCTGTCTACTTAAATTGAATTATTTGAAAAGATTTGTGCATTCCATAACCTTCTTTCATGTAGGTTGAGTGTGTCCATGAAGTACGTAAGAACACAAGGATCCTACACGAAAATTGCCCATTTTATTTTGATCCATCTGGACCTGACAGAATTGGGCAATTCAATTCAATTCTTCTGTGAACCATAAGGTTACCAAAAACTCCTTTAGGATGAAGCCCCCTTTATCATGTCTAGGGATCTAAACAACCCAAATTTTGCACTCTTGAGACTTCAATTTGAGCTGTAAAAAATCACCGATGACCCTTATCAGGATTGTTGATGGCTTTGCCCTAAAAGACCACCAAACTTATCCCTCCAACCTTGACGGTGAAGCTTGTAACAAATATAGCAGCTTCCCCTCCCTCCTTTCTAATACTCTGAATGTTGGATGTTCCCTGAGCTTCAGATTAGAACTTGTGTTGCTAATTGTTTCTTTCACCATTTAACTCGGTGGTGGAAAGGGAACCACGATACTCGAGTAGAATGGCATCAAGTGAATTACTTCAACCAGCTTTGGAGGGGCTCAACATGAGTTGAATTGAATGTGAGAATGGTTTTTTTTTCCTGTTGTAGGAGATTAGTGTGATGTACCTGCAAATCCAACCTCATAGAATCAAAAGATTGAAAACTGTCTCAACTAGGTTGTAAGAGGCTCAAATCCTCTATTTGTTAGGTACGAAGACAAGAAAAGTTTTCTCAAGTATAATCATGCAGTCATTAATTTATTTAGAGAGCCTCCAGATCAATTATACATCATTAACAATTTCTTGGAACAATTGGCCGGAAATGCATGCGACCCCAGGGTGCCCAGGTCTTCACATAGCAGGCTTAACACCATGTAAGAATCCAGCAAGTTCTCTCTCATATATGATGTTAAAAAACTTTAGAAATTCATGGAATGAAAAAAGGAACAGCAAAATTTCTTCACTATAGAAAGCATGAGCTACAAGTTCTGACCTCTTGATGGGGATGACGAATTTGATGAATCCCTTTGTAAAAGAACATCATAGTTAATTGCAGCTAACTGTGATAAATTCTGCAAAAAACATTGCACTCTATTAGCACTAAATGCAAAATTCAACTAACAGAGTGTGTCCAACACACACACTAATGCTGGAGTAGCCAACCATGTCTTAATTAAACCAGACTTGATACTTTAAATTGATGAGAACATCATCGACGATGGCACGTCATTTTGCTAATTCTCTTTGGTTGCATCATTTTTCTTGTCAGGGAAATAAACAAGCATACCTTGAAAGAAAAATTTAACAATGAGAGATCCAAAGGAGAAGAGTTAAAGTCAGCCAAGTCACCAAATTCATCCATCTGAACAATGAAGAGAATAGAAACAGACAAGTGAGACCCCATAATGGTGAAAGGGGGTAATTAAAATGGCATTAAATCAAACGAAAGATCGTAAATCCAAGTAAAAGCAACATAACTGAAAGAAGATTGAAATTAGTAGGTAAGTTGGTCCACATGTTGACCAACAGAAAAAGTTTAATTTGACCAAGGACAATGGAAAACACCTCAAAGTTATGCTCAGTGAGAAGTGTCAGGTCCATTCATCACAATAGAAAACAAGTCTTTGGAGGCCTACATTTCATACCTCTACTCATGTAAATGACAAGTTTGATGAAGCATTTTAGTAGCTGCCAAAAGCTAAGATCAGCTAAGTAAAGTAATTAATTAACTAATTAATGAAAGGGAGCCTTGGCGCAACAGTAAGAGTTGCTGCCATGTGACCGTGTGGTCACGGACTCACGGGTTCGAGTCGTGGAAACAGCCTCTAGAGAAGCAAGGTAAAGCGGCTTACTATAGACCCAGAGGTGGTCCGACCTTTCCCCGGGACCCGCATAGGCAAGAGCTTCGTGCACCGGACTGCCATTTTTTTTTTTTACTGTTAATGATAGCTTGATATGCATCATTGGGCTTTCACCTACCAGCTATAACTTCTAGGTCAATCAGTTTCCACCATGGTACCAAAGCTTTGCTTTTGTAACTTGTGAGAGATCTTGAGTTCAAGTTTTATTGTTGGCATTAGTATGTTCTTCATTTGCATGTTTGGCATTTGTCTTGTCTTCTATCTCCCCATTGTCCCTCCATGTGCAGGATGTGGTTGAATGGGAAGGTTGAACGTTAGGATGGGGTTGAATGTCAGAGGTCATTCATGTTAACGATAGCTTGATATGCATTGTTGGGCCTTTACCTACCCACTATAACTTTTAGGACAATCTTCTAACATGGTGCCAAAGCTTTGCTTTCGTGAAAGGTCTTGGGTTCCAGTTTCGTTGTTAGCATTTGTATATCCCACGTTTGTATGTTTAGAATTTGTTTTGTGACTCGTCTTCTATCTTCCTCTTGTCCCTCCATGTGTTGGATGGATTTAACATGAGGAGAAGTGTCAAATTGTCAAAGGTAGCTTGATATGCATTGTTGGGCCTCCACCAAAAAGCTACTTCATAGAAGTTTGTTGCTTGCTACTGTTTGTGTATGTACCTCCTCAAACAAATTTCAACATTTCAAGTTTCTCTAACAAAAAAAAAAAAAAAAGAAAAACCTAAAATTCCAGTTCGACAGTTTGCCTTCTCATCACAGCTGGTATTTGTCAACAAGTTTAAACACAAAACAATGGTAGTTGATCGTTTGACAAAGGATGCTCATAGAGATTTCTAACATAACGCTTTCACATGTAAGAGGGTCAGTAAATGCAAGAATCATAGTTCTTTCCAGAATTTTATTGTGCAATCTAAACTAGGGTAATATAGTGTGTCACTGAGGTAAACATAAAATGCAAATAAGGAAAGGGAAAAGAGAAAATCAATTATCCAGAATACCTAACCATGAGGGCAGGAAAAAACTGTTATTAACATTAACATAAGCCACAGAAGCTTTTTGATTTGCCAAGACAAGAAGATGATGAAGATAACTTTTCAATGAACATTTAATTGATTGATCTGTGGGTGAATATACCTCAAGTTCAGAATTGGAGCAACAATCAGTTGTACTAGACTCAGAATCACTGGAGTTTTGATCCTCCATTGTCCCATTAGAAATTTGAGAATGTCGGGACACAAAATAGCTCGTATCATCTGCACTTTCAGGGTTTGGCACAAAGGCTGCCTACAGCACACAAAAGTTGTTGTCAAAATACAATAAAAATAAGATAAATAAGAAAAAATTTCCCATGAAAAAGAAGAAGTGTCACAGTTTTTGTAGATAAAATGGAGTACTCTATGCACGAGGCTCCTACTATTGCGGGATCTGAGGAAGGGGTGAAATACGCAGTCTTACCTCTATATTAGAAACATTGTTTTCATATTCGAGCCCGTGACCACCACGTCACAATGGAACAGCCTCAAGGCTTGCCCTTTCACATCAGTTTTTGTAGGTGAGAACCAAAAAAATTTGAACTCCAGAAATCCAACTAAAACTTTTACTAAAAATGCATGGGATGCATTGAGATTTGAGATATGGTTTTACAATGAAAATATGAACAAAAGGGCTCAATTCAACAAGGAGGAGGAGATGGAGTGAAAACACTCAACCTTCAATGTCACGGCAACATGTCATAATAAAATTTCAGTTTGAACTTAATGTGATAAAAAGCACATTAATGTGCTAAACATGCTTTATTCTTAGGATACAGTGTCAAGGTGATATTCCACTATATAGAATCATTATTGAAAGTACAATATTTAAACTAATTTCTCTAACAAGCGTCCATAATGATTCTTACAATGTTCTTCAGACAAGAATCAAGGTCTAATTGTACCTCAGCTTCTTTCCAAGTTTTCCAGTAATCCGCATGTCCTTCTTATATTGAAAAAAAAAAAATAGCATGTATAAATAAAGAATTTGTCTGCACTTTGTGGGATTTTACTTCTTATTTATTAGTTGCAAGTGTTTCATCTTGATGATAAAATAACAAAAATGGCAGGAATTTTTTTTATCATATAAATTACAGACAAGAATTTCTTCATGATCCTGACCAAAGATATAAGGTGGAGATAAAAATTTCATGCATTCTCAATGTTTCATATCTTCGATTAAGTTTTCGTGCAGTCAATACACAATTTCCATTACAGCTCTAGTTGTTTGCTCCCAAATAGCTAGATTAGCATGCAATGCATGCTAAGAATCATCATTTTAGTAATTCAAACAGCTATTGCTACAATGGTTGAGGTTGTCTCATTGTAACTTAGAGGTCATGAGTTCAAATCCTTAAACAACCTCTCTAATGTAGAGGTAAGGCTACGTATATTGTCCCTCTCCTAAACCCCATAATGGCAGGAGCCTCGTGTGTGTGTATACACAATTTTTTAATGGATGCATATTAAGACACTTAATCATATCCTACAGTAACATTCGAACCATTTCCACCTATGAACAAACATGATTTTCGAACCAGCTCAAATGTTTGCATGATATATTTTAATTCCCAATTGTTTAATTTAAGTTGATGAAATTCACAATTGCTCAACAATACAATCTTGAATATATTTCAGCCAACACGAGCAATCAACAAAAACCATATATGTTGTAACTCAATGAGAGGAGCATTTGTACCCACCTTCTGTGAAATAAGGGTGTCCCAGTTGACTCCCTTGAAGAAAGGATGTGCTTTTACCTGTAAAAAGGTCCACAAGAGTAGAAGAGGAAATCTAGATTGAATACAATTGAATTTTCTTCAAGCACCATATTGCAATGAAAATATTTGGTTAATATAGCTAATGAAGGAAATATAGAAAATAGTAGGGGGAGACCTCTGATGCTCCATTAGCTCCTAGACGTTGATCTGGATCATGAATAAGAAGTCTGAAAAAAGTATTTGTTACAATGTTAACAAATCCATCTGATGGAAACAAAGCATGTTAAACCTAATCAAGAAGAATAACCAAAAGGAAGAGATGCCACGTATCATAAGGAGATGATCATAAAATAATTTGTACACATTGCTCACATGAGGTGGGTCGGGTATATAAAAGAATAAATAAATACAATTGTGATCTTTGAGTTTAATTGCCAATTGTCATTCTCCTGTTGTCGTGGCCCATCCAATTGTTCAGTTGTCTGTTTATACATGTTCCCACTTGCCATGCTTGACAAAAGAATACAATCAAGTTCTTTTCCAACTTTCTTCTAGTTCCATTTCTAGAAGGGCAAGTCTTGACAAATAATTGAGGATTCTCCATTAGGACCTAGAGGTCATAGGTTTGAAACCAAAAACAACCTCAAGGATGTGGAGTTAAGGTTCCATACATCATTACATCGTCCCTACTCCTACCCCGTAATGGCTAGAGCCTTACACATTGGGTACACCCTTCTAGTTTCATTTGCATATGGCATTTTATACAAGTTCTTGACCAAACCAACTCCTACCTTCTACTCTCAATCCCAAGTACCAAGCTACAGGCTACAAGCTTGCCATAGAAAACAAAAAACAATAAGGCATTCTGATTTTACAAAAAATACCACTACCGCAACCACATAAAGATCTTGAAACTAACCTGTTGATAAAGTCTTGAGCCTCATAGGACATTTCAGTAGGAACAATGGGCCATGGGATCTCCTTGTTCAAAATGTTGTCAAAGATCATCTGCCATCACAAAATTGTGTAAAGTGCAATTAACTAAGTTGCTTATGCCCCATACCAAATTTCAAACAAACTCTATTTTGTGAAAATGCTTTTAAGAAAAGAGAAAGGCCATTCAAAATGAGTAAGAAGAAGATCACAAGTTTCAAGGTGGAAAAATTCTCCAAACTTTTGACAAGTGAAATTCAATTCGCATTAGTGAAATAATAGGTGGAATTCTTTTTTCTTTTTTCTTTTTTGTTTTCTAGAATTTCACTTGTCAATTTCAAAAATTGAATTTCACTTTTTAGATGCAGAGTTTTAAAAACAATATACATTACTTCAAATGAATTGATTTGGCCTTCTAATGATAGATCTAAAGCCACATAATCTAAATTTTTTATTTTCTTCATGTTCCATTTTTATTGGACATCAACATCAACAGTAAGAAAATTAGTGCACATATCCAACATACACCAGGCCTAGGCAGAATTGTACACACACCATAAAACAGACAAAAGACCCCTAGTTGATCTAAAGCTTAGATCTAACTCATTTGACAATGATAATTGCATCAATTTTAGATGTTAGATGTCCATTGGATCCAAAAGCTACAGTTGCCAATCAAGGGCCCAATATGTCAAGCAATTACTAACACTTCCCCTCGCATGCCCCATCCTACTCATGGAGAGATAGATGGAGATGGAAGAAAAGACAAATACCAAACAAGCCAACGAAAAATAAGAAAAATGCTAACAAAGAAAGTTCAACCCAAGACCTTTCACAAACTTGAGCTCTATTGCCATGTTAAATAACCACTGACCCCAAAAGTTGTACTAGTCAAGTAGAGGCTCTACAACGTATATCAAGCCAATACTAGCAGTAAAATCCAGAAACATATTTAACTGTGTTCTTCATTCACAATAATGTAGTAGTCTCGTACTTTCATCATTTAGGCAGGCAATTTATGATTGTTTTGATGTACGCTCGCCAACATCATAATTTCATAGACATAATAGTCATGTTTCAAAGTGACGCACATAAATTATAGCACGGAATATTCACAAATAGAAGTACCTCGGGACATTCAGCATTGAAAGGTGGAATTCCTGTAATGAACTCAAATAGGATGATTCCCACCGACCACCAGTCTGCAGCATAACCTGCAGAAATTCAGAAGTTCACGGGTGTAATCTGAACTGCCAAGTATGCCCAAAAAAAAATAGACCCAAGTTTGGACTTTTTGCAAACCATGCTCAGTTCCGAGAAGGATTTCAGGTGCCAAATAGTCAGGTGTGCCAACAGCTGATCTCTCATCCATTTGTTGAGTATGTTCAAAAGAAGTATGTATGTCATCAACTACAGCTAAAGTGGTGTCCTTTGCCTCAGATCCAGACAAGTCCACTGTGCTATTAATAAGTCCAATTTTTGACAGTCCAAAATCTGTAAGCTGGTAATAAATGAAAATCAGTGTTATAATCATTGATGAAGAATAAGTTCATTTGCACATTACATGGAACTTGAATTGTGTCATTTAGAGATAATAAATAGTCACTAAAGTAATATTTTACCCTAATGAAGCATCCTGAATCATGATGTTTATGATGCAGAATATAATTTCATTTTAATTAGCAACTGCATATGCATTGGCCAGTGAACTGTGGAAGTTGGGTCATTGAATCACAATGTTCTATCAATTATCAAAAATTTGAAAGTTGAAAATGAAGATAAAGATCCTAAAATTGTTATGGATTAAAAATCTAAGTAATCAAACAAACTTAAAAGAGTCGTGAAATTTAAACGCCAGACCTTTATGTGTCCATCATGTCCAATCAATATGTTATCTGGCTTCAGATCACGGTGTACAATTCCCAGAGAATGAAGATACTCCAAAGCAAGAACCTAGAAAATAATATGAACTTCATGAACTATGCAAACCAAGAAAAAAAAATAGCATGTCCAGCACAGAAAGTTACTGACTTACCAGCTCAGCAATATAAGCACGTGCAACATCTTCCTCCAAGCAGCCAACTGCTCTGAGCAAGGAATATAGATCACCTCCATTGAGATATTCCATAACCAAATAAAGGTTATCTCTGCAGGTAAATGAGTAAAAGAATCGGACCTGCAGAATAATATTATTTATGTCATAGCAGATTGCATTAAGATTCAAATTTATAGAGCCAGGAACATAACTGTTAATTGCACACACAAAACCAACTCTTCATAATGCAAGTGGAAGATCAAGTTTTAAGTGGATGATTTATGGTTACGTAAAACTAGCTTTTAAAATTATAAGTTCACAAACGAAAGTTTATTGCACATTTAAGGAATATCTATGGTATTAACAATGCTATGAAAATTAAAATTAAATATTACCACAAAAGGGTTTCTGACTGTGATTAATATGTTCCTTTCTGCTAATATACGGTCAATATCATTTTTCCGTATCATATCCAATTTCTTCAGTACCTGGATAGTTAAAACATATTTTAGTTCAAGAACTTAAACAGAGTTAATAAAATATACAACTCATAAACAAACCGCCTACCATAAATATTTTTTGTATAAAAGAATTGCATATGTGAACAAATTAAGTGTAACAAAAATACGAATATTAATCTTAACATTAAAAGAACAAATTAAAAATAAGCGTATTCAAGAAATAGTAGAATATTCCTAATTAAAGATAAAATGAGAGAAAATCGATTAAGGTGGTTTGGATACATACAAGATACAACAAAACCTTGGGATGTGCCTGTTAGGAGGGGAACCCGCCACTTCCCACATCGGTAAGATGAGGACGGAAGGAGGGCACGCTCCCTCTATAAATACAACCCCACACCACCAACACCCCTCCAAACCCCCCACAATTCCCCTTCTTCTGACATTGAAGGAAAGAACTATCTCCATTCTACTCATCCTAATATTAAATCCATACTATTTTTGTCCAAAAAGCTTTAAGGACAAAGGAAATGATAAGATTAGTTTCAATGCATTTGTATACTATTTTAAACAAAGTTTACTTTTCTATAATGTTCTATAACATATGTCCCTTATAGGTCCACTTCAACTTTTTATTTCCTTGCCTTGTGTTTTTCTTCCTTTTTTTCTAGTACGCTAAATTTAATCAAAAGAAGAAGAGAATATTGGAAACCACTTGAACTAAAGCTATAGCTTATAGGTGGAGTTCCAAAAATGTATAATCAAGCTATCATTAGTGCTCCCCCTCATGTGCAATCAGCCCCATCTTGCATGTGGAGGGATAGATGAGAGAAAGAAATATAGATAAATATCAAACATGCAAATGATGAATATGTAGATGTCAACAATGAGACTTCAACCCAAGATTTCTCACGAAACCAAAGGGTTGATAACATGTTAGAAACCACTTGACCTAAAAGCTATAGCTTGTGAGTGGAGGCCTAACAATGTCTATTAAATTATCACTAATGGAGAATAGGAACCAAAAAAACGTCTCAAACCACATCTCCACCTAGAATTCTCTCATAGACTTTTTTTGGACCCATGTAACAAGAAATTTAAAATTTTCCTGATTGAAATAGTGTTCAACTCATGCACTTGCCAGCTGCAAGCAGATTAATTTATAGAGTATTCCTTTTATCTATCATTTTCATTCTTATTTTTTAAGTGCAAATTAGCTTATAAAATGCAACCTTTCTATGCCATATGCCTAACAAGATCTGGGTGTTTTACATGTTATTCCCTCATGGTATACAAAATCTGCAAATGCATTAGGTGTGCAGATGCAAGCGTCTTGAGAACTCAAATGGATTTAAGACATCTAAGTAGGTGCTCCATGTCCACACCTAGCACTAGCAAACAATTGAAAAACACAAGCAACAATCTTGATGATACCTTTATAGCAAAGATATCTCCAGTCGTTCGTTTTCGTGCAAGAAAGACTTCGCCATATGCACCTCTACTAATGGGTTTAATAATTTCAAAGTCTTCAATGCTAGTCCGATCTTTATGAGTGGAATATGAAGGAGTTGATATAACACTACTTTGAGAATCATTGTCCACCAAGCATCCTCCTTTGTATTTCCTTGCACCATCAGGACTTCTACTATCCATCTGCTCACAAGCAAGCAAATATTTTTCCCTGGGAACATTTACATAGTTAACTGCCAGAAGGAAAATTTTGGACGATTTGCAATCTATTTTCAAATAGGAGTCCAACAGGTACCTTCAAATTATGTGATAACATCAAATACTCAACTCTGACCTAACATAAAGAATTACCTCAAAAGATTCTCCACACGGCTACCAAATGTGTCTATCACAAGAGCTTTTAGCTTGCTGTGCTGTAAAATATCTTGCAAACCATGCATATATGTAAGTAACAACTCAGAGGCTCCTTCTTTTGTTAGATCGGCACTTGCTATGTAACGGGCAAGTTCTGCAAGGTTCATCATCTGCAAAGTAAATCCCAATCAAATCATTGAAAATTTTAAAAAAAATAAATAATAAATAAATAAATAAAATGTAAGCTACTCATATTACAATGGACATTAGATGATTCGCTAGAAATATAAACATAAACCTTTTGTGTCCTTTAACCTTCGATATTAATAAATAAGACGCAAGGTATACATTCGGTAGTACTCCGAAATAGATAGATAGAACAAAATATCAATTTCAAGAACGAAGCATAACAATCCACTCCTTGATGATGAAACCCTTGTCCCCTATCAATGAATTCACTATTTTAAGTTTGTAGTTAACAATGAGTAATGACATACTACCTAATCAAAGTTGTGTCGTTATATTCTAGTTGCCAACTTTAAAAACTTTCAAGTTTCAATGGCAATACCACTCCCAGAAACGTTTCAATATGCGAAGTTAATGGTGCCAATTATAGCATATTTGTGTAGAATTTCATTATCTGACCAATCAATTGCCACAAGGTTACTACAAATTCAAGACCAAACAAAATACTAATACGATTATAAGAGAAACATAATTGGTCATGTTCATGTATTATGCTAGTTGTTCAGGAGCCTTTAGAAAAAAAAAGGTTAGCCCTGGACCTAGTAGACTAATCCTATGGAGCATGTGTTTTCCTCCCATCTTGCACACACTATTTAATTATTGGACCTCATCCTTCGAAGTGCAGGATGGGGCTGTGGTCCGGAGAATAGTTTTGAAGTGAGAGTTGTTTCTCACAATATTTAGTTGAACGGTTGAACTACATCTTTACTTCTATATTCCCATCTCCAATTGACAAAAATGTCTTCAACCATTTCTTGTTTTATCCATCCATGTCATTACAGCTTTGTCCTGTCCTGAAGAATTTTCTTTGCAACAAAATGATCTTTGGTCACGCATAGTTTTTTTCAAGTCCAAGCAACGTCGAACATCTTTTCATTTATTTCAATTCCAATAAAAGCACACCTTGACCCATAAACAATCTATCATAATTTCATAAAAGAAGTAATCATCTTTTATTTTTTTTATAATAATGAAACACGTGCAACAATAATTATGCAAGTAAAATAAGCCAAGGAAAAAAAAATCAACAATAGCATATTTATCAATTTGAGAAAATCTCTATATTAACAATCTCATTAAACCTCTAAATTTTGAACTAATTTGAAATTTAAACTACCATTAAATATATCATAAATACCATTTAATGGGAAATGGGATACCCAAAACCACAAATCAATTAAGTTAAGGAAATGCAAGAAAATCAAACACAAATGAAATGCATAGATTCATGGTGTACTAAAGATGCCTATGTTTACAAGCATGACCAGTTTTCTTCACCATAAGATTCAAGGAATAATAATACAAGAAACACCATCTAGTTTAATCCCAAACCCAAGTTCAAAACCCTTATACACCCTTCTTAGTGCTGTACAAACCACAAAAGAAAATCCAATGTGTAAAACCTCGTGCAATGATTTTACCAATATTGAGGCAACCCTAATGTGACCTAGAAACCATACAAAAAGAACCACCACCCTTGGATCTCAACATGATTCAAGGATACCAGCAAGACACTCCACAAAGTTTGAAATTTTTAAGTACGAACGCCTTCATTTTTTATCATGAAGTATGAAAAATTTTGAGCCAACATTGTAAGAAAAAGCTATCAAGAACTAAGAAAATTACAAATTAACTTAATGGTAACTCACCTCCTGGACATCTTCTGACTCATAAGCATTATTGTGTTCTAACCAAAACAAGTCAAAATGACTGGCCCTTGGGGTGTTTGTAGATGAAATGGATGTCATGCTTCCAGTAGAAGAAGGTGGACCATAGTGATTAGATTTCATACCTCCGTGGCCCTTCAAATTACTAAAACTTCCAACAAGTGACTCATCTATGAAAGCTGTGTCCATCTCATGAAGATCTTCAAACATCCCTTCCACACCTTTACTGTGCCACTCAACTATTTTAGGAGACTGGCCTTCACAAACAACAGCAGAATTTCCATTTTGTAATCTTGAAATCTCTGGGCTGGCATGAGATGCACGATTATTCATGGTGCATGACTCTGTTATTTGCTCCAATATTTCTGCAAGCTTTGAGAGTCGCTCATCTATGTCCAAATACTTCAAATCACAATTGTCAGCATATGCGCAGACATAGGAATGAGATTCTAGATGAGAAGTAGGAACAGTATTCTCACATATCCTACAGATTACTGAATCGGAATCATCAAAACTTTTTTCTTGCTCATGAAGCAAATCACAGCTGGGCTTATGCAAAAAATTTCCAGGAAAACCATCAGGGACTTGATGACATTGTTTAATGTTATCTCTCTGATATGAGGAGAAAGCACTTGTTTGAGAAGCACTATATGGATGGGAATCAAATTCTGTGAGGCGAACTTTGTTTGGCTGGGCATCAATCTGGGGATTTTGGGATAGCAACTCTGGTACCAAGGTGATGAAATCGTTTCTTAAAACTTTGGCACTGTTACCTGATAGTTCTTCAAACCAGCATCCAGTTCTTTCTGAGAGAGAGAAAGCAACATCCTTCCCTGACAACAGATGTTTCATGCCACACTTATTTTGTGCACTAAAATCAGCAGTGATAGGCTGCAACCAGCTCATTTCAACAGCAGGAATACTTTCCAAACATTGCTTGAACTTATGAAGAGAATTCTCATCAATTGGCTCATGGTCTTTCTCAAACTGCAATAACCTGGTGCATCGTGTCAAAATGAAAAGCATACGTGTGAACAACTGTTTCTCTAAGCCTGCTTGACACTGCTGCCTATTGTCAGCCAGATTGTGCACTATTCCTCCACATTTTGCACGCAGCTCAGCAGAGGACATCTCTGTGCACAGTTGAGCAAGAATCAGAAGATCCTCAGCTGCTTTCTGTCCTTCAGGTGATGGATGCTCTTTCTCAAGAAACTCCTGAACATCTCTGGCAAATTGAGAGAGCTCTGTATTCACCACTACTTTGGCAGCATCAAACCTTGAAGAAAATGACCCCAGAATTTCCTGAATATGAACACAACCCAAAAACAAAGAGGGCAATGTAAAAGCATCCACAGGAAACACAAAAAAGAACCAGAAATCACTTTACAAACATCGTTTTCAAGATTAACGAACTGAAATGCAATGGAAATTTGGGTTTTTCACGGCTTTACTCTTTTCTAGAAATCTTACATAAGGCAACACATGGCTAAGTAGTACCTTCAGGTCATTATAGCTATGAGCTCGGGGAGGTGCAGTTCGTATACCACCTTTTGGTCCTAACTCGTGAGAAAAACTTTTAAAACCTGATGGTACTTTTCTTGTCTGGGATCTCTCTGACAAGTCTTTTTCAGTTGAATTCTTAGTTCCCCAATAATTGTCCTTATCAAGCATTTTAGCTCCTAAGTCATTGACCTGTGAAATCAGTGGCAAACATGGTTTCTACTTTCAAGCAGAACAATGCAAATGAATTGCAAAGACTGAATTGTTTTGCAGGCTAATCAACCTTACCTCAGTGTTTGGATGAATGTTCTTGGCTGCTCGATTATCCTTCATGAGATATGATGTGAACCAATGAGCAATCTTCCTTCCCCTGTGAAATCCTGCATAAATACAAAAGAACTACTACAATGTCAACATGCATACAAAACCTTGTCCCACTTAGCTGGGTATATAAAAGGATTATTTGATAAATTAGTTGTATTCAGATTATTAGTATTTGCATCTGTTGAGATTTGTTTCCTGTACAGATTTATTTCCTTTAAGGAAAGATGATAATTTTAGTAAGACGTTTTATATAGCAGTTACTAAAATTGTAATTATAGCTATATGTACATAGCCCTGTATGTCTATATATATGGAGTCCCTCCATTAAGATATTACACAAGAATAAATATCCTTTCTCTTCTCCCGTGGATGTAGGCCATAAAGCCGAACCACGTTACATCTTTGTGTCTTTTATTGTTTGAACATGGTATCAGAGACCTAGGTTTTTTATTACTAGGAAATCTGTTTCGACCTTTATCGTCGAAATCATCATTGTCGACCTTCATCGCCGGAATCCTCTTGAGTGGCCTTCATTGCTGTTGCTGCCGGAACATTCATCACTGTCGCTGCCTTCATCGCTAGCGTGGAAACCACGACGTCGTCGTCGTCTGTGCTGCTGCTGCTGCCGCTGCAACTGGATCGATTTGTCTTCTGCAAATCGTGATCCAGCCATTGGAAGCGCTCGGAGCAGCTTCATCTTCGTCGGAAACGAATCGCACAACGCTCCTTTTTCGCCATTCTTACAGATCGTCTTCTTCAATCGCACAAGTTCGCTATCTGACGATCAAAGCGACTGAGCCTCTGTTACTGTTCATCGTCTTCTTCGTTGATTGACGGCTCAGACCTCGTCAACGCTTTTTGTTGCTGTTGCTCCTTGCCGCTGCTACTGCCTTTATCTCCATAGTTATTCGTTGTTGTCTTCGCTACCACCACCGTGCCCTGAAACCCCATCATTGTTGTCGCTACTTGCTATTTAGCATGTTTTCGATCACCACTGCTATGCTTCAACGTCTTCGTACCTGATTATCGCCGCTATAAGCTGCACCCATCCTCTTTCCCTCCTTTCAACTTCCAGTAAAGAATGGGGCTACAACGGAGGACAACAGAAAACCAGTGGACAAGCACATCTGTCTAGTGAACCAACAGTTGCAGCCTCCCCGGTGCCAGACGGATTCAGCCAAGACGATATTGAAAGATTGAAATATTTGCTTGGCACTCTAGACAAACCCTCAGGTACCTGTTCATTGGCCCATTAAGGTAACTTTCCTATTTCTATTGAATTTAACGTCTCGGATAAATCTTTTGCTAACTCTTGGGTTATAGATTCTGGTGCTACTGATCACATGACCAATTCTCCCAATATATTTCATACCTACAACCCATGTCCTAGTAGTCGAAAAATAGCCACAGCTGATGGATCCTTGACCACAGTTGTTGGTATAGGTGATGTTTACATCAGCCCCACCCTTACACTCAGAAATATTCTTCATGTTCCTAAACTATTTACCAATCTGATCTCTATTAAAAAACTGATCCATGATCTGAGTTGTAATGTGACCTTCCCTACTTACTGTGCATTTCAGGACCAGGACTTGGGGACGATGATTGGACATGCTAAGGAACAGGACGGGTTGTATTACCTTGAGACACCAGTACATCCTATCAAGAGTGCCACTTCATTTCTCTCTGAGCACAAACTTTCCAATAAAGAAAAGCTATGGCTCCATCATCGCCGCCTTGGCCATCCTTCTTTTCGATCTCTTAAAATCATGTTTCCTTTTTTGTTTAAATATCTGAATGTTGAAGATTTTCATTGTGACGTGTGTGAACTTGCGAAACACAAGCGTATATCTTTTCCACTTAGTAATGACAGAAGTTCAGATCTTTTTGATCTCATTCATAGTGATATTTGGGGTCCCTCTCCAATACCTAATGTTTCTGGAGCGCGATGGTTTGTGTCCTTCATTGATGATTGTACTAGAGTCTCGTGGATATTCTTATTAAAACAAAAATCCGATGTGAGCTTTATTCTCCCTACCTTCCATAACATGATACACACCCAGTTTGGTGCTAAAATCAAGAGATTTCGATCTGACAATTCTAGAGACTATTTTAATTAAACATTGACCAATTACTTCCAAACCGAGGGGATCCTTCATGAATCATCATGTGTTCACACTCCACAACAAAATGGAGTTGCTGAAAGAAAAAACGGTCACCTGCTTGATACAACCCGAGCTTTTTTATTTCAGAATAATATGCCCAAGTCCTATTGGGGGGAAGTTGTCCTTACTGCAACACATCTTATTAACCGTCTACCATCTCGGACCCTTGATTTCAAAAGTCCTATGGAAAAGCTACGTCAATTTTATCCTAAGCTTAAAATCTCCAATAATCTTATACCTAAAATATTTGGGTGTGTTTCATTTGTCCATGTTCACCAACCCAACAGGGGAAAGTTGGACCCTAGAGCTCTTAAGTGTGTTTTTTTCGAATACTCTTCGACTCAAAAGGGATATAAATGCTATCATCCACCATCAAAGAAATTCTTTGTCTCAGCCGATGTCACTTTCTGTGAACCTGAGTCCTATTTTTCAGCTCCTCCTCTTCCGGGGGAGAATTTCATAATAGAAGATAAAGATCAGAACTCCTTTGATAACCCCTTTGATCTTTTTGACCCCTTTACCCTCCAACAAACCAAACCTGAATCTCTTACACCCTCTGTACCCAATGACGAACCTAAGGATCGGATGACTGGACAAATGTACTCAATGAATAAAGTTGCAGCTCCTGAACCGATGCAAGTTCAAGAATCTGAACCAATCCCTGAAAATGAGGTAACAAATCCTGAACCCTCCTTACAAATTTCATTAGTTCCTGAAACTAACAATGATCCTTTAGCCTCTGAACCTGACAGTGACCTTCCCATTGCCATTAGAAAGGGAACAAGGGAATGCACTAAACATCCCTTGTATCCACTATCTCATGTTGTATCCTTTGAGAAGTTCTCACCAACCCATAAGAGTTTCCTTACCAGCCTGAATAATATCCAGACTCCTACGTCATTATCCAAGGCTTTATCTAATACAAATTGGAAACAAGCTATGAATGTGGAAATGGAAGCCCTGGAAAAAAATACAACATGGGAGTTGGTAAACTTGCCTCCAGGAAAGAAACCTGTGGGATGCAAATGAGTTTATACAGTAAAATACAAAGCAGATGGATCCCTAGAGCGCTACAAGGCAAGATTGGTAGCCAAAGGATATACTCAGACATATGGTGTGGACTATCAAGAGGCATTTGCTCCGGTTGCAAAAATGAATACTATGAGACTTCTTTTGTCATTGGCAGCTAATTATGACTGGGATCTGCAACAATTTGATGTAAAGAATGCATTTTTACATGGGGATTTAGATGAAGAAATCTATATGGAAGTGCCTCCAGGATTTGGCACCACTGATAAAGTGTGTAAATTGAAAAAGGCCCTGTATGGACTTAAACAATCTCCGAAGGCATGGTTTGGTCGGTTTGCCAAAGTAATGACAAATATGGGATATAAACAAAGCCAAGGAGATCACACTCTGTTTATTAAGCACTCGACTTCAGGGGGAGTTACAGCTCTATTAGTGTATGTTGATGACATCATCATGACAGGAAACAATGAGAACGAGAGACAAAATTTGAAGCGGTGTTTGACCGAGAAATTTGAGATCAAAGAACTAGGGAGATTGAAATACTTCCTAGGGATTGAAGTGACACACTCTAAACAGGGAATCTTTATCTCTCAACAGAAGTACATTACAAACCTTCTTAAAGAAACAGGGAAGCTAGCATGCAAACCAATGAATACTCCTATTGATCTTAATCACAAGTTTGGAGAAGCTGAAGAAGCGCTGACTGTTAATAAGGAGATGTATCAAAGACTAGTAGGAAGACTCATCTATCTCTCTCACACAAGACCTGATATTGCATATGCAGTGAGTGTAATAAGTCAGTTCATGCACAATCCTAAAGATATTCATTTGCAAGCAGCTAATCGCGTTCTACAGTATCTTAAAGGGACTCCAGGACATGGCATCTTATTTAAACGACACACAGGAATGGTTCTTGAAGCATATACTGATTCAGACTCTGTTGGTTCAGTAGTTGACAGAATATCAACTACTGGATATTGTACGTTTCTTGGTGGGAATTTGGTGACATGGCGAAGTAAAAAACAGAATGTAGTGGCCAGATCTAGTGCTGAAGTAGAATTCCGAACAATGGCATAAGGGGTTTGTGAGCTATTATGGTTGCACATAATTTTGACAGATTTGAAGATACACTGGGATGGCCCTATGAGACTCTATTGTGACAATAAATCTGCAATTAACATTGCCCATAACCCAGTTCAACATGATCGAACCAAGCATATAGAGATTGATAGACACTTTATTAAAGAGAAGCTCGATAGTGGGTTGATCTGTACTCCATATGTGTCTACCAATAATCAGCTCGCCGATATGCTCACTAAAGGGTTAAATCATACTGTATTTCAAGCAAATGTGTCCAAGCTGGGAATGGTAAACCTTTATTCACCAGCTTGAGGAGGAGTGTTGAGATTTGTTTCCTGTACAGATTTATTTCCTTTACAGATTTATTTCCTTTAAGGAAAGATGATAATTTTAGTAAGACGTTTTATATAACAGTTACTAAAATTGTAATTATAGCCATATGTACATAGCCTTGTATGTCTATATATATGAAGTCCCTCCATTAAGACATTACACAAGAATAAATATCCTTTCTCTTCTCCCGTGGATGTAGGCCATAAAGTCGAACCACGTTACATCTTTGTGTCTTTTATTGTTTTAACAGCATCACCATTATCATTAGGCGTCCTTAAGACCATTGCTGAAACACTAATGTAATGTTTACAAGTGAGAAGTTTACCCCAAAGCAAGGTTCGAAACTTCGATTTCGCCCGACACTTCGACCTTTAAAAATCAGAATTAATTCGGAGAAGTTTGAGAAGTCTTGGAGAATTATTGTAAAAATTCGCCAACTTAGAGAAGTTTAAAGAATTTCTATATAAATGTTAAAATATGCATAATTACTATTAGAAATGATGAAAATAAACATAAATAGATATTTTTTACATATAAAAGTATAAATATAATCGGTTGAAACATGTGTTTTTACATTAACATTGTTTAACGCACATCCAAGGATCGAAAATTTGATTTCAACTTGACTTCGGTCACTTGAAGTTTAATTTAACATGAAGAAGTTTTGTAAAAATTTCCTAATTAGAGAAGTTCAAAGAATTTTTTTATATATACTTAAATATATAGATTTATTGTAGTATAAGCTAAAAAACTAATATAAATAAACACTTTTAATTCATAAAAATACCAATAAATGGCCTAACAAAATCAATCTTATTAAGTGGGTTGATGAATTTGAAATGGTGGCTTTTGGTCTTAATTTATTTTCTTTGTTTTGATATTTAGTTTTTTGGTGGCTTGCTTCTCAACCATATACTTTGCTAGTTTGAATCCCACCATGCTTAATTTATTAGTTTATTATTTAAATATATTATTTTTTAATCTTGTTTTATAAGAGTTAACTAAAAGAAGATGACTTTGAAAACTTTTTTAATTTATTTTTAAGTTTTTATCTTATTTCAACTTTATTTATTTATTTTTTGCTTCTTTTCTTCTCTTTTTGGTAAAGCATATCCCATAAACTACATAATTTGTTAGCTTATTAAATTATTTTTTAAAATTTATATTGCTATGTTGGTTGATGAAGTTGAAAATAATACATAATTATTGATATTTTTTTTTGTTTTTATTAATGAAATAACATTTTTTTACTTCTTTGTCGAATTTCATCGAACTTTGTTGAATTTTATCAAATTTTGTCGAATTTTATCGAATTTTTTGTCGAATTTTTACAATTTTGAATTGAAAAATAGAAATTTTATTGGAGTTTATCGAATGTTGTCGAATTTTATCAGACTATTTCGGCGAATTTTTGTATTTTTTATTTTACATCCACTTCGCACTTCGATGGTAAAAAAAGAGAAATAATTCGTAGAAGTTCGCCGAATTTCAGAGAATTTTCGAACCATGCCCCAAAGAGAATGGTACAGGTACATAGACACACTACTCATCATGGTTGGGTCAGCACCATGAATCTGATTTACTTCGGACTCTATTTTAGTATTGTTTTCACTTCCTCAACCCATGACAAATTACAATCTGTCAACTGCCCCTTGAAAGCTTTGTATCTGCATCACCATGCTAGTTTTTACTAGAATTTTTGTTTGTCTTCTTTGAAAAATATCCAAACTATTAATGATAGCTCGATATGCATTGTTGGATCTCCACCTATCAGCTATAGTTTTGGGGTCAAGCAATTTCTATCATGTTATAAAAGCTTTGATTTTGGTAAGAGGTCTTGGGTTTAATTCTCATTGTCAGCATTGTACATGGTCCCCATTTGCATAATTGGTATTTATCTATTCTTCTATACCCCTTTTGTCTCTCTACAAGCAGGGTGGGGTTGCACGTGAGGGAAAATATAAATGATAGTTTAATAGGCATTGTTGAGCCTTCGCCTACCAGCTATAACTTTAGGGTCAAGCGGTTTCTAAGACAAACCTTCTCAAAAAACTTTTTTGCTTTACCATAATTAGAGCTATTTCTGAATTTCCTTGGACATTCATCAAATTTAATGTCATTTCTACTTTACCACTTGGCACCCAATTAGCCCAAATCTTTAGTTATGATATGCTCATCCCGTGAGCACAACAATTCTAGGCAAAAAAAATTCAATTTTGTAAAGCATATACATATTTGGTCCTAATTGTTTTAAAAAATCCTCCCTCAGGTTCGATTTCTTCAAGTCCATTACATAGCACACTGAAACTGCTCCTACACTTATCCAACCAAGATAATTTTAATGGTCACATATTCGCAAATCTCTCCATTTCTATCGAACTGGCTCCAAACATCAGAAGCTGACTGTTTGAAGGGTTTCTTTATCACAGGCACATGCACACATACTCACATCAAAGTTCCTTCAGCATCGCCATATTTCTAGTCTCAAGTTCACACTCTAAATAGTTCTAGCAACCCATACAAAGCCCCTATAAATAACTTATACCAAGGATTATCAAATGCCAGCAATCTTTTTTCTTTCCTTTTCTAATTGACTGATATCCTTGGCATTCAATCGATTGATGACATGCGTAAATAATATACAGGCATATTGCATATCCGTTATATAAGTTTATATGCTAATTATAAATAGTCTAAATTCACATATTTTTAAAACTTTGCCTTGCCCAATATAAGAAATCCCATGTCCATTGATACTTAAGGTCTTATAAGCAAACTAAATTCCCATCCCTTCCTTCAAGTCAAGATTTAAATATGTCCACCAAATCTCCAATGAAATGTCCAAATAAAAAATGGATGTTCATGATTATCAAAGACAAATTTAGTTGATGAAACTCATTACATCAGATACCAAACAAACCCAACAGTAGACAACATTCAAATTAGGATTGATAACTTACATGGGGAACAAATCCCGAGGAGTTCCTAGTCTTTAGATAATCACCACACTACTTACACATATCTAAATGTTGAATTCAGTTAAAAGAAAGCTATATAGTGTCAGTTCAAAGAAACCTCCAGATTCAAGTGCACAAACTGTCTCAAATTACAAGACTCTTATCCTTCTTACAAATCTCCATTCCTTATGTACCAAACTTGAATCTTTTGCAGAAAGTTTTAGAACTTTTGAACTGCTACCAGAATCCTTTAAGACAAAAAAAAAACAAAAAAACAAAAAACCAAAAGAACATAATCAAACAGTACCTTCTTTAAAAAACCAAAAGAACATAATCAAACCAGTACCTTCTTTATCGTGGCTTGTCTTTGTACGTCCCTCCTTTACCTTCTTCTTCTTCTTCTCCGCCGCAGGAGGCAAGCATCCACCGCCGCTATCAGAAAACTTAACTGAATCATGTCTCGCAGAATTGTTCAACCCGTAAGGCGCGTGAAGAATCTTAATTCGGTTCAATCCGGAGGGAATACCACTCTCACCAGACAAATCGTTTCCATCATTTACTCCTGGTCTTGCCATCAACAAAACCTCTTTTTTAATCTCAGAAATCAAAATCAAAACAAACTAAACCCTCAATCTTCTGATTTTCTTCAACTTCAGCTCAAACACTCATCGAAATCATCAAACAGATTTCAAACTTCAAAAACGAAAAAAAGAAAAAGAAAAATCTGTCTGAGTAATTAATCGAAACAATCTTGTTCGGAAAGAAAATAGAAAGACAGGCGGGAAAAGAACAAAAAAAAAGATAGGTTGTTTGGTGAAAAAAAAAATGATGAAATGAAATAAAATAAAATAAAATTGAAACGGAAATAAAGAGGGAAGAGGGAAGAAGGAAGGAAGAAGGAAGGAAGAAGTTACTGACTTAAACACAGACAGAAAGAAACGCCCAAGAGAAACTTCTCAGATAAACGCTACATGCCACGTGTCATATTCGAACGACCAGACCCTCTCAGATGACGCAAACCTGAAACACCACTTGACGCATCATCTCACGCGTTGCTAGCTTCAAGCCGAAACGCTACAAACGCATGAACCCATTCAGCGCGAATTTTTCGGGTTATTAAAGTGACGTGGTGAATGGAGGAGTCGGCAACAGAATAATTTCCAACTCTCGGACGTACCAGATCAAAACCTTCTTTTCAAATGTTGAGTTAGGCAGCTGAAAGCCTGAAACAAAGTACACGTGACATTGTCTTCTCTGACTCTGTCCCAGGAGATGACCGTTGCGATTTTACGAAGGTTGTGCCATCACGGCTCACGTGATTCCTTTCCAAATAAATATATAGATGTGTGGGCCTTGGACGGTTTTGAAGTATTTGACCAGGTTTGTTAGTAACTAGTAAGGTTGTCAACACCGTTGGATTCGTTAAGCTTTATCAACGAGCCCATCAATCCAACGGTTCTTATCTAATCACCCTAAATCCTTCCTGTTGACTTCATCAGGTCTTCCTTGAAGGTGTCCCACACCAAAAACGTGGCTTTATCAATAACCATCTTTTCCTCGAGGAATTATCCTGCACACCCAGATCACAACAGCTAAAGTATCTCCCAGGTCCGTGGATAACATTTTAGAAAGAATAATGCATGTTATTGCTTCCAAAAGTTCTTAAATCTCCTTAAATCATATATTAATCTTAATGCATAATTCAAGACAATTCAATAACTCTACCTAACAATATCAACAAAGTGTATTTAAAAAATATATTTTAAAATTTTAAAATGATAAGAACTCCAAGAATTTTTAATATTAAAAAAAAAAACATAAAGTTTTTTAAACTATTTAATAAAATGGGTATTTTGGGAGACTAATTGGATATGGCCATTGGATGATTTGAGGAGCCATAAATGAAGAGAAGTGGTGACTTTGACGGTTTGTTTGGTAAGTTGTCTACTTCCTTGCCCTAAAGAGATACTTATTACAAAAAAAAAATGAATATTGCTGTTTCTCACACTTTTATTGAAAAGGACTGAAAGGTAGAGAATGAGAACAGGAATATAGGATTGAAATTTTTGAAGAGCCAAAGAAGCATCTTTGAAGTCCAGAAGACTGGGTGATTTTCCTATCCACCGAGCAGCCTACTCTGACTTGTTGGGTGTTTCGTATTTAGGTAGGTGAGACGCATTCTTCTTGCCTACCAGCTGACCTAAGACATTTGCATTTCTTGGAAGCCCACCAACCCTTTTCAATTTTTTTTTGGAGAATTACCTCTCATTGAGTGTATGCCATACAAAATTAGAGAGAGACTTTAGAAGGTTCAGGAAAGGGATGAAAAGCTGAGAATAATAACCGTTCAGGCAGGTTAGATGCACCATACCATGGGCATCAATAAAAACAAATTTCTAAGCTAAGATCACCAAGGCACACAAAAACAAAGAGCATCCATTACCCATTAGATTGTATTTCACTTGACAGTTGAAAGTGTTAGAAACCGCTCAACCCAAAAGCTGTAGCTGTCAGATAAAGGTCCAACAATGCATATCAAGCTAATAAAGCTATCATCAACACTCTTCCTCACCTGCAACCTCATCCTGCACGTTGAGTGCCAAAAGAGAAATAAAAGAAGAGAAATACCAATTATACAAATGAAAAATGTGCAAATGTCAATAACCTCTTGAGCCCAAGATCTCTTGTAAAACCAAGGTTCTAATATCATATTAGAAACCACTCAACCCAAAAGTCACCCAAAAGCTATAGCTATTAGATAAGGGCCCAACAATGCATATCAAGCTATTATTAACAAAAAGTAGAAGTAGAAAACCAGTACATAGGCCAGTTGCAAGGAGCATCAAATGCAGACAACTTGGACTTAAAAGAGTTCAGCATGTTCATCATATATAGAGAGAAATAGAACATTCACGTATCCTAAATATTGTTCACTGTATTCATGTTGAATCACCAAATAAGACAGCCAAAATGGAGAAGAGAGAGAGAGAGGATAACCTCATAACTTTTTCTTTAGAGTACGACGACTTTGCAAAGAGTCGCATCATTGGTTCCCAAAGTGCCACAAAAATGGTTGGTCGCATACAACTGTTGCAGAGTTGTATATTAGCCTTGCATCATCTGCACAATAGCACATTGTATATTAAGTCAACTCCAATAAGTTAATATTTTGCAGGAAATCAAGGTCTACAGCATCCAAGGGATCTCATAGTTGACCTTTCTGTGACTTCAAATAAGGAGAAATAAATAAATGTATATATGTACAAATTAAATGAATGCATGCATGAATCCATAAAGAAAAGAAATTATGAGAGAAAAAGACTAGTTTTCCCCACTGTTTAACTCTTGTGTCTCAAACACATTTTCAGTTTGTCAACTCAAAACAGGAAGCCCCAAGTGCCACACAAGTCAGAATCACTGAACCACAGACTAGAGTGACAGTGGCATAACATATTAAGCTTCCTGTCTATGATTATTGACTTCAATTAAACAGAGCCTTTCCCCTCACGAGGCCCTGAACCTTAACGACAATTCATCGATCATCATAGTCTATGACTCTATATCTATACAATATAATTAGACCTATTTTCTTTTCTCATTTTATAAAAAATAAAAATAAGCATAACCCATGCCCTGTACCCTTATTATATTAATAATGTTCTGCAAGCATTAGTTTCCCTCAACCCCTATAACAAGAAAAGTTAAGATTAGAATTTTACTAAGCAGTTTCACTGATTGAGTTATGGCTCCTCTTGTAAATTGCATATTTCCCAAGCAAGGTTCAGTTTATTTGACCTTCCATCTGAGCATGTAAAGTCAATGGGTTCCATCTATATGTGGCTCTTTCCTATCTGGAACAAAAATTGAATTGTCAAAACTTTTTTTTATAAATACATGGCAACAATTTTTATTTTTTATTTTTTTCTGTATCAGCATAATGTTACAATTTTGACTCCAGTGCATGTGTTTCAGTCAGCTTGAAAATGGAAAGATTTCTATCTAATTGAAAAGGTAATAAAAATTCAAAAACACTAGAAACAGTATGAAGTTCATGGAAGAACAAAGTAAACGCAAATTGATTTTTTAAGAAATACAAACAAGCATGAAAATGTGCCATAAATCATCGCATGACAACATGACGTAAACCTATCTACATAGAGTATGTACATGCAGACATATATTACATTGATCAAATGGTCAATTATACCAAAGATTTTCACTAGCTAGACAACAACAAAAATAAATATATATATATATATATATATATATATATATATGATATTCTAAAACATACATACCAGAAATTTTACCCAGATGAAATTCAGAAGGCACATTAGTCTTCACCTCAACAGCTGCCTTAGCAGCTGCTACACCAACAGCCACACTTTGCATCACATCTAAACCAGTACAAAGAGATGAAAGAGTCCCACCAACCAAACAGTCACCAGCTCCTGTCAGCCTGACAACTGATGCAGGAAGTGAAGGAAAATGAACAACATATAGGTGAGGGACTGTCCTCTCAAACTTCACTGCAGTGCCAAACTTATTTGAAGGGCAGCTCAAAGTCACAATTTCATGCAGTTGCCTCCCATAGAAACTGGGTTTGGTGATCTTGAAATGGTCTTTAAGGATGCCAGGGCCATCTTTACAGCACATAAAAACGCCATCTGCTCCTAGAGTCACAATAACTACTTTTACACCCTTCTCAAGCAACACCTTTATTGCTGGTTTTAGCATTTGGAACAAACAATCTATTGATAGTCTGCTTCCATCATTGGTTACTCTTTTTACTGGACTGAATCCATTTCCAGATGACAAAGCATTAGCCATGGCTACAAGTTCATCCTCATTCGGGGAAGTGAAAGTGACCTATAAGAAATGTAAAGATTAATTACTAACAAAAGGAATTAAATAATTAGCAGAGTTTAAGGGTAGCCAAGTTGATGATAAAATGAGGGAAACTTGGGCACTTAGCATGAGATAATTCAATTATGTGAGGCAAAGAACAAGAACTGTCACCAGAGGGAAAAATATTATCATGCAAGTTGAAGACGCTAAAATGACAAAAAGAAAATGAAACAGTAGAAAAAGATTTTTTATATAATTCCAACGGTGGGGTTTTATGTAGATGATGACGATGACAATCTTAATTACTAACAGAAACCCACAAAATAAAGAATATGGCTGAACGAAATATGGAGGAAACTAAAGAAACTCTTATGGAGGGAGGAAGCTAGTCCTCTCCTCTTTTAATAAACAGAATGCTTACAAAATACTCAACATTTGAGGTGTATGAGAATTTCAAAGCTGAATATTCCAGTCTCATTCAATAATCAAAACCGTCTAAATTATAAACTCTCTCTAAATTCTTCCTCCATTTCTAACTATATGAAAGAATAAGGACAGCGTGGTTGTGATCATCTGAATGGGACTGAACTCTTATTATCCCTCTAGACTGCTCTATCAATTAGTAAATCACAAACCCCTTACATGTACACCCAAAAAGGTTTCTGAAACAAAAGAATTCTTACCCACAACTGACAAATCAAAAATATACTTGGCATTGTGTAGGTGCCAAAACATATATACTTGCATAAATCTTGGCACTCACATACTTGACAATAGAAGCAACTCGCCTGGATTTCACAACTGAAACAGGTTCATACCACACTGGAATTCCAGATTCTGCTGCTACTGTGGAAAAAAAAATTCAGAAGGAGAAAGAGAGAGAGAGAGAGAGAGAGAGAGAGAGAGAGAGAGAGAGAGAGAGAGAGAGAGAGATGCTCAGTATTAGTCATACAGGAAGCTATGTGTTTTGCTACATATAGAAAGCATTGTACACAAGAACAACAAAGTAAGATCAGTGAATGAATAGTAAACAAATGAAGAAGTCCCTCAGCAGCTAACCACTATAATTATGATAAACACGTGATGTAAAACTTCACCGTAACATCATTCAACCACTCTAGTCATCTAGATATACTTATTGGATATGCAATATATTTTACTAAAGTCTCAGGAAAGATAACAAAGCAGTGTCATCAAGGCATAACCTAGGCATTTTCGGACCAAATTCCGAAGTGGTGCCCAATGGTATGAAGGTCTGAAACTTTTAAAACATATGGGTTTATTTGAAATTTCCTAAAAAGCATTTTTATCATTTTAAAAGTAACTTTTAAAGTTAAGCATAAAAAGGAAAGTCAATGTCTTTCATTCATTACCCTCTATTTCTCTCTTCTCAAACATAGATCCCAAAAAACCTTTAATTAGTGTCAAATATTATTTATCTAAGAGAAAATAGAAGTTTTTAAGGAGTAGCAGCATTTGCAGCCACATTCATTCTTTCTTCTTTCTTTCTTTCTGAAGTCATAGTTGTTATTTTTATTGAATCTGAAAGCCTATCTTCAACGCTTGCTTGAGCAAAAGTTTTAGCTAATTATATGACTAAACTATTTACGAAGTTTTATTTTAAAACATAAAACAAGTCCAGACTTGCCTGCATTTGAACATGGTGGAATTGGCGAACAATGAACCGCCGTTTGTTATGATTCGTCACATTAAGTATCAATTCAAATTGATTCTTGAATTCATGTTCTTGTTATTATTGTTCATTGTTAGTATGTATGTGTGTTATGTATATATTTTCAAGTGATGCTGGAACCTACAAATGATTAGTTTCTTATTGCTAAGGCCTCGTCAATGTTGATCAAATCACTTAGGCACTGCATTGACACCTTGGCAACCCTGTAAAAAAGATGTAATACACCATGTCTGTAGCATGCTCTATCAGTGTATTCTCACTCCCCAAAACTGAAATTGAAGGTAAGAATGAACTTGGAAATTATTTCATATTTAATTGAAACTAACTACAACAAATTTTCAACCGTAGAGGAAGAAGGTAATTTTTTTGTTTGTTGGAGTCAAATTTAATTGAAACGAACTACAAAAAAATTTCAACCGTAGAGGAAGAAGGTAAATTTTTTGTTTGTAGGAGGGAAAATTATCCTTACTCTGGCAACATGATAAAAGTGAATGAGGATTTAAGTTTGCATCAACCATCAGTACTGGAGCAGAACATATATTCAACCTGAACTGCTGAATCCATTCTGGTGACAGAAAAATCTCCTGTTCCCATGTCAAGGTCACCGCATAAAGTAGTTAGATTATTAAAAAAGAAGCATGCTTGACTTCCTAAGAGTCAATGACTTATAATATGATGGTGCAACGGCACAAATCATTACAAAAGTCTTACAATCGCTTCTACACTGGCTACACCTGCTTCCACTTCTCCATTGATGTCAAATAAGTTGCATACAACAGGAGTCCCTACATCCTGACACTTTTGAATACCTATTCCCAAAGAAATAGCATGAGAATGGACTAGTGGGTCAAACAAATCATAAATGGTGCAATCTAATGCAACCAGCATACGATAAGGGCAAACCTTTTAAGGTCTGTGAATCTTGGTAAAAGCAACATTAATACTCACTCACCAATAGAGTGAGACCTTAAGTTTGTAAAGAAAAGCTATTTGCCTGAGGCACTTGGAAAAGGCTTACATGGTGAGAACTACAATTTACCTTCTGTAGCTAGTCCGGCAGACTTCCAGTAATCCAAGAGTAAATTTCCTACAAAAAAGATCATACTCAAAATACTGAAGATTTTACCTTAGATGTATTTATCACAAGCACAGTCAAATGATATACTGGAATATAGAAAATTGCAGCATGGATGTGCAAGTGCCGAGAAATTCGGATGCAGGTCAATAATCCGCCCAGAAAACCATTTGGGCCTAAAAAAGAAAGAAGAAGACAACCTAATCGAACAATGTTGTTCACCATTGGTCCTTTTGCATGGACTATTCCCTCAGCCTTTTCTTGGCAATTAAAATGAATGTGGTAGGTTAATGCATGTCCATGCACAAGAAGACTACAAAGCAAGACCCTTTAAACGGTAATTCCACATTTCCAACCAGTCCACGTGCCAGCCATATGAAATGATTACGTCGTTGAAACCTTTCACATATTGTAAATAGAAGAGAACTACTAAACACTTGGGTATTCACCTGCCATATCAAGTCCAACGACGCTAATCATAAAAGGTTTAGTTCCAAGTTTTGACATGCTCTCTGCAATATTTCTTGCTACTCCACCATTTGCATAGTGAATCTGATAGAGATGCTCCATGTCAAGACATGTTAAGGAGATAACTAATGATAGAAGAAACATAAATATAAAATAGAAGTGAGAATTTATCAAAAAAGCGTTACAAAAGAAAAAACAAAGAAAATCAAGATAGAAGCATGTGATAATAAAAAATAACAGAAAATAAAGTTTAATAACTCAGCGATTAAAATAAATGAACACCTTGCCAGGTACAGTGGTCCTTGGACGGGCCGAGGTAGCAGGTGTGGCATGGATATCCAACACCATCCCTCCAATAACTACAGGCTCTGAGTCCACTGGCTTTGAATCATCTGAAGCGCTAAGACGAGTCTGGCAAAAGAAACAAAACATGGCATGTAAAACATGTATATGTCAAAATAAGTCTTTTACAAGGAAAGGCGTGCTGATCAAAAACATTTTAAAATAAACCTTACCAAATGAAGAACCTGATTGGGTTCATATCGCATCAAGAAATGGCGTGAAAGAGTATTCAGCCGCTTCCAGACACTGTTCTCCATTCCTTTCTTTCTATCGTCCATCAACACAGGCTTACCAGAGTTCACTTGAATCTTGTTTGGACCTAATATCCATATAAAATACCAAAAGTAACTGTTAGCACTTTGCATATTTACTTCACAACTTCCAAAATGGATGATTCCTCTAGGAAAAGCCAATCAAGAATTTCATTATATCCCCTCTAAAATCGTTCTATTTCATCTAGTACTTTATAAGTATAAATCATACACACATGTATAACATTGGCTGATATTATGACAATAGTATGTAGTATAGATACCATAATGGGACGAGTTGGTCAGTTACATGATAATAGATGCGACAGAAATTGATCTGTTTAGGATCTCTAACTACTCTCATCAAAAATTGGGATTTAGCATCATATTTCTCTACACTGTTGATGTGATTAATCAACAAAACCTTATAGATATGTTGGATCACAAATATTTAGTAACTAGACAATAGCAGAGCCATAGTATAATCATGGGCAGTTATCGTCCATGGGTTGTTAGCAACATATACCATGTACTGCTGCTACTCAAAATTGATGCATAAGGCACTCCATTGGATCTCTGCTTTATCATTGTCCTACAGCAGCAGATGAATCTAATTCTATCTCATTCTTTCAGGACCAACTATTCAATCGCCAAACCACCTAAGAACGATCCGCATTCCACAAATGAACCACACCGTATATGGATATTACTTAACCATGCTACGCAATCGAAAACATTAAAATGACAATCGATGCTAAATAATTTCACAAAGTTCCTCTAAATGAAGAATCAACGTCTTCTAGATCCAGAAAATGAGTGAAGATTTAACCTGAATCGAACGATTTTCGGCGCGATTTGCTAGCACTTTCCAGTAGAACCTAATTTCGGAGCATTTCGGAAAGTTGAGAGCAGAGCTGAAGTAAAGTAGAAAGAACTGTGAGTTCTACTAACCATTCACCTTAGTGCCTCTGAGCTCTGTTGAGGAGCAACGCGCGAAAGGTTGTTCGTGGGGATTGCTTTCTACGTTCGTTTTTACGCCGTCTCAGCGTCTCGCTTCTCCGTGCGGCGAGGTGTACATGTACATAGCCTTTCGTTATAAAAATGTAATTGGAATTATAAATTAATCTTTTTTTGAATAAAAAATAATAAAAAGAAGAAGAATAAATCAATAGCAAGTTATTTAAAAAAATGATATTTATTTCGTTAATGCTAAATGAATATTGTGCAATCATTTGTTTTCTAAATTACGCAAAATAGTGGTATTGTGACATTACTTATAATAAGAAACGAAACCATCAAATATTCTTTATTTACGCACGTGCATTCTTTCGGTTGTGCCTGTTATTTACTGACCAAATTGCTTCATTCTTTATTTTGTTATTGTTCAAAAAATATGTCACATGGACTGTAGTTAGAAGGGATGCATTGTTGAATAAACAAAACATAAAGCATATGCCAATTTTTCATGTAAAAGTAAAATTAATGCGTTACTTGTTAAATGACCGTGTTTTTTAATAAAAGATAACTCTGTACATAGTTGCAACTTTTGAAAAATAAGTACTTTTTACAAATGAATTGTAGCGTATGATAAACAACTATATTATTATACTAAGAAAAAAGTGAGTGAACTAATTGTCACAAATACATGTATTGCATATTATTAATGTGCTCAATTACAATGCTTATACATGAACAAATATCAGAGCATTACAACATCATTTATAGTTACTTTTAATTAGTTGAAATATTTATATTTAATGAATAGGTTCACTTTAATAAATAGTTTCAATGGTTCATGTCAATAAACTAACAAATCACAAGGAGACCTAAAACACGCATTCTCCTTATTAAACAGGCATGAAACCCTCGAATTTTTTTTTTTGACGTCTCTTTACCATTTTCATTATAAAAATCATCGTTCAACGAGTTTTTACAATGATTTATTTAAAAATGTATAAATCAGTAGTTTCTAATTTGTTAAAAAATAATTAAAATTGACATACAGATTTTCCCTCTGAATAAAGTTTCAATTTTCATACTCCTCTCCCACAAAAAAAAAAACACGCGCACACTCATTACTTATTTTTTTATTTTTATTTAAAAAGAAAAAACAAACACACACACACGCAAACCCTGATTCAGATTTCAGAGTCTTCTCCCTTGGACCATTTACTAGGCTTCACTTCCGAAAATCACACGCTTGTCATTCTCCGCTGCACCACGCAGCAGCTTAAAACACTGCTACGAAATTCTTACTCTTCAACCGCCGAGCGCGAAGTTGCAGTCTCTCCAGAACTCGCGTCACCAAACTGCGACTTCTCTGATACATCTATATACTTCTTTAATCTTCTACAGAAACAGAAGAGGCGAGGCTAAACGGGGAAATGACGACTCGAATTGCTCCAGGCGTGGGAGCGAACCTGCTCGGACAGCATTCGGCCGAGAGAAACCAAGACGCCACCGCTTACGTTGGCAATCTCGACCCTCAGGTTAGCTCTTCTGAGTTTTTCTCAAGCTTCGCATTTCAGGGTTCCTTGTTCAATTACCGAAACTAGGGCTTTTTTTCCCCTTTCAAGATTTGGATTACCATGACCCAGAGATCATCGTTTTGTTTATTCTTCGATTCTGAGTTCCTCTATGTCTCTGTGCAGGTCACCGAGGAGTTACTATGGGAGTTATTTGTCCAAGCGGGTCCTGTTGGTACGATTTCTTTTTATAACCTAGTTTGGTTTTTTATTTCGTATTCTTGTTTTTAGTTTATTAACAGCGATATGTATCCAGTAATTCTTCACTTTTTATTTCGACAATGCTAGTAATATAGAGCAATGAAGGGCTTTCACTGGTGCATTTGTACCTTTTGAGTGATATTCTAAAGCTTGCTATACTATTAGATTATACGTGCTGGCTTGTTCTAATTCCACCATACAATCCTAGTTCATTGGACTTCAGTTAGAGAGTTGCATATTTCGCGCATAGCAGTTAGAAAACTACCTTAAGAGTTAAGCCCAAAATATCTTGTAGATACAAAAAAGAAACAATAAATTATTTATTTTTGTGCGTGTTTCTACGATCATTCGTTTCCTTTGATCACTCACTAGATTATTGGAGCGTGTTTTGTGCTTGTGTTTTCAATTTTAAGGGCACATCCCTAGTTCTCCTTTTATGGCAATGACCTAGAAGTTTCTTCCCAGTACGATATATAGTCTTGCTTCACTCTGGTCTCTGTAAGGTCCTTCCCTTAGAAGACCTGGTTTTTAATGTCCATTGGCCACTTTGCTTCTAGGCCATAAAGGCTTATAAGTTTTAAAAATCCATGCATCTCTTGCTTGGTTTGCATCCTCTTGTCGGCCTTTGGTTGTACTATAAAAAGTTCAAGTGGGTAGTTCTACCCTCTTCGAGTGTTTGCCTGACCATAAAAATCTAGTCAACATGATAATGGAAGTGGAGGAAGTAGATTCATATAGCAAATCCCATGTAGTTGGGAAAAGAGACTTAGTTGAGTTGAGTTGTTTAGAAAATTATATAATTTGCAAGTTGGTTCACCACAAATCGATCTAAATCAAGGTTTATGGATTGTTAGACTTGTGAGTAGTGGCTTGCGTGAAACCTGGTGACCAGAAAAACCTGATGAACTTGATGCCATCCAATCGGGTTTGGGTGGGTTAAACCCTTAAGGGTGAGTCCTTCAGGTTGTTGGGTCAAATCTAGGACTCCGTACCACTTGCCACTCTCCCTCTCCTCACCACCACACAAAATACTCACACAAACACACAATCACAATTATGTAATTTGTATATTAATATTATGTATACGTATATTACTATATATAATATAGTATATGCATACATTCATATATAAATGGAAAGAATAAATTTTATATCGCTATTACACTTATTTTGTTGATGAAACAAACTTATGTACAAGAACCTCGTTAAGGCTCCTATCCTTCACTCTCAACATGGGGAGAGATTGGATGAGGGGGGAGCTTGCCCCATTTCCCTTCTTATTGATATGGGACTAAAGGGTAGGTGGAGTCCTCCCCTTCAGTTCTATGATTTGGGCCTAGCGGTGATGAGCTTGCCTTTTATATGTATAGTTGCATACAATAATCTTGTTTCATGTTTTTTTTAGAACTGGAGATGCCATGCCTCTTTGGTTAATTTAATTAATTCTTTTGGTGCAATAAATATGTTACGAGTAATATAAGGTCAACATCCATTTTGTTGCCTTGATCTAGGTGATATGATCCAAATTAATCCGTGTTGTCCATCCTATGGAGGCTTTTGTTTGTGGAAACCATTTTCATGACTCTTTCATGAGTAAATTGCATAGGACAACCATTATGATTACTCACATGCCTACTGGTAAGTGTCTGGGAATGCTTGGACTTGGGACAATTGAAAAAGCAATCAAGGTTGTCACAAGCAACGTACAAAGTGCTGTGTTGGGGATGTTACTGACCTATATGTTTGGGAATTACTTATCGTAAACCTATATATGGTAAAGGAGTAGCATGTTTTATTGCATTTGAGCGTGATAAATAAGCCTCCATTTTTTTTTTTTTTGATGAGTGAATTGGTTGAATCTTGGAGTGTTGTTATGGATAATTGGATATGCATGCATATGCACCAACTGCATTTGCATTTTGTGACCAAACCATCCCATTGTTTCTGACTTTCAAGGATGAATATGAAATTGGTCTTGGTTTAGGTTTTTTTCCTTAGTATGAACTTGGTCTTGTATTTTAGTATTTTTTTTTTTTTTGTTTTGTTGAATTAATTTATCTCATTCAGGTACTTCTTTTTTTGTTCTAGATGCTAAATTGATCCAGTGCGAGCTTTCCTGGATGCTTACAATGTATTTATTGCTTTGATTTAATCTGTTACAGTTAACGTTTACGTTCCAAAAGATAGAGTGACAAATCTCCATCAAGGATATGGGTTTGTGGAGTTCCGAAGTGAAGAAGATGCTGATTATGTAAGTTTTGCTGTAGTTTTATGTTCTGTTTTGTTTATTTTGCACAATAGTTGACATTTAGACCGCAGCTTTTATTACTGCTTCTTGAGTGTTCTTTTCACCTTTTTTTTGTTCCTTTTTCCAAAATGCAGGCAATCAAGGTTCTTAATATGATCAAGCTTTATGGGAAGCCAATACGAGTAAATAAGGTGCGTAGAATAATTTTATGTTTCAAATTTGTTACTAACTTACTCATTATTTTACATGCTCTATGTACTGTCTAGAACTTTCATTTCCATCATAAGTCAGTGGTATCAGACTAGTAGAGAACTTGTCTGCAGTTCAATGGTTGTACAGCACATAAAAAATATTAGTTCAATATTTGGTACCAAAAGTCTGCAGTAGACTTCATAAATTCCCTTTTGATGTATTTTTTGGCTTTTCAAAGGTGATCTAGATCCAAGGACTCTGAGACATAAAACCTGATGAAGGTGCTTGTCTAAAACCTATATGTACATGGTTGTTTTTCTCTAAAAACTTCCTCTTATACTTAAAATGAAGCAGTTTTACTGTCAAGGCTTGCATTTATTTCGATTTATTTTAGGTGACACTTGCATTTTTCATTATTTTTTAGGTTTCCTCACGTTGACTTGCTTTATATATTCCCAGCTGGCATTTGAAAACTTAACTTTCTACATAGACACAACCTTTTAGAAGGCTATTCTCAAGCATGAAACCTGAGTTACATCAGTAACCTTTACCTAACCTTAATTTCAAGGTGTGTCAGTTGATGGCTGTTACTTGATAGTATGATACTGCCCTTCCAACATAATGAATATGAGTTCCTTGAATCCTAGGAATCTGTCAAACTCTTTCCTTCTGAGTGTTTGGTTTTTACATTTGAAATTGTCTCTTTTAGTCCTGGAGTAAAATGTAATAACCAAGCTTCCTTTGAAAGTTTTATCTGTAATAATATGTGGGATTCTAAGATTCTTTACTTTATCTTTCTGGTAAAGTTAATGTGCTGATAAATTGTCTTCAAGAACATTCCTGGGTGGTTGTTTTTTAGTTCCACTTTTTTATGCTTTCTGAAGACCTCAAGGCCACAGATATAAGCTCTTCTCTGTGTTCCAGGCTTCCCAAGACAAGAAGAGCTTGGATGTTGGAGCAAACCTTTTCGTTGGAAATCTTGATCCTGTAAGATTTTGGAACTTAAAAATAATCTTTTCCCACGTTTTTCAATATCTGAAATATCTGTTATTCTGTTGCAGGATGTCGATGAAAAGCTCTTGTACGACACTTTCAGTGCATTTGGTGTTATTGTCACTAATCCTAAGGTCATTTCTTTTTCATTTTCGCTATTCTTTCATTCACATTATTTTATTTATTTAGGAAGCTTCCCTTCTACTCATTCTATAATTTTTTTAGGTCTGCTTTTTAATGATTCCAGCTTCCAAGGTTCAGAAATCTCCTATTTATTTTCTAATTTAGGTAACTTGTGCACTGAACTGAGCTTAGGCCATGTCCATGTAGGAGGAATCATAAATTTGATCTCTAGTTGGTCCAAGGCACATTAAGCTGTTTAGGAAGAAGATGGTCAAGCCAATGCCTTGTTTCCCTTTGGTCTAGTTGTTGATATGGTCAATGAATTGCATCTTACTGAAGATATGCATTATTAGTGTAAAAGAACTGCATTAGTGGGTTAGCAACGACTCCTAGGAACTATTTTATTGTTCGAATACCAGTTCATTTAGTTGGCAACCTTGAGCTCCTTTTAGATTATCAATAGAGTTAGCTATAAGAAATTCAACCTAATGCCCAGTTTTCATGCATTGAAGCAGCAACCATGCAAAATTATGAGGGCTGCAGTATACCATGTGTTCTCTGATTAATCTCAGGCGTGACTTGGGGCCGGTTAGATTGTCATTGTTATGTTGACCATAAATGTTTGATATGACATGCATTGATTTTACACTAAGAATATGACGTGCATACTGTTACACCTTATGGATCATCTGGATATAAAATTGATCCATTTTAGATAATTTTTCTTTCAATTTTTTTTTTTTGCCAAAAATTGGTGGATATCTGAATGGTGGATCCACATCCGTATGTTGACTCACTTCATGGATGGGCATTGGACAATGGGGCCACAAATTCTTTGATTTTTAGCCATGCTTGCAATTATTTGCTTGCTGACTTCCTATCTGCCAGTTGACATCATTTGATATATTAAACTGTGATATTTAATTGTATTCTGATATGTCCTTTTTCTTTTTCAGATAATGAGAGATCCAGAAACAGGGAATTCCCGTGGATTTGGCTTTATTAGTTATGATTCCTTTGAGACATCTGATGCAGCTATTGAGGTGTTACGCTTGATCTTATACTCATACTCCCTGTGCAACCTTTACCCCCCCCCCCCCCTTTTCCCAACCCAAAAGAAAAAGACACACATAGACATGCTACTTGACACAATTTTGTTCAACTCTTTGATCAGCTTTATTTAGTTTGATCTTGTTTGTTCTCTTAAATCAGTGGTTCCATTTTGTTTTTGCAGGCCATGAATGGTCAATATCTTTGCAACAGGCAAATAACTGTGTCATATGCATATAAGAAAGACACAAAAGGGGAGCGTCATGGTACTCCTGCAGGTAAACTTCTTCTCTTTGGTGCCTGAGCAACAGGTTTAGGCGTTGTTGCTTAAGCTTTTGGGTGTGCATAGTTCTGATTTTACGTTTGTCAATTTCCATCTTTTATCTGGACCTGTCTGGAGTTGCCTGACTTTGGGAAAATGTTAATTTACTTGATATGGCTTTAAGAATGTGGTGCTGATGTGTTTACTAATACAATTCAGAAAGAGTCTTGGCTGCAAGCAACCCCAGTGCACAGAAAAACAGGCCTCACACCCTCTTTGCAAGTGGACCACCTACTCTCCCCAACGGTCCTCAAGCCAATGGTTCAATGGGTGCACCCATTCCTCCTCGGCCGTTTGCAAATGGCTCTGTTCCTCCTGGCCAAATTCCACCACTCCGTGCACCAATACCACAAACTGGTGCTTTCCCACCTCCCATGCAGCTGGGAGGGCCTCCATCTTGGCCCGGCCAGCCACCGCAACTGGGTCAAGTAAATGCACCACCTGTTATGCCGCCTCCTCCTCTTCAGCAGTTCAGGCCACCGCCACCTAATATGCCACCGCCACCTAATATGCCACCGCCTCCAAATGCAATGCCTGTTCCTTCAAGGCCTCTGCCACCATCAATGGGGGTGCCTGTACCGCCCCAAGTTTGGCGGCCTCCCCCACCACCTCAGCAATTGACTGGGAGACCTCTTCCTCCCATGCAGATGTCCATGCTACCCCCACCTCCACCGCATTCTATGCCTCCACCCCCTCCAGCTAGTTGAGAATGACATATCTGAGACTGATTTGGAACCTTGAGAAGTATTTTCGCAATCCTACTGTACAAGAGATGGAAAGGTGCTCAGTTTAGGGTATGTTCCTCTTACTAAGGAGTTTGTATTTTGAGCTTTCAACAGTAGTAAAATAGCTTTGTTAGTTTTTTTTCCAGAAGTTCTTCATGATGAAACCATGATTTCTGTAGAGAAACTCTTGTGGCACTGTAAGAACTAGAATCAGTTCCCAGTGGTTTTTGATGAGCTTAACAACCTATCCCTATTGTATTCCTTAGAAATAGCTGGCAATATGATGTTAGCAACAGCAGCGTTATTTATCCCAAAACTACATTTACTCTGGTTAATTATACAAATTTGTTCTGACAATATACATGAATATCTTGAATTATATCTATGCCATATGATTCCTCTGTGAATATGGGGCCTATTGGGGTGCCTTGTTTCTCTTCGTTTCTTGATCTTCTTGTTTGGGATACACATTTCTTGATTTTTAGAAGGTATACATCCTTCTTGAATCATACATGTTGCATACTTTTGTTCTTTGGTGTTTTTTTTCCCCAATTTTAAGAAGTCCGAAACAGATTGCAATTGGGAATATCTTCTGCGGAGTAATTGCTTTCTCTTTTATACTCTCAATAGTGAGATATATGAATATAATATCAATATATGTGGCATATTAAGGTGTTGCTGATGGCTGCAGCAGCTCTGTTTCGTTAATCATTAATGTAAGTCAAGAGGTGGGCTGCATTCAAAGAGCAAGCACCTCAAGAAATAATAGAAGAAAGTGATGTGTTTGTGGATCCACCTCCATAACCATAATAATACCCATCTGCTTTGTGGAGCACAAGCACCCTCACCGTCATTGAAAATGAAGGCAAGCAAAGCATTAGTGTCCAATTTTGTGATTTTATAGATCAAAATGCTTGAAATCACATAAGCCCGCCATCTCCATCGGTGGTTCTTGTTGTCTGCAACTCCCTTGTTTCCATTTGTCAGAGTGCAATTATGGATATAATGGGCACTGAAAGCGATATACAAAGACCTTATAGCATCACAATAATAGGCTTTAAATGAGGCAGTTAGCAAATTATGTCCAGCTTTCTCATAATGTTCACCAAGTTTAACGCCATTAGCAGCTAAATGAATTTTAAAGATCTAGTACTATCGCGCTGTTTGGGAGGGCGGAAAAAACCGCGCGGCTGTTTGGGTGCCATTTGACATGTATGCGTTTGTAATTCAAACACGATTTTTGAGCAGTTTTGTAAAGTTTCCTTGCTTCTGCATTTGCAGATTGCGTTTGGAAAACACTTTTGGGTAGAAATATAGAGGAGCTCTCAAACAGGGCTTGTACAGACCCTCTTAAATTGTCTTTTTTTATTTATTTTTTAATATTTTTTATATATTTTAAGGCTCTTGTTCATTTGGTTTGTCATCAGGACTGTATATTATAAGGGATACAATTTAAAAAAAAAAAAAAGAATGAAATCAACATTTGGTTGACCCCCAAATCTATATCGTAAATATATTTGAATACCACCACTTAATATTTTATAATCTCCAAGTGATGGAAATAACTTAGTAACCTCTTCATATTTATTATATTGACTTTGTAACTAATATTTTATTTATATGTTGTAAATGTAATTTAACACCTTAATTATGGCCATGAGCATATATAAAGGGGTGTTTGAGTTGTAAATAGTACACAAGATATATACAAATCTAACACAAGTTGTTAGATTAATATGAGAATAAAATCTCTCTTTCATTTCTTCATTTCTTTTCTCAAGCATGTCTCCTTTATATTTGTTTATTTGTAATAGTTCTTTATTTATTTTATAACACGTTATCAGCACGAAAGCTGTGGAAATTGAAGGAGATTGTTTGTTTAAATGGAACAGGTATATTGATAGTAAGATTATATATCTTATTTTTTTTATTTGATATCATTTGATATTGAGTTATTTTATATTGTCATTATTTTATATTTTGTTTATATCCTCAAGCAATGTAAAAAAATTATATGCTTGAAGTTATATTATTATATTTTGATTCATATGGCAAAAGGTTGTGTAGAATATTTTATAGTTTGAAGCTATACAGAGAAGAAAAAAAAAAGTCTAGCCAGAATCTAGATTGAAAATTTTATTATAGGATGGAATGCACCTGAAATTGCAAAATCAAAAATTATGAGGAAAAAAAATAAAGACATTATTTTTTTCACCTCGAATATGCTCCTGAAGTATATAAAGAGTGTTGAAGTCTTCTCGATTTGAAAAGAAAAATTGTGATAAAAAATCACATGTTGATATGTTTTTTCAAGAAAATGATGATGGTGAAGAATTACCAAGCTTGTCTAGTTGGTTGTAAATCATTGCCTAAAGTGAATGATATTTTTTTTATTAATGATTATGAATGAGAAAATTAATATTATCACAATCATGAATGCAAATAAATATAACAAAGAAATGTTGCAAAGGCAATAATGCATGAGAAATGAATATGACCTGATTGTGTTTATGAAATATGAATATTATAAAGGTCATGATGGATGAAATTAAGTAGCAAAGGCCATGGTGAATGAAAATAAATATGACAAATGTCATAAGAAATTGAATATGACAAAATTCATAATTGAAATTATTATGAGAACCATCATGATTATAATTCTTAAAAATATGGTTATAGCCATATATATTTCAAATATATTTACTCTTTCACCAAAGTGGAATGATATTATTATTGCAACACAAAAAAATTATAGAATATAAAGTGTTTGCATTATGTATGAAATAAATTAGCATTTGGTTGGATACATGTTGCATCACCAAATGATTAATCTTTATTGAACCTCAATAAAAAAAAAGAGGTTGAGAAAAATTATTGATGGCTCATAAAGAGTAATTAGTATATTAGCAAATGAAGCAAGATTTATAATGACAGTTAATACCTTATATTTGCTTAATTTTAAAAATATGTAAACAAAGAGATGTCATATATTGAAACACATTCCTATATAATGCTTCATTTATTTTTGGGCAATAAAAGAGAATTTAGAAGGACTTTCTATTCTATTTTTTTGGCTTATTTTATCATAAAATTATGAGGTCAATTGAATTATGTTGTAATCGAGAACTATGAGTTCTTTGACACAAATATATTTATATTTTGGCATAATTAGCCAAGAGAAACCTCAATGATATTTTAACTAATGATATAGGTAGCCAAATTTTTGGGAACCTTAATGATGCTTTGAATAATAGCATAATTAGTCAATGTACAGTGAAACAATTTTCCTGTCATTAGGGAGAGGAAAATCAATTTCAAAATAATGGCATATAAAACTGCTATGCAATAAGAGCCAATATAAATTAGTTTCCCTACCATTATAGGAGAAAAGCCAAGTTTTTGACGTGCAAATTATTAGAATGCAATATGAGGCTATGTGAACAAGAGACTCAAAGGAGAAGTCGAAAATGAATTATAAGTGCTCACATGATCAATCATATGCAAAATAATTGCAGATCAGTTAACTGATGCATTTGTTGATGAAGTCCTTGAAGGAAAAATTATATATGTGTTAACACATGAATATGTGACGCTTATTGACCGGTTAAATGAAGTCAAGTGACATAACTTCTTATAAGAGGAAAATATAAATAAAATATTCCTAACGAGAAATAAAATTATTGGGAAATAAATATCCCATGAAGATGTATGGATTGATGATTAAATATTTCTTTGATAGAAAAAAATATATGTTTAATGAAGAAACATATATGTTTATCTCTTCATGAGTTATGGTTTGAGAAGTATGTATTCCATGAAGAAGAATAAATTAAAAAATGAATGTCCATTAAAGAGAAATAAAAATCTCTTGAAGAGGCATAGAGTATGAAATAAATATTCTCTGCAGATAAATAAATTTAATATAAATGTCCAATAAATGAATATAAGTATGTCTTAAAAATATATGAATTTTAAGAATTAATATTCTTCAAGAAGGAATAAATTTATATGAAGGAATCTCATAAAGTTTCATACATATATATATATATGATAGACATGGGATGAAAACAATATTGTTCGTGATATGTTCATTGATATTTTCATGTGTCCATTGATATTTTTAAAAAATAAGGATCCCACATCATAGATTGTGTGAAGAATGTCGACGTTGAAATTATTGGTAAAAGTGAAAAATTATCAGCTAAACTCGTTAATAGACGAGAGCTATTTGGAATAGAATTCAAACGCATGAAACGAAAATCATTTTAGATATCGATGATTATTTATATGAAACTATTCAATAAAATGAATAGATCCATGAATAATGATATATATTTATGAAAATCTTTTCAGGATTAAAATGCTCGAAGCAAAAGCATTGGATGATTCAAAATTGCTTGAATCAAAATTACGTAACACGTTTATGCTATCATTATATATGCATGCATATTATGTAATAGCTTTAATAATTACTAGTGATCACATATATAAATATGTATGCTATGAAAAAAATATAAAAAAATGAATTTATTGATTAGGGCGTATGTTGATTATTTGAGTTTTATAAGAATTTTTGAAGAATTTATATTTGTATGTCTTAAAAAGGGAAATATGCAATTAAGATTTGAAAAAGACAATAAATATGTCTTAATATGCATATTTTTTCTAGCGAAATTTTTATTCCTTTATCCATTGAAATCTTTAATGATTGATCTAAAATCAATAAAGATCTTATTCATCATAATGAATATGAATGAAAATTATTTGATCTTGAATTACTATATCTTTATGAAATTGATGTACTTATGTATCTTATAAATTATATAAAGAACATATATTATATTATGTTCTTAAATAATTTGTTAGCTAGCAAGATACAACTTTACATCATCAAGTTGAAGTAGTAAAATTATATATTTTCATGTGACAAGTTAAATAGATCTATTTTATTCAAGAAGGTCAAAATCACAATTACTTGAATGTGTAATAAGCTTAGAAGATGTTTATTAAATAAGCGTATTTCATTTAAGTCTAGTTTAATTCATAAGCTACAAAAAGTGATAAAATTAATATTTAGAAATATGATCATGGTGCATTATTCTAACCATTTTCTTTGTAAAAGCTTTGTCAATTGCAATATTTGTGGAGCTAATGTACAATGTAGAGATCGAAAGGTATTTGAAGCCAAGCTATTGAAGAAAATTCAATGATGTCAGCATGAAGAGAAAAATTCTTATAAAGAGGAGTTATTGATTAATGCACTGTACTTTTTTTTTCTTAGCTAAAGTTTTGTCCCACTGAGTTTTTCTTGCAAGGTTTTTAATGAGGCAGTCCTAACAATATAATGTTCGAAGAGAATATTTGTACTCTTTTTCCTTCTAGATTTTTTTTCCATTGATTTTTTTTTAGCAAGGTTTTAATAATGCATATTCTCTACTTATGGTGGGTATTCAAAAAGGGGGGTGTTGTAAATATATTTGAATACCACCACTTAATATTCTATAACCCCCAAGTGATGAAAATAATTTTTTAACATCTTCATATTCGTTATATTAACTTTGTAACCAACATTTTATTTATATGTTGTAAATATAATTTAACAACCTCATTATGGCCGAGCCTATATAAATAGGTGTTTGAGTTGTAAATAATACACAAGATGTATACAAATCTAACACAAGTTATTAGATTAATATGAGAATAAAATCTCTCTCCCATTTCTCTGTTTCTTCTCTCAAGCATGTCTCCTTTATATTTATTTATTTGTAATAGTTTTTTATTTATTTTACAACAATCTAAAGATAAATTATTAGAAGATAAATCATTTTCTGAAAATAATTATGTTTTTATAGAAAAAATTGATCTTACTTAGTATTCTAAAATTCAGAAATCACCATTATACCATTTGAGTTTCCGGGTCTTAAATTCATGACCCAAATTAGAGTGTTCTATAATTTGTGTTCAAATTTTCTGACATCACCTTGTAACCCTTATCTTAGGAGTGCTTAGATGCTTTCTGTCATAGAAAAAAAAGAAAAAAAAAAAAAAGAAAAAAAAAAAGAAAAAAGAAGAAGAAGATTTATCAAACAATTATGTCATCATATAATCATCAGTTCAGTTAGTTATTGAGCTTCTATCACCTTTCATCAACATTCTACTATATTTATTTGGAAAATGACATGTTAGTTCTTAATTAGGTTTTATTTATATTCTCAGTTTTTTTCCTTTTCTTTTTTTTTTTTGGTGGATGTAGGATGTTGGATGTTTGGTTAAGTTTAGGAAAAGCAAAAGTTAGGAATAGCCTGCTTTATATGAGTTTGAGTAATCACACTAAATCCTCTTTAAATTAGAGGTTATCAATTTGCATTGCATAATAATCAGTGTCAGTGGACCCATTAGTATTGGTATTATTTGTTAAACTGCTTTTTTATTTATTTATTTTTTAATAAACATACACTTCAAGATTTAAAAGATATACATATACATATACACATATATACATAGTTAGGAATTCCACCTTACATAGCTAAATTAAAATTGATTTATGAGGAAAAAATGTATGCAGAAAATGTGTGTTTTCTTATTATCGGCATATTTTGGTCCCGGTGCAGTTGGTAAAGAGGTGGCTTTAGAATTCAAAGGTCTCAGATTTAACTTTTGTCACTACCTCACCCTAGAGGAGTGAGAGAAATTAATGGGCCAAGAACCGATCTGATTCCTTTTTGAAAATACGGTCTAATGATGAAGTTGATTATACAACTAACAACTAATATTTTTTAAAAATAATAACAATAATAATAAATTTTTTTTAAGAAAAGCTGGTCTTACCTAATTTCTCTAAAAAAGCAAATAAACTGATGTTCCACTTATTTAATATAAAAGCATATGTTTTCAAAAACGCCTCTAAAATTCTCTTGAATTTGGAGTTGTATATTCTTAATCATAATCACTTGCAGCCCTAGAGAATCAGGTACAAGCTGCACGGATATGGTACTAACTTATTATGAGATTTTGAGATCATACAATTAGGTGATCTCTTCATGGACTACACAGCCACATTACCAAACCCACATGGATAGATATAACACGGTTTTGTCCATATAATAGCCTTTCTCTGCTTATAGCTGAAAGCTCTGGTTTTGATTGATTTGGACTAATCAGCCTAAATTCACCATGCAAAATCCACATTTATGATTTGCATGTGGGTCTGCATTGCAATTAGTTCTCTTTTGTCCACCTTCTTTAGTGCAAAATCTAGTGGGGTCTGCCTAAACTCATATGAACCCTCCTCAGTCCTCACCACCAAAAGGATGTTTAAGAGAATTAAATTAGAGATAACCATTCTATAATTCTGAATTAATAATAATCCACTCATTCAGCCATTTAATGAGCAAACAACACATTCCCATGAAAGTTACAGCACCAAAGAATATTCCTGAAAATCACAAGACATGTCAGTTAGTAATTCTAATTCTTTTTGCTATTGGATAAGCACCCAGAACTTGACATGTTCTTCTTATCATATATCATTTTCTGTAGTTTCAGTACTACAAATATGGTTGTGTTTGGCTCGTGATTCGAAAACAAAGATACAATCCAAAAAGTGAAAAATATGAAAATGACTTAATAAAAAACTGAATAACTGTTTTTGGAATCTATAAACAAAATGTGTTTTTTGTGTTTTCAAATTTTTGTATACATAAAACCGTATTCGAGTCATAAACAACATGGTCCTGTTTTTAAGGCTTGTAACTTCAGTGAAATCAATCATTTTCATGTCCGTGCCTTTAGGTTCTTACCTGTTGTTGTTGTTGTTGTTTAATTTGGAATTTTTTCCCCTTTATCACTTCCAAAGGTGCAAACACATTCAAAATCTCTTTCTACTTAGACTATTTTTATATCTGCTGACTAATTGTTGATTGGCATTCTGATACGTGTGGATGAGAAACTAAGTCTATGTATATAACTTCAAGCTTTACTTCCTAGTGGTGTTATTTTTTCTTCTTCTTTGCCTGTTCTCTGAGGCTCTGAGAAACTAGCTTGGGTTGCAGTAGTACAAAAAACTTCACCAATTAGCAGATCTCTTTGTTTTAGATGTTAAGAGATCTATATTTGAATTCTTTTTAATCTATTTCTGTACCTCAACAGGATTTTTCTTAAGTTCATGTAGTTTTTTCTACCTTAATTCACGAAAGACACCATCTCCTAAGTTCCTACATCCTCTGTGATCATCTCAAAATTCAGTAGAAGGCTGCTTAAAATACAAGTGATTCTTTCCACTATATTCATTGTTTTTGGAAAGAAATCAGCAAAATGTTAGTTTTAAGTCTCACCCGATAAATTAGCCCACCCATTGTTCCTTTTCATCGATCTGAACTCAGAATCTGAAGTCATTTGGATTTTAAAATACTAAGCTCAATGGAATGTTCTTCTGAAGGATGAACTCAGAACAAAAGCGTGTTTGGGTTCCCGGGCCATTAATCATCGGTGCTGGACCTTCGGGGCTGGCTACAGCAGCATGCCTTAAGGAAAAAGGAGTTCCATCACTAATGCTTGAGAGAGAAAACTGTCTAGCTTCTTTATGGAAATTAAAAACTTACGATCGCTTAAGGCTTCATCTTCCAAAGAGATTCTGCAAGCTTCCTCTTATGGAATTCCCACCAGAATTTCCAACTTACCCAACAAAAGAAGAGTTTGTAAGCTACTTGGAATCTTATGCCAAACATTTCTCCATTAAGCCCATGTTTGAGGAAGAAGTTAAGTCTGCTCAATATGATTCAATGATGGGATTCTGGCGGGTGCGAACAAATTCTTCTGAGTTCATCTGTCGGTGGCTCATTGTAGCTACAGGGGAGAATTCAGAGCCTGTGTCACCGGAGTTTCCACAGATTTTGAATTTCAAGGGTAGAATCTTGCATACTAGTTTGTACAAAAATGGAGCTGCGTTCGTAGGAGAGAGAGTTTTGGTTGTTGGTTGTGGAAATTCGGGCATGGAGATTAGCTTGGATCTATGTAACAGTGGAGCTCAAGTTTCAGTAGTAGTAAGAGATACGGTAACTTATTTAATTCAATTCTCCAGTTTCTTGTTTCCGATCTTATTTCTTGCTTCAAATTCTTATATAACTCCTTTGCTTCATGTCTTCTAATTCTGCTTTTATGTTTTGCAGTTGCATATTTTGCCAAGGGAAATTCTAGGAAGATCAACATTTGGGCTTTCAATGTCGTTACTCAAGTGGTTTCCTATAAGATTTGTTGATCAGCTTCTCCTACTTTGTTCACGGTTGATTCTTGGAAGTACTCAAAGATTTTGCTTGAGAAGACCGGAAATTGGGCCTCTTCAACTGAAAAATAGTACGGGAAAGACGCCAGTTTTAGACGTTGGTACTCTAGCCAAGATCAAGACTGGTGAAATCAAGGTATATTCAGATCTCTCACAAGCTGCAATTTCCTAGATGTTAATTTTGTTCATTTTAGCTTTTTTTGCTGATGATAGTAACCTATATAATCAAGTAGAAGATGTAAGTTAGTGGATGGCAAGGGCCTCCTATAGCAAAACACGATTCTGTTGATTCAAAATATAGATTTTAAGTACCAATATTTGAAACACTATAATTTGTGGTGAAACAAATGATCGATGAGAAGAAATCTATTGCCAGTCATTCATGGTTGTTTAAATCCAAAAAATTATACTCTTTGATTTCCTATAAATTATTATGCTCCGTGATCTTAATCAGTAGGAAAAGAAGGCAAAACACAAAGGGATATCTTCATATGTACTACTTTTCATGAATGCTCACGTTTATCTAAAAGCATGCTTCATCATCTATATCATATGTCTCATTCCTTTTAGTGTAATCAGGTGGTTCCCGGTATAAAGAGATTCATGGACAACGGAGCAGAGTTCGTTGATGGAAGAGTAGAGGAATTCAACTCAGTAATTCTAGCAACTGGTTACAGAAGTAATGTGCCTTCATGGCTCAAGGTAAAATGAAATAACTAACTGTATATCTTGATCAGAATTTAGGACTAACTTATGCCTAAAAATAGATCACAGTTTAGGATGATTTCATCAAATACCTTGCCTATCTATCTGGTGCTTGAAGCCATTCGATTTGACCCCGACCTTCCATAAGATAGTCAAGAAAAATACACTGAACAAGATGATTTAATACTGCTAAAATTGCCCACTTGGTATTCTTCCTGTAGTAGCCTACCTATGAATTTTTCAGACTACAGAAAATTCCTATATTCTAATTTTAAATATTAAATATGCCTAAGGAAAATTAAGCACTTCATATTTTCTAGTAAAATCAAATTAAGTTTGTTGTCATGTTTCCATTTACTTTGTGTCTTATTTTTCTCTTTGGTTCTTCTTGCAAGGAGGAAGAATTTTTCAGCAAGAGAGATGGTTATCCAATAGCACCATTTCCAAACAGTTGGAAAGGCAAGAATGGACTTTACAGTGTAGGCTTCACCAAGAGAGGGTTGTTAGGAGCTTCCATGGACGCGCACAAAATTGCAGAAGACATTTCGCGGCAATGGAACCTGGAGACGAAGCATTTACTCTCAGATTTGTAAACGAAATGGAACATTTACATCAAACTGACTAGTCCATGTCTAATACTTGTCCTTTTTAACAAAACTAACCATATTTTACCATTCCTATAATAATTCTTTCATAATACACACTGCAGCAAATAAAATTTGAATGATTCAGTTTGCAGCCACCATATCAGATGTTATCAATTTTGATATGAATGATAAATATTTGGATAGGCTTGTTTGCTTCTTATCGATCATTTTTTTGGTTTCAGCCTACCTAGATACCATGTTTTACCATGTGCAGTTTGCGTTGTATTAGGAATATTAGATACGTGACGCACCAGTTGACGAAGACATCATCTGCACGCTTAGTTTCTTCGTCGTAGAAGTTCCTCGTTCAATGCCTGATTCAATCACTACTTTCCCACAACTTAAAGTTAAGTGGCTTAAATAGGTATTGAAGTTTGCAGGCTCCATTCACCAACCTAGAAACTAAAAAAGCTCTCGACATATAATGAGGCTTTTCACATGCTTTCTCAACTTGCAAAAGATGATTGCTCTTTATTATCTTTTTGATTTCGACATTTGGATCCTAACCAAATTAGGTGTTTGCAATTGAATACACTCATCTCAATGATTCAAATCATGCAGTTCTTACTGAAGATTGAGACCCAAGATTATTTTTTTTTGTAAGCGCAGTATTCAAAAGGTTTAAAAAAACCAGAAGATGGTAAGATTAGCAATCATATTTTTTGCAAAAGGATTGCACGGAGGAGAATGAAATCATAAGAAAGACAAGATATATGATGTTCCCGCGAGAGTTTTTAAATGGTTTGGATTGTTAGTAATAGCTTGATATGCATTATTATGCCACGCCATAGCTTACTTTCAGATTAAGTAATTTGTAACATGATATCAAAGTCTTGATTTTATAAGAGGTCTTCTATTCAAATCTTGTTGTTTGTATTTGCATGTTCTCCACTTGTAATATGGTAGTAGCTTGATTTGCATTGTTGTGCCTCAACTTATCAGCTATAGCTTTTGGATTAAGTGGTTTCTAACACAATATCAAAACCTTAGTTTTAAAAAAAATTCGATTGAGAAAAACATATATGATTGAATTACAAAATACCAAAGCAATGACTTTCATATCTGCTAACAACTTTTTAAGTAATTGATGAAATAGTATAGTTTAATACTATTGTATACTGTCAAATATTTTTCATACAAATAATGAGATATAAGAATATTGGTCCCCTCTCCATTGGGTCTGGTAGGTTTTAGTTATAGATTGGGGATGCCACAGGCAAGTAGTCTGGTCCCCTCTCCTACCTTAATGAACTGAGAGATCAAGAAGATAAAGCAAAAAGAAAAATCTTTCCTATATTTTAAGCTTAATGGTCCAGCAATGAGTGCTAGGAATAATTTCAGGGCCCCATTGAAAACTTAATTTCTCTGGAGTTCTTATATGTAAAGTCATACTTCAGAGCTGATCCTTGCACCAGTATTCCATTTGTTCCTTTCATGCATTTAAAGATATAGAAACAAATCAATCTAAGGATAGAAGAACTAGGAAGAAGGGAAAACAAAAACATTCTCTTTGTCTTTTAAAAGAAGGCATTGAGAGAAAAGTCATGAAAGTGAAAATTAATACAGCCAAAGATATAGAGTTAAATGCATGTTGACAATCTCACCACAAAGACATTTCATTTTCATTCCTAATAAAATACAGGGTACAAGGTTATAAGATTCAACAAATAAAAGCAAATGAGAAAATAGAACTTAACAAAAGTTATGTCAATCCTGTTTGCAGCAAACGATGACCATTTGGTAGAATCACATTAAGAACTGAATGATATATAGTTGGGTCGCCATTAATTGACCAATTTGGATTCTGGAAGGCCACATTGAAAGGAGATGGCAGGAAATTTAGGGTTGGTGGCCCTAATTCTGATAAATGGGCATTCAAGAAGGCAAGCCAACATTTCATGCTTCTCTTCATCTAGAAAGCAAGGAATGGTCCTGGTTTTGGCCCAAAAAATTGAATTGAATGGAATGAAATAAAAGCACCTTCAAGGTAGGTTGCTGGCTCTTGCAAAAAGAAAAGGAATATGATATTTAGGTTATATAATCATTTTCTCAAAACCATACACATCTTAGATGAAGCTTATGATTTTCACAACTACCCTTGTTATGTGTTAGGCTTACATGATCATATAAAAGAGGTGTAATGCAATCCACCACTTGGAGGAAAGAACAAAATAAGCAGTCTTATCTCTATATTGTAGAAGTCATAATAGAGCAATATTGTTAAAAATGACTCAACTTAAAAGCTATAGCTGTCAAGTAAGGACTCAATTATATATATCAAGCAAAGATAGATAAATATTAACACTTTCACTCACGTGCATGATAACACTTGGACTTAATTTATAATGGAAAAAAAAATATGATTAATAAATAAGGTAAACAAACAAATATGTTTGTGATGAGGTTTGAATATGAAACTTCTAAAATAAAACTGTCCTGATACTATGTTAAAAATCACTCAATTTAAAAGCTATAATTACCAAATAAGGGTTCAATTATGTATATCAAGCGAAAATAAATAAATATTAACAAATATCAACTGTTACATGAAAATCTGTGCTTCATGTTATAACCACTTGATAATCTATCTATTAATTTCTGTTAGAGGGTATTAGCTAGTTGATCTCTTGTTTGAAGGGTAAAAATCAAAAAAGCCAATTTGTACTTTTTTTTTTTTTTGGGCCACTTTGTACACATATATATTAAAACATAAGTTTTAAATGAACAAAGACATGCTATTAGAATGAAGGATTAATTAGCTGGTGATGTGTCAGTTTGTGGTTGGGCAGATTTTAATGCCTCGATTTTCCTATCACGTATATCCATTTTTCTTTCTTTCTGTTTTTATCTATATATATATATATATATATATATATATTTATTTTTTTTTTTTTTTTTCTTTCCTTCTTTATAAGTAATTCAACTTGAAACCGTAACTGTATATAATTTCAACGCACAATTTTAACATATCAACTTTTGATGTATATAATTAAATATTCTCCAATTATGTAAAAGTTATATAGTTGCTGACTTTTTATTTTTTTTATTTTTCTCGCGGTTTAATTCATGTTCGAGCATTACAGTAACATTGAGCGACTCTTTTCAAGTGAGGTTTAATTAAAATAGATACGAGTTTCAATCTTGAGACCTTCGTCTTTTAATTATTTTTAACACAGACTTTTAACTATTTGTAATGTTGGCTATATAATTGGTGACTTAGGTAGTTGGTTCGAAGGGGTCAAGTCAATCAAACAAATGATTGGTGAACCCACTTAAAGCCCACCCATAAATTCGACAAATATAAGGGCCCATTTGAGCCTTTTTATTTATTATTTATTTTTATTTTTTTAGGAAGAACCATTTGCAAAAAAGGATCTGTTGAACAAGTACGTCCCACTCAGCTCCTTGAGATCCCCCCTTAGAGATAAACTCAACGAGCAGTGGTCCGTGTTACAAAGAGTACTTCTCATCTTCTTATCAGTAGCAACTAGCAAGTACTAGAGAAACAACATCTTTTGAGTAAAGCAAAATCCTAGCACATATGCATTCTTTATTGTGAAAAAAACATAAAATAACAAAAAGCATATTGGTGAAGCCCATTTCAACCTATTTTAGGAGTAGCAAGATTTTATTCCTATTGATACATCTAAATTAGATTATCGGGCTTGTAAGCCTGTCTTAGTGGCAGTTTGTAAAGACTTTATTTAATTTTTTTAAAAAAAAAAAAACTTCTTGCACTTTTTATAATCCTTTACTCGGAAGAGTGCATAATTGACATGAGACTATATTCTAAAATTGAACCCACAATAAATGTAGCAATATTATTATTTGACCATTAGAATCCTATATAGTATTACCATTGCCATGGGCACATTTAATTTTCAACTAATATAATAAAAAAGGATGTTGTCAGGGAGACTCGCGTCAACTGCGTTGCATATGCTACCCAGTCCTTGGATCAGTGAGGTTTTAGGCATACAGTGTACCTAATGCAGTCACCAAAATTCCTACTGAATTATTATTTAAGATTCTTAAAGTAAAATTATTTTTGTAAGTACTAACATAAGGTAACAAGTAATCAAAACTACTAAAATTGCTAAGGCAAACACATCAATAAGGTTGGTTGAACCAGGAATTAGACCATGAAAATCCATAGCATAGTCCACTCCCACATAGAAAATATAGTATTAGGTATGACCACTAATAAAATCCAACGTCCCCTACCTCACGTTGAGGGGTTGGTGTCATCTATGGAGCTAAAATAAAATCATGTTTGGGGAAAGAAAATGCTAAAAACTAAAAATCATTAAAAAAAAACCTAAAATTATAAAGTAAAAATTAAATATTATAATAACATTTAAAATATATATTATATTATTTTTATACATTATTAAATTATTTTGAATTAGATATCTACATATAATTTAAAGTCATTAAATAATATATAAAAGTGACGCAGATGGTAAATATACATTTAACATTATTTTTATTTTCGAGAATTACCCAGCAAAGCAACACGACAAGGGCAGATTTACATTTACCGTCGTGTCAACTGGAGAGCTATAGGGGTGGTGGATGAAAAAGCTGCAGCTTTACTGGAAACCTACCCATTTTCGAGAGGTTCACCGTAGGCTTTCGTGTGAGACACTACATCTGCCATTCTCATAGCGGTAATTCTGCCACCTCTCCTCTTGTTTTTCCTTTGTTTTTACCCTCTTCTATAAGCAACCCATCTCACTGTAAAAACTCAGAGTTTTTACTCCGGTATCAGAGTTACCTGATCAGCTAGGCCTTCGTTCTGATTAAAGTGATCGGCCGTACCTACACCTACACATCCTAGTTATTCCTGTGTCGCCACTTAGCTTATATAGCGAGGAATCCTTGGTTATAAGCTGCCTATCTACGATAATGGGCTCTTTCGTCATTTCCAATATGTTTTGAACGGTGTGGCGCTGGTGCGATGGCGGGCTTAACCGGAGTTTGTTTGTCATCCGCAATATGCGGAAGCACGTTTCGATGAGGAGAGAATCAGAGATGGATCCATTATCTTACAGTTTTATAACGGTACGGTCAGTTAATGTGGCTGTCTAAAAGAAAGCCCCGCGTCAGTCATAGTGGAAATCGAATTATTGATGCATCAAGTGCGAGGATCAGAGTCTCGAGCAATAATTCATGCTAATTGCATGCAAAATTAGTTGAGGCAATTAATTGCTGGATTTATATCTATCTATAATATAATTGACGTGGTTAGTAAATAATACCCCATAATCCATATTTATTTCCATTACATTTTATTTATTTAACAATGTATTATTCTGCAGGGCACTTTGGTGAGTATAATAGAATAAGATTATTTTTATATTATTTAATTTAATTGAATAAAATATAATTAAATAATTAAATTAAAAAATAAAAAAATAAAAAATATATAAAATCTCTTCCAATGGAATAAAAATGAAGATGTGATTATGTTTACCCCATCCGTAGGAGTAAAACATGAGCTGCCAAACTAAAATTCTTAACTCATCCAATTCTCTGCACCGAACCAGCCCGTGTCCTCATTCCCCTAAGGAACCAGAGCTCTCGAAGTAATGGCGATACATTCGGTTAACTGTGCGCCCATCACGTGATTTGCATGATCCACAACCCTTACTGAGTTAACTCAACAACGACCGATTCTCACCGAGCCAACAAGCTAGGTTTCCTCCAAATTACCAAAACAAAGTCAACAGTACTGATTCATCACAGAGACGATCAGACATCCGACAAATGAAAAATAAAAACCAACATGATTCTTCATTTTTAGTGCTAATTGAAAATAGATGATGATGATTATTTACAGAACAGAATCTCCCAAATGTCCGAGAAAGCCTCGACTATTACAGCATGATGGTGCTTAGAATTCAAAGTCAGAAAACAGTGCAATAGCTGCTCCAAATCTCTTATATCAAACATCTGATTCGCCATAATCATCTCCAACATCGAACGCTTGAAATCCTCATACGGATCCTCCGATTTCTTAACCACCGCAAAGCTCTCCTTTACTTTCCCCTCAAGTTTATACGGCATCAATCGCTTAAACACCGTCGAAAACCTCGCCGGTGATTCCGACTCCGACGACCCGCAAGCACTAATCTTTCCCGTCGTCGTTGGCGAACAATGCTTCAAAGGGGACCGATGGTTAACTTTCTTAACCATCTTCACATTTTTCTTCTTCTTCTTCTTCCGCCGTGAATTACTAGCAGCAGCAGTAGTGGCAGTAGAATTCTCGCGGATTGTCTCCAAATGATGGGTATCGAAATCTGAAGAAGAATTGGTAGAGAAGGTTCTAGAAGACGAAACTAAGGTTTCTGTCTCGTTCTCTTCTTCTTCTCCTCCTCCTTCGCTACTGAACCAACCGCTATCTGCAGAAGAATTACTATACCGACCTCTACTACATTTCAAATTCTTCTTCTTTGTCTTCTTCTTGGTTCTCAGTTTCTTCTTTTTCTTCTCCGGTGGTGGGCAAGGCGAAATACCACCTTCCGACTCGTCGGAAACGGAGGAGTTGTATAATTTCCGGCGAGGAGGCTCTTCTTCTTGATCTTTTTCTTTTTGTTGTTGAACTCTTGCGACGACGTGCCACTTGGCGTCTTGTTTCCAATGGAACTCGTCTGGGGATGATCCGGCGGTGTCGAGGGAAGGTGAGTACGAGGAACCAGGTTTTGGTCTGCAGCCACATAAGATGGAGGAGGACAGATGGCGTCTGTGGTGGGACTGGGACTTGGGGGGTGGTGGTGGGACAGGGAAGTCGATGTCGCGAGCTTTAGGGTTAACAGGAGAGAGCATGAAGAAGGGTGATGGTACTGGGGTTTCGGGGAGATTAGAAGGATCTTTAGATCTGCAAGAAGAATGCAAGGACGAAATGACAAGAGAAAGCCGAAGCTTCAAACGTTTCACCATATTTTTTTTTTCTTCTTTCTTAATTCTCTGTGATGTTGATAAGTTGAGAGAGGAAGCGCGTGAGAAATGAAAAGTGATGGGTATATATATATATATATATAGAGGATTTGTGGGAAGTTTTGATGAGTTTCTTATTAAAAAGAAGATGAGATGAGAGAGCCTGCAAGATGAAGCCGGCAGCGAGGTTTGAAAGAGACTATAGGGAGTAAGAGAGAATGAGAGAACGGGTTGCTATTGGTTTTGGAGGTTTAGGCCTGCAACGCAGTCATTTCAAAGGGCAATTAGGTGTTTTTTCTTTTCTTTTCTAGAAGTAATGGAAATGAAGCAGATTTTAGACCCAATGATGAGACTATTTTCTATTTTGTTATTTTTAAGGGAAATATTTTTATTAATAAAAATATAATTATACGGGCAACTGTATTATCATAATTAATAATGATTAAATCATTCAATATATTAGTTTTTGTTAAATTAGTATAAGATTTTCTTTTTTCTAATTTGATGTGTTTACTTAGGGACTTAAAAATAAGAATAAAGTTTAAAAATAAAATTTTAAAAATAAAATTATCATTTTTTTAATAACAATTGTTTCCCAGAGAAATTTTGTACCTAAACATATATATATATATATATATATATATATATATTCATTGAAGTATTCTCTTTCTCTTCAGTTATGAAATTAATCTTCGTTTAAAAGAAAAGGCGAAATGATAAAACTATTCTAATAAAAATGCCTTTAAGAATTGAACCCTATAAACTTTATATAAGAACGATCTTAATGCTCAACCCGCTACCGAACCAACTACTCATTGAGTATTTTTAAATTTTTAGATATAAAAGAATTATATCTAAATTATATACCAATTAGTGCGTAAGCTTTTCTTACATTCCTTTTAAAAAAAAGGTTTTCTTGCATTTAAAAAGTAATTTAACTATGGCCCTAAGATACTAAAAAAATTATAATTTTAGCAAGAAATATTATATGATCAAATATTAGACGATCATGGACTGATGCTTTCTTAATAGAGATAATGTAATTCAAATGCTTAGATAAATTTATTATTTCAAGCCGATCAAAAGCAAACTAACAGTAGTGCCCTTGAGCTTGTAAATTAAGAACAACTAGTAGTACAAGATTTCTGAATCATCAAGTCGATCCTTTAATATTAAATGAAGAATACCAGCTTTTGAAGGAGAAAGATTTCATAAGCATTGATGGTTGTTAAGAGAGTAGAAGAGCAGGGTGTAAACAGCCATGCGCTGACGGATTCCAAATGTAAAAACAAGCACTAAATTACACGTATGCTGTCGCTTTCTCCAACTATTCTTTTACCGTATCTTTGGAGTACTGTACTAAAGATTATATTTATATGTTTATTCATACTTATAGACAAATCAGTCTATTTCTACCAATCTGCCACGTCACCTTCTACGTGGAACTTTTCTAATAGCTACGGGACAAAACAGGAAATTCTGTAGGTACGCACGCTAGCTTTGTCCTTTTAATCGAGCGAAGTAGACAATGAGACGCGAAGAAAGGAAGGTTCCTGTTCTTCGCGCTTTTGAATTGGTCTCACCTTTTAGGGCATCTCTCATAAAAGATTTACACGGTAGTACCATTGCTACTATCGTGTTAGTGTGAACAAAGGACAAATAATTGTGGGACCTCCGAGAAAGAACTCAATGAAGCAAATGCCATTTATTAATGGGTACCTCTTCATTTTGTCGTCACGCTATATTAATATCTTAAATATATATATAAAGTATACATCATTTTTTTTTAATTAGATTAATTCTCTTAATAGAGACGAATAAATAGGACACATTTCTTCAACCAACTAAACTATAATTTATTGGTGTGTACATTACTTTTATATATTATTAATTTTATCTTAAATTATATAATAATACATAATTTAAGACAATCTAATGACGTATAATTGTGACGTAAACCTTAGATATCACTTCCGTATTTTTGTATTTTTTTTTTGGTAAAAGTAATAAAGTGTACTCATCTAGTGGACTCTTCTACTAGAGTCCTTTAGATTTTTCTTATGTATTAGGTGGCTCTAGAACAATTGAAGGGACTTCGATGAAAGAGTCTAGGAGTTTCTCACTTAAGTCCTTGCACTTCCCCATTTAAAATTACACCCTTATTTTTTAATTACAATTCAAACAACGTATAAATATTTTCACAAAGGCTATTATAAGCAGGATAGAATATTGCACTCAGACTATTATATGAGAAAGTTTAGAAAAAGGGGAGAATGAAACAAAAGAACAAAAATAATGTGTAGATTAATCTACACATCAAGGTCTTCTCTCTTAAGCCCCCAAACACGACAATTAAGGGAATCCAAGGAAACGAGTCGAGTATCATTATTCATGGAAATCTCTTTTTATAGAAACATGATTTTGAAAGATAAAAAATAAGCTCCCTTTTACTTACTTAGTCAAGTTAATTGAAACGGTTTAATATTATAAACACGACGACTGAGGGAGCCTTTGCTTCTCATTGCCTTTGAACAATTATTTGTTCAAAATGTGCTTTAATTCATATCAAAAGGTGTTTTGTTTCACAAAAGTGTTTGATTTTAAAACATCAATTTGTTAAAAGGGAAACATTGATAATTAATCATTGCTTTAATTTGAAAAGAAAACAATCATTTATATATTTTATATTCATGATAGTTTGGAAGCCCTTTTTCTGTCACAAGGAAACCCAAAATTTAAAAACATTTAGAAAGTTTATCATTTGGCAAATGGGCTTTAAGAAAAATAGATATACAAAGAAAAACATAGGCCCATCAACATGAACATGTATGTCAAAAATGACCTTCATCAGTCATACATTTTATAATTTGGTCATATTCTTCTAATCTCAAGCTCAGTTATTATGAAACTTAGGTATCCGGGTCAATTTGCACACACCATTAATCGTTCGGGCTCATACCTTAGAGAGAGCACAAATGAACTGAGTTCGAAATAGTAACCTCTCAGTTACTTGCCCCTTTACACAACTACCAACGTTTCTTTAGTACCCATGAGTGGATTTTAGTTTGAATGATCTCTAACTATAAATCGCATGGTAAAAAAAATAAAAGAAAAAATATATATGAGAGACAATGTATTGAAATCCATACATCAAATGGCAATCAAAATTTATAATAACAAAAAGAGAGAGTTATTTTTAAAACCTAATATAATTGCATTTACGGGGCATTGATACAATAGGCTTGAAATCTTCATTTAAATAAGAAATTAGCTTGAAATGTGCCATATGAGGCTTTGAATTAAGGATTATTCACTTTTGCCAAGTCCCACCAAACGTGACAGCTTGATTAGCCCACCCCATAAACATTAAATCACTTTATAAAAATTATACACCATGTTATATACGGTACCAACTCTTAATTGAAACCTGACACCATGCTACATGCTATATACATGCTATATACACGGTAAACATGCATCACCGAAACATTTAAGAGATGTAGTGATTCAGATCACAAAATGGCATTGACATAGTTACAGTTAAGAATTAGTTAGAATCTCTATATAAATTCATTCAAAATTTATATACTAATATAGGCATGGAAAATATATATAATCCTCCATTAAAAAAAAAAAAATGAAATCCAAATTAAAACGTGCCCACACAACGGCTAAAAGCAAGGAGAGCCCCTAACCAACTGATCACGCTCTCTATCTTTCAATGCCAATACGGGAGAACGGCCCAAGTTGTGTCTGTTTGCGTGAGAATTAGAGGAAAGAGGGAGGGAAAAGGCAGCCTTCTACAGGGGCTCCCTGATCTCCATCTTTTCCTCCCCCAAATTACTCTTATAATTCCATGAGGAAACTCTACCCCAATTTCGACAGAGAAGATGGTCTGGACATAGTTCTTGAGGTTCCTCTACCAGAAGAAGCTTTTGAATCCATGGGCAGGACCAAAGCTATTCAATTACAAAACATGCATGAATGGCTTAAAACCCAATCTGTCGCCAAGCTCTCCCCTTCGCCTCCCGTTTCTTGTAATGCCGAGCTTCAACTTCTCCTCAATGTCATGGGTTCTCCTCTCATCCCTCTTCAAGTTGAATCCGATCACGCAATAAACCGACCCGTAAAAGATGGCTCAATTGTACGTTCAAACTGGTGGACGTAGCATGAGCATTTTAAATGTCTCTTGAAATTTTGTGTTTTTTTTTTTTGAGGACCTATATATGCTTGTGGTTTAATTTTAGAGGTACCTGAGCTTAGAGGTCTTGTGTTCAAACCTCTAATCATATTTGATTGTTTATCTTATTTATTAATATCGTCTTTCTTCATTATAAATCTAGTCTAGGCGTGGGTGTTGCTTGATGCAAATGGTTAGGCCACCTACTTGACAATATAGTTTTCGGGTTAAGTAATATCTATCGTGTTATCAAACCCTTAATTTTGTTAGATATCTTCTGTTCAAGTCTTATTAATATTAAGATTTGCATGTTCTCTTTGTCTTCGTCTCTCTCTTCTATGACTTGTCAGCTCTTAGGTGAGACAGTTTCTAATGACCCCATAAAGTAATTCAAATTTTGTTTTTGTTCTTAGGAGGCTTCAACAGCGAAATACATAACACAACAATACTTAGCAGCGACGGGAGGGCAAGCGACATTGAACGCGGTGAAGAGCATGTTCGTAATGGGAATGGTGAAAATGGGGGCTTCGGAGTTCCATACTGATGAGGAGAGTGCAAAGATAAGAGGGAATGGCGAGTTAGGAGGGTTCGTGCTTTGGCAGAAGAACCCAGATTTGTGGTATCAAGAGCTTGTTGTTTCTGGGTGTAAGGTTAGCGCTGGTAGCGATGGAAAGGGGTCGTGGAGGCAACTTGCTACACAACAATCTCATGCCTCCAAAGGCCCTCCAAGACCCTTACGTCGTTTCTTTCAGGTAATTGACCCAAAATACATATCTAAAATATATCTATGCTTATATGACAATATATGATAACCTGTTTGGAAAAGCTTTTTCAAAAGTGTTTTTAAAAGAGGGCTTCTAGAAAAAGCTTTTGAGAAAAATTGGTCTCTTCCAACTTTTTCTAAAAGCAGAAAATTATTTTTTCTACCGCAATTTTGCTAAAAGCAGATGTTACCAAATACCTCCGAACCACATTGGAAAAACTTTTCCAAACGAGACTTATATCACCACCTCACGAGAGACAAAAAGAAAAAAAGTAACACCTACTACTCATCTTACATAGCATCAACATGGTTTTAGTTTTCAACATAATGTTATTCTAAGAGCATTTCTGATAAAGTAAATGCTATGCTAATTGCAAAAGGTGCAATATTTATGTGCAATTACATTTTTATGTTCATGGAATACCTATATTTTACATATGTCAAAGTATGTAATAAATAATTTAATCAATATAAAGATGTATAACGTTGAAATGTTTTAACACAGGGGCTAGATCCGAGGTCAACGGCCAACTTATTCTTGGACGCAGTTTGTGTGGGGGAAAAATTGATCAACAATGAAGAATGCTTCATCTTGAAGCTGGAGGTAAGCGCAGCGACATTAAAGGCAAGAAGCACAGAGAAGCTAGAGATCATACACCACACAATATGGGGGTACTTCAGCCAAAGAACAGGGCTTTTAGTTCAGTTTGAGGATTCCCATTTAGTTAGGATGAGTGGAGGAAATAACAAGCATGGAGAAGATCAGAGCGTGTTTTGGGAAACAAGCATGGAAAGCATGATTGAAGATTACAGGTATTAGAATAATTATATATATTATTGCTCCAATATACAAAAAAATCTTGTATTATTGCTCTAATATACAAAAAATTCTAACCCAACAAGTGGGTGAGATAGTGGCTAGGCCTAAAGACATTTCCTAGTTCATTGTTAACACCTGGTGACTTTCTCCCCCTATTTATTAGTACTGGGTGCATCTTCCGTTCTAGCAATCAGGGGTCTAAGTGGATTAGTCAGGATTAACCCCAGATACCACACACACACATATAATTCTATTATAGTTTTCGTAACTTCTGAAAAAATGAATACAAAAGAAGATAAACAAAACTTATCTGACTACTTAAATATATATAACTATAATATTATCCTTAATAATATGTAGTTTATTTAATAACAGGTACGTGGATGGAATCAACATAGCACACAGTGGGAGAACGAAGGTGACTTTGTTCAGGTATGGGTCGGGATCGGTGAGCCACAAGAGGAGGTTGGAGGAGTCATGGAGGATCGAAGAGGTTGATTTTAACATATGGGGTTTGTCGATGGATTTCTTTCTTCCTCCTGCTGACTTGAAGAAGGAGCAACTGAATGATGAGTAATTTTTAAGGCTTTGTTCCATATATATTTTCAATCTTTTCTTAAATTTAAGAAAGCTTTGTATATAAGACTCTAACGTAGAGAGATTCAGCAGTGCACTAAAAAAAAAAACCGTACATGAATACGTAAGCCCCTTCGTATTAATGCTAAGCCTAGCAATGTATGTGGCTCTAGTTAATTCAAAGGTCTTGGGCTCTCAAGTATACTTCTCCCTCCAAAGCATTACCGCTGTATATATTGTTTCTCAAATCCAAAACCCTTTAATTTATAGTTAATTTCTCTCACATTAAAGTTTGATCACAGCATTCTATCTTTTCCTTTTGAAAAAAATGTGAAACTTAAAAGAGAAAAAGAAGAATCGCAATCAATTCTCGAGTCGATCGACTTGAAGAATTTATCACCAATAATACTTCGTAGAACAACTTTCAGTAGTTGATTCACTGCTTTAGCATTATTAGTGATAAATTCTTCAAGTCGATCGACTCGAGAATTGATTGCGAGTCTTCCTCTTCTCTTTAACGCCATTGACGAAAAAGAGCAAAATGCAGCGAGACTTAAAGCAATAAAATCTTTTGCAAATTATATGAAGTTTGGCACATGAAATTGTTTCTTCTACCTTATTTTTTTAAGGGCCAAGTCAAAATTTAAATGGTAAATAATCATATTATCTTTAGTTTTTTTTTTTCATATTATATTGGACTTTCACATCCTTATACTTGTTAATATCCTTAGATTATTAATAGTTCACAAACATTGTTGTTATTTGTTAGTTTTAAACAAAAACAAGGTTGTTTAAATAGTACAAAGGCTCCCCGCTTGCTTGGTGTTTAACAAGCAAGATTTTTAAAAACAATTTTATTTGGAAAATAATATCCAAGGTCCTGTTTGTTATAACTTTTATTTTATATTTAAAAACACTTTTTTAAATACAGAAACTAGTGGAATCCAACTTATACAATACATAAAGAAATACTTTCTTTCTACTACATAAGCTGATCTCTAACTTGAAAAAAGATTAAGGCTACATTTAGTTTATGATTCAAAAAATAAAATACAACTTAAAAAATAAAATCTCAAAAAATAATATTTTATTTAATTTTTAAAAATAATTTATTTTTTTTATAAATTTTAAAATTTTAAGAAGCTAAATACATTTTTTTAATTTTTAGGAAAATAAAATATATAGAAAAAATAAATTTTTATATTAAAAAAGCCACGTCGCACGTGGTTGTGATCACGTGACCCTATTGTATTTCTCGTGAGCGGAAACCTGCCTAGGGTTTTTGGCTACTCCCCTCTTGAAAGTAGAGAAAACCCTAGCAGTGCGGCTACCCCTATATATATATTGTTTCTTCCTTACCTCTTTCCATGGATTCACAGATCTCTGATCTTTGAAGGTATATTTTCGTTCTAAACGATTACGTTTCTGTATCTTTCGCTAGGTTTCTTAGTTCTGTCACTTCGTTTCATCTCTGATTTAACTATTTGTTTTCTTACACCAATCTGATCGATCGATTTTGAGGCAGTCGTATAGATTTTCTTTTGTTCTATTCGAGAATCTTATGAATCTGTTCTACGCAAACTAGAGATTTCGAGGGCATGAGATTCTCTTATTTTGTGAAATTTGCATCTGTTTTACCCTCTCCTCATGCTTTGATAATCCATCCATGAGGAAGATATAGCGGATGCGCAGAAACAAAGATCGGCTTACCAGCCCATTGCATTGCATTGCATTCTCTGTGTTGCTTTGGGTCAAATGGTCCCATCGAAATTCTATACTTCTTAGTGATTTCAACATTTTGTTTTTGTTCAATATTAATGCAATTGAATTACTCAATCTTATCCTACACACTGAATCGATGAGTGGACTTCAAACTCCGCGTATCTGATGCAGTTGATTCCCCTGTTTTATATTTCTGTTTTGAATCAAAACCGTTGGAACTTGAAATTTCTACTTCTATTTGTTCTCGCTTCTGTTTTTGTGTTAGATTTAATGGTTATAAGACATTTAAAAGAGAGAAAATGAGGACTTTAACTGAATGCAAATGATGTGAAATTCTTATCCTACACACTGAACTTTTGCGTGGAGACTAAAACTCCGCTTATTATCTGATGCATTCTTAGTCCAATCAGAGATTTTTTTTTCCGATGAGATTGATTTATGCTTAGTTTTTGTTAATTTCTGATGCTAATAATCCCGACGATGAGAAAAAGCGGACGGGCGGTCAGAATCTGATGCCGTGTTGAATGTCTGCCAATGTTCCATTTTGGAATTTTTCTGAGGGCTTCAAACCATTGTTGAATTCATTTGCTCAGATCTTTTTTTTTTTTTTTTTGGCTTTACGTTTGTTTAACTTTTTCTGCTATGATGAAGTTGCAATCTTAATCTATGTCTGGAGAACTGAGACATTGTCTATGATCTGATCTGCTTCTTCTGAGCAGAGAATTGTGGTTTTACTTTTCTCTAGTTTTGCTGCATATGAGATCCAATTAGCATTAACTGAATAATTATTAGAGAAATGTTAATCTAACCTTAATATGTAACCTTTGGATATTAGACATTTACACGTCTCAACATGAAATAAATGATGTAATAGATAACAAATTTTTTTGGTTAAATTAACATTTCCCTAAGGATCCTTAACTATTAATCTAACAAAATTGTATCTCTGCCTTATTAAAAATTTGAAAATAAAATGAATTAAACAATAATCCCACCAATTCTAACATGCCTTTGTTTGAATCAAGGAAATGTAATACATTGAAAAGCTGGATTTTGCTTTCAAATTTAAATAGGGAACTTGTTTGATTTGACAGTTTTCAAAAATTTAAAGAAAGGATTGTTTTAAAATTCAACTTCAAAATATGAGAAGAAAACAAGAATTCGACAAAATATTCTTTTCTTTGTTTTTTGAATGTAAATTTCAAAAGCGCACAAAATAAAAAATAAAAAATTTAAAAACAATATATCAAACATTATGTTTAGGGAATTGTTAAGGAAATTACAAAAAAGTGCATTTATATATGTATAACTATTGAGCTATTTATTATATATCTTGATATATATAATATATATTGTTAATGTGCAGTAATATTTCTTTTGGAGTTGAAATTAACATTTTTTTTACTTTTCAATAATTTTTAAACCTGATACCACCAAATGTTCTCAAAACTTATGTTGGGGAAGGACTCAAATTGATTCAAAATCTGAAGGGCATGAAGCTTTAACTTTGGCTGACCCGAGGGGAGGACTGGTAAGACTGTTTCATATCCCCTAAGGAAACGAAGGAGGAATTTTTTGATGGATGAAAGGGCTGATGCAATTTTCAAGGTCTATCTAGTTTTTAGCTTGACGAGGAACACAACCTCCAAGATTGAAAGGGATGATAGTACTTTTTTATGAAATAAAAGCTGAATCACCTTGAGGATTTATATGAGCTGGTAGTATTATCTGTGCTGAAATCCTGAGATTTGGAACTGTTTTTTTTTTTTTTTTTTCTTTCTTTCAGTACAGGTAGGATTAATTTTGAGAGAACCTGTGGAAGATGCCAATTCCATGGCTTATAGACAAACCCAAAAGGCGTATGTTTTTATTGTTTACAATGAAACTTGGTCTTTGCTCACTAATATGGGTAAAGGGGAAGTTACCATGTAAGCCAAGAGGCTTTGTGCTTAATTTTCTTATTAGAGCATCTTTAAAGTAATTATCAATTGTAAGAAATTTAATTGTCATGTAAGATAAATAGATATTTAGTTAAAATAGACTTTTTTAATACAACTATTATCATTTAATATCATGTTGAGATGGTAAAAAAAAAATATATAAGTTATCAATATAACAGTCTACTTTTAAATGATTTTTTAAACAATTATTCTATTGTCACATAAGATAAATAGATATTTATTAGATTTAATTTAAAAAAAATATTTAACACTTCATCAAAATGTGTATTTTCAATAAAAGCATTAAATAATTTTTTTAATTTAAATATCTATCAAGTATTAATTTATGATATGCAAGAAGTAAGTTTCTTAACATTGACGATATGATATTTTTTTTTAAAAGACAATTTATAAAACAATTGGAGATTCTCATAGTACAAGATATGTAAATATTACCTATTTACCCAATGACGGGTAGGAACATTCTGCTCTAGACTTGTTCTTCAGTTATAATAAATTTTTCTAGTCATTTGATTGATCTGAGATCAATTATCTAGGGAAAGAGAAATCTCACTAAAGGGTCCATGTAGTACCATTTTCATCTAAGAACACAATGAACTGTTTTTGGCTTGTGTGTTCCTATTACATTTTAAGCTATGGCATCTATGGTGAATCACACCAATTTATAAGCAATAATATTACAAGAATGAGCTCGTAAAATAGATGTCATTCGTAATAAAAATTACTATCTTGGGTCATTAAAATTATAAGAAACTAGCATGATTTTACAAGGCTACCATGGCTTTATCTTGCTGCATTATTACATTTATATCATCGTATGGCATTAAATGGGAGATGTGGAAAATTACATGCGTTCCTAGTTTTATTTTTCGCCTACTTAGAGTACTTATATGGTTTGATCCTTTATAACAAAAACTGATAGTATAATAATAATAATAATAATAATAATAATAATAATAAGTCCTTGAAAGCTTCGAGTTAGGTGTCAATGAGTTGGTTCGAACAACAAAATTGAACTAAATAAATGTGTTTGATTTGGTTTTAAAAGCATTAATATTTTGATTCTTGATATTGAGGACTCTTTTATAATATATATAATTTTCTAAATATTTCTTTTATCATCTTATTATTATATATTTTTAATAACTCAATACTATACATTAAATTTAGTTCAAATGCACTCATAGTTTAGTAATTCAATTATGTAATACATGTGTTAGTCTTTTTTTTTACAACTAATACATGAGTTGGTCTAAAATCTTATTTTCTGCCTTAAAATTTTTTGGGAGTAATTAAATATAGCACATTAGTTGCTTCTATTGCCACACTTACTACATTTACCCCACTTAATATTATACTTCTTTTTTTATCCCATAAAATTTTTTCTAAACTTTTTAAAATATCATTTTTCCTTCCACCGTTTTATCTTTTCTTACAAGCTCCGAACCTTAGCGCCACCACCGCCATTGCCAAGTTTCACCGCCCAAGCTACTTCTTTTTGGTAAAGGTCAAGATCCAAAGTTGTTTTCTTTCTCTTTTTTATACGATCCAAAGCGTCCACGCTGTATTGCCAAATTTCATTCAAAAATTTTCAAACAGAGCCCTAACATGAAGCACCAATCATCTTTGCGATCTAAACCTCAAGTCGAGCTTGAAATGAGTTAAATCAAAGTTCTCAACATTATCTAGATGTCCGTTTGGACATTTTAGAAAAATATTTCCAATCATTTGAGGTAATTTTCTTTTGATAGAATTTTGAATATATTTATGTATTTTGTGCATGTTTTGATGCTTTTTTTTTTTTTGGCATTTTTCATTGTATTGTGATGTATATGGCAAAAAAAAAGGGCGAAAGTGTTATTTTTGCCCCGAAAGGACCGAACTGATCCCCTACGACTGAAACGAGGGGTCCCCTACGACTGAAACGAGGGGTTGGGTTCAATAGTTTCATATCGAACCAGTTTTTTTTTTTTTTTTTTTCGTTTATGGCAGGAGATGAGACCACCCTAAGCGAGAAGGGTAGGAAGATGACAATTGAAAAAGGGTTTATGGTTTATGGGAAGAAGATGAATGAGGTTTATGGTTGTGGGTAAAGTTAGTAAATGCTTTGGAGTTAGGTGAAAATAATTTTTTTTATTATAGTAAAAATAACAATTATATGAGAGTATTTTAGGCAAATCATAAAAAGGCATTGTAGGAAAAAAAAATATTTTTTTTGGGTTTGACTAGGGGTATAAGCCAACCCGACCGAATTTAACTAAACCTGATAAGTTTGGTTGGATTGAGTTGGTTAGGTTTGTGGGTTGGGTTGGGTTGAAAAATCTCAATCCGAATTAATTTGGATTGAGTCACGGGTTAGAAGCCTAAAAAACTGACTCAACTCAACTCAACTCGAACCAATTAATAACTCAACTCTAAAAATTTCATTTTCCTCTCATTTTATATAGAGATTAAAGCTTAAAAGTGACTCAAACTCATTAATATTTTGCGTTATTAACAACTCGATGCTACTTTAAACTGTCTTGAAATTATATTTGTAGTTGTAATGAAACTTTTTTGAAATTTTTTTAATGAAACTCTTTTTAATTTGTATTTGTCATATTATGATATGGTGGTGGATGAATGTGATTTATTTAAGACATCTTGATATTCATGGTTAATTTAAAATAATTGTGTTGTATTTAAAATTAAAAATTATATATTTATTAATATATAATTTATATATAAAAGTTACAAGTATAATTTAACTCATTTTAATATTCTTACTTCGAATAACCAACCTAACACAGAACTAACTTGGGTTAAAGACTATTTGATTTAAATTAAGTTTCAATTTTTTCATCCTCGAATAGTTTGGATTAGGATGAGATTTCTCCCATTTTTTATTTTTATGTTTTCGGGTTCTTTTCGATTTGTATTTCTAAGTTTGAGTAGTTCAGTTTCTGGTTATTGCTTGCTGGTTCGCTGGAGATCAAAAACGCCCAAAACTCCCATTTTCCTCCATTCTTCGTCGCTGTCGTTTCTAGTTGGTCGACGTTGTTGCTTCTGGTTCAGGTAAAGATCTGGTTTGTCGTTCTCTTTTCTTTCTTCCTCCTTTCGATTGCCAATTCGCAATTTCTTATTGATTGTTGAACAAGTTCTCAGCGCCCGCGCCCTCTTTTTTTTTTTTTTCTTTTTTCCTTTTTTAACATTCCTTTTCGTCTTCTCGATCCACAGTTGTTTCCGTTTAGGGTTTAAGGTTCTTCTTCTTCTTCTTCTTCTTCCGAATTATTGGAACTGCTGATATTGCAATCAATTGAATGCGCAAATTAATTTTTTAGCTGTCTGTATCAAAGAGCATTGGATATTGCAATCCACTCTTTTGAATCCTTCAATAGATTCCTTTATCCCTGTTATTGCAAATTCTTCTTCTTCTTCCCTCTCTAGAGCTCTCTTTTTTTTCTTTCTTTTTTTGGTTATATCTCTGATCCTCGTAATCTGTATCTGCAGGTTTTGTGCGTAGGCGATGGACCAAACAGTAGATTCATTGAATAGTGCATATCAGGACTTCGTTGCAGCAGCAGCGGCTGTGCTTGAAACCAAAGAGGCATCTGGTGGCCAGAAAACTGCAGCCACCGATGCTGCTTTGGAGAACTTCAAGCTGCGATGGGAAATGTTTAAGGTGGCTTGTGATCAAGCGGAGGAATTCGTGGAGTCTGTGAAGCAACGAATCGGTTCGGAATGCTTGGTCGACGAAGCAACTGGATCAGTTGCAGGAAGGCCTGGGCAGACTGCTACGACAGGTCTACCACCGATTAGTGCCGTTCGTCTTGAGCAGATGAGTAAGGCTGTTCGATGGCTTGTTATCGAGCTTCAACAAGGTTCGGGAGCTGCTGGTGCTGGTTCGCATGCTCATCCTTCTGTTCCTTTTGATGCTAGATTCCCTGAAGACGCCGGCCAGTAGGTAGTGATTCCAAAATCTCAATGAGGCTTTCCTTTTTTTTGTGAGTTTTAGATGTGATTGTGCTTTTCTTATTGAATTAGAACTTAGAAGAAGTAATTGTTCATATATTTGGCTTCAGAAATGACATATTTTGATTGTTTTTAATACTATAGTAACAAGGTATCTAAGTTTGGTTTATTACCAACTGATGTGTTGTCCATATGATCATTGCCTTTTCCTTTTTCTAGCATCAACTGTCATCTTACTAATCCAACCTTCTTCTCTTATACCGCGCTACACATAACAGGCATTTTAGTCAATTTATCAGAGTCACAGTGATTGGCAATTTCTCCTTTTTCTGTCCTTGAAAATCTTTTCCCTAAATTTTCTTTTCTAGATCCTCATCCAACAATTAAAATGGATGTTGATCTATTTGTTGTATACTCCAAGAAGTTGGACTTTTAAAGGTGTATACTGATGTAGATTCGTCGCGGAAGCAAGAACGAAAATACTGAAAAAATATGACCAAATATATATTCTATTGAATAAAATATTCAAAGAGAAATTTTTTTTATCTTAATCCATTAAATTTCGTAGTTAGAGCTCCTTATATAGATAAATCTCCTAAAACATCTTGGAAACTAACTTAAAACACCTAAAAATAAGTTTCCTAACCTATCTATAACATAAAAGAAACGTCCTAATCCTACTAGAACTTTATTTAGACACTTCTCAACACTTTTTAATACACTTAAGTAATAAAAAAGAATTTTAAAAAACTATCTAGTACTATCACTAAAATATAAATTTACCATAATTAAAACTCTAAAAAGAAAACTAAAATAAAAAACATTCTAAAATACATTATACATGATTCTCCCCTTGTTGAAAGGAATTCGTCCTCGAATTCGAAGCATCACCAAAAGAATCATCATAGTATGGAGGATGTCGAACAGTAAAATCATCAGATGCATGAAAATTTTCGCAGAACTCTACCCTGAAAGAAGATGTCTTAGACTCGAAACTAGTGACCACAAGTGGAACTGTCTTCTCATATGAAACTTTGTTGAACCGATCCATTAGTTCATCGGGTTGAAGATCACCGTAAAAACTCTCTTGATTAACAAATGGGTTCTCAAGTTCTTCCCCATTCCACATGTTACCCTCTTCAACTTTTGGAGCCAAGGAACTCTGTCGATTCACTAACAACATTCCCTGGTCACAAACAATTATCTTTTCCTTACATTCAACACCATATTCATCAAATATGGGTGGATTATCAAAAGGATTTGCTTCTCCATTCCATTCATCTATAACAGTTAGTGTAAAACAAACCTCACGACGAGGTTGTGGTGTAGGCAAGGGCTTGTGGTGGCAACTCTCCCTACGATCTAGATTGATCGCATGAGATTGGTCGGATTCAGTCCCCCGCTCCGATTTGTGGAGTGAAACTGCAAGATTGTCGTGAGAACCCTCAATTTTCTCCTTGTCTTGGACAACGACTGACTCTTGAAGTTGTAGCTGCGACAACATCAAGCGTAAAACAACTTTCAGCAGTTGATTCACGGCTTTAGCATTATTGGTGATAAATTCTTCAAGTTGATCGACTCAAGAATTGATTGCGAGTCTTCCTCTTCTCTTTAACGCCATTGACGAAAAAGAACAAAATCAAACTTGTCTCTGATACCAATTTGATGTAGATTCGTTGCAGAAGTAAGAACGAAAATACTCAAAAAAATATAACCAAATATATATTCTATTGAATAAAATATTCAAAGAGAGTTTTTTTTTATCTTCATCCATTAAATTTCGTAATTGGAGCTCCTTATATAGATAACTCCCCTAAAACATCTTAGAAACTAACTAAAACACCTAAAAATAAGTTTCCTAACCTATCTATAACATAAAAGCAACTTCCTAATCCTATTAAAACTCTATTTAGACATTTCTCAATACTTTTTAATACACTTAAATAATAAAAACGAATTTTAAAAAACTATCTAGAGCTATCACTAAAATATAAATTTACCATAATTAAAACTCCTCTAAAAAAGAAACTAAAATAAAAAATATTTTAAAATACATTATACATATATACATTCCAAACATTCCTTGAAAACAAGAAGAGAATTGAAATTGAAGAGCCAATTATATTTGCACATTTTGACATAGAGAAAAAAAAAAAAAATCTCTTGGAGACACTCGTCAATAGTTCATCCTTCCATTTGAATCCTCAACATTACATTCAACTACTATTGTGGGTTGTCTCCCTTAATACATTACAATTGCAGAGAAGTGATTAGGCATATTAGTTGAGTGTTTGGTTTTCAAGCGAAATCTTAGTTCAATACATAACCAAATTCCCTCAAAACTCACCAAAAGTATCGGTTCTTAAAATATAAAGCAAAATTTTAGAAAAATATTTTCACCATCTCGTATAAATATTTACATATCAAGCAACTACCTTTTTAAGTTTGGATATCCTGAATAAGTTTTTCAAATTAAACTGCTAAAAGTGGCTTTCTTTTGTTAGGCTTTGAGGAGACAAACATAATGGGCCCTTCTGCCATTGAGATGCAATATGGATTGATACGGGAGTACATCTGAACCATGAAAATCACAGGTTTATGATTATGTATCTTATCAGCTAGTGTCCAAAATTTCAAAATAATTCAAGGGCAATTTAGGAAGTTAAACAAAAAGAGAAATTTTGGAATTTTGGTCAATTTTGATTGTAAAAGGTCAAGATAATTTGGGGAGTTGCAGCAGTCCTCTAGTAATTAAATTTTTTTAATGTTGCTTTCATTTTCTAGAATGTATTTAATTGTCTAGTAAGTTATACAGATCATAGTTATGTTTCTAGTAACTTGGTACTTAGAAAGTTGTGGCCATAATGCTCCTAGTAAATTGTTACGTTTCTAGTAACTTGATACTTAGAAAGTTGTAGTCATAATTATGCTCTTAGTAAATTGTCAAGTCTTTATTGCACTTAAGCTTGGAGGGTTGTTCTAAGGCTTATAAATAGAAATCCCGTTTTTGGATTTATGCCCTATTAGAACACTATATCTCTTGGTGAATTCCATAGAGTGGTGAGTTCGTTAGTCTTGTATCTCTTGTATAGCATCCTTGGGTGGTGAGCTATTTTCCTATCTTTCTTTGTGAGAAATCACATATTTTCCCTTTATCCTAGTATTAGTTGGTATCAGAGCTTGTAACTCTGGTGGTGAGCTTGTAACTCCTCTTCTTGAGTTGTCACACTTCTATCTTTTTTTATCCGGTATCGTGGATGTTGAAGCTTTTGTGGAGATAAAAGAGAATGTGGTGTTCATGCTTGGCAACTAGTAAGCTGGGGTACAATCAGATAGAAGAGAAGATACTGACGAGTGAAAAGAGAAGAAAATGAAATTTGAGAAAAGAGTTGGAATTTTATCTTAGAGCAAAAACATCAAATGGACATTTTACTTTAACCATACTTGGTTACTAAGTCTTTGACTAGTACTTATATGGTAATCAATACCACACAAAACTTAGATTTTTCTTACTTTTGCATTTATTTCTTGTTTAGTGGTCAAGACATTAAGTTGCTTGGTTCGATTACTCTCAGATTTTCTTGTCCATGCGTGTTTTCAGCTATAGAGTTCTGTATTACAGCTAAATGCTCCTTTAACACTGACCACCAGAAATAACATCATATAAAACATGTATAAATTGGTTCCGTAACTCATGGAAATTGCTGAACAACTGTTTGCAATAAGGGTAAACAAATCCAGAGATTTTTTTTTTGAGAAAATGCCAGTTATACATGATAAAAATATACTGTTCACTTTTGTTGGACCTCCATCCACATGTAATCCCATGATATCAAATTCATTGTTCAATAACAGACATCGCAATGAGATTCCACCTTCCTTAGAAGCCAGAACTGACTGTAGAATGAATCCTTTAGTCAACTTACGGTAAAATTATGATTTTACCCAATCAATCAAAGGTGGTTTCTTTGGGCTTTCTAAGAACTAAAGATATTCTAGAGAAGCAACTCAGAGAAACTCTTTCTCTGTCATAGACTACTGAATATCTTCTTGATGGAAACAGTCACTACTGCTTTTGTGGGAAATATTTGTGTGCATGGCTCAGGCTCCTGTCACAAGGCAGAAATTATTGAAATGTTGCTATTTCAATCTTGTGGTATTATATTAAATAAATGGTTTGCTCTGGTTTCTTGGTTTCCGTACTTCTCATGAGTAGTTAAGGATTGCTTGCTTGAACACTTCAGATTTTCCATATTTAGTTGCAAAAGTAAAAAGGATAACTAGTACCTATTTCCAGGTTTATTTAGATAACACGACATCACACAAAGTAGCACAAATACTAGTATAGTGCATCACGCAGACACTTCTGAAAACCTGCAATTTTAGTTAACCGTGGTATATGGTAGTACTAGGCCTAGGCTCGAAGTCCTTCATGAAGATGTTCTCTTCTTTAGCTTCACCCTTCGCGGAGGACTTCTTTTCATTAGTCTCAGCATTACCATGGTAAATGGATACATTAGGCCAGGGGTCAAAGTCCTTAACAAAAATGTTCCCCCCTTCAGCTTCACTCTTCAAGGAGGACTTCTTTTCATTAGTCTCTGCATCACCATGATAGATGGATACATTAGGCCTGGGGTCGAAGTCCTTAACGAAGTTTTTCTCTTTTTTAGCTTCTCCCTTCATGGAGGTCTTCTCTTCATTATTTTCAGCATCCCCATGATAGATGGATACGTTAGGCCTGGGGTTGAAATCTTGGTTACCATCTTGGGTTTGCAATGATGTGTGACAATCAGCTTTCTCCTTGAAGGAGTTGGGTTTTGAGCCATGAAGGACCTGAAGTGCTTCTGGCATGGGCTGGTCCTCCATTTCAAGCTTCCAATAGTCACTCACTGGAGCTTTTCTTGCATTAATGGTAGTAACAAACTGCATCAGAGCACGGGGATAATAAAAAAGGTGAAAGACAAAAGGGAAATTTTTTTTCTTAAAGTATTGTGTCTGCAAAAGGTATTTCGACCCATTACATTATCTTATGATGCCATCCAACTACATTTACCTTCATATGCTGTAAGTAAAAAACTATAAACTTTTTAAAAGGCCTAAAAGATGTTTTTAAACGTCTAGATAAAGTATTTAGAGATTGGTAAAAGAGGCCTGGTGTTTAGGTTCCGTTGGCTCTTTGTCATTCAAATTGAGAAGCATTTTTAACTTAAACATGGCTAAAACCAGCATTGACTAGTGATTGCGCAAGGGTGTCATCAAATTCAAGCTCCCTTGTCCCAGAACATGAAACTTACCCTAAGTAGAATAAAGAAAACATTATGGAATTTCATGGCCTCTGTCAAGTTATCAAATTTAGATCAAAGAAAATAAAGAAGGATTTCGTCATGTCTGCTTACCAATAGTAGATTAAACACAGCAAGAGGGGACTTCATTATCTCTGCCTAGGAGACCACAACTACACTTCTTTTTGTTCGGATTCTTTACACTTCTCGCCCCTATTTATAGGTCATGTGCGACGCAAAGTCAATTATCAAGATTGTACGAGGATTTTCTTTTCTTTTTTAAGCGAGGTTTCTTTTAAAATTGGGTCCACAAGATTCACGTTCCCTAATTCCCTTACTTCCTAATGGAAATGTATTTGTTGGTTGTGTCGTCTAAAATAATACTTGCGTTTTTGGGAGAAAAAAGCTCATCATATAGGATAAAGTGTGGATCTGTCCCTTAATTGCATAAGACCTTTGGAGAAAGGCCTTACACATGAGTGTAAAGGTGGTTAAGTGGAGATAATATTGGTAGTAATTAAGATCTACTAAGCCTGCTGCCCGGTGGAATTAGAGTCAACGCTCAACTAAGACATGACACATAAGTCAAGGTTGGCAGCAAGCATGATTTGGTGCAGACCCAAGATGGTAGTGACATGCTATTGACATAGATTGAGTGATAGTGCCAAATGATTTGAGGCTCCTGTATTTTTGGTTTAAGTAGAGAATAGAGATTGTTGGGTGTTCATGGACTGAAATCACAGTCCGGCATCAATTGTGAATAAACTCATAATATGATATGAATGTGGGTCTCTCACTATTTCTTCCAAGTCCTTTTGGTAAATACTGAAAGGAGAACACTGGTCATTTTGCTTAAACTGGATTTTGATGGGTTTGAGATGGCTGCGACTTTTATGAATGCATTGCATATCTACTTTATGTGGTTACCCAACTTACCCTGATCAAAAGATGGTTTGGTCTGATCTCTGGGCTTCTGAACCTTTTGTGATTAAGAATAGCCTGCTTGAACACTTAAATTTTTACATTACTGATTACTGAAGTATCTCTTTTTAAAGATTAAATCAGTATCTATTCCTAGGACTATTTCAATGACAGGATTGAATCTCATTAGTGTAAAAAAAATGGGAAAAATATTCTTGTTATTTGTGCACATAAGATAGTTTGATGGTTTAAAAATGTCATGATTGAAGTTAGGAGCAGAATAGACAGGAAATCTGGCAAAAACTGAGTTAGAAGAGAGTTCAGCAGGAAACAAGGATGATCTTAAAGCCATTTCAAATTCAATGTGAATTGCATAGCATGAAATCTTCAAAGCTTGTGTTTTGCTCGTTTTTCAAGTCAGATATGATACCTAAGCAAGCTTCTAATATGACAGCCTGTATAGTATCTCAATTGCTTTGGTAGATGGTGGCACTGGCAATTGGCTTGAAGTCGTTTTCAAAGGTTCGTCTTTTTTCTCTTTTCTTTTTTTCTTTTTCTCCTTCCATCATGATTGTAGTAACAAAAAAATAAAATTTGCTTAGGATAATTGATCTCAAGAGATACGGATAGAATTTTTTATTACATTTGGCTTACAAGAAACCAAGCTGGTGAGATATGCATAGCACTGATTGATTTGCATTATGTGCGTGGGGCTAAAGTGATAGAATACCAAACCTTGGTGGTAATATTTTTATATATTTGTAGAGTTTCTTCTTTATTATATGACCTTATCATCAGTGCTGGGTTTATATTTTTTATCCAAATAATTATAACTAATAATAGAACCTCACAAGGTCCAGTTTCTAATATTGGTGTGTGGTGTTTTGTGATGTTGTCAGTTGAACTAGGTTGCAGCCCGCCCTGCGGCCTTGCCTTCATTTGTTTAACTGGCTTCGAGGCTTTTTTGCTTGAAGAATTGGTTCTTTATGTTTGTAAATAAACATATTTGAACAACTTATGTAAAAAAATGTCGAATAATAAGAAAATATGGTTGCATGATAAGGAATACAATGAAGCTCTTGTATTTTGAAAAAAAAAAAAAATGCATACAAAAAAAGCTCAGCTAATTTCGAAATTAATGGCAAATATTTTATTTTAATAAAAACCCTTTTTATTCAAAGTTGATTCATTATTATTTTGATCTTATAAAAAATTAAGTAACTATACGGATGTTGTCTGATACATTTAATTATTTTGATTGAATGACTAAATGATGTTGCCTGATTAATTAAACATTTAATTAATTTGATTGAATAACCAAATGGGTCTACTAATTTATTTAAAAAAAAATTATCAATAAGTTAATTGAAACAACAGAAAAAAAACACAAATGAAACAACATAACATTTTAGGTGGTAGAAAATATATAAAATATAATAATGTCGGAGAATAATTATGCATCATTGACAAAGTAATAATTAAGTATATGAAAGGAACTTTGCAAGTTATCTAATTTGCATAATTGACTGTGTTTTGTTTGAACATATATATCATTGTACATAATATAATATAATATATTGTTATTATCTTTAATTTTATAATTACTCATGCGATATTATACATGTGCCCACATGCGGATCACGACCATTGTTTTTTCCCTCATTTCTTCAATTTTTTCTTGGCTGTTAACGATCATGGTATTTTTGTAGGCAGAAATGAAAAGGGGGAAGGGGAACAAAAATAATTGAAGAGGGGGAAATCGTAGGGAAAGATGAGTTGAGAGAGAGAAAGTGAAAAAGAGAAAAAGGAGCAGTGAGAAAGGGATAGAAAAAAAAAGTTGAATGGGATATGAGAGGAAGTTTCTGGTTTTAACAATTTAAACAGTTTATAAGAAGTTTTTTTTAGGATGGTGATAGTTTCAAACATTTTATTTTTTTTTAATTACAATATCCTTATATATAGATTACTGCTAAGTATATGTCAAATAAAAAGATAGGTGACCTGATTACGAAAACTGTCGAGACCTAGGTAGCAGGTTATTGAATAAATATAATTTCTTTCATATGTTATTTTTTTTGTTTAAGTATTTAATACAATATATTGATATGTTTTTTGCTTATTAATTATAAGATTAAAAATATGGTATTATTGTATATATTTTGGCATCTCTCGAACATATAAATTTAAAAAGAAAATGTTTGTTGAAGCTTGAATGGAATACGAATGGAAAGGAGAAACAAACATACAAACACAAAAGAAAAAAATCAGTCACAATAATGTACTAACATAATGTATGTAGTTATATCAAATATTAAATTAAAAATCAGTCATTTCATATATAATATTAAATTATAAAGTATTATATTATTTCTTTCAATCAATCATAGCATTATATGCAATTTTTAGAGCATACATTGTTTTTACATTTTTTTCTTCGTTTATTGAAAAGAGAGAGAAACAAAAGGTAATGTCTGAAACAATTGGTTATAATATAATATAAAATTATAAATAATTTACTAAAATATAATATAAATTAATGTATTATAGTTTTTTTAAAGGTCGCATTCACTGTCAATACGAAACGAACCGATTTAAAAATAGATTTACCTTACATATAAGAAATAGAATAGCTTAGTACCAATTATGCAAAGTAATCCTTTATTATATAAGGATGTTATAGCTTTATACATTATAAGGTGCCAATAAATGTATACGTTTACATATATGCATTTATATATGCTTAGTGGACAAAGTACAAATTGAGTAACAGTTTAATCGTAATATTAACATAGAGCATGACAAAAATAGTTAAAAAAAAATTAAAATATTTATACGCAAATATATTATATTTGCTTTTTCCATTAATTTATCAATTATTTTGTCATTATTATTATTAATTTATTATTATTTTTTAACTATATGGAGGGTAAAGATAATATTTAATAAAATTAACTTTTTGAATTGCAATAAAAAAATATTCTGAGAATTTGGGAGGTATCTTTTAAGTACTAAGATCAATAAAGGGTGATATGGTTGAAAATTGTCTTCAATAATTCAGGCTTGTCTCATTCGTAACAACATGATTAGCGTTAACAGAACTATTATTTTTTTGTCGTAAGTCACAACTATTATTTTTAGAACTATTCATTTTTTGTTTTCGTGATAAGACTAAAAAAACATTTTTTCTAGGTTCAAAGGATTAATATTAATTCCAAGAAAAATTTTAATTTATTTTTTTTCTAAGCAAAATGATTATATGAAAAGTATTATGGTAACAATCATCCATTAAATTTGATGTCGCTTTGATTTTGTGAATAAATTTCAGGTCCTCCCAAATACCAAAACTTATTAACTAAGGTACGCAAAAACAAAGTTAAAGAAATATATACAAAGAAGGTGGTTCGGTGCCGGAGAACAAGCCAGAGGTTGGTGAGAGAGGAAATAAAACGCAAACACTTGTTTTTGTTTTTCCCAATAATGGAAGATAACATAGAGGATATTTACACATTCATAATTTGTACAGGGAAGCGCAGAGAGAGTCTCTAATCCAAATATTGACAATGATTTGTATGAATTGCAAAGATATACAAATTAACTGCTACATACAATCTAATTGCATGAAAATCACTGACTTTCTTCATATTATTGTGTTGTAATGAGATTTCATGAACTGCCATTTAGTCAATATACATTTTTAAGCTATTCAGGAGCAATGCTAAGAACATAGATAGATATGTTAAAAGTTATGAGAAACATGCCAGGAGACTCTTCAATGTCCATGGGTAACATGAACCTCTTGTATTACTTCATCAGAGCGCACAATTCACTTGTAGTTCGACATGACCATGAACCTTTTGAATTATTTTATTTAATTTAAAAGAAGATGCTCATTAACCATAACAGCATTGTCTTTATTGATTTTTTAGTTCAAACAAGATACCACACATTGTAGCAACGTTACCAGTACAGTAAAAGCACATAGCAATTCTGGCAACCTGTACAATTTAATTTATCCATGGTATAGGGTGGCACTTGGCCTGGGCTCGAAGTTCTTATCATAGGTGCTCCCATCTGTAGCTTCATCGTTCATAACGGGCTCCTCGTCATTAGTCTGGGCATCACCATGATATATAGTTAAATTAGGCATTTCGTCAAAATCTTGGTTACTATCTTTGGTCTGTAAAGATGTGTGACAATCGACTTTCTGTTTGTAGGATGATTTGGGATTTGCTTCAAGAAGGCCCTGGAGAGCTTCTGGCAGAGGCTGGTTCTTCATCACATCTTTCCAGTAATCGCGTGGAGCTTTTCTTGCACTGATGGCAGTAGCAGACTGCACCAGAACACAAGGACAATCAAAACAGAAAGCAAAAAAGGAAAATCTACACAGTAAGCTGTTTACATTTTATCTCAAGAGCATGTACTCTGTGAAAAAGGTATACTTTGACCCTTAAAACTACCTTATCAAATGTATCTCAGCATCATATGATGATAAAATGGGTCTTTATAGGCATATCTAATTGAGACATGCTGAGAACTATCTATATACACTCAATTACATATGCCCGTCAGATTATATTCTATCGTGCATCATGTGTGATTCTAAGAAATCTGATGAGCCCATATGGTTGAGTGTTGATCAATAGTATAAAACATGACTGAGAAAAACATTTTCATATTTGTGGCTGGGTTCAATTTTAAAGATTAGTCTTATATCAACTATGTGTTATTTCAAACAAAGTTTCACTCCTTACACTAACAAGAGGTCTTTTCTTAAGAAATAAAATAAAATCTCTCGGAACTTGTCTGTATGGCATATTCTACATAGGCGCCTATAGGCCCGATGACCCAACTTAGTGACTAGCCAAACTTGGAAACTCGTAAAAAGGATAATATTTTGTGATGTGTGGGACAAGCTAAAATTGGCTTCAACACTATCTGTTAATACTACTGATTTGGTGATGGACCATGGCCAAGGGTTTAAGACTCAGAGGCTCTTTATCAAGCAAGTTGTGAAGCATTTTCTAACCCTAAAATTGCTGGAACCAGTATTAAGTGATGAGTGTGGCAAGGGAGTCATCAATTTTGAGCTCCCTTGTTGCAAGTGAATCAAACTTACCACAAGTAGAACAAAGAAAACAAGGAGGGATTTCATTTTCTCTGACAAGTAGAACACAGCTAGACTTCTTTCTGCTTGAAGGACTCTTCACACATCTTGCCCTATTTATAGATGAATTAATCAGGCATTTATCTCAGTTCATCATTAATTTAATTGGTGTGTTTCTTCTCAAAAAAGGCAATTATCAATAGTGCGTAAGGATAATGTTAATCACTGATTGAATTGAATCTATTGCCCTATGTTCTTGTTGATTCACAAGATAAGTGTATAATGTTAATCACTGATTGAATTGCATTTTGACACCTCAACTGAATTGACAAAGCAATAATTGAGTACATGAAAGGAATTTTGTAAGTTATTTAATTTTCATAATTGATTGTGTATAGTTTGAACATATATATCACTGTACGTAATATAATATAATATATTCTTATTATATTTAATTTTATAATTACTTATGCGGTAGTATAAATGTGTCTACATGCGGACCACGACCATTGTTTTTTCCCTCATTTCTTCAATTTTTTCTTCGTTGTGAACGATCATGGTATTTTTGTGTGCAGAAATGAAAAGGGGGAGAAATGAAAGAGGGGTAGGGGGGACAAAAATAATTGCAGAGGGAGAAATCGTAGAGAAAGATGAGTTGAGTGAGAGAAAGTGAAAATGTGAAGAAGTGAGAAAAAAAGTTGAATAAGATATGAGAGGAAGTTTCTGGTTTTAACAATTTAAACAATTTATAAACAGTTTTTTTTAGGATGGTTTTAGTTCTAAACATTTTATTTTTTTTAGTTACAATATCTTTATGTATAGACTACTGCACGCGTATGTCAAATGGAAAGATAGGTGATCTGATTACGAAAACCGTCAAATAGGTAACCTAAGTAACAGGTTGTTAAATAAATATAATTTTTTTCATATGTTATTTATTTTGTTTAAGTATTTAATATAATATATTGATATGTTTTTTGCTTATTAATTATAAGATTAAAAATATGATATCACTGTATATATTTTGGCATCTCTGGAACATATAAATTTAAACAGAAAATGTTTGCTGAAGCTATGCAGATAATGAATGGAATACGAATGGAGTTAGAAAAGGGAAAACAAACGTACAAACACAAAAGAAAAAAATCAGTCACAATAATGTACTAACGTAGTAGCAATAATGTATGTAGTTATATAAAATATTAAATTAAGCGGTGTCATTTCATATATAATATTAAATTATAAAATATTATATTATTTCTTTCAATGATAGCATTATATGCAATTTTTAGAGCATACATTGTTTTTACATTTTTTTCTTCGTTTATTAAAAAGAGAAACAAAAGGTAATGTCTGAACAATTGGTTATAATATAATATAAAATTATAAATAATTTACTATAATATAATATAAATTAATATATCATAGTTTCATCGAAGGTCGCATTTACCGTCAATACAAAACAAACCGATTTAAAAATAAATGTACCTCGTATATAAGAAATAAAATAGCTTAGTACCAATTATGCAAGGAATCCTTTATTATATAAACATGTTATAGCTTTATATGTTATGAGGTGCCAATAAAAGTATACGTTTATATATACGTATTTATATAAGCTTACCATGTGGACAAAGTATTAATTGAGTAACAGTTTGATCGTAATATTAACATGGAACACGGTGACAAAAATAGTTAAAAAAAAAACACCTCGTAAATTAGATTTTTGTCTTATTTTTGTTTTTGAATTTTTAAACATCATCTTCTCAATTTTCGTCTTCTCTTTCATTAATTAAAGTTACATAAACAATTTAGATATATAATACAATCTAATCTAATATCATATAATGATAAATAGTTAGTTTTTTTTTTGTTTTATTGTGATTTTTTTAATCTTTTGTAATGAACTGATCTACAACATTTTAGGTGATAAAAAATATATAGAATATAATAATGTCAGAGAATAATTATAAATCATTGATAAAGCAATAATTGAGTATATGAAAGAAATTTTGTAAGTTATTTAATTTGCATAATTAACTGTGTTTAGTTTGAACATATATATCATTGTACATAATATAATATAATATATTTTTATTATTTTTAATTTTATAATTACTTATGCGGTAGTATACATGTGCCCACATACGGACCACGACTATTATTTTTTCCCTCATTTCTTCAATTTTTTATAACGATCATGGTATTTTTGTGTGCAGAAATAAAAAGGAGGAGAAATGAAAGAGGGGAAGCGGGGACAAAAATAATTGCATAAAATCGTAGAGAAAGATGAAGTGAAGAAGTGAGAAAAAAAGTTGAATATGATATAAGAGGAAGTTTCTGGTTTTAACAATTTAAACAATTTATAAACAGTTTTTTTGGGATGGTTTCGGTTCCAAACATTTCATTTTTTTTAGTTACAATATCTTTATGTATAGACTACCGCACAAACGTATGTCAAATGAAAAGATAGGTGATCTGATTACGAAAATCGTTAAACAGGTGACCTAAGTAACAGGTTGTTAAATAAATATAATTTCTTTCATATGTTATTTATTTTGTTTAAGTATTTAATATAATATATTAATATGTTTTTTGCTTATTAATTATAAGATTAAAAATATGGTATCACTGTATATATTTTGGCATCTCTTGAACATATAAATTTAAATAGAAAATGTTTGCTGAAGGTATGCATATAATGAATGAGATACGAATGGAGTTAGAAAAGGAAAAAAAAATATACAAACACAAAAGAAAAAAATTAGTGACAATAATGCACTAATGTGGTAGCAATATGTGTAGCAATAATGTATGTAGTTATATAAAATATTAAATTAAGTAGTGTTATTTTATATATAATATTATATTATAAAATATTATATTATTTCTTTCAATCATATCATTATATACAATTTATAGAGCATACATTATTTTTAAGCTAGTTTATTGGACTGCAATTTAGCCATTGAAAGCTATGATAAAACTAATAAATGAAAACAATTTGCATTGTGCACTTAGTATAAACATATACATTGTTGTATTATATAATATCATATGATATAATATAATAAATATTATAATATATTATAATTATCTTTCATTTCAATGATCTTCTATTTTCCTCAATTATTCAATCCATTTTTTACTTACAAACTGATTCAATTATTTAAAACAAAAAGTGTGGGAGCAAACTAAAAACAAAGTTGAGACGATAGCTGAGACAAGCAATAGTGAACGAAAAAAAACAAAAGTTGTAAAGTTGGTGGGGGAGGCATTGAAATGCATTAACGCTAGAAAAGATAAAGATTAATTTTTGCAAAGACTTGCTTGTCTTTATATTTTTTAATATAATGTTGAATGAAGAGTTTTTTCTTTTCAAACCGGCATCGGCTTGCTTTGTCCAACAAAATAAGAGGGGAAATGATCATAGATAAATAAATACGATTAAAATAGCAAAGTTATCAACTAAAATAGAATTAACAATATTTTAATGATTTATTATAAATAATTTACAAAGGGTGTTGTTGATACTTTAACCAGATTTTGCTAATTTATATCAAAGGCGGCATGATAAATAAGTAGTTATTTTTGCTTTTTGTTTAATTTTGTTTTATTGTGATTTTTTTAATCTTTTGCAATGAATTGATCTACGACATTTTAGGTGATAGAAAATATATAGGATATAATAATGTGGGAGAATAATTATGAATCATTGACTAAGCAATAATTAAGTATATGAAAGGAATTTTGTAAGTTATCTAATTTGAAGAATTGACTTAAGGGTATTTAGTTTGAACATATACATATCATTGTATATAATATAATATAATATATTGTTATTATCTTTAATTTTATAATTACTTATTCAATATAATATCTTCAATTTCTCTCAATTATTCAATCTATTTTTTATTTCAAATTTTTCATATATGAGTGCAAATTGATTCAATTATTTAAAACAAAGATGTGTAGAAGGAATTTAAAACAAAGTTAAGACGATTGGTGAGACACGCAATAGTTTATGAAATTTTTAAAAAATAAAAGTTGTAAAGTGGGTAGGGAGGCATTGAAACACATTAATACTAGAAAAGAAAAAGACAAAATATGAACTTAATTAATTGAGTGCGGGTAAATTTGTTGAATTAAAAAATTAAAAATTAAAAATTGAGTGCAAATTGGTTCTATTATTAAAAACAAAAATGCGTAGTAGCAATGTAAAAAAATGAAAGTTGTAAAGTGGGTGGTGACGTATTGAAACGCATAAACGATTGGTGTGTCAAAAAACTTTATAAGCAAATATATTATATTTGCTCTTTCCATTAATTTATCAATTATTTTGTCATCTATAGCATTATTATTATTTTTTAACTATATGGAGGGTAAAGATAATATTTAATAAAATTAACTTTTTGAATTGCAATAAAAAAATATTCCGAGAATTTGGGAGGTATCTTTTAAGTACTAAGATCAATAAAGGGGGGTATGGTTGAAAATTATCTTCAATAATACAGGCTTGTCTCATTATTCTTAACAACATGATTAGTGTTAACAGAACTTTTTTTTTTTTTGGTAAGTCACAACTATTATTTTCAGAACTATTCATTTTTTTTTTTTCATGATAAGACTAAAAAAACATTTTTTCTAGGTTCAAATGATTAATATTAATTCCAAGCAAAATTTTAATTTATTTTTTTTCTAAGCAAAATGATTATATGAAAAGTATTATGGTAACAATCATCCATTAAATTTGACGTTGCTTTGATTTTGTGAATAAATTTCAGGTCCTCCCAAATACCAAAACTTATTAACTAAGGTACGCAAAAACAAAGTTAAAGAAATATATACAAAGAAGGTGGTTCGGTGCCGGAGAACAAGCCAGAGGTTGGTGAGAGAGGAAATAAAACGCAAACTCGTGTTTTTGTCTTTTCCAATAATGGAAGAGAACATAGAGGATATTTTCATATTCATAATTTATACAGCTTACAAATAATAAATTTAAGGCAATATTATTATATATATATATATATATAAGTTGAATATGTTAAAAGGAGGAGTGGAAGCGCAGAGAGACTCTTATCCAAATATTGACAAATAATAGAAGCTCACATGTGTCGGAGGGATGAGTGGAAGGAGAGAGTCGCCTTGACTGATTTAATTGAAAACATAAATTTGGGAAGAGTTGATTCAGTTGAATGATATAACAAGATTTATAACATCAAATAGGACTAGATTTTTTCAGTTGAATGATATAACAAGCAGTATTCAAATCAAGCTTCGGGCAACAGTAGCCTTGTCTTAGAGTTCCTTCCTCTTTCCAGAGATATATTAATCTTGTTCTTAATTATACAAGGAGCAAGATCTTTGGATTTAGATTAGTAAACTATTGGAACTCTTTCAACTTCATACAAGGCCAAAGTCCCCTGATCATCATATGTTTCATAACTAATTTTTTCACGTAATTAAAAGTGATTTGTATGAATTGCAAAGATATACAAATTAACTGCTACATACAATCTAATTGCATGAAAATCACTGACTTTCTTCATATTATTGTGTTGTAATGAGATTTCATGAACTTCCATTTAGTCAATACACATTTTTAAGCTATTCAGGAGCAATGCTAAGAACATAGATAGATATGTTAAAAGTTATGAGAAACATGCCAGGAGACTCTTCAATGTCTATGGGTAACATGAACCTCTTGTATTACTTCATCAAAGCGCACAATTCACTTGTAGTTCGACATGACCATGAACCTTTTGAATTATTTTATTTAATTTAAAAGAAGATGCTCATTAACCATAACAGCATTGTCTTTATTGATTTTTTAGTTCAAACAAGATACCACACATTGTAGCAACGTTACCAGTACAGTAAAAGCACATAGCAATTCTGGCAACCTGTACAATTTAATTTATCCATGGTATAGGGTGGCACTTGGCCTGGGCTCGAAGTTCTTATATTATTTGCTCCCATCTGTAGCTTTATCGTTCATAACGGGCTCCTCGTCATTAGTCTGGGCATCACCATGATATATAGTTATATCAGGCATTTCGTCAAAATCTTGGTTACTATCTTTGGTCTGTAAAGATGTGTGACAATCGACTCTGTTTGTAGGATGATTTGGGATTTGCTTCAAGAAGGCCCTGGAGAGCTTCTGGCAGAGGCTGGTTCTTCATCACATCTTTCCAGTAATCGCGTGGAGCTTTTCTTGCACTGATGGCAGTAGCAGACTGCACCAGAACACAAGGACAATCAAAACAGAAAGCAAAAAAGGAAAATCTACACAGTAAGCTGTTTACATTTTATCTCAAGAACATGTACTCTGAAAAAGGTATATTTTGACCCTTAAACTACCTTATCAAATGTATCTCAGCATCATATGATGATAACATGGGTCTTTATAGGCATATCTAATTGAGACATGCTGAGAACTATCTATATACACTCAATTACATATGCCCGTCAGATTATATTCTATCGTGCATCATGTGTGATTCTAAGAAATCTGATGAGCACATATGGTTGAGTATTGATCAATAGTATAAAACATGAGTAGAAAAACATTTTTCTATTTGTGGGTGAGTTCAACTCTAGAAATTAGTCTTACATCACCTATGTGTTTTTTCAAGTTAAGACACATAAAAAGTTTCACCCCCTTACACTAATAAGAGACCTTTTCTTAAGAAAAAAAATAAATCTCTCGGGACTTGTCTGTATGGCACATTCTACATGGGCGCCTACCGGCCCAATGGCCCAACTTAGTAGCTAGTCAAACTTGGAGACTCGTAAGAGTGACAATATTTTGCGATGGGACAAGCCAAAATTGGCTTCAACACTATATGTTAATACTACTGATTTGGTGATGGACCATGGCCAAGGGTTTAAGACTCGAGGCTCTTTATCAAGCAAGTTGTGAAGCATTTTCTAACCCTAAAATTGCTGAAACCAGTATTAAGTGATGAGTGTGGCAAGGGAGTCATCAATTTTGAGCTCCCTTGTTGCAAGTGCATCAAACTTACCACAAGTAGAACAAAGAAAACAAGGAGGGACTTCATTTTCTCTGACAAGTAGAACACAGCTAGACTTCTTTATGCTTGAAGGACATTTATATGTCCCTGTTTTTTACTATAATTATATAATATATATGTATATATTATATACATATATATCACTGTATATAATATAATATAATATATTGCTATTATCTTTAATTTTATAATTTCTTATTCAATACAATATCTTCAATTTCTCTCAATTATTCAATCTATTTTTTATTTCAAAATTTTCATATATGAGTGCAAATTAATTCAATTATTTAAAAACAAAGATGTGTAGAAGGAATTTAAAACAAAGTTAAGACGATGGGTGAGACACGTAATAGTTTATAAAATTTTAAAAAAATAAAAAGAGAGAAGTTGTAATTGTAGAGATTTTACACTGTCGGTGGACGTTCTGTCTTCCTACTCTTTATATTTATTGTCTGTATTTTACTATTTAATTGTGTAATATTGTATATGTTCCTTAAGAAGTAGTGTCAGAACTTCTGAAAAACTCTTAGTATGCTTTGTGGTTGCGGCTTTGACTGAACTTTCACATCATAAAGGTATTTTTCGATACACGACACTATTTATGTATACGGTATTATTCACCTACGTAACAATATTTATATATATGGTACTATTTAAGTATACTATATTATTTATGTATACGGTATTATTCACAAAAAATAGTGAGCATCAGCGCATATTAACTGTTTTCGCATATCATTGTTCATCTGTGCACCACTCCAAAGAATCAATACATTATATTGTTATTTTACTGAACCAGCAATCAATGTAATTAGTCATATTCTATTTTGTCCTTAGTAACTTTAAATAGTAAACGAGAATCAGTTTGTTGCTTTATAAGATTTTGTATTTAAGTGGGTCCATTATGATTCAATCTCTGAGTCCGGAGATTGGACTGATTGACTTTATTGAGAACTGTTCAATCAGTAAAGGTAAATGCTAGACATTTAAATAAGGCACACAGTAAACAATATTGCAGGTTCTAGCTTAGCACATCCCTTCAATTTATTATTATTTGATATTGTCAAATCTTGCATTAACAATACGTAATATCAAGAATACAACAAAATATTGTTTTCTTTGTTTTTTGAAAGTAAATTTCAAAAGCACACAAAAAAAGAAATTAAAAAAATTAAAAACTATATCAAACATTATGTTTAGGGAATTGTGAAGGAAATTACAAAAAAGTGTATTTATATATATATAACTATTGAACTATTTATTATATATCTTGATATATGTAATATATATAATGTAAATGTGCAGTAATATTTTTTTGAAGTTAAATTAGCATTTTCTTTGCTTTTTAATAATTTTTAAACTTGATACCACCAAATGTCTTCAAAACTTACGTTGGGGAAGGACTCCAATGAATGCAAAATCTGAAGGGCATGAAGCTTTAACTTTGGCTGACCGAAGGGGAGGACAGGTAATACTGTTCCAGATCCCTTGAGAAAACGGAGGAATTTTTTGATGGATGAAAGGGCTGATGCAATTTTTAAGGTCTATCTAGTTTTTAGCTTGACGAGGAACAATTATTACCATTTAATGTTAAGTTGAGATAAATAGATATTGATTATATTTAATTTAAAAAAATATATTTAACACTTTATTAAAATGTATATTTTAAAAGAAAGCATTGAAGAATTTTTTTATTATTTAAATGTCTATCAAATATTAATTTATGTTATGTAAGAATTAACTTTCTTAACTTTAACGACATGATATTTTTTTTTAAAAGACAATTTATAAAACGATTGGAGATTCTCTTAGTACAAGATGTCCAGATATTACCCAATGACGGGAAGGAGCATTCTGCTCTGGACTTGTTCTTCAGGTATAATAAATTTTTCTAGTCATTTGATTGATCTGAGATCAATTATCTAGGGAAAGAGAAATCTCATTAAAGGGTCCATGTAGTACCATTTTCATGTAAGAATAAAATGAACTGTGTTTTGGCTTGTGTGTTCCTATTACATTTTAAGCTATAGCATCTATGGTGAATCACACCAATTTATAAGCAATATTATTACAAGAAGGAGCTGGTAAAATAGATGTCATTAAAATTATAAGAAACTAGCATGATTTTACAAGGTTACCATGGCTTTATCTTGCTGCATTATTACATTTATATCATCATATGGCATTAAATGGGAGATGTGGAAAATTACATGCGTTCCTAGTTTTATTTTTCGCCTACTTAGAGTATTTATATCATTTGATCCTTTTTAACAAAAAAATGATAGTATAATAATAATAATAATAATAAGTCCCTAGAAGCTTGGAGTTAAGTGTAATGAATTAGTTCCAACAACAAAATTGAACTAAATAAATGTGTTTGATTTGGTTTTGAAAGCATTAATATTTTGATTCTTGATATTGAGGACTCTTTTATAATATATATAATTTTCTAAATATTTGTTTTATCATCTTATTATTATATATTTTTAATAACTCAATACTATACATTAAATTTAGTTCATATGCACCCATAGTTTAGTAATTCAATTATGTAATACATGTGTTGGTCTAAAATCTTATTTTCTGCCTTAAAAGTTTTTGGGAGTAATTAAACATAGCACATTAGTTGCTTCTATTACCACACTTACTATATTTACCCCTCCTAATATTACATTTCTTTTTTTACCCCATAAAATTTTTTCTAAACTTTTCAAAATATCATTTTTCCTTCCACCGTTTCATCTTTTTCTTCCAAGCTCCAAACCTTAGTGCCACCACCGCCATTGCCAAGTTTCACCGCCCAAGCTACTTCTTTTTGGAAAAGGTCAAGATCCAAAGTTGTTTTCTTCTCTTTTTTATATGATCCAAAGCGTCCACCCTGCGTTGCTAAATTTCATTCAAAAAATTTCAAACAGAGCCCTAACATGAAGCACCAATCATTTTTGCGTTCTAACCCTCAAATCGAGCTTGAAATGAGTTAAATCGAAGTTCTCAACATTATCTAGATGCCGTTTGGACATTTTAGAAAAATATTTCCAATCATTTGAGGTATTTTTCTTTAGATAAAATTTTGAGTATATTTGTGATGTTTTGATGCTTTTTTTTTTTTTTTTGGCATTTTTCATTGTATTGTTATGTATATAGCAAAAAAAAGGGCGAAAGCGTTATTTTTACCCTGAAAGGTCATAGTTATGTTTCTATTAACTTGGTACTTAGAAAGTTGTGACCATAATTATGCTCCTAGTAAATTGTTACGTTTCTAGTAACTTGATACTTAGAAAGTTGTGACCATAATTATGCTCCTAGTAAATTGTTACGTTTCTAGTAACTTGATACTTAGAAAGTTGTAGTCATAATTATGCTCTTTGTAAATTGTCAAGTCTTTATTGCACTTAAGCTTGGAGGGTTGTTCTAAGGCTTATAAATAGAAATCCCGTTTTTGGATTTATGCCCTATTAGAACACTGTATCTCTTGGTGAATTTCATAGATTGGTGAGTTCATTAGTCTTGTATCTCTTCTTTAACATCCTTGGGTGGTGGTGAGCTATTTTCCTATCTTTCTTTCTAAGAAGTCACATTTTTGCCCTTTATCCTAGTATCAGTTGGTATCAGAGCTTGTAACTCTGGTGGTGAGCTTGTAACTCCTCTTCTTGAGTTGTTACACTTCTATCTTTTTTTATCCGGTATCGTGGATGTTGAAGCTTTTGTGGAGATAAAAGAGAATGTGGTGTTCATGCTTGGTAACTAGTAAGCTGGGGTACAATCAGATAGAAGAGAAGACACTGAAGAGTGAAAAGAGAAGAAAATGAAATTTGAGAAAAGAGTTGGAATTTTATCTTAGAGCAAAAACATCAAATGGACATTTTACTTTAACCATACTTGGTTACTAAGTCTTTGACTAGTACTTATATGGTAATCGATACCACACAAAACTTAGATTTTTCTTACTTTTGCATTTATTTCTTGTTTAGTGGTCAAGACATTAAGTTGCTTGGTTCGATTACTCTCAGATTTTCTTGTCCATGCGTGTTTTCAGCTATAGAGGTCTGTATTACAGCTAAATGCTCCTTTAACACTGACCACCAGAAATAACATCATATAAAACATGTATAAATTGGTTCCGTAACTCATGGAAATTGCTGAACAACTGTTTGCAATAAGGGTAAACAAATCCAGAGATTTTTTTTTTGAGAAAATGCCAGTTATACATGATAAAAATATACTGTTCACTTTTGTTGGACCTCCATCCACATGTAATCCCATGATATCAAATTCATTGTTCAATAACAGACATCGCAATGAGATTCCACCTTCCTTAGAAGCCAGAACTGACTGTAGAATGTATCCTTTAGTCAACTTACGGTAAAATTATGATTTTACCCAATCAATCAAAGGTGGTTTCTTTGGGCTTTCTAAGAACTAAAGATATTCTAGAGAAACAACTCAGAGAAACTCTTTCTCTGTCGTAAACTACTGAATATCTTCTTGATGGAAACAGTCACTACTGCTTTTGTGGGAAATATTTGTGTGCATGGCTCAGGCTCCTGTCACAAGGCAGAAATTATTGAAATGTTGCTATTTCAATCTTGTGGTATTATATTAAATAGATGGTTTGCTCTGGTTTCTTGGTTTCCCTACTTCTCATGAGTAGTTTAGGATTGCTTGCTTGAACACTTCAGATTTTCCATATTTTAGTTGCAGAAGTAAAAAGGATAACTAGCACCTATTTCCAGGTTTATTTAGATAACACGACATCACACAAAGTAGCACAAATACTAGTATAGCATCACGCAGACACTTCTGAAAACCTGCAATTTTAGTTAACCGTGGTATATGGTAGTACTGGGCCTAGGCTCGAAGTCCTTCATGAAGATGTTCTCTTCTTTAGCTTCCCTTAGTGGAGGACCTCTTTTCATTAGTCTCAGCATCACCATGATAGATGGATATATTAGGCCTGGGGTCGAAGTCCTTAACAAAGTTTTTCTCTTTTTTAGCTTCTCCCTTCATGGAGGTCTTCTCTTCATTATTTTCAGCATCCCCATGATAGATGGATATGTTAGGCCTGGGGTTGAAATCTTGGTTACCATCTTGGGTTTGCAATGATGTGTGACAATCAGCTTTCTCCTTGAAGGAGTTGGGTTTTGAGCCATGAAGGACCTGAAGTGCTTCTGGCATGGGCTGGTCCTCCATTTCAAGCTTCCAATAGTCACTCACTGGAGCTTTTCTTGCACTAATGGTAGTAACAAACTGCATCAGAGTACGGGGATAATCAAAAAGGTGAAAGACAAAAGGGAAAAATTTACAAGGTACTTCTTGTTGCACTTTTTCTTAAAGTGTTGTGTATGCAAAAGGTATTTCGATCCATTACATGATCTTATGATGCCATCCAACTACATTTACCTTCATATGCTGTAAGTAAAAAACTATAAACTTTTTAAAAGGCCAAAAAGATGTTTTTAAACGTCTAGATAAAGTATTTAGAGATTGGTAAAAGAGGCCTGGTGTTTAGGTCCCATTGGCTCTTTGTCATCCAAATTGAGAAGCATTTTTAACTCAACATGGCTAAAACCAGCATTGACTAGTGATTGCGCAAGGGTGTCATCAAAGTCAAGCTCCCTTACCCTTGAACATGAAACTTACCCTAAGTAGAACAAATAAAACATTATAGAATTTCATGGCCTCTTTCAAGTTATCAAATTTAGATCAAAGAAAATAAAGAAGGATTTCATCATGTCTGCTTACCAAAAGTAGATTAAAGACAGCAAGAGGGGACTTCATTATCTCTGCCTAGGAGACCACAACTTCACTTCTTTTTGTTCGGATTCTTTACACTTCTCGCCCCTATTTATAGGTCATGTGCGACGCAAAGTCAATTATCAAGATTGCATGAGGATTTTCTTTTCTTTTTTAAGCGAGGTATCTTTTAAAATTGGGTCCACAAGATTCACGTTCCCTAATTTCCTTACTTCCTAATGGAAATGTATTTGTTGGTTGTGTCGTCTAAAATAACACTTGCGTTTTTGGCAAAAAAAGCTCATCATATAGGATAAGTGTAGATCTGTCCCTTAATTGCATCAAGACCTTTTGGAGAAAGGCCTTACGAGCGTAAATGTGGTTAAGTGGAGACAATATTCGTAGTACTTAAGATCTACTAAGCCTGCTGCCCGGTGGAATTAGAGTCCACGCTCAACTAGGACATGACACATAAGTCAAGGTTGGCAGCGAGCATGATTTGGTGCACACCCAAGATGGTAGTGACATGCTATTGACATAGATTGTCTGATAGTGCCAAATGATTTGAGGCTCCTGTATTTTTGGTTTGAGGTAGAGAATAGAGATTGTTGGGTGTTCATGGACTGAAATCACAGTCCGGCATCAATTGTGAATAAACTCATAATATGATATGAATGTGGGTCTCTCACTATTTCTTCCAAGTCCTTTTGGAAAATACTGAGAGAACACTGGTCCTTTTGCTTAAACTGGATTTTGATGGGTTTGAGATGGCTGCGACTATTATGAATGCATTGCATATCTACTTTATGTGGTTACCCAACTTACCCTGATCAAAAGATGGTTTGGTCTGATCTCTGGGCTTCTGAACCTTTTGTGATTAAGAATAGCCTGCTTGAACACTTAAATTTTTACATTACTGAAGTATCTCTTTTTAAAGATTAAATCAGTATCTGTTCCTAGGACTATTTCAATGACAAGATTGAATCTCATTAGTGTAAAAAAAAATGGGAAAAGTATTCTTGTTATTAGTGGACATAAGATAGTTTGATGGTTTAAAAATGTCATGATTGAAGTTAGGAGCAGAATAGACAGGAAATCTGCCAAAAACTGAGTTAGAAGAGAGTTCAGCAGGAAACAAGGATGATCTTAAAGCCATTTCAAATTCAATGTGAATTGCATAGCATGAAATCTTCAAAACTTGTGTTTTGCTCGTTTTTCAAGTCAGATATGATAGCTAAGCAAGCTTCTAATATGACAGCCTGTATAGTATCTCAATTGCTTTGGTAGATGGTGGCACTGGCAATTGGCTTGAAGTGGTTTTCAAAGGTTCGTCTTTTTTCTCTTTTCTTTTTTTCTTTTTTTCTTGTTCTCCTTCCATCATGATTGTAGTAACAAAAAAACAAATTTGCTTAGGATAATTGATCTGAAGAGATAAGGATAGAACTTTTTATTACATTTGGCTTACAAGAAACCAAGCTGGTGAGATATGCAAAGCACTGATTGATTTGCATTATGTGCGTGGGGCTAAAGTGATAGAATACCAAACCTTGGTGATAATATTTTTATATATTTGTAGAGTTTCTTCATTATTATATGACCTTATCATCAGTGCTGGGTTTGTATTTTTTATCCAAATAATTATAACTAATAATAGAACCTCACAAGGTCCAGTTTCTAATAATGGTGTGTGGTGTTTTGTGATGTTGTCAGTTGAACTAGGTTGCAGCCCCGCCTCCGGGCTTCATTTGTTTGAGTAACTGGCTTGGGGGATTCTTTGTTCGAAGAATTGGTTCTTTATGTTTGTAAATAAACATATTTGAACAACTTATGTAAAATAAATATGTGAAATAATAAGAAAATATGGTTGCATGATAAGGAATACAATGAAGCTCTTGCATTTTGAACAAAAAAAAAAGCATACAAAAACACTCAGCTAATTTTAAAATTAATGGCAAATATTTTATTTTAATAAAAACCCTTCTTATTCAAAGTTGATTCATTATTATTTTGATATTATAAAAAATTGAGTAACTATAAGGATGTTGCCTTATACGTTTTAATTACTTTGATTGAATGACTAAATGAGTCGACTAATTTATTTTAAAAAAAATATATCAATAAGTTAGTTGAAACAACATAAAAAAAAATACAAATGAAACACAAATGGGTCTACTGCCTTTTAATTTAGTGGGTTGGCCAATTTGGCCTACTACATTTTTTTTTCATTTATTAAAAAGAGATAAAGAGAAAAGATAATGTATGAACCAATTAGTTATAATATAATATAAAATTACAAATAATTTATTAGAATATAATATAAATTAATGTATCATAGTTTCTTCGAATGTCGCATTCATCGTCAATACGAAACGAACCGATCTAAGAATAGATGTACCTCCTATATAAGAAATAGAATAGTTTAAGACCAATTATGCAAGGAATACTTTTATTATATAAACATGTTACAGCTTTTTTAATATGTATATACATTATGAGATGCCAATAAAAATATATGTTTACATATACGTATTTATATATGTTTACCATGTGGACAAAATACAAATTGAGTAATAGTTTGATCATAATATCACCGTGGAGCACGGGGACAAAAATAGTTAAAAAAAAAAAAAGAAACACCTCACAAATTAGATTTTTATCTTATTTTTGTTTTTTTTTTAACATCATTTTCTCCATTTTCGTTTCTCTTTCATCAATTAAAGTTACATAAACAAATAAAGATATACAATACAATATAAACTAATATCATATAACTTAATATAATCTAATATATTGATAAATAGTTAGTTGTTTTTGTTTTTTTGTTTAATTTTGTTTTATTGTGATTTTTTTAATCTTTTGCAGTAAACTGATCTACAACATTTTAGGTGATAGAAAATATATAAAATATAATAATGGCGGACAATAATTATGAATCATTGGCAAAATAATAATTGAGTATATGAAAGGAATTTTGTAAGTTATCTAATTTGTAAAATTGACTGTGTTTTATTTGAATATATATATAATTGTACATAATATAATAAAATATATTCTTATTATTTTTAATTTTATAATTATTCATGCGGTAGTGTATTACCGCATGCAGACGACGACCATTATTTTTTTCCTTATTTCTTCAATTTTTTCTTCGCTGTTAACGATCATGGTATTTTTGTACGCAGAAATGAAAAGGGGACAGGGGAACAAAAATAATTGAAGAGGGGGAAATAGTTGAGAAAGATGAGTTGAGAGAGAAAGTGAAAAAGTGAAAAAGTGAAAAAGGAGCAGTGAGAAAGGGATAGAAAAAAAAAAGTTGAATAGAATATGAGAGGAAGTTTCTGGTTTTAACAATTTAAACAGTTTATAAGAAGTTTTTTTTTAAGGATGGTGACAGTTCCAAACATTTTTTTTTTTTAATTACAATATCTTTATGTATAGAAGACAATTGCATAAAGATAGGTAACCTGATTACGAAAACCGTCAAACAGGTGACATAGGTAGCAGGTTGTTGAATAAATATAAATTTTTTCATATGTTATTTTTTTGTTTAAGTATTTAATATAATATATTGATATATTTTTTGCTTATTAATTATAAGATTAAAAATATCATATCGCTGTATATATTTTGGCATCTATGGAACATATAAATTTAAACAGAAAATGTTTGCTAAAGCTATACAGATAATGAATGGAATACGAATGAAGTTAGAAAAGGGGAAACAAACATACAAACACAAAAGAAAAAAATCAGTCACAATAATGTACTAACGTAGTAGCAATAATGTATGTAATTATATAAAATATTAAAATTAAGCGGTGTCATTTCATATATAATATTAAATTATAAAATATTATATTATTTCTTTCAATGATAGCATTATATGCAATTTTTAGAGCATACATTGTTTTTACATTAGTTATAATATAATATAAAATTATAAATAATTTACTAGAATATAATATAAATTAATATATCATAGTTTCATCGAAGGTCGCATTTACCGTCGATACAAAACGAATCGATTTAAAAATAAATGGACCTCATATATAAGAAATAGAATAACTTAGTACCAATTTTGCAAGGAATCCTTTATTATATAAATATGTTATAGCTTTATACGTTATGAGGTGCCAATAAAAGTATACGTTTACATATACGCATTTATATAAGCTTACCATGTGGACAAAGTACAAATTAAGTAACAGTTTGATCCTAATATTAACATGGAACACGGTGACAAAAATAGTTAAAAAAAAAACACCTCACAACTTAGATTTTTGTCTTATTTTTATTTTTGATTTTTTAAACCTTATCTTCTCAATTTTCGTCTTCTCTTTCATTAATTAAAGTTACATAAACAATTTAGATATATAATACAATCTAATCTAATATCATATAACTTAATATAATATAATATAGTATAATGATAAATAGTTAGTTTTTTTTTGTTTTATTGTGATTTTTTTAATCTTTTGTAATGAACTGATCTACAACATTTTAGGTGATAAAAAATATATAGAATATAATAATGTCAGAGAATAATTATAAATCATTGATAAAGCAATAATTGAGTATATGAAAGAAATTTTGTAAGTTATTTAATTTGCATAATTAACTGTGTTTAATTTGAACATATATATCATTGTACATAATATAATATAATATATTCTTATTATCTTTAATTTTATAATTACTTATGCGGTAGTATAAATGTGCCTACATGCGAACCACGACCATTGCTTTTTTCCCTCATTTCTTCTATTTTTTCTTCGTTGTGAACGATCATGGTATTTTTGTGTGCAGAAATGAAAAGGGGGAGAAATGAAAGAGGGGCAGGGGGGACAAAAATAATTGCAGAGGGAGAAATCGTAGAGAAAGATGAGCTAAGTGAGAGAAAGTGAAAAAGTGAAGAAGTGAGAAAAAAAGTTGAATAAGATATGAGAGGAAGTTTCTGGTTTTAACAATTTAAACAATTTATAAACAGTTTTTTTTATTTTATGGTTTCAGTTCCAAACATTTCATTTTTTTTAGTAACAATATCTTTATGTATAGACTACCGTACAACGTATGTCAAATGAAAAGATAGGTGATCTGATTACGAAAACCGTCAAACAGGTGACCTAAGTAACAGGTTGTTAAATAAATATAATTTCTTTCATATGTTATTTATTTTGTTTAAGTATTTAATATAATATATTGATATGTTTTTTAGTTATTAATTATAAGATTAAAAATATGGTATCACTGTATATATTTTGGCATCTCTTGAACATATAAATTTAAATAGAAAATGTTTGTTGAAGCAATGCATATAATGAATGAGATACATATAATGAATGAGATACGAATAGAGTTAGAAAAGGAGAAAAATATATGCAAACATAAAAGAAAAAAATTAGTGACAATAATGCACTAATGTTGTAGCAATAATATATGTAGTTATATAAAATATTAAATTAAGTGGTGTCATTTTATATATAATATTAAATTATAAAATATTATATTATTTCTTTCAATCATATCATTATATACAATTTCTAGAGCATACATTGTTTTTAAGCTAGTTTATTGGACTGCAATTCAGCCATTGAAAGCTATGATAAAACTAATAAATGAAAACAATTTGCATTGTGCACTTAGTATAAACATATGCATTATTGTATTATATAATATAATAAAGATTATAATATATTATAATTATCTTTCATTTCAATGATCTTCTATTTCCCTCAATTATTCAATTCATTTTTTACTTACACTTTTTTATATGCCGGTGTAAATTGATTAAATTATTTAAAACAAAAAGGGTGGGAGCAAACTAAAAACAAAGTTGAGACGATGGCTGAGACAAGCAATAGCGAACGAAAAAAACAAAAGTTGTAAAGTTGGTTGGGAGGCATTGAAATGCATTAATGCCAGAAAAGATAAAAATTAATTTTTGCAAAGACTTGCTTGTCTTTATATTTTTTAATATAATGTTGAGTGAAGAGTTTTTTCTTTTCAAACCAGCATCCGCTTGCTTTGTCCAACAAAATAGCAGGGGAAATGATCATAGATAAATAAATACGATTAAAATAGCAAAGTTATCAACTAAAATAGAATTAACAATATTTTAATGATTTATTATAAATAATTTACAAAGTGTGTTGTTGATACTTTAACCAGATTTTGCTAATTTATATCAAAGGCGGCATGATAAATAGTTAGTTGTTTTTGTTTTTTGTTTAACTCTAGACGTGCTAGGATTTTAAACACCTATAAGGCACACAACACACTAAGTGTTACAGGATTATCTTTCAGTATACAAGCAAAGTTAAAGGTAGACAAAGTTGGGAAGATTAATGTTAAACATAACACTAACAAACTGGATACAAAACTAGAAGACTCGATGTTCAACAAATGAGCTTACAAACTTATTTATAGACACACACGGACTTCAAACATCTTCAAATCCGCGGACTTCAGAGGTCTTCAAATCCGGGACAGCTGGTAGTCTTTGAGCTGGCTGAAGATAAGATCACGTGCTAGGAGCTGGAAAGCAAACACACTCACAAAAGAAGATATGACTAAAAGCAAAGATGTTCTTAGCTTTATGCTGTACATAAGGTGGACTCATCATGTTGATTTGTCGTCTTGTGATGAGTGGGAGACAGTGGTAGGGTCCACAGCATGTGATGATGAGCTAGCAGATGAGGAAGAATCTTGTTGTGCTGGTGGAGATGATTGCTGTGCAATGGTGATGTCATTGATGAGGTCAGGGAGAAGAGGTATAGCTGTCTTTGGATTTGTCGATGAGCATTGTGGATTCGGCGGAGTACAGTTAATCTTGTTGATGGAGAAGATTCAGACAAATCAATATTGTTGAGGCGTTGGATGATTCGTCGGGAATCACGGAATCGTCGAAGGCGGAGGAGAGCGAGTTCTCGTCGGAGACGGGTGTCACGACGCCCCTGACGTAGGCTGACGTCATGACCGGCACAGCGTACTATACACTATACAAACCCATATACAGTATATAATACACTGTCAGCCTTCACGTACTCTCACAAATCTTCCCAAAATGTACAGAATATTTTTTTTCTTCCTATTACCACAAATCAAATCTCATAACCATTCCATTCATTCACACATCAAATTATCATTTCCTCGTCCAATATAAATATATGCCCACACATCCCATCTAGATGATAATACATATATCTATAATGTGTGATAATTATACATATCAAAATAACAAAAGCTATTTCCTCCAAGTAGACATACACATACCAGACTCACTCACGGAGTTTTCTTTTCCCTTCGACTCAATACCTGAAATATTGGAGGAAATGGGGTGAGCAAACAACAGCTCAGTGAATATAGTTCTTGAGATGGCAATTATATACATTTAGAGAAATATGACATGTAAAATCATTTCAAACACTTATGCAACACATGCATCATTCAACGAATATAACATACATGTCAACAACATAAATTTCATGCTTTTCAATAATACAATGCACAATTTCCCTCCTCCGCAAGGCAAGAGAGCGGGTCTAACCTTGTATGGTCGTACAAGGTAGACACAGCCTCTCATTACCCAATTTCAAAACACAATGCACAATCTCCCTCCTCCGCAAGGCAAGAGAGCGGGTCTAACCCTTGTAAGGCCGTTACAAGGTAGACATAACCTCTCATTACCCAATTCAATAACACAATGCACAATCTCCCTCCTCCGCAAGGCAAGAGAGCGGGTCTAACCCTTGTATGGCCGTTACAAGGTAGCCACAACCTCTCATTACCCAATTAACAGTCATTTCAAGGATCCCAACCCTTGTTAGGACAAACCTAACGAAATGACAATGAGGAATCGCAAAGCCTCATCATTACAAACTCCAATGCTAAAATCAATTTGCATGATCCATAAACTCAATGCAGTATATATAAATCTAATATGCATACCATCAACCATTTTATATACGTACAATGTCATACAAGAACCAAATCAAGGAAACTATACTCACAGTATAACACGTTCCACTTAAACTCAATTATCGTCGCTTTCGAGTCCCGCTCCAAGTTAAATCCAACGAATTTAACCTGTCACAATCACTCCATAATTCAATTTCATATCTTCATATTTATATTTCTCAACTCACTTCAAATCACGAATAATAAATCCATTTAGGACTCAAAAGCAGTTATCTCGTTTCTATAAACTCAAACCGGGGTTTCATTGGGTTCACATCACTGTGCACATCACTGTGCACAGTACGATTCACATCACTGATCAATGTCACTATTTACTATGCACTGTACACTGTGCACTATACACTATACACTATTAACTGTATACTATTCACTATTCATTGTATTCACTGTGCACTATTTACTATTCACTATACGCTATTCACTGTACACTATTCACTGTGCACTATTCACTATTTACTGTGCACTATTCACTATTCACTATTTACTATTCATCCGACACTATTCATACGACACTATTCATTACTATTTATCACTATTTATCACTATTCATCCGAAAGATGTAAATTGTATTAAAATTGTCTAACAGCTCCAAAAATCATAAAATTGCATCTAACCACATATTTGGGTTTCTAACAGTCTAGGGAGCATTTTTCTACCTTTCTAGCGGGTTTTCATTCACGTTAGGGTCAAAACCCCAATTTGTTAAAACGTCGTAAAATGGCTCCCACAGTCAAAATTAATCATCTAAAATCGTTACATCTAGCTTAAATATCAATTTTACAAAGAAAATGAGTGAAAATCGCTTACCACAAGGCTCGATTGGACGCGAATTCTGCGTTTCCCCCTTTCCTTCTCCTCTTCTTCTCTCTGCTTCTTCTCTGTTCTCTTTCCCTTCCTTTTTCTTTCTTCCTCATACGTGTGAGAAAGAACTTGAAGAAAGAGAACCGCCCCTTCTTTTATTATTAAGTTTTTCATTTCAGCCACTACTTTCTTCTTTCTCTTCTTTTATTTATTTATTTTTTATTTTATTTTTTTTGTTTGGACGTGTTGGTGAGAGTGAGGTGAGAGATTTTTGTTTCTTTTTGTTTTTGTGAGACAATGACGTGAGATAGATAATAATGAGAGAGATATTATATTTTCACAACGATCCAATGCTCCTCCTCTCATTTAATAAAACAACTTCCCATCCTCTAATTTAATAAAACAATTAACTTTCATTTATTCAATCATACTCCAATCCACATTTTTAATTAACCACTAATCATACACGTGTATATTTAGCGCATACGTATCAACTACGTGTATTATCACGCTTATATTTAGCTCATACGTATAAAATACGTGTATTATACATCTTTATATACGTGTACTTCAACATATGTATTTAATTAAATTTACGGGGTGTTACAATCTCCCCCAACTTAAGGAATTTCGTCCTCGAAATTTAGACTTAAGGACTATTCCTCAAGTGATACTCAATTCCAAAAAAAATTGCTCCCGCATTGCATATTCCGCTTCCATGTTTGCTCTTCTTGATACGTAGTATCCTCCCCAACTTAGTGGTGAGTTATATCCATAACATAGATGGAATTCGAATGATTCCGGACACTTATCAACTGTGATCGTAATGCAAATCGATAAGCCAATGGACCTATCATATCAAGGATCTCTAATGGTCCAACAAATCGCGGTGCGAGCTTTCTTTTCATTCCAAATCTCATTTACCTTTCGGTGGTAAAACCCTTAACAAAACTGAGTCAGCCACAATAAATTTCAAGGCCTATATACCAACCCTTTGAATAATATCCTGTGATACCAATAACAATAACTCCATACTTTCAAATCAACAAGTTGGAGATCTATAAGGCTTTTTATCAACCTTTCGAGTGCCATCATTATGCTCTTATAATAGCTATTTATACACATACGGTTACACACATAAAATATTCCTTCCAACTTCCACCAAAATTCAAATATACTAGACCCGAGCATGCTCGCAAGCATCAAAGTCACCCTCTCAGTCTGTCAGCCAGTCTGAGACTACAATATTCCACTGAAAAGGAGATGAGTACCAAATCGAGTCTGCATTAGATATCAGATCTCGACACAATTTTCGGATCTTAATCCGACATGAAAAATATCTGAGTACTCCCATCAAATCTCCCTATCTCACACATATACAATCTGCTCAGTCTATCAAAAGAATTTTGGTGTTCATTGAACGAATACGCAGACTTATCAGTCCACTAATGGTTCTCTAAATGGTATCATTTCTACCCATAACCCATAAGATACCATTTGAATCCCATATTCATTTAATACACTCCATAGTACCAATTCCATACTCTTTCATAGTGCTATCATACTCATCATAAATCTTACTATCTGAATATGAGTATCAAGTAGCTGAACATGCATCCAAGCACAAATATCAACACATGGAGTAACAGAGAGTACACTCATAACGGTAACTCTCATTCACAAACAATCTCCATTTATGGCTAACTGATAGATACTACTTCAGTTTTAGCATGTTTCCTGCTCAATGCCTCAGCAACATATTGGCCTTTCCCAAGATAATAATGCAATATAAAATCAAATCCTTCGGGAATTCTTGCCACGTTTATGACCTCATATTCAGTTTCTTGTCGTTCAAAGAATTACTTCAGACTCTTAAAAGCTGAAGATAATGTGACCTTTTTATTATAGAGGAAATGCTCTCATCAATTCAAAATAACTACCAACAAAATTCACGCTCAAGATAGTTATTCTTGTACACTACCAAATATCTGGAAACACAAGTAATTAACTTATCCTTTTGTGTCAATGCAAAATTCAAATCTGGACGTGATGTTCATCACAATTACTTCCAGATTCTGAACCTAGTAACAACATTTCATACTGTGAAAGCTTTCCTCATACACAACGGTCCACACAGTACTCACCATTTGTCTGGTTGAGTTTCGTGAGCGGAACAGATAGCTTCAAGGATTTTTCCACGCACTTTCTATAACACACAACTAATACCAGAGAACTTATGATTTTCATCATTTACATCAGTTTGAACAGTTCTATGATCACTTTGACCTTCGCAGTATCCTTCAAGATATGATTTAAACTAGTCATGTGATCCAAATTCCATTATATTCGAAATTCATATTCATCGAGCTTGGCACTCAATCGGTGCTCTCTCAGTGACTACAAGATAATTCCGAGGTGCTATTCATGCTCCTCTCATTTTCTTGGGACAATTTCATATATCATCATCGAAGACTATGTAATAATCAAGATATGGTTCATATTCCCACTGCATCAATCTTATAAACGTGATTGACACGGTTACCAAAATTTCTTAATATCCATATCTTGTCTTAGCACAGTCTGCATTACATCCTTTTCTCGAAGTCTTAACGGATGGTGCCTAGATCTCAAAATGATCTTAAAGAAAAGTTGGCACTATTTAGTTAATCGAATTCGACCATCTATCCCTGGTCAAGGTATTCATTCTTTCTTGTTATCGTGCCCAGTTAACAATAATTGATACGTAAACATATTTCACTATACATTCTGTCCATCTTATCACAAATGCTCTTCAAGGTGGCATATCAAAGATAATAAATCTTTTGCTCATTAACACATTTACCTACACCAGAAGTCCTCACAATTCCTCAAGTACTCGTTATATGAAGATATGGAGATACATATTATACTAGCATCAGTTTATATGCTATCAAGCTCCTGTGCAGGTAGCAAGTTTATACTGCATCAGAGAATACTCCAATATACTAGCTCACCACATGAATTTTTAATCAACTGTATGCCTTATTACGTTACTCTCAATGGCTTTGTACTAGCCATATTCTCCATGTCCTCGTCAATAACTAGCTTATCTTAGAGAGACAATTTTGAGGGTATAAATTTCTCGAGATTCAAAATGAGAATTTTCCACTTAATCTGAATATTACTTCTTTTCTGAGCGACGGTCCACCTGGCAAGTGACCAGCCAATCATACCCACAAAGCATCCACTTCCAACAATGTCATATTCTAAAGTCCATACTTACTTGATGATCCTCATATTTATTCCACATAGTATTTGTTAACCATATCAAGGTTGATTCTTTCTCCTGTCGACATACTCACAATCAATGATACATTAATATAACAGAAGGTAATACAATTTGTCTATCATATCACCAGAGATAAATGACCAGGTAGATCCAACAATACATCAGATTATACACAATCATAGAATGTTGATCATACTTGTTCTCAACGTCTTACTACTTTCTGGATCTAGTCTTTCATTTACTGTCATTTATTCTCTAAATCTGGTGGAATCACATTGATAAAAATGATTGGGGCATTCCATATCGACTAACTGGACATTAACACATCCCGTGTCACTTTATTTTTATATATTGATAATAGACAATCATTGGTCGAGATACAATGTACTCAGTCTGTGACTCATGCTCAGGCAATGGAAACCACTTCTGGTTTTCATAATTTTTTTTAACATCACTTCCCTTTTTCCCATTATTATTGGGTTAGGTACTAACAAAATTAGAGTCACGAATACTGTCAAAATCTCAACCTTACTCAATGTTTCACTTATCTTCAATTTCATCTTTTTGCCCCCAACATTTCCTTACATTACTTGTTTCTCTTTTTACCTAACACGGGTGTTGATGACTCGACTTCTAACGGCAGTGCAAGCTATCTCACTAATATGGCTTGGATTAACAATTTCACCACAGCTTTGGCTAACCCAAAATTTATAGGTTGCCTCACAACTTGCGCATATATTTATAACCCACCAATTAGCAAACCTGCCGTAGAAGATCCCAAAATTTATTCTAGATCTTATCATTATCAAACTATCCATAGTAATCATTCCCAAAAATAAACTATACCAGTCTATGTAATTCATGTTTGGATTTCTGGTTAGGCATGTCACTACATTGTAACAAGATAAACTTTTCCATGCCTTAAATCAATTTTCGCATGATGATAGAAGCCCTTATAAAATAACTTCTTTAATTAATCTCATGCCTTAATCATCTCAGGAGTCCTTAACCCAATTTTCTATAATATCTTATCATCAGTTAGCTTAAACTTAGCTAACTTACTTTATCATTTGCAGAGACTTAATCATTCTCTAAGATGGTCTCCACTCAAAGTAGCAAATTCTTTACTTCGTCTACTATCAGACTGCCAATTAAGATAGGAGAGTCTCTTTTCTTGAAAGTTTCCATAACTTTCACATATCTTTTCATTTCATCTGGCTTATCATTGAGACCTTATATTTAGTTTATTTTATTTTTTTACTTCCGTCTCAACTATATCTGTTTGTACAGAAGTATGCACACCATTAGCATCCACATCTGGAGCTATCAATGGTTCAAGCTTCTGTCATTCTCATATTACAACTTTGCCACAAGCTCATAAGCTATGCATTTCGTTGTTGTTGGGTAGTTCCTGCATAATTTATTATCACTGGAGTACATCCAGTTCTTTTTCTTTCAGCCTTCTGATCCTTTCTTGATCAGCAATTTCCATGGTTAATCTTGACTATTCTTTTCCAAATCTAGAATTCACCGACACAGGAGATTCTCAGTCAAGATAACATATTGGATTAAGCTCAACATAATAAGACTACCCATATGTATATCCATACAAACAATCATAATATCATAAAGCTTTTAATCTTTTTACGAATTTTAAACTTAGGCTCTGATACCAATATTGTCACGACGCCCCTGACGTAGGCTGACGTCATGACCGGCACAGCGTACTATACACTATACAAACCCATATACAGTATATAATACACTGTCAGCCTTCACGTACTCTCACAAATCTTCCCAAAATGTACAGAATATTTTTTTTCTTCCTATTACCACAAATCAAATCTCATAACCATTCCATTCATTCACACATCAAATTATCATTTCCTCGTCCAATATAAATATATGCCCACACATCCCATCTAGATGATAATACATATATCTATAATGTGTGATAATTATACATATCAAAATAACAAAAGCTATTTCCTCCAAGTAGACATACACATACCAGACTCACTCACGGAGTTTTCTTTTCCCTTCGACTCAATACCTGAAATATTGGAGGAAATGGGGTGAGCAAACAACAGCTCAGTGAATATAGTTCTTGAGATGGCAATTATATACATTTAGAGAAATATGACATGTAAAATCATTTCAAACACTTATGCAACACATGCATCATTCAACGAATATAACATACATGTCAACAACATAAATTTCATGCTTTTCAATAATACAATGCACAATTTCCCTCCTCCGCAAGGCAAGAGAGCGGGTCTAACCTTGTATGGTCGTACAAGGTAGACACAGCCTCTCATTACCCAATTTCAAAACACAATGCACAATCTCCCTCCTCCGCAAGGCAAGAGAGCGGGTCTAACCCTTGTAAGGCCGTTACAAGGTAGACATAACCTCTCATTACCCAATTCAATAACACAATGCACAATCTCCCTCCTCCGCAAGGCAAGAGAGCGGGTCTAACCCTTGTATGGCCGTTACAAGGTAGCCACAACCTCTCATTACCCAATTAACAGTCATTTCAAGGATCCCAACCCTTGTTAGGACAAACCTAACGAAATGACAATGAGGAATCGCAAAGCCTCATCATTACAAACTCCAATGCTAAAATCAATTTGCATGATCCATAAACTCAATGCAGTATATATAAATCTAATATGCATACCATCAACCATTTTATATACGTACAATGCCATACAAGAACCAAATCAAGGAAACTATACTCACAGTATAACACGTTCCACTTAAACTCAATTATCGTCGCTTTCGAGTCCCGCTCCAAGTTAAATCCAACGAATTTAACCTGTCACAATCACTCCATAATTCAATTTCATATCTTCATATTTATATTTCTCAACTCACTTCAAATCACGAATAATAAATCCATTTAGGACTCAAAAGCAGTTATCTCGTTTCTATAAACTCAAACCGGGGTTTCATTGGGTTCACATCACTGTGCACATCACTGTGCACAGTACGATTCACATCACTGATCAATGTCACTATTTACTATGCACTGTACACTGTGCACTATACACTATACACTATTAACTGTATACTATTCACTATTCATTGTATTCACTGTGCACTATTTACTATTCACTATACGCTATTCACTGTACACTATTCACTGTGCACTATTCACTATTTACTGTGCACTATTCACTATTCACTATTTACTATTCATCCGACACTATTCATACGACACTATTCATTACTATTTATCACTATTTATCACTATTCATCCGAAAGATGTAAATTGTATTAAAATTGTCCAACAGCTCCAAAAATCATAAAATTGCATCTAACCACATATTTGGGTTTCTAACAGTCTAGGGAGCATTTTTCTACCTTTCTAGCGGGTTTTCATTCACGTTAGGGTCAAAACCCCAATTTGTTAAAACGTCGTAAAATGGCTCCCACAGTCAAAATTAATCATCTAAAATCGTTACATCTAGCTTAAATATCAATTTTACAAAGAAAATGAGTGAAAATCGCTTACCACAAGGCTCGATTGGACGCGAATTCTGCGTTTCCCCCTTTCCTTCTCCTCTTCTTCTCTCTGCTTCTTCTCTGTTCTCTTTCCCTTCCTTTTTCTTTCTTCCTCATACGTGTGAGAAAGAACTTGAAGAAAGAGAACCGCCCCTTCTTTTATTATTAAGTTTTTCATTTCAGCCACTACTTTCTTCTTTCTCTTCTTTTATTTATTTATTTTTTATTTTATTTTTTTTGTTTGGACGTGTTGGTGAGAGTGAGGTGAGAGATTTTTGTTTCTTTTTGTTTTTGTGAGACAATGACGTGAGATAGATAATAATGAGAGAGATATTATATTTTCACAACGATCCAATGCTCCTCCTCTCATTTAATAAAACAACTTCCCATCCTCTAATTTAATAAAACAATTAACTTTCATTTATTCAATCATACTCCAATCCACATTTTTAATTAACCACTAATCATACACGTGTATATTTAGCGCATACGTATCAACTACGTGTATTATCACGCTTATATTTAGCTCATACGTATAAAATACGTGTATTATACATCTTTATATACGTGTACTTCAACATATGTATTTAATTAAATTTACGGGGTGTTACAACGGGGATACTGGTTCTGTGGGTTGTTGTCCATATAAGTAGTGAGGATACGATGTCGATTGTTACTGTTGATGTCGTTGGCAAGGTAGGCAGTCAGATATCGGGAGAAAAGGTGGATGTTCATGGTGAAGTATCACACTGGGTTTCCATATCTACATCAGGGTCACCTGTGTCAAAGTTGTCGAGCCAGTCTTCATGATGGTCGATAGGAGGAGGAGGTAGAAGACCTAAGGCAATGCGGGCATTGTCTTCAAAGTCTTGAGCTTGCTGGCATTCGATAATTTCTGCGTCAGAAAGTGGTGGATCATTCACATGCCTGGTTCGTCTGGGTCGTCTGGGAGGATCCCTGAAATTGGGAGAAGGAGGAAGTTCTTGACGAAGCTGATATTGATATTCTGCTTCTTGTTGTTCTTGGTTATCATATAGAGGCTCAGATCGTAATGGAGAATTACAGAGGCGTTGTCGGATCCGAGAAGGACTAGGAGATCTAGCAGGAGGATCTCGGAATTGAGAAAGAGGAGCTTCAATATGCCACGGGGCTTGATTCTGTATTAATTCATCCAAATGTTCAGAGGGAATGAATTCATGAGGACCGATATGAGTATGAGAACTTGTAGGAGAAGAAGAACCATTAATATCTTCTAAAAATCTTCGAACTCCTGAAAAAACTGCTTCAGTAAGATGGCAAGAGTAAGTCTGAAACTCTTGAAGATAATGTTCTGCAATAAGTCCTCGGGATGAATCAGAGAATGGCTGGTAGCCAATATATATAGCATGAAGGCGGAGAGGCCTTAGTTGGCATGTCTCAGAAATATGACGTAGCCATGTATGTCGTGGAGCAAAAAGATCCATGCAGGAATCTATTAGTGATAATGTAGAACATGACTGTAAATGTTGCTGTATTTCAGAAGGAATAAAGGTTTAAACTATTTTGTATAAAGAAGAAATATACCATATATACCAGAAATATTTTTCAGAGATATCAGGTCGAAGATGGAATAAAAACAGGTAGGGTTTAGTTTGATGGAGGGCCTGAGGTTGGAGATAAAGATGGGCTGGATAGTCCATAAAATAGTTATGGGCATACTCAAACAAGTGTTGTTGAGCAAAAGTATGGACTGCATGAGCAGTTATGGGCCTGGGTAGATCAGGAGGGAATATGGCACCAATGAGAGGGAAAATGCCATGGGCATGGATAAGTTGGATGGGCTGAGTTCGATTAACAGTATGGGGCTGTATTAGTAGGGGAAAGCTAAGACCTTTATGAAATAAAGAAATCTGATGAGAATTAGGTTTTTGGATAGGTCTGGAAAGGAAGTCAACCAAAACATTCTTAGTTCCTGGAATATGTTTCACTGTAAACTGGAATTGAGTAAACCATTCCTGGAGACGAAGAAGTTGAGCAGAAGGGACCATTTTGTTCCTGAATTCCAACATTTTGGGAAATGAGGAATTATCCATTTGGATTTCAAATTGAGCAGGCCTTAAGAAAAAGGCGAACTTCATAATACCATATTTGACTGCAAGGACTTCTTTGATGGTGATATGGTAATGGAGTTCAGATGCTGAAAACTTTCCACTGTGATATCCACAAATAGAATCTGTGGATGCTGTATGTTCAAGGAGAACAACACCCCAATAAAGGTCAGAAGCATCTGTCTGTAAGATAAGAGAACCAGTGGTAGGAATCACCAAAGGAGGGGGATTCTGACAGACCTTCTTGAGTTCTTGAACAGCATCAGTATGTATAGATTGCCATGGTGGAGGATCTTTCTTCAAAAGAGAAGATAATACTGATGTATGCCGAGTGATATGAGGAATAAACATCCGTAGATAATTGATAATACCAAGAAATTGCTGAAGTTGTTTAACAGATAAATGAGTGTCAGGGAACTGCAGGAGTTCCACAGCAATATGAGATCCAGGCTGATATACACCCTTAAAAAACTTCATACCAAGGAAATCAATTTCGGATGTGCAAAGAATACTCTTCTTCTCAGAAAGCATGATGCCATGCTGTTGCGTAATATCTAAGAACTGAGAAATAAGCTGGTGATGAGCAGCTTCAGTCTTGGAGAAGAGTAATATATCGTCAATATAGATAAGAGCTGTGGATAAGATAGAGGCATATATGCAAGTCATGGCTTTCTGAAATAGTGAAGGTGCAACCTTGAGACCAAAGGGCATAACAGTCCATTGGTAATGAGCATTGGGAATGCAGAAAGCTGTCTTGGACCGATCATCAGGATGAATACCCAGTTGCCAAAATCCTGCTTTCAGATCAAATTTACTATATATGGTGGATCCTGAAAGTAAGGTAAGCTGGGAGGAAATCTTTGGAAGAGGAAATTTATCATCCTTGAGAAAGATATTCAACGGTTTGTAGTTGATCACCAAACGTTTCTTGCCACGTACAAGTTCAGCTCGCTTATTGACATAGAAGGCTTGACAAGCCCAATCGGAAGTAGTAGGTTCAATCAAACCTTGAGACAGGAGATCATCACATTTTTGCCTGGCGAGGGCAAGTTCATCGGGAGGCATTCCAGGGTGGATTACCTTAGTTGGATTTATATCCTCATTCAGTTTGAATGGGAGATGGACATAAAATTGAGAATTCTTCCATAAAGGATGTTGATGAGCAAAAGTCTTGTGGGATTCACTGAAGCATGACTTGAGCTTATCCTGATAAGAGGGAACTGGAGGAATATCTTGAATAGTATACAACTTGGGAATAGGTGTATAAGGAATTGTTTGATTCTGATAAGAAATTCCATGGGGGAGAATTCGTAACTTGGATTGGGCATAAAGATCCATTCCAAAGAGGATATCTTTATCAGGAAGATCACATCCAAGTATATGAGTCCAGATAATGAGATTAGGGAAGAATTTAAGACCAATTTTCCGAGAAGTTATCAGCTGAGTCTGAAAAATCTCATTATTTGCAGCTTTGAATGATTCAGTATGAGGCTTCCAAAAATGATCGGGGAGGATGCGAGGATTCATCATACTTTTGAAAGCACCAGTGTCGAAATAACCAATTACCTTGATGGGATTATCAAATCTGGTGGGTAATATTGAGATTTCGGCATAAGGCATAACATGTGAAACAGCCATAGAAGGAGGATGGTATGGCTTAATCATTCCGATATAGTCATCATCATTGTCATCAGAGGGAGAAGAACTAAGATCCTCATAGTCAGAAAAAGTTTCATGATAAACGAAGAGAGTGTCATCATTCGGAGATTCTTGTTCTGAAAAAACAGACTCAATATCTTGATCATCTTGTAATGAATAAGAATGTTGGATCTGTTGAATAAGATGTTGGCCTTTCTTAGTTTTGTCAGGACATTGTTTAGCAAAATGGCCAGGCTTTTTGCATATATAACACCGAGTATTTGAAGACGGTGTAGTACGTCGTTTGAAGTAGCGAAGATGACGTCTTTTTTTCCATTTCTGTCGTTTAGAAAACTTAGAAAATTTCTGAGGATTCTTTTTATGGAATTTCCATAATTTGGAGGATTTCTTCTTTTTCTGAGGATGACATTGACAATTGGATTTGCATCCAATCTCAAGATACTTTTTATCACAGACATTTGATGTATAAAAAGAGGATGTCTGAGATTCAGAAATAAGTCGTCGTAGTTCACAATTTCTGTCAATAGCTTCAAGAAGTTGCTGAAAGATTTCAGCAAGAGATAATTGTTCCAGAGGTCGTCCGATAGCTTTGAGAAGACGATTTAATTCAGGATGAAGTTCCTGTGGAAGTGAAGCTATAAAAGTATGTTTCAGATCTGTTTTATCATATCCGCCAAGTAGATGATAACGCTGAAGCATTCGAGTATAATGTCTATAAAGATCTTTCTTCCGGAGGGAACAACATTTCATAGTAAAATTTTCTTATTTATATTTCTTCTCCAGAATAGCAGCATCACCAATAAATTCGCGAATAAGGACATTAAAGAAATCAGTAAGAGAGATCTGAGTGAGTTGCATCATACGATACTGACCAAGAGAGGAGAACCAATCACGAACAAACCCAGTACATCGGGATATGAAGTCAGAGATGACGGTATTCGATGTACGTTCAGCAATCATTTGGTTTGACATCCATGCTGCCCAAGAAATAATCTTGGAACGCCACTGTTCATACGGAATGTCATCGAGGGAAAACCAAGGACCACTGCTATTACGACTGAAAAATTGCTGAGGATTATTAGCTTGATCTTGTGTTTGAGATTGATTGGTAGTACCACGCATGTCGACTTCTTCATCATAAGCTTGAGGTTGAGTCTGAGATGAAGAAGGATCATCAGCCATATGAATCTGATTAAGAGCAGATATATCCATCAGATAAGAATCAGTAACGGATAAGTCCGACATAGCTGGATCGGAAGAAATATCCGTAAGATTATCAGATTCGGCATTAGAAGATCCCAAAGAGAGGGATTCAAAATGGTCAAGATCATCAATAGGTGAGACTGGTGAAAAATCATCATAAGGTATAATAGGGTGACTCGGAGGAGGTTGAGTCTGTGGAGGTAGGGGTGGCTGGACTGGTGGTTGTTGGACAACAGATGTATAAGTAGGTATGCATGGTTCAAATGGCATAGGTGCCTTACCTTTATCACTAAACAATGGTCGAGGACCACGAGGACGGGGAAAGGGTGATACCGGTGGCTGTATTGGTTGTGGTAATGTAACAACAGGTGGAGTTGAAAAAGGGATTACTGGTGGTTTAGGAGCTGGTGATTTGCTGGCTAGGATAAGGGTGTTTAATAACACGGATTGTCGGTCATTTTTAGGGGCAGGAGGTGGTAAAAATGAGTATGGCTGTGGGGAAGGTTGAGAAGGGAATGATGATCTGATCAGAGACATAGGATATGCCTCAGGAAACACCGGAGGTGTTGGTGGTTGAAACTTTTGGAGATCATGTATAACATATGACAGTTGTTCTTTGAGTTGTCTGATCTCATGTTCAGCAGCATCAAAAGAAGGACCAGTGATATTATGTTGTAGATAATATCTAAGAAGAGTATCCAATTCCTGTATCTTTGTCTGAAGTTCAGTATAATATTGCTGACTGATAGCAGCTTGGATATCTGAATTTTGGACAAGACTGGCCGTTGTAGTAGTAAGATTGGTAAGATGCTGATCTATCTGTTGAAGATAACCATTCTGAACAATAGCATTTTTTGTTTGCCAATTTAATACTTCTTCAGCAGATGTTAACGGCTTCGGGGATCCATCGGATCGAATCTCATTAAGAGGTACAAAGGGCTTAGCCGTTGTCTGATGTGTAGGATCTGTCACTCGTTGGAGAGGAGGAAAATCCTGATCATAAGGACTAATTGGATAGCAGGGAGAAACCATTGGAGCTGCAGGTGGAGCTGGAGGTTGAGGCTGATATTTAGAAGAAGGGCGGCAAGAAGTCTTGGGTGTTTTATTCTTCTTCTTCTTCTTCCGAGCATCCTGATATGCTTTTTCATAAAGATAAAATTCCATGGCGTCATCAGTGTCATAACCGTCATATTCGTCCATGGTATCATCGTCATTATAAGCAGTAGAGGTACCATAATCAGGATAGGCATAAAGGTCCATATCATCGTCATCAGCACAAGAGCATCCAGGTTTACACATAGAAGGATCAATGTCCCATATAAAATGGCCGTCGATATGAGAATGAAAGACCAGATGTCCATCAGAGGCAAAAGAATGAAGAGGTGGATTACCACTTTCAGCTAAATCATAATGGGAGACTGGCTGAATCTTCATTGTGTGATGGATCGGGAGATCGACAGAAGATGGCATGGGATTGCCAAAAATAACTGGCTGGATCATCATAGAGTGATGAATAGGCAGAGAGTCAGTGGACTGTTGGAGAGATCCGAATGTAATCTTGACAGCACCATCAGCTTGCTTCTTCATGAGAGGGCATAAAGTACTTGTAACAGGTTCAGAGCGTTTGAGGAAGTGCTCGTAATTGGTGAACCGTGTTAATGGTAATATCTCACGAAGTTCTTTCTGGGGAATCTGCGTTGGAATCTGAATCATGGTAGGAACATCATTATCACGGACAAAGGCCATGATAGTACCAGTAGGTTTTTGAGTCCGTAGGTGAATAGCATGATCTTGAAGGCGAAACGCCATCTGATGATGTAGGGTGGCGATTACACAGTCCTGTCGGTGTTGGACACCAGAAAACTAGACCTGGACTTTAAACCTAGTAGGTAAAGTTGGATCGGTTAAACAGACGTTGAAGTCTGGAGTAATGGTGAAAACCATAGATCCATGACTGAGGGTCGTTATGACTGTTCCTATACAAGCATGTTCATAGGAGAGTAAGTTCGTATCAAGCAGAGCGATACGGGCAGAGATCGGTAGGTCACCTCAACCATGATAAGAGAGAACTAAACGAATAGCTCCCATATGGATATGAGTATATCCATTGGCTAACCAATGACGGATGAACGAAGGTTCAAACTCAAGGGTTACATATTGTTCTTGCAGGGTAGCCTCAAGTGTACAGTGAGTAAGTACAGTACTTTGGATATATTCCTTAATAGGAGGACTCTTACGACTAATCAATTTACATATTGTGATTTTTTTAATCTTTTGCAATGAATTGATCTACAACATTTTAGGTGATAGAAAATATATAGGATATAATAATGTCTATGGGTAACATGAACCTCTTGTATTACTTCATCAAAGCGCACAATTCACTTGTAGTTCGACATGACCATGAACCTTTTGAATTATTTTATTTAATTTAAAAGAAGATGCTCATTAACCATAACAGCATTGTCTTTATTGATTTTTTAGTTCAAACAAGATACCACACATTGTAGCAACGTTACCAGTACAGAAAAAGCACAGCAATTCTGGCAACCTGTACAATTTAATTTATCCATGGTATAGGGTGGCACTTGGCCTGGGCTCGAAGTTCTTATCATATTTGCTCCCATCTGTAGCTTCATCGTTCATAACGGGCTCCTCGTCATTAGTCTGGGCATCACCATGATATATACTTAAGTTGATAAAAGATTAATATCTAGAGTTAACCCACCCATGTAGACTTCTTTTGCTTGAAGGACTCTTCACACATCTTCCCCTATTTATAGATGAATTAATCAGGCAATTATCTCAGTTCATCATTAATTTAATTGGTGTTTTCTTCTCAAAAAAGGCAATTATCAATAGTGCGCAACGATAATGTTAATCACTGATTGAACTGAATCTGTTGCCCTATGTTCTTGTTGATTCACAAGATAAGCGTATAATGTTAATCAATGATTCAATTGCATTTTGACACCTCAACTGAATTGAGAAAGCAATAATTGAGTATAAGCGTATAAGATTAAAAATATGGTATCACTATATATATTTTGGCATCTCTTGAACATATAAATTTAAATAGAAAATGTTTGCTGACGCGACGCAACGCATATAATGAGATACGAATAGTGTTGGGAAAAATCGATGGATGTAAAGAAATAATTCTACAACCCCAGGACAATTTTTCAAGCTAAAATACAACAAAATAACACCAAAGATTTTAGCGTGGAAAACCTTCTAAAGATGAGGTGTCTTTGGTACCGATTTTTTCAGCCTGATGCCGAAACTTCTGCAGTACTCCTCGAATGATCCATGATACTCACCGCCATTGTCTGATCGTACACACTTCAAACGTCTGCCAGTTTCTCTCTCAACTTTTACATGAAATTGCTTGAAAACTTCCTGCACTTGATCTTTAGTTTTCAAAGCAAAGGCCCACACTTTTCTAGAGTGATCATTAATAAAAGTCACAAAATAATGAGCACCTCCTAGTGTCTTACAACTCATTGTACAGACATCTGTGTGTATTAAATCTAGAATATTTGATTTTCTAGATGGTGGGGAACTACGAAATGCAACTCTATGTTGTTTACCCATAATACAATCAACACAAGTACGTAATGATGTACCTGTCATTCCTGGCAAGTGCTCCTTTTTGGAAAGAATTCTGAGACCCTTTTCACTCATGTGGCCGAGCCGCTTATGCCATAACTCGGTGGGAACTTCTTTCCTCATGGTATTTACTTCTTCTTTACACAGCTTGGCTACTGTGTGGTAGAGTGATGCATCTTTCTTGCCTCTAGCTACTACCAAGTTTCCTTTGGTGAGCTTCCATTTTCCTTCACCAAAGTTATTATTGTAGCCATCGTCATCAAGCATTCCAGTAGAGATCAAATTGAGGCGGATATCAGGAACATGTCTCACATCTTTCAAGAGTAACCTGTATCCAAGGTTAGTTTCTAAATAAATATTACCGATCCCGATAATTTTGGATGCATCATCATTTCCCATCCTCACTCGTCCGAAATCACCTTGCGTGTAGGCTAAGAAGAAATCTCGTCGTGAGGTGACATGGTAGGACGCACCTGAGTCAACTACCCATGTAGAGTCTTGACTTGCAAGGTTGACATAATCAGTATCTCGAACAATGACGACTTCTTCAGTGAGAGTTGCGGTGTCATTTGTTCGGGTTTCTGCTTCTGGATTTCTGGATCGTTCCGCATTTAACTTTCGACATTCTCGAATGAAATGTCCGGGGTTGCCGCAGTGATGACACTTCTTGTCATGCCACGATCTGGACTTTGAGCATCCTCTTTGCTGACTTTGGTTACGAGGATTTCTGCTTTTACTCCTTCCGTGCCATTCTTGCTTGCCTTGTCTTTCCATGACAAGTGCTTCAGTTTCAGGAGTATAACCATTGTCTTTTCGTCGAGACTCTTCGTTCAACATTCTGTCTTTTACCATATCCATGGTAAGCTTGCCGCCAGGAGCTGAGTTACTAACTGACACAACTAGAGTGTCCCAACTTTTTGGTAGAGAACTCAGCAACAACAACGCTTGTAGTTCGTCATCTACGATCATCATCGTAGAGTTGAGTTGATCTACAATGCCTTGGAACTCACTCATGTGTTCCAATATGCTACTTCCATATTTATACTTCAAATTGACTAATCGTCGTATCAGATTAGCTTTATTCTGTACGGTTGTCCTCGCATACATTGTCTCCAACTTTTGCCAAAGAATGTAAGCATCGTGTTCATTAGCAAAATTTTAAAAAATGCTCTTGTCGATCCATTGTCTGATTTGAGCAGCACACTTTCGGTTCAACGCGGCCCAGTCAGCGTCTGTGCTGGTTGTTTTTGGTGTCTTGTCATCTGTCGAAGTTGTAGTCACGGCTTCCTACTTCGGCATTATAATCGGCTTTCACAGATCTTTAATGTATAAAAGATCCTCCATCTTTTGCTTCCAAATTGCATAATTAAATGCAGTCAACCTGATCATATTGTCTGTGTACATATTGCTTGTGCTCTCCTCCATTTGAGTCGTCAGTCAACAGGTTTCACGGAGCTTGACACTTTTCGGGCGATGAATAGTACTCTATAAATAGTACTTAATGAATAGTGCCCGGTAAAAGTACCTCGTGAATAGTATTCTATATATAGTATTACTATTTCAAACAGTACTGTATACGTAAATAGTACTGTATGTATGAACAATACTTTCACTGAAAACGACCCAAGCTCTGATACCACTTTGTTGGGAAAAATCGATGGATATAAAGAAATAATTCTACAATCCCAGGACAATTTCCCAAACTAAAATACAACAAAATAACACCAAAGATTTTGCGTGGAAAACCCTCTAAAGATGAGGTAAAAAACCACGGGACTAGTAGGCCGCTTAAAGACTTCCACTATAATATAATGGAATTACACACTTCACCCTTAGGTGGATCTCTCACAAATATACACTCACTATGTATCTTCAATTTGTGGATAACACTTCACAAATTGGCTCACACTTTTTCTTCTCAAAGAAACTCTCTTTGAGGCTCTCTAAATCTCTCCTATTAGATCTCTAGAATTAGATCTCTCCGAATGATTTTGAAGTTGAGGTTAAGGGCTCTATATATAGAGCATTCTTCCACCCAAGTGAACCATGCTTACTGCCCACGTGAAAATAGTTGCCGCCCATGCATTCATACATAGCCCACGTGAGTTGTTTTTATTTGATTATTTTCAGCCACCTCTTTTGTTGAATGTAGCCGCCCATTAAGAATGAAGTCTTGAATTTCATTGGCTGCTACCAACCCACCAAATTGAGGTGGACCCCATCAAATAGAGTTAGAAAAGGAGAAAAAAATATGCAAACACAAAAGAAAAAAATTAGGGACAAGAATGCACTAATGTGGAAGCAATAATGTATGTTGTCAGGACTTCATATATATAATATTGTCATATCGCCATGTAGCAATCTAACCGCAGTTGGTCTACATCAAGTGCGGGCGCACCTGGGTAGAGGCACGCTGTGCAATCCAGAGTATGACATATGTAGTTATATAAAATATTAAATTAAGTGGTGTCATTTTATATATAATATTATATTATAAAATATTATATTATTTCTTTCAATCATATCATTATATACAATTTCTAGAGCCTACATTATTTTTAAGCTAGTTTATTGGACTGCAATTCAGCCATCTATGATAAAACTAATAAATGAAAACAATTTGCATTGCGCACTTAGTATAAACATATACCTTGATAGGATTATCAAATTTGGTAGGTATAATGGATATTTCAGCATAGAATGAATTAGGATGAAAATGGGCTGGAAAGTCCATGAAATAATTATGGGCATACTCAAAAAGATGTTGTTGATTGGTTATTTCGATACTGGTGCTTTTAAGAGTATGATGAATCCTCGTATCCTACCCGATACATTTTGGAAGTCTCATACTGAATCATTCAGTATCGAAATAACCAATCACCTTGATAGGATTATCAAATTTAGTAGGTAGAATGGATATTTCAGCGTATATGGAAGGGTTTGTTTTTGATAAAAAATTCCATGAGGTAGAATTCTTAATTTTGATTTTGAATAGAGGTCCATTCCAAAGAGGATATCTTTATCCGGAAGATCACAGCCTAGAATGTGTGTCCAGATAATGAGATTAGGAAAGAACTTCAAACCAATTTTTAGAACAGTAATCAGATGGGTCTGAAAAATCTCATTATTAGCAGCTTTGAACGATTCAATATGAGACTTCCAAAATGTATCGGGTAGGATACGAGGATTCATCATACTCTTAAAAGTACCAATATCAAAATAACCAATCACCTTGATAGGATAATATATTATAATTATCTTTCATTTCAATGATCTTCTATTTCCCTCAATTATTCAATTCATTTTTTAAACAAAAAGTGTGGGAGCAAACTAAAAACAAAGTTGAGACGATGGCTGAGACAAGCAATAATGAACGAAAAAAACAAAAGTTGTAAAGTTGGTGGGGAGGCATTGAAATGCATTAACGCCAAAAAAAGATAAAGATTAATTTTTGCAAAGACTTGCTTGTCTTTATATTTTTTAATATAATGTTGAGCGAAGAGTTTTTTCTTTTCAAACCAGCATCGGCTTGCTTTGTCCAACAAATGATCATAGATAAATAAATACGATTAAAATAGCAAAGTTATCAACTAAAATAGAATTAACAATATTTTAATGATTTATTATAAATAATTTACAAAGGGTGTTGTTGATACTTTAACCAGATTTTGCTAATTTATATCAAAGGCGGCATGATAAATAGTTAGTTGTTTTTGTTTTTTGTTTATTTTTGTTTTATTGTGATTTTTGTAATCTTTTGCAATGAATTGATCTACAACATTTTAGGTGATAGAAAATATATAGGATATAATAATGTAGGAGAATAATTATGAATTATTGACTAAGCAATAATTGAGTATATGAAAGGAATTTTGTAAGTTATCTAATTTGAAGAATTGACTTAAGGGTATTTAGTTTGAACATATATATATATATATATCATTGTATATAATATAATATAATATATTGCTATTATATTTAATTTTATAATTGCTTATTCAATACAATATCTTTAATTTCTCTCAATTATTCAATCTATTTTTTATTTCAAAATTTTCATATATGAGTGCAATTCAATTATTTAAAACAAAGATGTGTAGAAGGAATTTAAAACAAAGTTAAAGACGACTGGTGAGACACGCAATAGTTTATGAAATTTTTAAAAAATTAAAAGTTGTAAAGTGGGTCGGGAGGAATTGAAACACATTAATGCTAGAAAAGAAAAAGACAAAATATGAACTTAATTAATTGAATGCGGGTAAATTTGTTGAATTAAAAAATAAAAAATTGAGTGCAATTAAAAACAAAGATGCGTAGTAGCAATGTAAAAAAATGAAAGTTGTAAAGTGGGTGGTGACGTATTGAAACGCATAAACGATTGGTGTGTCAAAAAATTTTATAAGCAAATATATTATATTTGCTTTTTCCATTAATTTATCAATTATTTTGTCATCTATAGCATTATTATTATTTTTTAACTATATGGAGGGTAAAGATAATATTTAATAAAATTAACTTTTTGAATTGCAATAAAAAAATATTCCGAGAATTTGGGAGGTTTCTTTTAAGTACTAAGATCAATAAAGGGTGGTATTGTTGAAAATTGTCTTCAATAATACAGGTTTGTCTCATTATTCTTAACAACATGATTACAGTTAACAGAACTATCCTTTTTTTTGTCGTAAGTCACAACTATTATTTTCAGAACAATTCATTTTTTTTTTTTCATGATAAGACTAAAAAAACATTTTTTCTAGGTTCAAAGGATTAATATTAATACCAAGCAAAATTTTAATTTATTTTTTTTCTATGCAAAATGATTATATGAAAAGTATTATGGTAACAATCATCCATTAAATTTGACGTTGCTTTGATTTTGTGAATAATTTTCAGGTCCTCCCAAATACCAAAACTTATTAACTAAGGTACGCAAAAACAAAGTTAAAGAAATATATACAAAGAAGGTGGGTGGTTCGGTGCCGGAGAACAAGCCACAGGTTGGTGAGAGAGGAAATAAAACGCAAACACGTGTTTTTGTTTTTTCCAATAATGAAAGAGAACATAGAGGATATTTTCATATTCATAATTTATACAGCTTACAAATAATAAATTTAAGGCAATATATATATATATATATATATATATATATATATATAAGTTGAATATGTTAAAAGGAGGAGTGGAAGCGCAGAGAGTCTCTTATCCAAATATTGACAAATAATAGAAGCTCACATGCGTCGGAGGGATGAGTGGAAGGAGAGAGTCGCCTTACTGATTTAATTGAAAACATAAATTTGGGAAGAGTTGATTCAGTTGAATGATATAACAAGATTTATAACATCAAATAGGACTAGATTTTTTCAGTTGAATGATATAACAAGCAGTATTCAAATCAAGCTTCGGGCAACAGTAGCCTTGTTCCTCTTTCCAGAGATATATTAATCTTGTTCTTAATTATACAAGGAGCAAGATCTTTGGATTTAGATTAGTAAACTATTGGAACTCTTTCAGCTTCATACAAGGCCAAAGTCCCCTGATCATCATATGTTTCATAACTAATTTTTTCACGTAATTAAAAGTGATTTGTATGAATTGCAAAGATATACAAATTAACTGCTACATACAATCTAATTGCATGAAAATCACTGACTTTCTTCATATTATTGTGTTGTAATGAGATTTCATGAACTTCCATTTAGTCAATACACATTTTTAAGCTATTCAGGAGCAATGCCAAGAACATAGATAGATATGTTAAAGTTATGAGAAACATGCCAGGAGACTCTTCAATGTCCATGGGTAACATGAACCTCTTGTATTACTTCATCAAAGCGCACAATTCACTTGTAGTTCGACATGACCATGAACCTTTTGAATTATTTTATTTAATTTAAAAGAAGATGCTCATTAACCATAACAGCATTGTCTTTATTGATTTTTTAGTTCAAACAAGATACCACACATTGTAGCAACGTTACCAGTACAGTAAAAGCACATAGCAATTCTGGCAACCTGTACAATTTAATTTATCCATGGTATAGGGTGGCACTTGGCCTGGGCTCGAAGTTCTTATCATAGGTGCTCCCATCTGTAGCTTCATCGTTCATAACGGGCTCCTCGTCATTAGTCTGGGCATCACCATGATATATACTTAAATCAGGCATTTCGTCAAAATCTTGGTTACTATCTTTGGTCTGTAAAGATGTGTGACAATCGACTTTCTGTTTGTAGGATGATTTGGGATTTGCTTCAAGAAGGCCATGGAGAGCTTCTGGCAGAGGCTGGTTCTTCATCACTTCCTTCCAGTAATCGCGTGGAGCTTTTCTTGCACTGATGGCAGCAGCAGACTGCACCAGAACACAAGGACAATCAAAACAGAAAGCAAAAAAGGAAAATCTACACAGTAAGCTGTTTACATTTTATCTCAAGAGCATGTACTCTGTGAAAAAGGTATACTTAGACCCTTAAACTACCATATCAAATGTCTCTCAGCATCATATGATGATAAAATGGGTCTTTATAGGCATATCTAATTGAGACATGCTGAGAACTATCTACATACACTCAATTATATATGCCCGTCAGATTATATTCTATCGTGCATCATGTGTGATTCTAAGAAATCTGATGAACATAGTGTTGATCAATAGTATAAAACATGAGAAAAACATTTTCCTATTTGTGGTGGTTTCAACTCCAGATATTAGTCTTACATCAACTATATGTTCTTTTAAATTAAGACACATAAAAAATTTTACTCCCTCATAATAACAAGAGGCCTTTTCTTAAGAAGAAAAAAAAATCCCTCAGGACTTGTCTGTATGACACGGTCTACATGTGCTCCTACAGGCCTGATGGCCCAATTTAGTGGCTAGCCAAACTTGAAGACTCAATATTTTGCGACGTGTGGGACAAGCCAAAATTGGCTTCAACACTATCTGTAAATACTACTGATTTGGTGATGGACCATGGCCAAGGGTTTAAGACTCGGAGACTCTTTATCAAGCAAGTTGTGAAGCATTTTCTAACCCTAAAATTGCTGGAACCAGTATTAAGTGATGAGTGTGGCAAGGGAGTCATCAATTTTGAGCTCCCTTGTTGCAAGTGCATCAAACTTACCAAAAGTAGAACAAAGAAAACAAGGAGGGATTTCATTTTCTCTGACAAGTAGAACACAGCTAGACTTCTTTCTGCTTGAAGGACTCTTCACACATCTTGCCCTATTTATAGATGAATTAATCAGGCATTTATCTCAGTTCATCATTAATTTAATTGGTGTGTTTCTTCTCAAAAAAGGCAATTATTAATAGTGCGTAAGGATAATGTTAATCACTAATTGAATTGAATCTATTGCCCTATGTTGTTGTTGTTGATTCACAAGATAAGTGTATAATGTTAATCACTGATTGAATTGCATTTTGACACCTCAACTGAATTGACAAAGCAATAATTGAGTATATGAAAGAAATTTTGTAAGTTATTTAAATTTCGAGTAAAATATCTATTAGAGGGCAGTTTTCTATCCATCGGGGATTTCAACAGCTGGTTTGTTTTTTTAATTCATGTAATATAGCATTTTTAGTGTGGAGATTAACGCATATATAATTTAAAGTGAAAATAATAGAGGGTGGGGAGTCGCATCAAACTATTTTCGGGGTAGCGTTTAATCCTAAAACGTTGTCGGTGTGTCCTTTTCAATTATTGAAGTTGTCGCCATTCAAATCCATTCGACATTGTTAATCAGCACGGGATAGCGAACCTATAAGATATTGAATTATATTTGTTTTAAAAGTTATTGTTTCGTACTTAAAATTAAAAAAAGAAGGCTTCAAAAAAATAAATAAAAATAAACAAATAATAATAATAAAACTAAAATGGAAAGTTTCAACCGATCAGTAAGCCAATTTAAATTTTTTTTTTTTTTTTTTTGAGTGCAGGGTGTGTTTTGCTGGTGTCATTTGGAGGGATAGCAAAACTTGAAGGGACGTGTTTGTCTGATTTTGTCCAAAGTTAGGTTTACACGTAACAAATCAAATGCTGCCAAAAAAATTTCATCTTCTTGAGTTTAGGATGTCATTTATTTACAATTTGTTATCATAAGAAATTACTAAATAAAAAATAAAAACTTCAAAACAATGGAAATTAAAGTAATTCTTTCAGTTACACTATTTCTGTATAAACACTCAATCTAATGATTTCTCTTCAAAGTAACTTTTATTTTCAACCTCCATTTACCGCCAACCTCACCTCCTATGTTTGGTATTACAATTTTCACGAGAGGTCAAAAGGAAGGATGCAAGAGTACTTGAGAAAAAAGAGTGGAGTTGGTGAAAAATAGCATCGCTCTTACAACGAAATCCAAATCCACCAAGAATCACAAGCCCAAGAAATTTAACAGGCTCTAAAGGCTTGGTTGAAGATACTACAATTGGACCAAACGTAGGAAGTCTAAGATAGATAGTACATTTAGGCCCATAACAAACCGAGGTATCATTGTCATTTGCACTTTCGACCTGTTTCGCTTGGCCCTGACCCAAACCCGAAATTAATGAAGCAGCTTATTCAGGAGACGCATCATAGGAAAATAGGCAAGCAAAAGAGTAAGAGAAAAGCAGATAATAGACATGCCCACATGGACCAGGTGTCAGCAACTCCACAAATGATGCATCCAACCCTATGTGTCTTTACAAAGCATTTAATCTATTTTCTAACAAAAAAGAGTGAACAGATATTTCCTTCAGTAAGAAAGTAAAATTCCTTTTACCCCCTAGGGAAGGGAAGGTAGGGAAGGAAGGGGAGTTACGGTGGTGGGAAAAGCTAGTAACTGCAATTTGAAAAGTTACGGCCATAGGTAGCACAGCAAGTGAGGTACGGACAGTATCAACGACTTTTTGAACAATGTTAGCAGCCCAACAGCCTTCTTCACATACCCAGCTCTTTTCCCGCCAAGCAACTAACTAAGCATAAAACACTTCAGGAACCACTTCAAAATCCCTGTTCCATTTCCCTCCATTTCCCGCCATTCCCCAAGCTTTGCCCAAGTAAAACAGCAAAATAAAAAAACTAGAACTGTCAGTGGTGCTTCCTGGATTTAACGTCCACAACACAGTCATCATCTCATTCATCTCTCTTCCTCTTAGACTGAGAAGAAGAGGGCTGTTGCAACTGCAGTTGCGATTTTCCATGTTTTTCTTCCTCTCCATCTTCATCAGCAGAATCGCCTTCGTCTCGATTGCCAAGCTCCAAATCACTGCCTCCATCAGCCTGCCCAATTGGCTGGAGCAGGAACTCTGTCCCATCATCCTGCCGTTAACACAAAAATAAGAACAAATCAGAATTATAACAAGATTAAGCAAAATATCTATGTAACTACATCATGGGAAGGGGAGGAGCATGCAAAAACTTTAGCAGTAGTGACCTATGGTACATGGACTCAAACTTGCTTCCACAGACAATTTGTAGAACTTATACTTTACGCAAAACAGGCTTCGTTTTGTGGCTTTTAGTGGCCAAAACACCCAGAATTAATAAAAAGAGGATAGCATCATATACAACTGAAGAAGAAAGACAAAACACATAATCATAGCAAGATCTCCCAAGCATTGAATAAATATCTTGAGTGCCAGGCATATCCCCCCTACCCAAAATCAACTTACGTAAAATCAGAATACCCCAAATAAAAACTGTAGAACACATGGAAAAATGATAATGGTGGAAAAATCCGCGTTCGATGCAAATTAAGCCAGATTATCAGGAAATCAGTTTGCTAGAACTAAGAAGTATAAAAGGCCCTAGACCAAGAGTAATAATATCAGAAAACATAACCTAAACCAGAAATCACAGCAATCTGATTGTCAATTAATATATTTAGCATCCAAACATACAATAAAACCTTCCACTTCAACTGCACCAAAAGAGAATTAATGTCAAATCACCATTGTGTGACTTAGCATACTCCTAAATCCCGCTACTACAACTTTCAACAAAGTCTCACCACAAATAGATAAGATAAGCAGTCACAAAAGGGTCATAAAAGATGCAAAGGGATACTGATGATATAAACATTCAACAATTCCAATGCCATAGAAATTCAAGAACTTGAAAAAAATGCATTTGATTCTTTCCAAATCATTGCATAAATCTTAGTAGCTGGATGGCCGTCAGCCGGCTGTTGCCAATTGAGCAAGTAAATGGTAACTTACGAAAGTAAACGAAATCACTGTATTGTTTGAAGGAACTCCAACACATTAAAACAATGGTTTCAACTTCAGGTAACAATTCAGAAAATAATTAAAAAAATGAAAGACGTAGCCATTTGACAACTTCACATACAAAAAGAAAATTAAAACTATTTTCTTTATGATAAAGATAAGTGATCTGAAAACAACATGCCGAAATTTCATCATGCAATTATAAGCAGTGTTTTAAACTAGTAAAATTATGTGAATAAGTAATGAAGCAATAAAAGTAACAAACAAATAAGCTTCAAGCAAAACACATCAATTTCCAACTAGAACACGAGAGATTAGACAACTTTCTTCAGAGAACCAAATATTCATCTAGGGACAACTTCAGAAAAGGCAGTACACTATATTAAATAATAAATCTGAAAAAATTAAAGTTCTAGCACGATTTCCATATTATCAAAAAAAAAAAATGTAGAACACCAAAAGCTATTCTCGTGAAAGAGTTATCTCACCTCATCCTCTTCATCTTCTACATCTTCTCCAATGCCCTGATCCTCCTCCCCAATCTCCCCATTCTCATCTTCCTCTCCTTGATCATGCCCATCAATCTCCCCTTCAGCGCTCGTCAACCGTCTCGTAACCCCGTGCTCCGGACCCTCTTCTTCATCATCTACTTCCTCCTCTTCATTCTCATCATCAGCATCGTCGTCTTCATCCTCTTCAATTCCATCTTCCTCATCCCCACTGTCATCAATCTCATGAACCTCTACAACATCCTCATCTTCACCATCCTCTTCATAAACTTCCTCCCCCAAATCATCATCATCGTCATCATCCTCTTCCTCCACGTCTTCCTCATCTTCATCTCCATCAATAGAATCATCCACATGAAACCCATTCGAATGCTGATGATGAGAAGATTGGCTAGACCCGTTCACAACTCTCACATTCTCCGTCTCCTCCTCGTCCGCATCGCTCTCTTCATCCTCATCAACATCAACCACTCCATCGCCATTACTCCTACCATTACTCATCTTTCCATTCTGATCTTCTCCATCAATTTCTCCACTCCCAGGATCATCCTCTTCCTCATCTTCCTCGTCCTCTTCATCCGATTCCGGCCGCTCATTCTCATCAACATCCATCTTATCCAAGTACTTAAGCGTTCTAATCAATCCAAAAACCCTAGACCGATATCCTCCGATCCTCATTACCGGACACTCGTAGAGATCTAACGACACGAGCTTGAGCTGCGCGAGTGGCGCTAGGTCTTCAACCGATTGAATCCTGTTGTTCGACAGATCAAGGTCTCGCAGAGATTCTAATCCCGCTTCTACGAGAAATTCAAGACCGCCAGCAATTCGATTGTCGGAAAGGATAAGTTTCTGGAGATTTCGAAGACGAGGGAACTTCTCTAGTGACGATACTCCAACGTTAGCGATTGATAGATGTTCTAGGCTCTGGAACTTCTCTAACAAGCTTGGAGGTGGAAGACGACCTCGGTAACACTTCACTGATCCGTCTAGGGTTAGAGATCGAGTAGATGAACTGTCGGTTTGGCCGTCGAGCGCCGTCTCCACCGCTCTTTCCCAAGCCTCATCCATTAACAAAAAATTAACCTTAGATTTCAAGCAAAGACTTGATGGAACAAGTAAGAAATACCTGAATAGAAACTAAGGATAGCTTGATAAACAGTAAATCTAGCTTTACTACTTCTTCTTCTATGCAAAACACTTCAAGATGACTTCAACAACCATGGAAAAAACTAGAAGGAATCCAAGAACAGAACCGCCACACCAACACTAACCCTAATATTAAAAGGGAAAAAATCAAGCAAACCCTAGAGAAAGAAACTTAAAGTGGAAAAAAAAATCAAAATTATTTTTTTTATTTTTTGGTGTTTCTTCTTCTTCCCTGCTTCTCTTCTGCAAGCGCCATTGTTTCGGCAATCGAGGAAACGATAAATCGGACAAAACCTAAAGATGCTCTCTTTCTCTCTCTTTCGGGTTTTGTTTAGTTGAGTCGAAACGAGCCGCTGAACCACCGGCTCGAGTTCGAGTATCGGTCCACTCCGGTTCCGGTTCGACCCCTACAGGGGATGATGGAAGTGTGAATTGTGGTCTAACTACCATTATGAGCCGTTGGATTAATTGTGCTCGGATAGGTGACGTGGATGGATGAACCGGTCAGATTTGGGTTCTTGTGTTTGTTTTTTTGCAAAGATGGGGATTGGAGGAGTGTCTATCTCTATACGAGAACAATGAGCCTCTCGCGTCCGGTCTTCCCACGGCCGCCACAATTAAGTCTCCCAATTTTACCATGGAAGACTATTTGTGGCGGCAATGCCGCGGATTAGTCTTATGAAAAAGTTTTTTTAAAGTATGCTTGAAGTAAAACGAATTTTAAAGGGGTTTGGTTAGCACGACCCGACCCGACCTTAAGTCGGGTGGAATCGGGTCTAATTCGCTACCACCTAACCTTATCGGGTAGGGTGGATTAGCGGGCAAAAATCCGGCCCAATTTCAATCTTAGGTTTGATAATATATGTTTTTAGTTAAATTATGATAAAAAAAAAAAATAGTTTTAGACTTTTAAAAAAAGTTGAGAGTCACCAGCTTTTTGTAAAAATGCTTCGGATAAAAGCATTTCCAGACAAGACCCATATGTATATCAGGCTTTTAGGGGCGATCCAATTCCGCCACAAATAAATATTTTTCCTTTAGAAGAGTATTTATAGCGGCATTCGTAGCCGCCACAAACAAAGCCAAGTCTTTGTTTTTCTTGTTTTTCTTTTTTTCTTTTTTTTTTTATAAACATGAAAGACTATTTGTGGCGGCATTGATAATATATATGTATTATGTATATATATATATATATTAATTATTTACTTTAAGCAGTGAAAAATAAAATAAAATTGATATAGCACGAGACTAGATATATATATATATTTTGGTAACTTGGTGTATTCGACTCAACTAACATGCACAGACCAATTTTCAAGGATAAGCTTAAAAAATGAGAGAGTGAGACGTCTCAATGAATGTGTAAGTGTCCCACAGCCACTATATATTTTTTCTCAGACAAAAGCTATATTTTTTTTAACAAGGAGACTCGAACTCGTGTTCTTATGAATTATAAATAAAAACTGTTCTAAACATTTAACCATCTTTTACCGTGGAGGATATATATTAGTTATGAACCCATTTGTTTGATTTGTTTTTTCACAAGTGATCCACAAGTTTTACGTAGCATTTGGTATCATTTTTAAAACTTGTTTTCTATATTTAAAAATAAAAAGTGAAAAAAGTTGTAAAAAACAAGTTTGGCTTATTGTGATTCAAAAAATGTTTTTTAAAAAAAGTTAAGAAAAATGATTATTTTTAGAAAATATGTAGAAGTTTTTTTTTTTGTTGATTTGTAACTGATGAGACCCACATAAGCATTTTTTTTACTTAATTTGTGTAAAATCGTAGAACGAATCAAACAAGTATTCCTTATTTTTAAATTTTAAAAATAATTTTTAAATATGATACCAAACATATGTTTAAAAACTATAAATCAATTAAAAATGAGGTAATATTTCTTTTTGAAGATGTTTTCTAAGGTTAATTAATTTTTTATGCGGGCTCCGACATGTTATTTATAATTATATTAATTGATTTTGGCTATCTAATGCCGTAGGTATGTAATACCCCGTAGTTTTAATGAAATACATACGATAAATATACGTATATCAAGATGTATAATACGCATATGTTATACGTAAAAGTCAAGTATATGCGTGTATGAAATACATGTTATATTTAAGGAATGTGATCAAATAAATAAAATTATTAAATAAAGAATAAAAGTTTTATTAGTTGAATGGGTTAGTTAATTAGATATGTGAATTGAGTTGAATTAAATTGATTAATAGATGGGGAAAGTTGCTTTAATAAGTTTAATAAGGTGAATGAGAGTTATTTAATTAAGAGGCTTTGAAAGCATAGGATCATTGTTTAATATATATTGTTAATCTCTCTCCTTGCTAATCTATATCTCTCTCAACCGTTTAAGAAAATAAAAAAATAATAAAAAAAAATAAAAACAAAAGAGGAAAGAAGTTGCTGGAAACAGAGAAAGGAAAAGAAAGAAAAACGAGAAAGAGAGAGGAGAGAACGAAGAAGAACGGAGGAAGGAATTCGTGATTTACGTCAAATCGGGACTCGCGGTAAGTGATTTTCACTTTATTTCTTCGTAAAATTGATCTCTAAGCTAGATGTAATAATTCTAGCGGAGTAATTTTTGTTGTGGGAGCCGTTTTACGGCATTTTCAAAAATTAGGATTTTTACCCAACGTGAATGAAAATTCGCTATGAAGGTTGGAAAACACTTCCTAGGCTGTAGGAACCTTAAATATATGGTTAGATTGAATTTATATGTTCATTTAAAATTTTTATAGTCGTTTGAAGTTTGTTGGAATTTAGAGTTTCAATTGAAGACCTTTTGAATCAATTAAAACCCAATGAAACTCCAGTTGAAGGCTATATAATGGTAGAATGCACTGTTGCGAGTCCATCGATGCTAAGTTCATGATTTTTGGAGACCGTTTGACAATTTTAGCAAAAATTTACATGTTTCCAATAAATAGTGACAATGTAAACAGTGACGTAAATAGTACTATGATCATATTCAGTGAATAAAATGGAATTAGAATCCAATGAAACTCCGGTTTGAGATCATAGAATCGTAGAGAATTGAATTTCGGACGTTTCGATACTAAGATTGTGATTTTTGGATACGATTTGATATGTTTAGTAACTAAATTTATGGTTTTGGTGAGTAAAATTCACTTTCGTGACCTTCGCTAACGTGTAAAACCTCAATAAAATACCTGTTGAAGGTAGTAGAATGATAGAATGAGTGATTGTACATGTCGATGTGGACAGAATAATTTTAGGAATGTTCTAGATTTTTAATAGAATTGATATATGTTGCAGTAGAAAAATAAACCGAGAATTAGTGAAAATATGAAATAGGCAATCTATTTTCACTGTTCTTTCTTGTGGAAATATCTAGATTGACCACAGAAACAAGATAGTAGTTTCTTCAACTGCTTATGAGTCCTAAATAGAGTTGAAATTTAAATTCACAGATATAATATTTTTCAGGTGGATCTTTATTATTAGTGATTTGAAGTGAATTGAGAAATTAAATATGGAAATGGATATGAATAAATGAAATTAAATTATGGAGTGGTTGTGACAGGTCGAATTAGTTGGATTTAAATTGAAACTGGACTCGAAAGCGACGGTAATGGTATTTAAGTTGAAAAGTCATGTACTGTGAGTATATTTTCTTGATTTTGGTTCTTGTATGACATTTTAAATATATGAAATGTTTGAATGTAAATATGTTATGCATATATTGTTGCATTGTGTTTTTATTTGCATTCATATATGCTTTCCTTTTAGCATTGGAGCATGTGAGACTTGCAAAGGCAAGTTGATGTCATTTCGTTAGGAATTAGATTCGGATGAGTGTTATGCATAACCTCATTGTCAGTAGGCCTGTCCTAACAAGGATTGGAGATCTTTGAAATGACTGTGAATTGGTAATGAGATATTGTGTCTACCTTGTAACGGCCATACAAGGGTTAGACCCGCTCTCTTGCCTTGAAGGAGGGAGATTGTGGATTTTGTGAAAAAAAGAATGCATTGTTTTCTTGAAAACTCATGAAATTATGTTGTTGACATGTATAATACATTCGTTGAATGATGCATGTGTTTAATACTTGTTTGAAATGATTTGAAATGTCATATTTTTTTAAATGTATATAATTGTCATATCAAAAAGTATATTCACTGAGTTGTTGGTTGCTCACTCCATTTCCTTCAATATTTAAGGTACAGAGTTAAAAGGAAAAAGTACGAGAATAGATACGTGAGTTAGAGTCTTATTTTGTTAATGTACGTGTATGCGAAGGAAATGAATTATATTTTCTTTAGTTTCAAATGAATATATATATATATATATATATATCACATCCTATATATATATATTATCACGTAGATGGGTTGTACATGGATTTTCATTTGACATTTTTGGGTTAGACTATGCGTGTAATGAAATGGAATGATCCTAAGTATCTATCATGTGAGAATTTGATGTGTGAATGAATGGAATGAATGGTGGAATGGAATGATTATATATATTTGATTTGAATTGATTTGTGTATATCGGGAAAAATTGTGAATTGTCCATTTTATGGGGAGGTGTTGTAGAAATTTCTAAAATTTTTAGAAAGGATTATGAGATTATGTAAAGGCTGACAGTGTATTGTATATTGTATATGGGTATATACAGTGTATAATATATTATGCCGGTCATGACGTCAGCCTACGTCAGGAGCGTCGTGACAAGGTCATTTTGTGATCTGTTGATTGGGCTCGATAAACAATTAATATGGTATGGACTATATAATGTGTAGAAACTCATACTAGCTTAACTTGTGACTAATGGGGTTTCAGTTGGTTCATAATAAAATGTGTTAATAACTATATATTGTTTTACTCCTCAACTAATCTTTATGATAATTTAATATGATTTTTATAGAATTGTGGTTAGGTTGTTACAATCTCTATATTATATATAAATATTTTTTTTTTATTACTGGGATTCTGGCTCGAAACCAAGTCTCTCAACCCCCTTGGGTTCGGCGCGCGTAGGTTCAAGTGTCTTTGCATGATTTTAGGTCATAGAGAGTGCGCATAAAGTTTTGAAACATGTCGAAAACGATGTTTTGGATCCAGTGGAACTCGCTCCATGGAAGAAGAAATTTCTGTCATCGATTACATCAATGACTTGATCTCCTATATCTGTGATCCGATTCTTCTCTGATAGGTCTTTATTATGAATGGTGAATATCTTGATCACAGTTATTTACGGTGAAGATCTTTTCATTTCCTCTCTTTGCTTCTTCATTCATTCCTTTTGTAATTTTTCAATTATTCAAGAACTTAAAACAACATTTCAAAGGTTCTTTAACTACAAAGTAATAAGATATTGCAGTAAAATGAGAAGATTCTGTCATTTCAAAGTGTTTTATACAAATCGATGCACGAAAAAGATTAAATCTTAAATCACTAAGTAAAACATAATTTTTATAAGTTATAAATTGATTTTAATACGTTACTTTTAGATTTGTACAAATTTTTGTTAAAAAATATCAAAAAAGGAAGAAAAACGAGGTAGAAAATGAATTTCGAAACTCATTTTTCCAGCCTTAATGCACCTGAAACTTAGGTTTTCTTTTGATTTTTTTTCTATAAAAATATTTCCTAACTTTATTTTGTATGTGACAAAAAATGAAAAGACACAAAGTCTAAATTATGGGTGAGAACTCAAAAAAAAAATAAAAAATAAAATTGGGTGGGCTTCATTTTGTGCTTTACTTTTTTTTTTATCTTTATTTTATGCTTTACTAAAAAAAGGACAAAATGTCTTTTCTTACTAATAGTTTAATAAAATGAAGTACTGTACCTGATCCAAATTTGCCATAAAAATTGCGACAATTTTTATCTTTTCAATGGTCAATGTTGCCTTGTTAATTGGTAAATGGTTTATATATATATATATATATATATATATATATATATGTAAGGGCTTAATTAGCCACTTTGTTCCTACCTACCATCAGTAATTTTTTAAGTTCATGAATACACATGTCCAATAGAAGGTGGCCGGATAAATTAGCACTGAATAATTTGGTCCGAGGCTCGTAGGCCTAACCTGGCTCATTATAAATTATTCGGTCTAAATTTTAGTCCGATTATAACATGGGCCGGCCTAACCCACTCTAAAAATTTATTGAACAGATTTGATATCACATAGCTAGATTCGGCCTGACCCGCTAACCCGGCCTGAAGGCCGACCAAAAGGTTCGAAAATTGAAGCCGATTATATATACATACATGTATATATATAATATTTTGTATATATTTTATATTTTTAGATTTACTGTAAAATTTATATATATATGTGTGTGTGTGTAAATTGTAATATATTCTTAATACAAAGTTACACACACATATATATATATATATATATGTGCACGTAATTAAGAGTATAAAAAAAAAACATAATTAAATTTGTGTTATATAAATATATAATTAAAGTATATATAGTATATATAAATATAATACATACCACATACATAATACCTTGTGTCAAAAAAATATAATGTATATATAATGATAAAAAAACATAATCAAGTGTATTATTACAATTAAGAGTGTATAATATATGTATAATATATATTTAATTAAGGATTTATATTTGTATTATATATACATTATTAAGAGTATGTTTAATTAGGTAAATAATACGAATAATTTACATACCTAGTCTATTTCTTAATAAGAGTATATATAATATAAAATAATAAACATAAAACATAATTAAGATTCAAGATTATTATATAATTAGATAATATATTATACATACATATACAAACATACAAACTTATATATATATATCTTATTAAGTATACTCTCTAATAGTATGTAGTAGGGCTAGATATAAATATATAATGAATTTAACTAAATTATAATAAGGGTTGAGCTAAAATTATGAAAGAAGAAAATATATTATCCAACTACATACATAAACTAATTCATTTAGAATAAAATAACACATATTTAAGATATATTAAATAAATAATATTTTTAATTTGTATGTTTTATTTAATTATTTAACTAAAATTTATATTTTATTGTAACTAATCTAACCTTAAAATATGTATTTGATTATATTAGTAGTCAAAAAGTTTGGTCCATATATTTTTGGGATTGCGTCTAGGCCAAAACTTTTTAATGTTGGTCCATCCCGGCCTCGCCCCGCCTAAAATTTTATAAGGCCCGACGGAACCGGTCAGGTCCAGCCAAATGGCCCGAATTGCCACCCTTAGGACAAACCCATTATGTCTGGACAAATGAATTTTGCCCAGCCACCTTTGGGCAGATAGAATGACTTTGTTCAGTTCTGAATAGCTGAACAATTCTTATTAGAAAATCGAAAATTGGATTTTAAAATTCATTTTCGATGCTAATTTTTTTTCGATTTATAGGTATTTTTTGACAAAAGAAAGTCAACAAAACTAATACACGTATTACAGGGTGTAAAGAACTTCCAGTTTCACTTGTTTTCTTTCCCATTGGTCGATCAATGGCTTACTTGGAGAAAAACCTTAGGGTTTATCACTTTTCAAGTCAATGAAAACACTTTTGACCTCTTGTAAATGATTTTAGGACAATAAATTGATTGAAATATACCATTTATTTTTTTATTTTTTTTAAAAAATGATAAAATTGAAAATTAAAATGGTTGAAGGGTCGGAGAGTTTAGGGGTTTAGAGTTAAAAGGATAGGTGAGTGAAGGAGAAGGAGAGGGTTTTGGGTGGGTTTTATTTTGTCTTTTTTAGTAATTTCAGGTAAGGACATTTGTGTCTTTTTATTTTTTTAACTTAAGTGGATGGAGAGAGAGTAAATAGCGGGTGATTTTAGTAGCTTTTCTATTATTTCCCGACAATATATATGGCTCACGTGAGAAATTATTAGGTTAATTAATTTTCTATGTGGCTCACACATGTTATTTACAGTTATATTAATTAATTTGGGCTATTTAATACAGTGGGTTATTTTATAATATGTTGATTAACCTCAATAAATAACTAATATGGTATGAGTTATGTAATGTGTAGTCATACTGGCCCAATTTGTTACTGATAAGGTTCGGTTTGTTCAATATATAATGTATTAATAACTAGGGTTGTGGTTCTCAAGTTAAATCAACATCATATGTTCTTTTCCTTTGGTCCATCACAGAGAGAACCTATTAAATGTCTTTAAAGAGATTTAACTGTAGAAATCATAAAACCTAAGCTCTTAGGTCCGTTCTTTTGATATCATCATCAACTATGAATTCAGGTATTATTCTGCTCCTCAACTAATCTTCCTGATAATTTAATACGATTTTTATGGGATTGTTGTTAGGTTATTACAATCTATATATTATATTTAACAATTCTAACTATCTATTTATATATAATTATTAAAGGTTAAAAATATTATTTTAAGGATAACCTTTTAAAAATATTAGACCAAATACTTTAAAATCAGTTTTTACATATCTATCCAAAAGAAAAGAAAAGAAAAAAGAAAAAAAAAAAAACCACGTTTTACATAACTACAGTAATGATACCATTAATCACTTATATCGACTAATTAAGAATGAGACTGGATATTAAGAGATTTTAGGATTTGAGAGTTCGTCGCGTAGTGTCTCAGCTCCCTTCTTTCCCTTCGATATCCATTGCAATCCCTCACTCAGCTCTCTATCTCTGTGTGAAAATATGGCGTCGCTGGCGATTTCGACATCTTTAGGGTTCTTGGCGTCTTCGCAGAACACGAAATCTCCATCTTTTCACGGGTTTTGTTCTCAAATCTTTCTTAATTCTCTTCCCGTTTTCTTTTTCTATTGTTAATTTCTTTTCGTCAATGATTTAGATTTAATTAGAAGCTTCTGTTCTTCTTTGATTGCAGACAGACGAAGAGATTTGTTCACTCCGCATTACCAAATCCTCGCGGTAATTTCTCAGCAAAGTACCATACGGTTGCGCACACGAAGTGTTTGTGAAAAGTTACTTAGCGTTTTTTTTTTCTTTTTTTTTGGGGTTCTAGGATTATCTAGTGGAGCCAGTGGATTGGTTTCGAGTTTTAATGATCAAATTCGTGCTCCAGTTATTCCAAGGTGTAGTATCCCATCCTAGTATGCTACATTTTCCATTTTGTTTCAGCTGCTTCTCATTACTCGTACAATAGTAGAGAGCTACCTCAACGTTTTCCATTCAAACCTAATTTATGATTCCATGTTCACCTATCTCTTCATCTAAATTGAATAATTCAAATGTTAAAGTACAAGCATATCTCAAGTTTTCCTTTTTATCATTTTGTTCTTTGTGTTTTGTCTTCCATTGTAGTATTAGGGTTCATTATTCTACATGGTTGTTCTTTAAATTAAAGCTTCTTTTTTTAGATATTTAACATTTTATTTGCAGGTTACATGATCCTTATTTAGTGTTATTTAGTGGGTTTTATTTTTATTTTTTTCCTACAGTTACGGTCCAATAGAAGCTAAGACGGGAAATCCACCCATAATGCCAGCAGTAATGACTCCAGCAGGACCTTTAGATCTTTCATCTGTACTCTTAAGAAATCGTATAATTTTCATTGGACAGCCAATCAACTCACAAGTGGCTCAACGAGTTATATCGCAGCTTGTGACTCTAGCAACTATTGATGAGGATGCGGATATTCTGGTGTAGTTGCTTATACATTTCCATGTTATATCCATAATGCACTTTTCTTCATTTTGGTTAGCGGCTATTATTAACCTGGAATATGATGTTTTATTGTAAAGAATTTTTGGATCTCTTTACTTTTTCACTAAAGTGAGGTTTTCCACTTCTCCTATGCTTTGGGCCTTATGGTTCTATGCTTTATCTTATCAGATTTACCTTAATTGCCCTGGTGGAAGCACCTACTCTGTGTTGGCAATTTATGACTGCATGTCTTGGGTGAGCTCACAAAATTCTTACTTTATGTGATGTTGACCTTCCTTTAATTTATTTTTGATATATTAGCACAATGGATTACTGTCATCTATTAAATCAAAGATGCCTTGTTCTGTAATTTAGTGATAAAGCTTAAACTCAAGTATAGGGCTGTGTCAACTAGTTACTAAAAAAAAGTTGATTGTTTTCACTGTAATTGTATCTTCAAGTAATGTAATTCTAAGCAACTTTTTTTTTTCTCTTTAAATGTTCAGATAAAGCCTAAGGTGGGCACAGTTTGTTTCGGAGTAGCTGCAAGCCAGGGAGCACTTCTTCTTGCAGGAGGAGAAAAGGGAATGCGCTATACTATGCCAAATGCACGCATAATGATACATCAACCGCAGAGTGGTTGCGGGGTATAATTTATTAAATTGCCTTTTTTTATTTAATGTTGCATTTGATGTAAAAAGTATAACTTTAGTTGTAGAGGGAGTACACTTTTGTCTGATGAATGAGAGGGGGCTTCCTAGTTGTTATTGTTTGATAAGTCATTGTTCGCCATTATTTTTGTGGTGAGAACTGAACTGTTTCTAGGACAATAGAAATTCATAAGCGGAATCATTTCTGATAAAATTCTCTCTTGTGTGGATAGAAATATCCTCAAGGACCTCAACACATTTCTTAGATTACCCCCCAAGTTGTTTGCAGACAACTATTCCTTTCGTCTCAACTGTATTTCAATGGTCAAATGTGATAGGATTTGCTGTTCTATAGTAGCAAAGGTAAAACTTGGTTTCATCTTCTGTTGATCAGCTTGTATGGCATATCCTAGTGGCACATACCACTGGCATGCATGTCTGCATGGTAATACACAGATGAATTAACTGGAAAAAACAAACAAACAAACAAACAAAACAAGCACTTGGTCTTAGAATTTATTTGTGTTGATGGATTTGAAAAGTCAAAAAAAAAAAAAAGACAGTATGTTAATGCATGTTTTCCACTAGCTAGCAGTTTTGCTGTCATCGGTAGCAGTACTTGTAAAGAAAGTGATGCATTCTTTTCTTGCATCATCTGTTTGCAGGGTCATGTGGAGGATGTGAGGCGCCAAGTCAATGAAGCTGTTCAATCTCGTCATGTGAAATTCACACCATTTGCACATTCGTAATTTATTATTGTACTTGTTCTCATGCATTAATATTCAAATTTATCAATCTTTTTCTTGTATTGGATGCAGAAAATTGACATGATGTATGCTGCTTTTACCGGTCAACCTCTTGAGAAAGTGCAACAATACACTGAAAGGGATCGTTTCTTCTCTTCTTCTGAGGTAATGCTAATTAAGGTCTTCTGTTTCCTGTTTTTCCTTCTTTTTTCTAAAATTTGTTTTCTGGGAAATGGGTTACTTTTATTTTTATTTTTGGGACAAAACAAGATAAAATTCTATTAATGAACAAAGAAAAGGAAGTACAAGGAAACAGAGTAGCAGTAGTACTCTAAGACAGAACAGCCACCAGCAACAAGCAGCAAAACAAAACACAACACCAAAGACCTTACATGCTCCTAAAATATCTGTTCCGTAGACAGAATGGCTATTGGCAGTTTGCTGTTTAGTGGCTTATCTGTTCTTTATGCTTGCATCTGAGGCTGTAGCTGTAGTTACCTGTTTAAGGTTGTTTTCATCACCTATGGGAATTCCAACTTCCAATTATCTAATTTATTTCCTGACAAAATCGAAGTAATATAAATTGCATGATTATGATCATCCACAGCATTTTTCCACCCTGTTTCCATTTGTGTGTGAGACTTGAATGCTGAAGCTGGGCTACCCTAATAGAAGCCCAACTTATACCCATATGCCTCCTCTCTTTTCTTTGCCTTTTTTTGGAAATATTTACCTCTTATGAATCCCTCTAAGTTGCTTTTGTCCTTTGATGCTGCATTCTCAGGCTTTGGAATTTGGGCTAGTTGATGGTGTGTTGGAAACCGAATATTAAGCTCCAAAGCTCCCTCTATGAGATGGTGGCATGCTCTTGAACTATCAAATAATGGACTCGGATTTGGACAAAACAGTGATCTCTGCCTTCAGCTTTTCCTCTTAAGAGCTTAGGAAAAAGTAAGGCAACAAGAATCTCAAGCTTGGCTCCAATCAACTTGGATATGAATTACTTAGCAGTAGTCATACAGATCTGATTATGGTTGCAATCTATTGGCATCATCTGACCAGTGGCTGTAATGGAGAAAGAACTGCTCATGGAATTCACATGGCTTCTTTTGTACCAAAATTTGAAATTTTATTTGTGTACTCTATTGCAGCAAACAGGCCCCTAGTTTTGATGTAACTGACAATCAGTCAATATAATGAAATGTATTAGCTGTCTAATTGAATTTGTTCCACGTTATTGTCATAATTTTCGCTGTTTCATGGTATATAATGTGGATTATGATTCCCAGTAGTACCACATAACGTAGCATGGATCAGTAGCTCATTTTAATGAATAACAAATGTCATGACCGAGTTTGATGCTTTTGACTTTGGCCATCCACAAGTTATCTTGCAAATTCATTCAACATTAAGAAACAAGTACACTAAGAACAATGCATCTTTCAATTTGAATCAACCTTTCAAGGCCCCTATTTTATAAATAACCAAATAACAGGGCTCTACCGTTTAAACTATTTTTCCAACAAAACCGCTTGAGCTGAGAACTCAGTCCTGATGATCCTACTCTATAGAAGAAACCAAAAACCTACAATAAACATTTACAGATGGTTCTTTCAGACAATGTATTTACAAATGCCTTGGAACCACTCTTAATCTTCGATGGTCTGAATCTCACCCATCATGATACGGTTACTGACAACATTAAACCCTAAAACTGAAGGATTAATAACCTTCTTGCCTTTTTTCCCTTTCTTTTTTCCTCCACCCTTGTCTAGATCAAGGTCTCCAGCGCCAACATTATCTGCATTCACATTTCTGATATCAATTCCAGTTGCCTTGCAATCATTCTTAGCTTGAAAGGCGATCTCAAGGACATCAGCTGATAAAAGTTCTTTGTAGTTCAGAAATTTGTCAATGAACTCGTGATCAGGATCAAATGAGCCAAGGTTCTCTATCAAAAGGGTCTCCGCCTCAGAAGTCGATTGCTTCAAACAAAATTCCAGGAAACTTGTATCTGGAACAAGTGGGCAAGGAATAGATTGTCAAATACCAAGCAAATTATAAAGGATCAAAGTGCACTTCTGTATAACCACCATGATAAAAATACCAAATAATGCCAGAAAGTTATTGTGCCAGTATCGGCATGGAGGCCATCAGACAATAGATTGGACATAGATGTGTAAATCAGAGATTAAGCTAACAAGTAACTTGAATAGCCATATCGACTGACCCCAATTATCCAAAAAGTTGTATGATAGCTAGGATCATTAGTGATAGCGCCATTCTAATGAATAAATCCATCAGATCAGTTGCAGGAACCCCCCTCCCCCCCCCAAGCACTAGTTCCACATACTCCTTTGTAGAGAAAGGATGGGTCCTGTTGGGTCTATTGTACACAGCCTTACCCTCTATCGCAGGAGGTTGTTTCCATGACTCAAATCAAATATATGAAAATTTTCAAATAAGATACCTTTTGACCCGGTGAGTCTTGCTGTTTCATTCTCACACCAAGTTCTAAAATCCATTGCCTCTGTAAAAGAATAAAAAAGAAAGATACATGGACAGAAAGAGATAGAGACGTGTATGAGAGAGAGAGAGAGAGAGAGAAGTCCAAGGGACTAAAGAAATCCTTATTAAGAAGAATCCAAACCTACAACGAGACATACCTGTATGTTTGGTCATGGCCTCCCTTTTGCCTTTGAGAGATGATTGAGCTGCAGCTGGCGATGATGAAAGAGGATAATCCATAGTTTTGCTGCCTATGGACTTCTGCCGGCTAAATGATCCAAGGCTTCCCTTTACAGGGGTGCTTTTGTGTCCACCACCACCAACATTTGGAAGGGATGGGAAATCTGACCTGCTTACAAGAAAAAAGAAAATTATTAAATCATATAATTCAATTGTACAGAATATAATAGCAACTAGTGTGACATGCACTCCCAAGATTAAATACAGAACATGGTAAAATTTGAGGGACCAAAAACCACAGACATCTTTTACACAAGGTTATAATCTACAACATTGCAAAGAAGTAAAAAATGTTGCATTATTCAACTATAAACTAAGGTAATGAAATCCCCCACCAAAGCAGTTCATAACTTTGTTTGTAAACGTCTACCACAGTCATACTTGCACGTAGACCAAGTTGAATTTAGTAGTAAGAACTACCAGATGATGAATAGATCCAAAGTGATCCACTAGTTCATAAACTAAGCAAGCTGGAGGAAATTCTAATGTGCGAGTAAGACTGGCAAAACAGCTATTGTTCACAAATGATGTTTCTTGAATATATAAATTTCCCTGGTGATAAGGTTTGACAACACGAAATCGAGAGAGTCAGAGGCTTTTATGTATGGAGTATAATTCAAGAACAGCCATAATAGGAATTCAAACAAAGGCAAGACAAGAAATACAGGTAAGCTTCAATGCAAGTTTAATTTAAAACCAGCAATAGATGGCAAAAGCCAAGTGCCTGAACAGCAAGAATTAAAAACATGCTTGATTGATATTTTTAATACAATCACAGTTGAAATGACAATGACACAACAGTTCAGACAACATATAGATTATGCTGATGATATTAGCTATGTTGATCATGCTTTGTGTCTTTTTAATTTATTAGAAATATATGCAAATCCAGAAAAGTAATTTTTTATAAGAAACTAGAAATTATATATATTATAAGTAAACATGATCAGGACATAAGCACCAACATTGAACCCTGAATAGTTAATTGACAATAAAAAAAAAATTCCAACAGAAATACATCATCTACTCAATAACTAGTAGCCGAACCTCTTGTGTATAATATGATTTTAAGAGAACGATAATCATGTAATTATGACATGGTAACATTGAAATTGTGATTCAAACATGTGTTATTCTGTACCTGATTTGTTTGATCACTGAACATTCTACTTTCTATTTCTTACTCTTAAAGTGTTATTCCTTTCAGCTTGCATGACACGTATAAAAAACGTATATAGAGTGCATGAGTGTTTCATTTAAACAAATTTCATAAAATTTCCCCCATTTCCAAAAGTTCTTTATATTGCACAATTCTAAAAAACACTACTGTAAAACCAACTAAAATATGCACCCAAAGATTAAACGGAGCTTTCTCAAGAAACCTAAAGCACACTAGGCTAGTGGATTTCAAGGGCTTAAGAGAGGATTGGGATAAAAAAAGAGAAAAAGAAAAGTAGATAAAGATACAGATAAAGAGAGGAAAAAAAAAAGTAGAAGCAACGCGTTCGTATAAGAAGATGCACTAGATTAGTATGTAAAACTAAGGAAATGTATATATTAATGAAAAAGTGCATTTGACTTACTGTTTGGCTTCTTGCTTGGACTGATGAAGAGGGCCCCAGAACAGATCATCTTCTCCCTTAGATTTTGACTGAGTTGATGCAACAGACTTTATCTGAATAGGAGATGCAGACTTAGATGGAGATGATCCAGAAAGGGTCCACGAAGTACTACTGCCACGAGTGCTTCGGGTAGTTTGCACTTTTTGAGGAGTTGTGCTCGGGGCTTGGTGTGGGACAGAAACTGTTTTTTTCTCTTGTTCCTTTTGGATATCCCTCAATGATGTGGGTTTGGAAAATTTTCCTGATTCAGTGGACCACGCTGGAACCGATTGAGGGCTTGCTGCGGGTTCTCCCTTCCAAAGAACAAAATCTCCTAAAGAAGGACCAGATGGCAGTGGAGGCAATACTTCCTTTTCCTGCTGCACCTGACGAGAGCTTTTGCCTTTCTCAATAGGACTTGATACAACATCAGCTGAAGGAATGGAATTTGAGGCCTTCGTCGTCACACCCTTACCCTTGACTGACTTTTTACGACTCTTTTTATTTTCTTTTGCCTGAATAAAATCATCATCGTCTATGGTGGAATCCACATGCGTATTCACAATTGGTGTTGAAGACACAACAGAAACACTGTCAGGAACCTCTAGAACTCTTTCATCAGACTTTGCCAGAACTTCTTCTGCCAATAGATCGTGTAGCTGACTCTTTTTGCTCTTTGAATTTAATAAGTTGTCAGATTTTCCAGAGTTAGAGTGTGCTATACTTGCACCTTGATGGTTATCTCTTTTAAGCTCTGAACTGGCAACCATCCCAGCCCAGGGTGTTGAAGAACTTAAGAAGTTAAGAGATGTAGCTCCTTCAAAAACAGACACTTCCGTTCGTGCCACCCGCTGTTCTTCCTGTTGAATTTCTAAAAGTGATTTTGCCTTGATACTAGGGGCAGGTTTCCAGGCTCGATGTCCTAAATGTGTCTGTGCATTTGACAGAGATAAACTATCAAAGTCTCTTGTTTCATCCTTTACTTCAAGAGTCTCAATTTTAGTACAAAAGTCACTTCTAGGTAACTGGAACTGGACTTGAGAACCAACAGAATCTACTGAAGACACCCTGGTTTCAGCAGTTTTCAATGGAGGTGTCCCATAGGGTGGTTCTCCAGCATCCATGTGTATGTCAGCTCTCGAGTCTGTTAAATTTTCTCCCTCAACTTCAAGTTGTTTTGTTTGCTGCAAAGGATGTGTATTGGAAGCTCCCTTAGTCTGGTCAGAAGAGGATTGTGTCTTAGCATTCTTTTGCTTTCTTGACTTCTTATCTGAAGCTTTTTTTCCCTCACGCACTTCAACACTCTTTGCATCTTTCAGCAATGGGACCTCATCCTGGAATCGTTCCTTTTGAACCAGTATGTCTTCAAGAGCTGACGAAGGTGAAACCCTGAAATTGGTTGATTCCTTGGTAATTACTTCATCAGTGCTGGGTCCCAACTTAGGCATTGAATCTGAAATTCCTGCTGAGTCTAATAGCACTGGACCCTTACTAACTTCAGAAGTTTGCACCGAAACAGATTCATTGGTTCTAGGGTCTTCCAACGATGTCTGCTCAGAGACAGCGACACGGCTACTTGGAACCACCTCATGCTTCTGCAGAACAGCAGGTTCTGGTGCACAGCTACCAGGAGCCATCTCCACTGAGAGGGTGTTGCCTGCTTTTGCTTGCACAACCAACGTATCCTTCTGTCGATTTTCATTAATTTGTTCAATCATTGTAGCATCTCTAGCTCTCTGAAAATTAGAATTCTCAAAAATTTGATGTGGTAAGTGAAGTTGAACATCCTCAGACCTAACATGGTGCTCCACATCATGTGAAACCGGTAAAGGCAATGTTGCAGTGCTCGTAGAAATTTCACCTTGCAAATTAGAATGTGGCATCTGGGAATTAATATGGAGCAATTCATGAGGTGACCTAAATGCTAGATGATCAATTGGATCATTCCCTGTCGGCATAGCCACACTCTGTAAATGCCCATATGGCTCACTGAAGCGCTGATGAGATTGATGATCCGAGAGAACCTGAGAGAGTAGATGTTGCTGTTGTTGCAGTAAAAGCTGTTGTTGCTGCTCTTGTTTCTGTTGCTGCTTAAGCAAGATAAGTTTATCTAGCAGTGATAGCTGCATGGGAGCAGGCGCCTGAGCCTGTAAATGAAGTTGAGACAGCAAGTACTGCTGCTGCAATAAACTTAACATCTGTGGATCTTGAGAGAGACCAGAAGAAAGTATCTTCTCTGGGGCTACAATACCAGAAGGATGATCTAAATTTTGGGGAACAATGTTTGTTAAAGATGGCTGATTCTGCTGCTGAATCCTCTGTTGTGGAATTCCATATCCAGCCTGAGGAAGGAGATGCTGATTATGACTCTTATCAATCTCCAAGCCACCTTGTCCTGGAAAATTTGACCAAGCAGGAACTCCATTACTAACAGCTGAGGAAGAAGATTTGTCAGTTACACCTTGTAGAATGGTTGCCACGTCTATATTCTGAGAAAGTGGAATTGAATGAGGACCCTCAGACATTGATGGTAAGAGCTTTGAATGGAGGGAGGGAGACTCCGGAACAATATCTGTCTTTGGAACCATGGGTGCTGTGTCTCTCCCTGGCCAATATGAATGAGGATTTGGTAGGGATCTCTGCCTTTCCAGTGTCATTTTCTGAGCTAATAGGTAATTTATGTCATTTCCACTTTCCATTCCCATCATGGGCATACCAGCAGACTTATTTCCCACATATCCTTGGAAGCCTTCAAACAAAATGTAGCAACCAAATGAGACAATGGTAATAAATGATAAACTTCACAAAATATATATATATATATATATATATGTATGTATGTATGTATATGTATGTATGTAGGTATGTATGTATGTAAAAATTGAGCACAAGAGTGATAGTAGAAGATGAAAGAAAATCAAAGCACAGAAGATCTCAAACTCCAGATGCAACGAACCTTCAGAGAAACCAAACTTCTCTATGGGAGTATTGTTAGGATTATTGGACATCAATGACTCTAAAAACCTGTTCTCAGCTTCACCCACTGACTCGTGTCTATTCCTTGGATCAGCCTTTGTAACATCAATATCACCTGAACTCGCAAGTGGCGTTCCAAGACTATTGACCTTTTGTCTAATTACTGCCTCTGCAATCTCGCTCTGCTTTGGCGTAGAAAATCCAGGTGGGGGTCTACCTTTTGCTTGTAAGTGTGGCATAACATCCCCAAGCAATGAGAAAGGAGTGTCAGATGAAGAATCTGCCAAGCGAACTTGCAAGTCTATGCCAAAGTATCCAGCATCAAACCATCCAATGAGATCACCGCCCGTGAAAGGACCTTGAATTTCACCTTGTGGATCTTTGTAGTAAAGTAACAAGTCCTCTGGTGAAGGTTGAGGCAAAATTTTTCTGGTTTCACGTTCCCTATCTAGTACTTCAGACAGCTGCCTCTTAATAACAGAATCTCGGGCGACATCTGAATGAAAACCTTCAGCAACATGCCACTTTGAATCATCTTTGTGATAAGATGATGCAGCTGCAGAACTACTCTCAGACGATGTATCCTGATCCTTCAGTAAATTTGGCCAACCCAACTCAGAGGTTCTTGACCTAATCTCAGCAGGATGGTCTCTCCAATCATTTGATGGAACGTGTAATCGTTCTCCCAGGGACTGAGATCTCCATGGAGTGCTTGCATGTATAGAACTTCCCTGCATGATCCCTTCCCTACTGATTGCCACCTCATCAGCCCTCTTAAGGGGAGTGTTAGTTGCTCTCAAAGCTGTACAAAGTATGCATATTAGATTCATGAAAGAAAAGGAGAAAAATAAATAAAATAAAAAATAAAAACATTTCAGCAAACCAAGATATCTGTACTTATGCTCCAGCGATGACATAAACGATGCTAGAGAGATAAATGACTACATAAGGAACCTAACACTGTCGTGATGTTGAATATGCCAAACGATATATCCACTACTTTCAGAAAAGTGGAAATTCATATTTATAGAACAAATTGCACTACTCAATCAATCTGATCTAGGGAATTTGGGAAGCAAAGCATTTGCCATGACAAATCATTAAATATTTAGAATTCTCCCCTAAGTTCCATTGATCCATATAATTCCATTCATTTTTCTCAAAAGAAGTCCACTGTACGAAGCTTTATCAAATTGAGGTGTCAGGAGCTTCACACCACATACACAAAATTTGCACAAATAAGGTTAACTATGCAAAAAAGCACAATGAAGATGTACGTTACCTTCCAAACTAGACTTATCATGGTATAAATGAAGGTTCTGAATTGATTCTGACTTCAGTTCGGAACTAAACATGTGCACCTGCTGACTTGCTTCCAATTTCTGTTCAGAACCATACAAGTGCATCTGCTTTTCAGCATTTTGTTCCTTGTAGTCATCAATAGCAGATGGTAAATCCTCTCTACTACCTGTCCATAGATAAGTAGTTTATCAACCTTAACAAATGGAATCAGGTTATAAAAGCAGATAACAAAATCATGCCTGCAATTAGCATTTTTGCAGACATCTGTACTTAATTGGACATTTCATTGTGTTAAGAGCATTAGAGCACTACCAAGCTTGCCCCGTCCTGCTTGCACCACATCTGCAGAGCCCCTGCCAGCAGACCCCTCCTTAGGAACCTGAGGTGTGCTACCAGTTACTATATCACCTTTGTCGATTCCCTTCATAATGACCTACTCGAGCAATGACAAAATATCAATGCAAGTAAACCAATGAATCTGACCAGAAAAAAATGAAAACTAGATTACCAGTTCTTCAGAGGTAGGTGCACAAAGTGCTAGAGGTTCCAATGGTTCAGACTCTGTTAGAGAAGGTGGCACCTCAATGAACTCGTCTAATGGCCTTTTGAAGGATATCATTTCTGTCCTTCTGTATATATCAAGCAACTTGGTCCTGTTGTATTTCAAATGAGAAGACTCCCCATGCGCATTTTCATCCTTACCCAACGAAGCACTCAAAGAATGTGAATGAGAAGAAATGCTATTTATGGTACTTCCACTGGGAAAAACTTTTCCACGACCAGCCGAGAAGATTGGAGGAGTACTTTCACCCCGTCCCCTTCCATAGCTAAATGTAGGGGCTTGTTTGATTGGTGTCAAAGTTTGGTGATGAAGGGGCTCTCCCCTTCCTCTATTTTGCAATGAGCTAGACCTCCATGGTCGGTAATGATCCCCATCCCTCTCCTCCTTTCCATGATTTGACAGACTGGCCAATGCTTTACCCCGGGGCACCTCTCCCTCCCTGCTAGAATCTAGCCACTTCTCTCGCCAGCTTTCCGACTCCTTGTCATCTGGACCCCAGCGAGTATTCCATTTGCTTTCACGACGGTGTTCATAATTATTGTCCTTATTATTCGAATCATTCCACCGGTCAGATGGGGTACGACGTGCTTCTCCAGAGTGTCTCATTGATGCATCCACCCATCGTTCCATCTTACGAGTATCCCCAAGCTCATTATCTGCCTCCCTCCAACGATCTCTGCGGAGAGCAGAATTGGTGTCTCTTTCTTCATCACGCCAGCGGTCACGTCGACCAGGTTCAACATCATGCAAGGATGGCTTAAAGACATCCCTTCTCTTTTCAGTATCATGTAAGTCCTCGTCATTCCTCAATGATTTTGAAAAATCTGAGGGATTAGTATGACCAGGATACTGGCCGAATTGAGATTCCTGTAATAATGCATAAAGGAAGAGCAAAATCTGAGACGGTGCTAAAAGTTAGTCATAGAATACAAAAGATGTTGAATGTACTCCTTCATTAATAGAGTGATAGGCATGTTTGTGTCAAAAAGTCTTATACCATCACAAGTATGTCAGAGAAAACCGTGCTGAACATTTTACTACAATGAGGAATTCAAAGAACAATGTAGAATGATTCTCCACTTACCATTCCATGCTTATTCTCCCCTGGTTTTGGCAGAAGCCACTGTGGTGACAGAGGAATAGGATTGGGAGATCCTTGAATGTCTACAAAAATTATCCAGAAGAACGATTATTAGATTTCACATATAAAGAAACAAAGGATGTGGCACCAAATAAAAAAGATTAAGTACAGTACTATGACAGAACAACCATTTTTTCACTTCAAATATAAACATGCCACTTATGTGTGCTGCCCCGGTAGAGTTGTGATTGGAAACTCAAGGGTTACTCATATTTCTCCTAATCAAATCTTTTGGTCGTGTGCCAAATTGATTACTAAGAGGAGAAATAGTTCAAAAAGTTGGATCTAGAGTCACCAAGGAACAAAAAGAAGAAAAGAACATGAAGAATACAACTATATAAGAACTGAAGCGCTGCAATAATTTTCATTTTTTATGATGAGACGAGGACACATTCTATTAAAAATAACATTGCTATTAGACAATAGAAGTAAGAGAGAGAGAGAGAGAGAGAGAGAGAGAGAGAGAGAGAGAGAGAGAGGGAGGAAAGGACCAGTGTTATGACAGTTGTCAAGGTGTCAAGTTGATTTATAAATGTTTGAAACAGCTTGTCAAACATAGAATTTTCTAACATTTCAAGTACCTGTTGGCATGTATATGTTTTACGCATTTTACGTATAAAATGTAACCAGGCACTTATATATTTTCTCAAACACATTGTACAAAACTTCAATTTGTTTCATGCACCGAATACATTGATTCTATGAATTAAGTTCAAAGAGAATGATGCTATTAAAATAAAATAATATATATACATATATAAACACAACTTAACTCAACAAAGTTTTTTTTTTTTTTTCTTTTTTCTTTTTTCAACTACATGAGATTGGTTATATAAAGTTGTTTCTTCTACTTAGCTCCATCATGAGCTAAGTTGACATTTATATCACAAGTAGTAACAATTTTCTTAAAAATATTTGTCTATGTTATTTTTAGATATTCCTCGGCTTTTATCATCACTGTGGGTTGTTAATAGATCACTCTTATTAACTGACACATCCAAAGGTTTTCATGATATGTATCCAAACCACCTTAACTAATTTTCTAGCATTCTATCTCTAATCGGGGCCACTTCTACTATTTCTAGAATATATTCTTTTTAGATTTATCTTGCAATATTTGACCGTCAAATCCATTTATAAATATACAAAAAATAGGTCCTTAAGTGGGCCATGCCCACATTTATTTTTATTTTTTATTTTTTATTTTTGAGATCAACAGGTATATGAGACTTGCGTCCCCACTAATCCCTCTGGAGCACAGCCACAAACACTCAAAGACGTCATTGGCCAACAAATGATGGGAGGTGACTCGACCTCGAGACCTTCAGGTAGGTGCCCACATTTTTTATATTAACAACATGCAAACATATATCATGAACATATCAGTCGACCTTGACACTCTAAATCCCGTATTCTATGCATCTTTCCATTCATGATCTGCACCTAGTAAATTAGTTATGGAGCTGCACGTTGAAAATAGGTTCAACATGCAAAAGCAAATTAAAGCCTAACATTTCAAGCTTTTTACAAGCACCCCAAAATATGCCCTTTATAATGCATACCTTGCAAATTGCTCAAACACAAAATGGCCCCGATTACAAAATCACAAATGGCCAATTCAAAAAAACATAAAAAAACGTATCGTTTCTAAAAATCATCACGAGCAATGACTTGCAGTCATGTCAGCTTAAAGCCCAGAATAAGTTAATCAAAGAGAGTGTCAGACAAAAAAGATTAAAACTTGAAGAAGAAAAAAAAAAAAAAAATCTCAGCACGAAATCCCAGTGGCACCAACAAAAGGTGCTCGATTAAGCCCGCGCATGCATCAAAATCCATTATCTAGGGCTTCAAGTAAACAACACAAGGAACCCTCAACCACAGAGCTAGGGTTTCTCTCCAACCATCCTTAAACGATTCGATCTGACAAAAAGATAACGAAGAAAACGAAGAAAGAGATAGAGCCGAGTGCATTACAGCTCCTACGAATCCAAATATTTTCAAAAAACCACAAGAAGAAAAATAAAGTAAAAATAAAAAATAAAAATCCAGAGGTGAAGAGAAGAACAGATTTAATGGCGAAGAACCTTTGGGAACTTGCTGAAGAGTGTCAACAGAAAGGTGATTGTTCGAATCGGCATTGTTCACGTTGGCCATGGCTAATGCAGAGAGCTCAAAATAGTCAGAAAGCGAAAAAAACCCCTTTGTGTGTTCTCGCTTACGGCTGGTTGATGAAATGTGGTCGCTACGAGGTGGCGTTATTATAAGTTGGGGCAAAGCGAAAGCGATGATAGGAGAAGTAGGATAAACGAAGACCGCGTCGCGAATCGGCTCGAGTTAGGACGAAACCCGAACCGGTCCAAAACTTTGACTCGGGCGCACATGCCACCACGAGTTTTAACTCACACGCACGCACATCGTATGTAATGTAAGTCGTGAGTCCTAAATGCGCCGCGTGCGGATTTAAGGCAATAAAACAAAATAAGGCTTTTTAAGATCGACACTGACGCAGAACCGAGTCAAGTTTTACTTACAAAACGAATCACTGAGTCAAACTGAGTCTGTTTTGCGCCAGTGTTGAATGATGTGTGCCTGGACGCCCGTGATTGGTTGGACTGGGTTGGGCTTTTAAGGCCTATTTACTTTTTGCCGTACTCCGGTCCATGTCCATGGTGTTGGAGTCGGACCAAACCGCTGGGTCAACCGAACCCGTGATAGCATTTAAAAACAGATTTGTACAACGGAGATATATATATATTTTTTTGTACTATCACTCCAGTGTCATGGGCAAAACTTCCGTTAACTGATTAGGTAGGGGATTAGTATGTACCTAAGATAAGGGATATCTCACAGGGCGGTGGGGTGGGTATAAGCTTCCGTTGTTTTCTCTCGAAAAATAAATAAAAATAAGTAAAAGAAGTTTTATGATTTTTGAACTGAAATGAAATTTAATGTTGGCCTAATAGAAATCTATAATTTATTCAAGAAATTTACCATCAACTTTCGAAAAAGCATTGGCGATTATCAGGGTCAGGTCATTGCTGCATTGGCGAAAAGATTAGATGGTTGTTACCTTCCCAAAGTGGCTGAGGCTCTGGCACTTAGAGAAGGTCACCGTTTTGCACCAAAAACAGGAATCAACTTAGACATTTTGGAAGGGGACTCGTCAATCGTGGTGGATGCTTTGAAGAAAGGTCTTTCAACAGAAGATGAATTTGGCATAGTCATTGAGGACCGCAGATCTTTGATCCGGTGCAGGCCTAATATTCAAATTCAAGCAATTTGTAGACAATGTAATGCAGCAACCCATAGGCCATAAGTCAATATGCTTCAGGAATTTATGATTTTCAGGCTTGGTCAGAGGAAACTCCCTCGGTTGTAATGGACATTGTATCCTTTGAGGCTTCTCCTCAGTAATATGATTTGTCCCAGTTTCCAAAAAAAAAAAAAAAAAACTTTTAAAAAAGCATTATATTAATTAAAATATATATATCACTGTGTTGTTTTAAATAACATTTAAGATGGTACAAAGGTAACATGGCTAGGGGACTGAATTTGAAGAAAACATATGTTTTTCTTTTGCAGGTACCTTACTTCTATTTCTTATTTTTATTTCATTTTATTTAAATTCTCGTTTATTAAACATTTCAGTTAGGTTTTATAACAAACACATGCATTCCAGCCTCACAAAAGTCGTGTATCTTATCTTAGATATCTTCGCAAACAATTAATTTTCAGTAAGTAAATGTGTATCGTTGTTATTGTTATTTTTACCATTAAAAGTGAATTCCTTGAGTGAAATATTATATGGTTGTTTATTTTTATTTTAGCAATGTGTCAGAGTATTGTAAAACAATAGTAAGTTTTTAAAAATATTGTAAGCTTACACATAACGTCTACTTTCAAGTGATAGATAAAAAGAGTATGAAAAAAGGAAAAAGCTGCATGCATGTATGAAGCATGCACAAGCCCTTCCTTAGAGCGTGCTAGTGAATTTGTTACATAACAAAGACATATTTGCCGGAAATTATTCACATGTAGGTTTTTATTTTATTTTATTTTTGAAACCGGCGGGAAAATCTTTAATGCATATCACAAAAAACTTCATTTAATAAAAAAAGAGATTTTTAAAATTGAATACTTGTATACAAGTGTATACTATACAAAATAAATTCAAAGATTAAAAATAATTGCAATGACTAAAAAACACTAGCTAATAAACAATAAATTCCAGATTTGAGTGGAGAAATATTTTCATGATAGAGTAATTGAAAAAATGCTATATTAAAATTACGATTCCTGCTTGGCATACCAAGCTGATGAGTTTTATGACTCCAAAACGGATCACAACTAAATACAATTTTGAATAGAGACAAAGCAAGATCAACTGCGATAAGTTTGAGATTTACTTTTTATTCGACTGTGATAAGGCCTAAAACTCTACTAGTTCGGTTAAGAGGTTACTAAGTCATCATAATCCAATAAGGATCACTTCAGATCCTTCTAATCCTGTTAGGAATCATATACGTTCTCCTAGCACAATACTAATTTACGATATTACGATAATTCAACTATAAGGCCAAAAACCTTCAACTTTCTCTATAAATACACCATAACCCCTAAGGGGAGGTAAGCAATTCTTCGTGACTTAGTTCAGTATTATTAACTCAACGGAACTTTGAACTAACTTAGGCATCAGAGAGTTTTTAACGGACACCACACTGGTGTTCCTTACGATAGCCTATTTTCTATTGTTTTCCTCTTCAGATTAGCAACCTCCGACGATCTCTCTAGCACTCCGACGAAATCTAGATCAAATTATTCCCTCAATCTCATCACCTTGGTCAAATCTTGTACAAACAATTCAAAATAAACAAATCTAAACATGTACATGTAAACATTAAAATTACCTTTTTAAACATACAAAACATATCATTACACACAATCAATATAAATTATTTCACCTAACCACACCAATTCAACAAACACATATATATTTCCCTTCTCTATAATCACTTCAGCCAAAAATAAATTTTCATTTTACCATAGATTTAAATTCTCAATATCACTATAAAGTCACAATTAAAAACACAATTTTACACCCATAAAAAAAGGAAAAAGAGAAGAGGCAGTAAGTGACTAGTGAGCTTGATGTATACGGAAAAGAAGAAGGGGAATTCAGATGCAAGTCCACGGCCACCAAAACTCTTTAAACATGCGTTCTCTGACCTCTGGAGGAGCTCGGTAACAACGTGACAAACAAACCCTCAAACCTCGACGGGACATGGAGACCAAAGCGCGCGGAGGAGCCGGACCACCTCTCCCAAATGTCGCCACCGCTACCGCTGCGACCACAAGCACAACCACCACCACCATGTCCACCGCAACCACAACGAGACCGATAGAGCCCGCGGTGGTAGAACCTCGCCGGAGAGCCGGAGGTCAGAAGAGAAAAGCCAACACTTCAAGCGCATCTTCGGCTTCTGCGAAGCGCGTCGCGAGGCAGAAAATCTTCACGCCTTTCCCTCACCTTCACAACGGACCAATCACTCGAGCTCGTCAATCTCCCAACAAGGTCGCCATTGCTGCCGCTGCTTCTTCCACTTCAATTGGCTCTGAGATTGTTATTCCAGAAGCAGGTGCGCAGCAGAAGTTGTACGTACCGGTGCTGCCGCAGCCAGTTTCGGCGGTTGAAGCGACGGCGATTGCTGCGCAGGGTTTGAACTCTGGAATCGAGGATTTGAAGCCGCCGTTGGAGGCTGTTATCGATGCGGAGTTCGAAGCCATTAGATCTCGTGATCCGAATGCTCATGTCGTCCCGACGCCTGCCGGTAAGTTGAAAAGATTAGATTTCAAGCGTTATTTTCTTAAATTCTCACTGATTTCGTGGATTGATCGATTTGTAGTTGTTTTCCTTACGTTTGAATGCCACATTTACGGTTTAGGGATTGAAAATGAACTTATCGAGCATTAGCTGTTATCTGTAATGAGAATTCTAGCGGTTTAGGGATTGAAAATGAACTTATCGAGCATAAGCTGTTATGCGTAATGAGAATTCTAGCTGATCCGCGGTTCAATTCACAAAGTAATGTGAAGTTTGTTAAATTGTTCATTTTTTCATGGTGTAGCTTGGTTTTCGTGGACAAAAATTCATCCACTGGAGGAGCGTGCTATGGCTTCTTTCTTTGATGGAAAGTCAGAGAAAAGAACACCAGACAAGTACATGGAAATTAGGAATTTGGTGATGAAGAAATATCACGCGGATCCAAAGACTCAGATTGAGGCAAAAGATTTGGCGGAGATTTCTGTTGGGGAGTTAGATGTTAGGCAAGAGATCTTGGAGTTCTTAGATCACTGGGGTTTGATTAATTTTCATCCATTTTCGGCATCTGATTCCAATCAAGCTGATGCCATTGCTGATGCGCCTAGTAAAGTTTCTTCACTGACTGAGAAGTTGTACCGATTTGAAGCTGTTCAGTCATGTCCAAGAGTTGGTCCCAAGGCAAATGTTTCCATGCCGGCTATTCCTCCTTGGTTGATTCCGGAGTACGCCATTGCTGATGAGGTGAGGGCAGAGGGACCTGCGGTGGAGTACCATTGCAATTCTTGTTCGGCCGATTGTTCTCGCAAGCGCTTCCATTGCCAGAAGCAGGTGACACTTTCTCCACAATTTGTTTTTCAAATTTGTTTATGAGTAGAAAAAACTAGTAAATTATATGAGTTTTTAGCCACTTATGATGCTCACTGAAAATCATCAGTTGGTTTCTCAAGTTAATTGTATATTTGATAAAATGTTTTCATTGCTTGTTTAACTTTTCTAAATACACAGCTTTGCCTGCCTCTATGCATGTATGCCTTTATATCCATATGCATATTTTTGTGAATAGGATTTGGGATTGTAGACTCAAGGATTTTTTTTTGAATAGCCATTGTTTACCTGTTGGTATTCAGAGCGTTAGATTAATCCCATGGGGTATGTGCAGTCTTCATGTTTTAGACAGTGTTTGGTAAGTCTACTTTCAGATTTTTACTCTCCTAATCTCTAAACTAAATAGAGTGTAGCACACATTGCATCATTTGGTAATTTTTAATTAACTTTGCGTCAAATTTGGGAGCAGAGGAAGACCCTTAAAGAACAATAATTGATCACTGCCTTTTCTTTTGGACTTTAATCTCGCAACAGGCAAAGTATCTTAATTTTAAAAGCATGCAAGAGACTTCCAAAGAAAACCCCACCATTTTCCATTTTCTCTTCTCAAACCATTTTTCCGCTCTTTAAAACCATGCATGAACTTTCAATATGATTGATGAGACTTCCAAAGAACCCCACCATTTTCTCCTTCTCAAACCATTTTCTTGCTCTGTAAAACCATGCATGAACTTTCAATATGATTGATTTTCTATAGTGGAATAGTTTCCAGATCTTTTTTTTTTTTTTCTTTTTTTTTCAAGCTTTTTGGATATTTCTTCTTCTCTCCATACCCCATAATGGTGGGAGTGTCTTGCACTAAGCACACACTTTTAAGATTTAATTTTTTTGTATAACCTATCCAATGAAGTTGTAGCTATTGATGAACCTAACTCAAATCTATCACTAAAATCATTTTCGAGAAGTTCTCCTAACTCAAACTATGATTTCTAGTCTTTATGTGCATATGTTTGTGTAAGAAATAGACTACCATTCCATATTGCAATTGAAAGAAATATACAAGTTGGAGATCTAGGAGACGTCCGAGACTTGTGACCTGCCCTCGAAACACTAGAACAATGTGGTTCGTTCCTAACAGATCTACCACAAAAAAGCACAGTAATATTTGTCTCCAAGTTTTAGTCTTTAAAGTGGTTCCCAATAGGGATAATTGCAAACAAGAACAATTAAAAGGAACAAGTTGTACAACTTGACTGCATGTTAGGTATGAGAAAAGTCTTAAAATTTATAGAGAAGAAAAAAAAGAAGCTAAACAAGTAGCAAATAAAACTATACTTAAAGCACATGATGATTTATTACTGAGTAAGGTTCAAAGGAAGGTGGAGAAAATATATAGAAACTTGCGAAACTCAACTCAACTCAATTCAACGACATAGGGTCGACTATATGTATTTGCTTCCTCTACTCCGCTCTATCCAGGGGTAAGTCTACACTTACAATGTAAGTAGTAATATCTTTCTTAATTATTTCTGCTCATGTTATTTTAGGTCTGCCTCTACCTCTATCATTATTGTGGTTTGTTAAAAAATCACTCTTCCTAATTAGAGCATCTAAAGGTCTTTGTTCTATGTGTCTAAACTACTTTAATTTCTCTCATTTTATTTTCAATTGGGGCTACTCCCGCTATTTCTCATATATGTTCATTTCTAATTCTATCTTTTAATCTTTTACCACATATTGATCTTAACATGCACATTTTCGTTACACTTAGTTTCTTCACATATTTTTTTTTTATTACCCTATATTTTGTTCCATATAGCATAGCAGGCCTAATAGTAGTTTCAACGGGATGTTTCGATCATATAATACCCCAAAGCACTCCTCCATTTAATCCATCATTGTTTAACTCTATGGTTCACATTCTCACCTATTTCATCTTCTTAATGGACAATGGATCTCAAATATCTAAAATTTTCACTCTTTGATATCTCTTGGCTTTCAATCTTCACCATCTCTTCAATTGTATTTCTACTTTCACTAAAATTACATTTGAAGCATTTAATTTTAGTCCTACTAATCTTGAACTTCTTAGATTCTTGAGCCTCTCTCCAAACCTCTAGCTTAGCATTTACCCTGGATCAAGGTTTGAAAAAGCATGAAGCGTAATTGAAGTGTTTTGGCTTTATGTGGCGAGTGTAAATCTCGAGGCAGTCTGAGGCATAAACCTCACATTTTCAAAGAATATATATATATAATAACTCATGAAAACTTTAAAAAAATTTAAATATCGATAATAAATGAAGAAACATCTAAAATAAGCAGACGATAAATTAGTGTTGTATATGTATGGAGATCTTGAGTTATTTCTTTGATATATTAATTGTTTTAATTGTCATTAACATCCTTAAGAACTAAATGAGCACATAATATATGGCAAGCTTTCCATATTTCAAGATTAAAGTATTCAAAGCATAAACAAATAAGAACGTAACAAATACATTGTGGAAATATTAGGTCTTTGCCACTTTTTACCATTTTTTAGTTAATGCAAGTTGCACTTAGAGTAATTTGTTAAAAGTTGTCAAATCTCTAGGTTGGTTTTGTACAATTGTTTATAAACTTAGAGATATACTACTGTTAGGGAACCTTTGCAAAGATAGCCTTGGCCATTTAATAGTAAAAGGTCTAATTTATCTCAAATTAAAGAAAATTAATTTTTAAAAACTAAATAATTAGTTATAATAATTCAAAAACTACAATGATAAATTTATGTTTAAAATAAAATTTTAAAAAATTGAATTTTGGTATGAAAACTTGAGGTGCAAGCCTCACTGCACCTTGAGGCGTACGCTTCAGTAGTGTGAGGCGTAAGCCTCACAGTCAGACATTGAGGCTTAAGCCTCTAGGCGTTTTTGAGTGCCTTGCCTTGAGGCACTCCTAGAGGTGTATGCCTCAAACAATTTTTAAAACAATGCCCTAGATTTATTTTCATCAATTAACATCATATCGTCTGCAAATAACATACACCATGAAATATCTTCTTGAATATTTGGGTCAATTCATTCTTAGTAGTGCAAGAAACTTGCAAAACTAAGGGAAAAAAATGACCATAACCATACTAAGTATAGTAAAAGCGATGGTTAAAGAGTCTTAGTTAAGAATTAGAGATCAAAAAAATGTAAAAATCTTATTTTGCAAAATTCTTAAATGAAAATCATTTGAAAAAAACTGAAATGTAGAAGAATAAGGGTGTGGGTTGGGTTACTTCGAGTTTTGGCCAAATACCAACCCAACCCAATCAAGTCGAGTTGAGAAAATTTTAGCCCAACTCAATCCAATAGGCTATCTTAACTCAACCCAACCTAATGACTTTGAATTGGTTGGGTTAGTTGGATTAGTCAGATTGGACTACTTATTTAATAGATTCTAAAATCCCACGGTTTGCTCAATGAGTTCTAAAAATGTCATCTTACAAATTATTTCCAAGTCAAATGTGAACATTATTATAGTTCTATAAGATGTTCTCATCCATGTTATTTTCATTATGACATTAAGTAATTTAATTATGATGAATGCACTGAATGACTGTAGTAAAAATGATGTATAGAGTAATAATTAATATTTTTTATTGGTTCAAGTTGGTTTGATTTTATCACTTACTTTTTTGCAACCATGACCCAACCTAGACTAATTGGGCTGCAAATTCCTAAACCCAACACAATTTGATATGCAAACCCAACCCAACCCAACCGTATGAGTCGGGTCGGTTGGTTCCTATAGAAGAACATAATTTCTTAGGCTACTCAACTCAAGTCAACTAAGCCTTTTCCAACTACATGAATTTGCTTTTTCTACTTCACTTTATTAAGGGCTAACTCGACATTTATATTACAAGTAGTTATATTATATCTTTTTTAATTATCTTCGTCCATGCTATTTTAGGTCTTCATCTACCTCTATCATTATAGTGGATTGTTAATAAGTCACTCTTCCTAATTGATGCATCCAAAGTCTTTGTTATATATGCCTCATTTTATTTTTAATTGTGGCTACTTTTACTATTTTTCGAATATGCTAACTTTTAATTTTATCTTTTAATGTTTTTTACCACATATTTATCTTAACATTTGCATTTCCGTTACACTTTGTTCAAACGTTAATTCTTTATTGTCCAACATTCTGCTCCATAGAGCATGGTTGGCCTAATAACTGTTTTATAAAGTTTTCCTTTCATCTTGAATGGATTGTGTTAATCATATAATACTCTAGAAGCACTTTTCCACTTAACCGATCCTCTTTTAACTCTATGGTTCTCATCCTATTTTAATTTTGTAGGGTACTAATGAAAATAAATTATTTCATAGAATTAACATGCTTAAGGTAAAAAATACTTGAAGGAAAATGAAAATGCAAAGATCTTAGGACTGGATGGTGTTTCTCTTGAAGTTTGAAATGTCTAGGGAAGTTGAAATTCTGTTATAACCCAATTTATTTAATAAAGTTGTATCAACTTAAAAAAATGCTTGTTGATTAGAGGAAAATCTTTTCAATGCTAAAGTAAAGAGATATTTAAAATTGTGCAAATTATAAAAGGTATCAAATTGATGAGTTATACGATGAAATTTGTTGTAGAAAATAATGAAGTATCGAGTAAGAGGTGAAACTTTGATATAGAATAATCAATTTGGATTGATGCTTCGGAAATCGATTATCGAAGCTATTTATTTGTAAAGGAGATTGTTGGAGAGGTATAAGGAGAAGAAGAAAAACCTTCATATAGTTTATTTTGATCTAGAGAAAGCCTATGATTGTGTACCCAAAGATATCATATTGTAGGTTTTAGGAAAAAAGAAGAAGGTGCAAGTACATCGATTTGATAAATGATACGTATGATGAAATCATAACCATAACAAAAGAAATAACAAGAGAAACTACTCAAACTTGTGAGTTTGCAGTTATAGGATCAACTTTTAGTCCTCACTTGTTTACACTACTTACTGACGAATTGACTAAAAAGAAGATATTCCATGGTGTATGCTGTTTGCTGATAATACAGTGTTGATTGACGAAACTAAATCGAGAGTGAATGCTAAAATTTAATGTTTCAATGTTTGGAGACACTTTAGAATCTTGAGGTTCAAGATTAGTAAGACTAATTTTTTATCAGAAATAGAAACATAGACGGCGAGAGAGTGAAGATCAATAATCAAAAACATAAAACGTATGATTAAGATACAGTTTTTTGTATTCAAAAATCCAAAAACACGGAAAATGTGTATGGTTGGTCGAATTTGAAAACATATTTTAAGGATTTTTCTTAGAAAATTACATGTTTTCAGAAAACAATGAAAAGTCTTTTTTTTTTTTTTTTGTTTCAGATTTTATACCTTTTTTTGAATCACAAACTAAATGTAGCCTTATGTATTTGGGCTCAATTATTCATTGGGAGGGAGAACTGGAGATATTGTGAACCATAGGTTTAAGTTAAGGTGGGTTTAAGTGGAGAAACGCTTTTGGTATACTATGAAATTTACTCATCTCATTGAAGCTACAAGAAAAATTAATTTTATAAGATTACCATGGGCAAGCCTGCGCTTTATGGAATAAAATGTTGGAAAATACATTAACAAACTAAGTGTAATAGAAATCTGAATGTTAAGATGGATATATGATAAAATATTTTGAAAGTTAAAGTTTATGTTAAACATATTCAAGAATGACATGAGTAATTGAGTAGCTTAATTGGAGGTAAATAAAGTGAGAGAAAATTGATTATGATGGTTTGGGTATGTAGGGTATGTGCAATGAAGGCAAGAGATGTGCCATTTAGGAAAAGTGGTGATGTAGGACCAGAAGCAGGAGAAGAAAGAATAAATGAAGAAGAGCAGCCCAAAAATTGGTTTTTTTTTTTTCCATTCAATAATCAATGTCCCTCAAATTCCATTACAACCCATGGTTTATACTTAGCTTAATTCCTACTATAATTTAGAAGGTAAAACCCTACTCAATAGTAAAAGTATAAGTCCTAAAACAAAACGACTCGTATTCTAACAACTACACTACATATGTGACTCTGCCGACTATGATTGTATGGAGCAAAAGATAGACAGTTTAATACTTTCAGTTTATATGTTTTGGTGGGAAATAAAGCATCACCTTGCACTTTATGTTAGATACGCATTTTGTAACTGTAAGTTATGCGTGTGCTTCTGTGCTCTCATATAGCAAAATCAAATGATGTTAGTTGCAGTGCTTGACAATGAAATGTCCAATTGATTTATGCAGCTGATTCAAAACAACAAATAAAAGTTGCTTTGGTTCTAGCTATGGATGTGTTCGACAGCTTTTTAAATTCATTATGATTATCCTTACTGATTAATGATTAGGTTGTGCTTCTTCTAGGCTTCCTCGTTCTCATCTCACTTTTCATTTTGAATGTGTTTTGGATTGATGACGTTCTTGTCTTTCAGGCAGATTTCGACTTGTGCTCTGAATGCTTCAATAATGGGAAGTTTGATTCTGGCATGTCTCCTGCTGATTTCATTCTCATGGAGTCAGCTGAAGTTCCTGGTGCAAGTGGAGGGAGTTGGACAGATCAGGAGACCCTCCTCCTCCTTGAAGCCTTGGAACTTTTTGGAGAAAACTGGAATGAGATTGCAGAGCATGTTGCCACAAAGAGTAAAGCACAGTGTATCTTGCACTTTCTTCAAATGCCAATAGTGGACACATTTTTGGAAGGTGGGAAAGGCTTTGAAGCCAGCGATCAAGGGAAAAATGATCCTGTTTTGAGTGATAATTGTACTTCCCCTGCAAAAGAGTCTCAAGAAACATTAGCGGACAAAAGTGCTACCAGCAATGGTTCACCTACCCCAAAAGAGTCTCTTGAAATGAGCAAAAATGCTACCAACGATGATTCGACTATTTCTACTGATGTTCCTGAAACAGTGGAGGCCAAGAATACAGCCAACATGGAACAAACTTTATCTCCGAAAGTGGATATATCAGAGCCAAAAGACGTCGGTGAATTAGATGTTTCTCCTGAAACTAGCACTAGTACAAACTTTGCAATTAATGTCCTGAAGGAAGCATTTCAAGCTGTTGGCTTGGTTCCTGGACCTGGAGAATCATTTTCGTTTGCTGAGGCAGGGAACCCTGTAATGGCATTAGTAAGTTGCAGGCATCCCACATAAACATTGTGCATCAGTCAGAATGTGCTTGCAATGTTGCATCCTACCTGTCCTCATTCCCTAGCCTCATTCTCCTTTCTTTTCTTTTTTTCCCTGTACTGTAGGCAATGTACCTGGCAGGTTTGGTGGACTCTGATGTTGCCACTGCTTCAGCTCGAAGTTCACTAAAATCTCTATCTGAGGATACTCCTGGCATTCAGTTGGCTGCAAGGCATTGCTTTCTTCTTGAAGATCCACCAGATAACTTGAAAAAAGCCCCTGCCTTGGAAAGGTTAGTGATTTTTTACTATGGATACAGCTATAGTTTCATTTGTTTACAGTTGGAAGTGCTAGATCTGATCATGACATGGGACTTGCAGTGCCAATGTAGAAATGGTTGATCAGGATGCTAAGAAGAATGAAGACCAGAAAGAAGAAAGCCAGCGGGTGGAAAACCAAATTTTAGTTCCAGATGGTAAAGATGCATCTAAAGAATGCAACAATCAGAAAATTGACACAAATACAAAAGAAAAGGAGACTTTAGGTTCCTCCAATGATGAAATTGTGGAAAAATTACTTGCTGCAAAGGACCCGAATAATATATCTGGTGAGAAGGATGTTGCTCATGACACTCTGGAAGAATCAAGCAATTCAGCTTTGCCACTAGGTAATGTGACAACATCAGATGACTTGGCGAAGACAGTAGAGGTTACTACCAGTGCTGAGAAAAGATCAGATGAGACGGTGGAGGTTACTACCAGTGCTGAGAAAAAATCAGATGAGGCAGTGGAGGTTATTACCAGTGCTGAGAAAAAATCAGATGAGGCAATGGAGGTTACTATCAGTTGTGAGAAAAAACCAGATGAGGCAGTTGAGGTTACTACCAGTACTGAGGAAAAATCAGATGAAATAGCTTCACCTTTGCCCTTAAAAGGCTCACCTAATTCTGTGAAGGAATCAATTGATGCAGCTGCTGTAATGGAGACCTCACAATGTGCAGAGGTGCCAAAAGGGGTAGACATGGTGTCTGATTCTGTCCCTTCAGAAGTTAAAGACCCTCAGCAAACAGGTACATCTAATTCAACTATGGAAGGAGGAATGAACACAGGTTTGATGTCTGAGTATCTTCCTGTTAGTTTTGGTCTATGAAAATCTGTCCAATGTCAAAAGAAAAATATAGAAATTGTGAATAATCTGTTAAGGGGTTTGAAAGAATTGGGCCGATGACATGGTGATATTGAGTGATTTTCTTTTTTATTTTAACAAGAAACATGGTCTTTTTCTTTCAATTCTCTATTCTATTGTTTGCTCATTGAAATGAAGAGCTTTAGAGGGACTATATTACCTCCTAATCATTTTCTCAAACCTCTTTCTTGTGGAATTGCAGCAATGGCCTGTTTTTATACTTTAACACTTTTGTGATGAATCCACTATATTATGCAGGTGAGGATGATGGTTCAAAAATCGTAGATTGTAGCTTAACAGAAGCCAGAGAGGATCAAATTGTAGATAAATTGAAGCGTGCTGCAGTTACTGCTCTTTCAGCTGCGGCTGTGAAGGCAAAACTTTTTGCAAATCAGGAAGAGGATCATATCCGAAAGCTTACTACATTTTTGATTGAGAAGCAGGTATCACTGTGAAATGGGCTCTAATCTATCATGTTTCCATGCATACTGAAGAACATTATATATCATAGTGCTCATTCAAATGCAACTAGGAAGTGGCTTACATGTTTTGCCATATTTATCGCAGAGCATAATTTATCATTTCTGTTGTACATTGAAATTATCGTCGATATTCATCAATTTGAGAATTTTGAATGCATGTTCAGATTAAAAAATATATGTTAAGTAACTTTCAGATTTTTTCAGATATAGTGAACCAAATAAATTTTCATTGATTTAAATCTCAAAAAATGTTTTCAGATAGAACATGAAACGTGTCGTTGAAAATAAAAAATCACCAGAATAACTAGAGTATAACCAAATTTTTGGTTGTCTTACTTGTGACCAGAAGCAAGCTTAATAGTTAAAGTTTCTAAAAGTTTTCTTTAGTTCCTTCTAATTGCTATTGAACTACTAAAGCAGTCTTTTATAATCTGGAAATGACCTTTTGTTGAGTTAAAGGTACTTTGGGACCGGTTAGTAAATCTTTAGTAGAGGTGACTATATGTATAGCTTGGCTTCTCATTGTCTGAGAAATGAGGAATGAGGATTGGAAATGTTAATGTTGAGATTGATAGTGGCATAACAGGGAAAGACTAAAATTAGACATCCATGTATTAATGGGCTTTTATGAACCGGGGAGATAAATAAAATTATAAAAGTAAGTTAAATTAGATAGTTTTGGCAGTTACTAAAAGCAATAGTTATGGTACAAGAGGTGGTTTTGACACAAGTGGAAGACTCATTTGACTAGAAGAGGTCAAAAATCACGTGGATAGGGATTGTGAGAATGTTAGCCGAACATGTAGTGTGGCTGAAGATATGGCTTAACACAACTAATTAGTGAAGTCGGATTCATGTTCCCGACTGTGATGTTAAAGGATGATTATGATAATGAAAGTGATTGAGTTGTCTGACTTTAATTTCATTGGTTTGGATGACAAGCAGATTGTATTGAGCTTTGTAGGCGGCAAGTTATTTCTGGTCTCAAGAGTTAGTTTCTGTGCAAAATTTCCTACTATTACGTTATTTTTACTTGCCAATCCCCTTCCAAGGGGCTGGTGGGGGTTTGATTGCAATTTCTGTATGATTTATCTGCTAATATCATTTGTTTTTTTGGTCTTCTGTTGCTGCTATTAAGTCTACCTTCATCATCTACAGATAAATAAGTTGGAGACCAAAATGGCCTTCTTTTCTGAGATGGAAAGCATGATAACAAGGGTTAGGGAACATATGGAAAGGTCAAGACAGAGGCTTTACCATGAGCGAGCCCAGATAATTGCAGCTCGACTTGGGTTACCGGCTTCATCTTCCAGAGTAATGCCACCATCACTACCTACCAGCAGATATGCAATGAGCTATGCAGGCTCAGTGCCAAAGCAACTGCCAAGTATGGAGCTTAAAAACTACGAGTTAAGACTTTCATAAGACACTGACTCCATCTTTAAGTTCTCATGTGTATTGTACTTGTGTTTCAGGAGGTCCGATCCACCCTTCACGCTAAAACTTTCTTCTCTTTTGGGTGAATTCGTGATATTCTGTCAGTGAAGAGGTGATATGCTTGTTCTTCCAATCCGACATTTACACGGGATGTACAAATAATCGTACCAGGTACATAGTTTGTTGATTACTGGTACAATGAATATTCTTCATAGAACTGGGAATTTCTTCTTCCTTCACCATTTTTCTCTCGTTTATTCTTCTTTTTTAATTTTTGTTCTTTTTTACCATTTTAGAAAAAATTCGGAATAGGAAATAAATGGGAATTCCTGTCTTTATAAACTTTAAAATATGCTGAATTCTGAACCCACCATATCTGTTAGATTCTTGACCACATAAGAATTTCCCTGGTCAGTGGGGATGTCTGTAACAAGGAGACTGCTCTTATTCACTCTGTCGTACATGCTGACACCCATGTAAAAAAAAATCTTTTTTTTTATTTAAGCCATGACAAGTGGTGTAGAAGATCTATGCATGTAGGTAAAACCATTTAGTTCAGTTTCTCTTTATTAATTTGAATATCTTTCATGTGGACTGCATCATGCTGTGGTAGGGTAGGGAAGACGAATTTGACTTCCAGAGCATACACAACCTTTCTCGTTCCTTATATTTAGAAATTGGAATCGACTTATTTACAAGTTTATTTCAATTTAACTAATATTTTTGCACTGTTTAATGACAGGTAAAGATGCCATGTTGGCTTCATCTGGTCGGATCTACGTATCTCTGCTCAAACTGGCATGTGCTTTTTATGAGGATCCAAATGATGGAAATGGAAGTTATATTGTTTAACTCTTGATTAGGGTCCACTTGGCTTTGGTGCTCCTTTGCTTGCTGAAAATCTTTATGGATCTAAAGTTTTCAATTTCATATAAGCATCTTCTTGAGGAAAAAAAGTGTGACAGAGTTCAGTGGCTTATCATGCTTGGTCTTTGCAGACGAGTAGCTGTATAAACCTGATTGTTATACCATTACTTATAATATTGTAAAACTGAGGTGATAAGAACAATTGACCACCAAATGAAAGCTTTAGCCATTTTTCTAGAAGTGCTGAGCTTATGAAAAGGTTGTGTATATTTAGTATCTTATTAAAACACTAATTTTGCACACATTCAGGTGAAAAACCTTGGTTGTGGACAAATGGCCAATAACAAGATAACAAAGCTCAAATGCCACTGGATACAATCTTAAAATGAGATAAAAAATCAAACAAGCTTTTTGTTTACATCTGATGAGATTTCATCTATAAATATCAGACTTCTTGTAAGAACCTCTTTGTCATGGTTTTCCACTTGCTTTTGATGCAGAAGCAGGAACTGATTCCTTTATGGGCACAAATGCTGGCATTGTGTTTGATTAGAAACTGATTGGGAAGCAAGTACAGTAGCTTTGAAGAATTCCTCCCATGAAGGTTGGTTCAAGTTCTATGGTTTGGTTGTTTCTTTTATTACTTAATATTGATCTTGGGAGCATAACTTTTTCCATCAGTGTCATAAAGTAACATAGCATATTTTCCTCAAGAAAGATACAACATGGTCTACCAACTGATATTGTGCACTGAACAAATGTGTTCTCTATACTAAGCACTTCCTTACAACATTGAAATACATGCCATTTTTCTGTTCACAATTGTATCTGTTCTGATAATCCACATTTTACATTTTACAGTTTTAATTCTTGTTTCTTACCCCTTCCAGTCGGAAAACCTACAACCTCATGCATCAATTTTGGTGCCAGAGCCAGTCTACCTCCATTGCTCTAGGTTTGTAAAAGGAGTATCCCAATCGTCAAATTCTTGATTTCATGGGTAGAATTAAAACCTCTTGTCTGGAAGAGTCGTTGACACGCAGACACACACATGCCATGCTTCTTGAGTTATATTTGCAACAATATATCTTGAGCTGAGTCTTGACATCATTTTTATGCAATTAGTAATTAGTATGTACTGAAGGATTATATATGTGTGTGTTGTGGTGGTGGTGGTGGGGGGGGGGGGGGGGGAGAGATATATGCTTTATCATTATGTGGTATGCCTGAACATTGTGCTCTTTGATAGTCCATCATGCATATCATCTGTGATTTTAAGGAGCAGCTGTTTTTCGTCAGTCAAACATAAGCTTGAGTCATTTTTCCAAAGAATCAAAAGTTTGCTCCCTGCCTACAGAAGTCAACGGTAATTCTTCAATGGCCAAAACAGTACAAGTTACAGTCTTGCTGTATATGTTCTTGAATTTTTTATAGGGACTTCTGCATATTAGGTTAAAGTGGCTGCAACACTTGTATAAGCTTCCTTGCCTTTTTTTATGGTAAGGTGCGACCCAGCTTGCAGAATTTTGGATGGCTGCAGAACTTAGGTATGTGAGTGAGGTTTCAACTAGACAGCCTTATGCATGTTTCCTCCCAACTCAACTAAGCCTCAAGACTGGACAACCTTATATGTATGTGAGTATGGTGCAACCCCGGCTTGCAGGATTTTGGATGTTTGCAAAACTAAGGTATGTGAGTGAGGTTTCAACTGGACAACCTTATGCATATTTCCTCCTAATTCAACTAAGAGGTTTCAACTGGACAACCTAATGTATGTGAGATGAGGCTATGACCCTCAAGACTGCCTTACTTCAACTCAACTAAGTCTTTTCCAATGCACCCTCAAAACCATTAAAATGCAAATGTGTAATGCTGTGTTTTACTCTTAAACGAAAGATATCAAAAGATTTGATGCCTTACTTGCTTTTGTCCTCCGGTGATCGTGAAGAACTGAAGGCACGGACAGCGCAGCTTTTTTATTCTTTTTTTTCTTTTATAACAACGCTAAGCCCTTTTTAGGGAGCATAAAATTAGAAATTCTTTTATTGCTATAAAAAAATAAATCATATTTTTTTAAATAGAATCGAAAATAAAAATGTTTTTACAATTGGCAAGACGAGCATCCAAGATTTTGTATTATTACGGTCGGAACTTTAATATGGTGCCTCAACATTTCTACAATTTCACTCCCTATAAAGAAACTATTCCAACCTTCTTAACATCTATCTGAGGCGAGCCTCAGTTGTAAAGCCTAAAAGATATGGAAGAGTCAAAAGAGGCGCGGGAATTAATTGTTTAATGTTGCATCATAAGTACAAAAAAACAAGGGTAATAGGGCTTTTAAAACACTGAAGTTTAAAATGGGAAATTAAATAATTTTATCAGCTCCTATAAGCGGTAAACTTAGAAAATGCCATGCACAGCAGAGCCGAGCGAGAAGCTTTTTCTGTGAACGTATCGAAATGCCAATTGCCAATTACCAATTACCAATTACCAATTACGAAAAGAAAAACAAATTGAATAACAAAATATCACTCCTTTGAGTAGGCATCCGAGGAATACCAGGCCCACTTACCAACAGACTAACTTATGTTCTGAACAAACACTAGACAGCCATAGCCTACTGGTTAAATTGGCAAACATACTAAAACTTGTGTGTAGATGCATTGCAAGAGCAAGAGGTAAAGCAATCACATACTTTGGACAATAATCAGAGAATCGAGCTTCTAGCACTCGCATCCTGAGGTTCTCTGCTGACTTGAACCTCCAACATCAATAGTGTCCGGCAGGTAGCTGCATGTTACCAATTGTTCCCAGAAGTAGTATCAACAGGGAAATAAGAAAAATCATTAGTGTCACTGATACTGCATTGATCACAAATGTTTAAATCCAACAACTGTAAAGTACGTATCCTAAATCTCTAGTGAAGCTGACAAATCATCTAATTTTTTTTTTATTAAGAGGGCTTTGTATCTAAAATAAACAAACAAGAACCATGGGTACTAATAAACATGATGAATAGTTGGAACAAGTTCAAATAAAATTACATGAATAACATTAAATTGAAAAGAAAACAAAAGAAAATCTAGGACTTCATAAAAAGATCATTAAGGAAAAAAGACTTCTTTTCTATTGTGTGCATGCTCAAGTGCTTCTGGATTCTAAGATCATATGTGCACACACACAGACACACACACCCTCCCCCACTAAAAAACCCCCTAAAAAAAAACTATGGCATCTTTATAGTTTAAAGTAGTTATGCGCTCAACTGAGGTTGGCATCTCTCCCCTATGTGTGGGAGAGACCATGGTAGTGGCCATCTATGGTCTTTGGTCAAGGTTCCATATGTCTCTTATTGTAGTGCTTTGACTACTAAGATCTCAGTTACTTTTGACCCTTTGGAGTGATAGTACTCGAAAAAAAAAAAAAAAAAAAAAAAAAAAAGAGAAAAAGAAAGTAATTATGCATATAAAACTTATACATTTAACAAGCCACGAGTGGTGAATCTTTCACTTACATCTCTTCCTCTTCCCCGCTCTTCAAAGCATTCTTTGCGATAACCTGAAAAGCTTCTTCTACATTGACGCCTTCTTTGGCAGATGTCTCAAAGTATGGAATATTACCCTTAGAAGCACACCATGCTCGTGCCTTCTTCTCTGAGACCTAGAATGTTTCATGAAATTCAAAAACTTGATGACTAAAATGGAAACAGACAGAGAAACCCTAAAAAGAAAAATAAAATTCAAATAAATACATCCCTTACCACTCGGCTATTTCCACCATCCACATCAACCTTGTTTCCCAAAACAACGAATGGGAAATTTTCAGGGTCTGACGGGCTAGCCTGCAAAATTTTCATTTTTCGTCAGCTCAACATTTAGTATTAAATAGAAGAGTTGCCAAGAGGATGTTAGTCTTCAATGTTAACTCTATCTGGATAGTTTACTGAAGTCTAACAGTAAACTTCATGTTTGGGAAATATAAAAAAGCTTTTAGTGAAACTTTTAAAAGGTATATATATATATGTGGTTACAACTCAACAACATTATCAAAGTAGAATAGCAGTTAACTCTAAGAATTCAAACCATACCTGAATCAGAAATTCTTCCCTCCAGTTATTCAAATTGTCAAATGATTTCATCACATTAACATCATATACAAGAACACAACAATCTGCACCACGATAGAAAGCAACACCCAGGCTTTGGAACCGCTCCTGTCCAGCCGTGTCCCAGATCTGCCAAGCAAGGAAAAAAGATAAGTTCATGAGAAATTATAGCTTAGCAAATCCCAAAATTGAAGAAGCCATCCCACTTGGATGACCAATGTTCTTTTACTAATACCAAATCATCCCCTCCTCCTTTTTTTATGTCTCTTAACAGATATCGCAAATTAGTAAAGTTAATCAAGACAAACTATCTAGAAATTCTAGAAGATGTTTGCAGCAACTAGGTGAGATCACAAAATTACTATGTAGACATCATTATGAGTGTTGAGAACAATATGTGTGTGTGTGAACTATGAAGTTCATCTCTAGTGGTACTTTTCCCCTATTATAATGCATTCAGCAGTAGAATTATGATAACGTGAACACTCAAAACAAACTTCGCTTCCTTAGATCAACTATGACATGAATCTACTAAATCAGACAACGCGAAGGGCTAGGACATCCTTAAAAGTCAACTTAGCCCTTGGTAGAATAGAGAAAATGAATTCATGTAGATAACCCCATATAGTTAAAAAAAGACTTGGTTGAATTAAGATCTTGTGGAATTCAATGAAATGCACAGCAACAGAGGCCATGCCTCTTTTCGTTGAGTGAAACTGCTCAGGTAACAGAGCTCAATTGAAACACAAAAAAGAAAAAAGACACTTTCTCCAGGGTATTTCAACTTAGACAAGCCAAAAAAAAAGGCAAATAAAATACAAGGAACTCTCAATTTCAATAAAACTCTAAATAAAATTAAGACAAAAAACACAGAGAGTTAGTCCTTAATCACTGACCTGCAAAGTAAATAACCTATCCTCGAACTGCACTTCCTTCGTCAAGAAATCAGCACCAATAGTTGCCTTATATTGATTGCTAAACTTCTTGTTCACATATCTACAAGAGAATTCTCAAGGAAACAAACACCAACACAAACACAACTGTAAAGAATGGAGAAAAAATAAGAACCAAAATTGCAATAACATATGGATCAATGGATACTGATTCATCAAGGAGGTCTTTCCAACTCTGTAGATCAAACAAAAAAATAAACAATAATCAGATCTCAAATCTAAGATAGCAAGCAGATAGTTACATCTACAAGCACTTCAAATAATCTCCTCAAATTTCTAAATCATCATCACCATCATCATCATCATCGAAAGAATCAACTCTTTCGTTCGGACTTCAAGATCAAGTCAGAGCACAGTCAATGAGTAATCTCTACGGTTAGAAATGAGTCTTACTTGCAGAGAACATCAACAAAAGCTATCTAATATCTGTCCGAAAACCCTAGAATTCGGGATCAAACATGAAACAAACGTAGCAAAGACGAAAGATCAGAGTAAAAACTAACCCGCTGTCTCCGAGAATTATGACCTTCAAGAGTGTTCTTCTTCGAGAAGGCATTTTTGTAACGAATTTTTCTCTTCTTTCAACGGTGAGAGGATCTTTCAATCCTGAATTATCGCTGCTGATGCGTTATTTGGAGGGATTGTTCAAGTCGGAGAACGATGAGCCTTTTGTTCGTCTCCTTATAGCGTCAACACTGTGTACGAACCGCTTTGTATGAGCATTTATAACCATTGAATTTGTTACAATTTGTGAGATTACATACGGTGGCGATGAGAAGTTAGGTGAGCGCGCGGTGTACTAGATTATTTTCTCCTACATAGAATTCTAAACACTCTGTGCCAGCCTTTTCTTGCTGAAAGAACACGTGTTTTATGCACAAGCGGTTAAGAATTTGGATATTTTAATAGTAAAAAAGAAAAGAAAAGAAAAAGAGAAATCAGCTTTATTTTAAGGCTATTTCATTGGTGATTCAAAAAGGAAAATACGATCTGAAAATACAAAACTCAAACTTTTTTTTTTTTTTTTGAGTTTGGATATTTGAATAGTAAAAAAGAGAAATCAACTTTATTTTAAGGCTATTTGATTTTTGTCTCAAAAAGAAGAATATAATTTAAAAATAGAAAACTTAATTTATTTATTTATTGGTGTAAAGGAAACGACCTTTTATTATTTTTTATAAACAACTTATTTTCTTAATAAAATGTAAATTTTTTTTTCTAATTTATTCAAATCAAACATACTTTATCCCTTGGATTTTCAAATACAAAAAATTGTATCTAAATTACAAAACAAATGAGTCCTAAAAGTTATTAAATTTTATTTTATACTTGATGAGCATCAATTTTAATATTTTTTAAAATTAAAATTAAATACATTTTCAAAAGTTCTTAGACTACCATCGATTTTTAGTTCTCAAGTCTTTCAAAATCCCATCTAAAGTATAAAAAATAAGTTTAGTTGACAAATATTGAACCATATATCGAACATAAGATATGTCAGCAATGTTAGTTTTACTAAGTAGGATGTAATACACATAAGGTAGATGTACTGACATGTTCTGAATAAAGAATACAGATCTACTCAACCATGCACACAACTCAAGACATGATCGGTCCTACCGACCTGTATGACATATTATTCACCATAATGACCAGATCAACATGAGAGAGCTCTAGGTCAGCGAGTTGGGATACTGACTTGGATGATATGTCAGCAATTATAAAACGACAACATTAACCCGGTAGGACACAATGTGCCCTGTCGACCTAAAGCTACCGACCTCTTTCCCGACTATATCTTCACTTACAAGCAGACAAAATGAAGGACTCCATATTGCGATTTGAAGAGGTCTACGACTCCGAAACAGATGACTATTGAACGTAGGTTCATATAGGGATAAGACGTAATTCACTGCGATAAGTTCGAGATTTACTCCTTATTCGACTATGATAGGGTCTGAAGCTCTACTAGTTAGACTAGAAGGCTACTAAGTCATCTTAATCTCATAAGGATCGCACTAGATCTTTCTAATTCTACTATGAATTAAATGTGTTTTTTTAGCACAAGAATGATTTCTGATTTTACAACAACTCTACTTACAAGGCCAAAGACTTTCAACCTTCTCTATAAAAAGACTATAATCCCTAAAAGGGAGGTAAGCAACTCTCGACCCAGTTCAGTGTTATTAACTTTATAAAGCTCTGAACTAACTTAAGTATCAGAGGGTCTTTGGCCGACATCACACCAGTGTTCCTCATAATAACTTATTTTTTTTTGTTTTCTCTCTCTCAGATAATCAACCTCCAACGATCTCTCCAGCACCCTCCACCTCATCGTCTATTAGTGTTAGTAAAATATTGCACCAACAACAATATATAAAAATAATTATCTAAATATTTAATTTAGAAACCGACCTAAATTTTATAAAAGACTAAAATTATTTCATAAGTTTTCAATGAATCACAATTCAAAGGCAGTCTTAAACCACGAAGGATGTGGTGTGTGGTGAAGAACCAAATGAGCAATCGCTATTGCGCAACTTTTGGTGGCCACGGACGGGTTTACACGTCATTTAGCTCTGTCTCCATAGCACGTGTAAACTGACCAAGAGACCCCACCTTAGTCATTATTATAATAAAAATATATAGTCTCATATTTAATGTTTGATGAATTTAGATCAAAAGATCTTTAAGTTTAAAATATTTATAACCATTTGTTGACCAACAACGTTATTGAGTATTTAATATCCCGATGCGATTCTTCTCGACGTTGCTTGGGGGTTTTGCTGCTTGGGGGTTTTGATAACTCTGTGCAACAGAGGCGAGATTCTTCTCGATGTTGCTATATTTTTCTTCATCTCTACCGCACTCCAGAGACTTTCAGTACTGCGTTGTTAAGAGTTTTTCGCTTTCTGGGGTTTTGCCTCAAATCTTTCATTGATTCACACTAGAACAACTTAGATCTAGCACCTCACACCGTAGATAATCAAAACATTGGATCTACGCAAGATCTACACCAGATCTGCACCAGATTTGGACCGTTATATTCTTGTTGCTGCTTGTTGGATCAACTGTTGTTCGACGTCTGAACTGCATCGCCACCACCACCACCGCTCTCTCTCTTTCTCATTTTCAGATCTGATCGGACGGTTGGTTGTGTTGTCGTTGGGGTTTGTTGAAGGCGGTCAACGACAGATCGAGCTTTGTCTTGGTGGATCAGAGCCAGCTGAGTGTAGATCAAGGGAAACGACGGCTCCAATCTCTCGATTCAATCATCGGTACTGATCGGACACAGGAAACGCCGGTGGACTGACCTTGTTCTCATCGGATTCCGTTTTCGTTGTCGTCGTTGATTCTGCTTCGAGATCTGATCTGATCGGACGGTTGATTGTGTTGTCGTGGGGGTTTGTTGAAGGCGGTCAACGACAGATCGAGCATTGTATTGGTGGATCAGAGCCAGCTGAGTGTAGATCAAGGGAAACGACGTTTCAAGTCACAATGGCTACACCTCCAAGTCGCTCTCAACAGGAAACTGATTTGCTTGAACGAAGTAACAAAAAAGTTAAGATGAATGTGGATGAAGTGGAAGCGGATTTGTCGTCGATGGCGGACGTAAATATGGTGGAGGAGACTCAGGCATGCAAGGAGAATGCTGAGGGGAATGGGATGTTCGCCCCCTTGCCAACATTTAGAGACAAACTTTTGGGCTATACGGGACGGATGGATGATGATGAGACGTCCGACGAAGATTGGACCTCAGATGATGAAGGAGAGATGGGGGATGAGGAGTCCGAGTCCGAGTGTCCAGTCATTCACATATCCAAGGAGGAGAAGAGGCGCTTACGTCGCCCATGGAGACAGACACTTATTATCAAATTGTTGGGCAGAACAATTGGGTTTACATTCCTGTTACGTAAGATTAAGGCCTTATGGCGTCCGAAGGCTCCTATTGAATTAGTTGCTATTGATCAAGACTATTTTCTTGTCAAATTTGCCTCTAAGGAGGATTATGAGTATGCAAAATTTGAGGGCCCATGGATGATCTTTGATCATTATCTGACAGTGCGGCAATGGCAACCTAATTTTGACCCAGGGCAGGAGAACATGGATCGATTGTTGGTGTGGGTGCGAATCCCTTGTCTCCCAATTGAATACTATGACTATGACTTTCTCATGAAAGTAGGGGCGCGTATTGGTCGTCCGGTGAAGATTGATGATGCAACAAGCACCGTCTCTAGGGGGAAGTTCGCGCGTATATGTGTGGAGGTAGATATAACCAAGCCACTTCTATCTAAATTCACTTTGCGACGTCGGGTTCGACGGATTGAATACGAGGGGATCCATTTAATTTGCTTTGATTGTGGATGTTATGGGCATCGGAAAGATGCGTGTCCAAAGAATGAGGGCCAAGAGACGCCTCATCACGGTGGACCGGCGGAAGTGCTGGCCGGAGATGTTAGAGATGTGGTCGGAGTTCAATCTAGGTCGGCTGAGCCTCCTGTGAATCAGGAAATAACCGAAAGTTATGGGCCATGGATGTTGGCTTCTAGAAGATCTCGTAGAGGTATGACCAAAACTGAAAATGGAAAAAGTGGGAGAGCTGGACGTGATCCTCGGGATATGCCACTGATTGGTGCTCAACAAAATGCTAGTTTTCAGCAACATATTTCTCGGTATGCGGCATTAGCGGTTGAGGATAATTCTGAGGAAAATATTGATAGTGATCAACGAGATGGGCCGCATCTTGATAAGGATATTGGTGTGCACATGGGCTCAGGGATATCACTTAATGAATATGTCAAGAGTAAAGGGAGAAGGCCCAATATGCAAATAAATACTAAGGAAGTGGATAATAGCCCAAGCACTCAAGCGGCTGTAGAGACCAATGCGGTTCGAATAAAGAAGAATTTACTGACTCGTGACATCACTTCTATCTCTTCTCAGTCCAAGCAAGCTGCCGCTGCGGAGGAACATATTGTGGTGCGTGGGTCCAATAGAGGTCAGCTGATTTCTCGATCGGTGGTCTCTCATCCCCAGCATCAGGTTGAGAACATGGAAGGTATTCATCCTACAACTAATTTGATACCAGAACATCATCAAGATCCTCCTGTTGTGGTGGATTCTGGGCATGTTCCTGCTATTGGTAGGCGGAAACTTGGTGGAACAAAAGCTAATCTGGTGGGGGTGCATAACGAAGCTCCTAGGGACAAGGATGACTCGCTTGAGAGGATGGATATTGTTGATGGAGGGTTCTCCTCTTAAAGCAGTGCTTGTCAATTTTTTGGTCTTCGGTAGGGATGAGTAGCCTATTTTATCTTGTTTTTATGGATTTTATGATCTGGAATTGTCAAGGGGCGGCTTCGAAGGAGTTTCACCGTTCCCTGAAAGACCTGCTTAAGATGCATAAACCAGGCATATTGGGGCTGTTAGAGCCCAAAGTGAGTGGATCTCAGGCAGATTTTCTCTGTAAAAAGCTGGGTTTTGATGAATGGGTCCGGGTAGAATCATTGGGTTTCAGTGGAGTTCAATCGGGGAGTGTGTGTATCCTGTCTTCCCCTCCCCGTGGGTTATTCAATATTTTGAGGGAAGATGCAACTGGGGTTACTTGGCCTAGGAGAGTTCGAGATGTAGTGTACTAGTTGTTCTTGCTGGGTATTCCCCCTCTTTTCCTTTCAAAAAAAAACGTTATTGAGTATTTTTGAATGTGCTCTAAAAAAAAGTTAAAAGGGAGACGAAAATCTTCAATATCCGCTGACCTCAAAACAATAAAATAAAATAAATAATTAGATCAAAAGGGTAGAAAATCAAAAGAAACATCCCAACTTTTCCTTGACATTATAGAAATGAACAAATAAATAAATTAAAATTCCATGCTAATTAATCAATCAATCAATCCTCATTTCTATTTAAAATGGAGCATAAAAAATAAACTGGAACAGTAAAAAACCCTATTCCTTTTCCAAGAGTACTACTATATCATGAACACATTACATTAAAAAGCAACATTTTTCTTTTTCTTTTTCTTTTCAATCCTTTTTCTGATAACATGATTTCAATCCAAATTAAGTGATGGGCTGCGCCTCTGGTTCCAATTAATTAAACACGGTTCATTTCATTTCTCGAGAGTTGGTGGCGTCGCTGCCGCTCGTGGACGAGGCGTTCACGCCAAATTCGCTTGTTTGGCCACTGTATTCGCTGCTATCATATTCTTGCGTACCCAATGCCATTTTCCTGAACTTCTTCATGTCCGCGTTGTACGCTCCCGAGTCGTAATCCGAGCTCGATGCGAATTGGGAGCTACTGCCTGGCCGCACGCCTTCGTTTAGATCGTCCAATGACACATCGCCTTCTAATGCTCGCACTATCTGCGGGAATTTGCCACATTTACTGTCAGATTTTTGTGCATTTTCACCCACATGGTGCTTAATTTTACACCACTGCTTTACTTGAGCACTTCTATTTTACTTCTAATAAATAAAGTAATAAGAATCGTTTTTTTTTTTTTTTCTTTGAAGTAAAGTAATAAGAATCTTAATAGAGAGACTTAGAGAATATGGTCTGAAAGTGTACTCAGGTCCTTTGAATCAACATAGCTACGAATAGATACAAGAGGCAGAGGCACGAGTCCAGAGTCCCAAAATGTTAGAAATTAATATAACTATAGCTTTTGAATTTAACAATGTTTAACTTGGTATCGGAGCTTTGTTAGTATGGTCTCATCTTCAAATCTCCTCCTAAACATTTGCTCATTTTTCAATTATCTATATTTTTTTGGTTCTTATTCTAAATCTTTTAGCATAGCCTCACATCACTTTTTTTTTTTTTTTTTTTGGCTCGAATAGCCTTACATCACTTTAGTACAATTATGATGCAATACATAAGTTGTGGATAACCCTCTCCTTGCAACCAATTTTAAAGGATGAGTTAAGCATTAGGTTTTATCAGAACCCCCTTGGTTAATATGTATTTTTTAGTCTGAAGTTATAAGCTATAGCTTCTCCTTGTTTAGTAAGGTATTATTGAGCCATTACTTACAAGCTGTAACTTTGGTAGTTGCAACTTTTGGTAGATTTCTATTTAGTAGGTAAAGTGCATAAAAGATTGAATACTGTGAAAAGGTGTGGGGTAAGCGTCTAACCTGGCTCATTTTGGGGCGTCGCTTTGCTGAATGACGAATGCTTGCAGCGGCACATGCTACCATGCGTGCCATCTCGGCATGGTCGTAATTGCCCTCCAACATTGGATCAGCCAACCCATCGTAGTTTCCATCACCTAGTGATCGGGTTAGAAGGGGCCGAGCCTGTTATAATGTGCATAAATTGTAGTTGGAATAACATTTTTCATTTGTTTTTGCACCCAATAGATTAAGAAAAAAATATATCTTTTGAGAAAGAAGGGATAACTAACCCAATCGACCAAACTATCTTCCATGTAACTACTAGTAGGATCCACGGGCCTTTTTCCTGTTATCAACTCCAACAACATAACACCAAATGAGAAAACATCGGACTTCTCTGTGAGCTTGCCGCTGGATGCGTATTCAGGAGCCAAGTACCTGATGAGATAATAATAAGAACAATATCCCATTAATATTTACTGAATCACAACCAAAACTTAGATCAAATATGCAATTTTCTTACCCAAATGTACCCATTACACGAGTCGAGACATGAGTGTAAGTATCCGAAGACAACTTAGCCAACCCGAAGTCTGCCACCTGAACCATGAATTAAAACCTGCTAATTAATGAAGAACAATATATGATAGAAGTAATCCTAGCTAATAATTAAGTTTTACAGATAGGTGCAAAAATTTCTTTAAGAAGAGAACATACCATAGCTTCAAAATTGTCGTCTAGGAGAATATTGGCAGCCTTGATATCACGGTGGATGATTCTAGGGTGGCCTGCACGTAGCATGGGGAAAATGATCAAGAAAATGAGAAGAAGAGAGAGAAATTAAATAGGAGGAGGAATCAGTTATATTATTACAATCTTCATGAAGATATGCAAGGCCCTTGGCAGATCCCAACGCGATCGTGAGCCGCTTGGACCATGGCATGACCGGACGAGCACTTCCTGTACACACAAATTCAATAAAAATGACAGAGAGCCACTCATATTGACACATTTAGCTCACATTGATAGAAACATTATTTTTAATATACTAATGAATTGCTTTGAATTATTTGTCGACCCATGATTCTATACAATTCAAGGTATGTGTTGATGCCACATAATTATAATCTACTTTTAGTTTGATTTAATTAAACATTATTCATATTTTAATCTTATTTTTAATTCAAAAGGATTTTTTTTTTTTTTTTGTGACAAAGGGAAGTAGTATATTATACATACCATGGAGGTGATATTCCAGCGTGTTATTGGGAACAAATTCATAAACCAGCATTCTCTGCCCACCGGCACCAATGCAATATCCAACCAAGGACACAAGATAACGGTGATGCACTCGGCTAATGATCTCTACTTCTGCTTGGAACTCCCTTTCTCCTTGACCACTACCTGATTTAAGGCTCTTCACAGCTATCACCTTCCCATTCGGCAACACACCTTTGTGTACAAACCCAAACCCACCTTGACCCAGCAAATTCGCCTGCGAGAACCCGTTTGTTGCCGTTGCTAATTCGTCGTATGAGAATGTGCTTTTGTTGAAACCCAAAGCAATGTTCGGAGACGGCGGTGGCAGCACCGGTAGTCGAGGACCAGAGAAGCCTGAGCTCATCTCGCTGCTGCTTATCATGGGTGGCGGAGGTGGTTGGAACCACCCGCCACCGGGTGGTGCGCCCGGTGGCAGAGGAACATTGCCCATGTTACCCATGTTGTCTGTTCCGCTAGGCCCATTTTGCCAATTCGCTCGCTGTGAGTGCGAGCCATAGTAGTCCCCGCCTGCTGCATAGCCCACCAGAGAAAAATTAGAAGTCATGTAGGCAGTGTTTGGTTAGAGACTTTTTTGAGAGAAAATATTAGAAAAGTAGTTTTCAAAAACTTCTTTTAACGAATAAGTTTTCTATTGTTTTTTTTTATTATTATTTGAAAATTAAAAATAATTTTTAAATTGTAAGCGAAACACGCCCTAGTTTTTTAATTGTTTTAAGTAATGCTACCTTCACCTTCATATTTTAATGTCACTTTAATTATGAAGTAAGGCGAGAATGAAGAACCTTTGGGTCCGCGAGAAGGGTCCATATAGTATGGAATGGGATCCTGCCGCCGTTTCTTCTTTTTGACACAACAAACAAAGATGGAGATCGAAGCTATCAATAAAACAACTACCACAGCCGTAACTCCAACTATCGTCGGTATTTTATCACTCATTGAGTCATTCGAGGATGACGAGCCATCCGCATTCCCTGACTTATGTGATGCCGGTGGCGTCTTGTGCAATGGCGCATGAGGAGGAGGCGGCGACGATCCAGAAGATGGTGGGGACTTCGAATGCTGAGGTGGTGGTGGAGGTGGTGGTGATTGTGGATAAAGATTGTTAGACTGAGGAGGCGGCGGTGACAATGGTGGTGGTGGTGGTGAATTAGATCCATTTAAAGGTGGTGGAGGCGACGCCTTTGGTGGCGGAGACGCAGCCGGAGGTGGTGGAGGCGATGGCGAAGACGACGGTGGTGGTGAATTCTGAGGTGGTGGTGGTGAAGAGTTATCGGAAGGTGGCGGTGGCGGTGGCGAAGAAGAGCCTGGTGATGGTGGGGGCGAGTTTGTCGAGTTTTCGGGTGGTGACGGAGCAGTCACAGGGGACGAGGCCATCTCCGAATGAAATTCCGGCCAGTTCCCTTTTCGACAAATGGTTTAAACTCGCCGGAGAAAACTCCTCCCTTCCGTAACTGCTCGTCTAACGAAAGCTTTCAACGCAACAACCCTGAAAGTATTCAAACCTGTAAAGAAGGAAGGAGGGAAGAGAATAGGGGCCAAGAAATATGGTAAAAGTTAGAAACAGAGTTCGTCCTTTTTTCCCAATCACCTCCTCCGAAGGAGGGAGCTTTGCCAAATCCAAATTTTAACAGAGTGTTGTTGAGCACTCTTGCATGCTTCTCTACGACCTCCCCACAAAAGCCGCCACTTCTCTAACAATAACAAAATTCGTTGTTCTAAGGTGCATTTCTTCACTGGTTTCTTTTCCTCTTCTTTGTCATCTCTAATTTTAGCTCCTGTTTGTTACTTCGTTTTTACCTATTCTTACCTTGTTTAAACCGGAGTGTTAAAGGAACCCAACAGGTGTCATTGCTCTCCGCTTACGGTGCTCGTGGGAGGAATGCGATTCTGCGGACCCACTCGGGTAGGCAAAGACACATGCCATGCCGCGTGCCGAAGCCGTGCAATCTTTTTCTTTTAAGTTTTTTATCTATTTTTTTAATATAAAAAAATCGTTAATGCAAGCACAGTTAACGCGCAGTTAAATTACAATTTATAAAAAAAAATTAAATAAAATATGATATATATATATATGATAAAATCAAATTTTATTTTTTAAATTCACACTTTTTCTAATTAATTATTTGTTTTTGATCTTTTTGGTATTAGTATTTTTGAAACCAGACCAATAAAAAAATTTAAAATTTAAATAATTGAATTAAATAAAAAAATGTAACTATAAATAAATATTAATTTATAAAAGACTACTGTTCAACAAATAATCACAATCAACTCAAAAATTTACATACATATGATAAAACTTAATGATAAAAATATATAAGCTGTTCTGATGTTATTAATTTTCTCATGCAAACACCTAAAAATATTATTATTATTATTAGTATTATTATTATTTCATCATATTATAATTAATAAAAAGTAAAAGTTTAAAAAATGAGATAAATATGTTAGAAGTAATAAAAATTATATTCTTACTGTATAATTTTATTTAAATTTATTTTTATTAATTATAATTTAACAGTGTACAGTTGCAATCTATGTAACTATACACACGTTAAAAAATGAAGAAAGTCCGTCTGTCCTTCCTTTGTATTAAAAGAAAAAAAAAATTGTATGACTATGCCATATAGCATTGCGTTACGGAGTGATATGCGTCTTTATGGACTGTTTATAAAAATACACTCGAAAAAAAATCATCATTCTCAAAAAATACAAATTATTGTGATGTATTAATTTTCTCTTAATAGTAAAATACTTTTTAATTTCCTATACATTTTGATAAATTAGTATTTAATATATATACATACTTCATGTTATATTGAAAATATAATTCTATTTAAATTAATCTTCATAAATTATAAGTTAACGCCATTCAGTCACATAAAGGGTAACTACGCGCACAATAACGATTTTTTTATTTTAGAAAAAAAAATGATTTCTTTATGTTAAAAAAAAGGCACCACGCGACATCGCCTGGCGCAGCGGTACGCCTCTTTGTAATTATGTCATTAATTGGTGAAAAAAAAACTCAAACTTGTTATATTAATGTGATATTGGAATAACTATTTACCAAGAAGAAGCTTAAACTATTTACATACTATATGAGGAGGCATATCAAGCTTGTGTTTTATATTTTCTAGCATTTCCTATGATCCAATTTGGCGGCACTCGGTCTCAAGTTCGAAAAATGGAAAAAGATTGTGTTAATTAGGTAATAGTTAATTTAAAACTTTGTTAGATTGATTATGAATAGATCTAAATTAAATTTGAGTTAAGTTGAGCTCCTCCTATAATCCACCAGACACGCAAATGCAAGAGCCCCGTGGCTCCTACAAGGTCTAATCTTTCCCAAAGCATTGGGTGAAGTTGAATCATGCTCTAGTATTTGAGGCCCTTGTTAGGTTATTCAAGTCTCACACCCTTCTTGCCTCTTTTATTGGGGTTTCAGTTCTCTCTAACTGATGTGTCAGTAGAACAAATAAAAATGATACAACTCAAGTTAGCCTCAACTCATTAAAGTCTTTATCTAATGAAAAAAGTTAGTCATAGATTCTGTTTCTTGAACTTCACTTCATGGTCTTATCATACTTGAGGTTATCAAGCTTTTACTTATTACTTCTAGACAACAAGTTGGCTTACAAACTTATATAATCTAGCCTAAAACACGATTGCAATAACATTTATTTTTCTCAACAACGAGGATATGAACATTGTTCACCTACATGCATGGATAGGAGTGTTTTGAGCACCACACTAATATAGATATTAATTCATAAGAAATAGGAAGATCCCTTAGATAACTGGTTGGCTTGTAAGTCCATAGCCTTACCTTGATAGCTCTCTTGATCTTTCAAAATATATTGTAGCTTGAAAGAGCATTCGGCAACAAATCTTGGTGAAGTGAAATTAAGTAAATCCTGCGAGGTGATTGGGGAAAAAGGATCAAGACTGATTTGATGCTTTCCTTTCAGCCGTTACCATTAACGTCTATTTCTGGCGGTTCATGTGGTTGAGTTTTTTATCCATTTAACCAATAAATAAAAAAGAAATTAAGTAAATCCATGTCTGATGGCATAAAAATTAGAAATAGCGGTTTTATCTTGGGAAGAAACTCTATAATTGACTGAATGTCATCCAATCTTTTATATTTAATCTAGAGTAAATTAGTGGAATAATCAGATTTGACAATGATTGTCATGTAATAGAAACACTAAGATCACAATATAAACATTCAAGTACCATTAAAAAAGTGATTTTGAAAATTTACCGACTAGCGTTAAGAGCAAGTGGTGGGTACCGCACCTCCCAGATTCAGCTCTTATGGAGAAAAGTAACTATAATATAGTTGCATACCTTGAGCCCTACTTGAGGGCTTTGGTCTTTATTGTTTGGGTTCATTCTAATCTCATATAATAGTTATCATTATCTGGGTGAGCTTCTGACCGTTAGGGGTCTCATTGATTCGATTTGGATCAGTTTATATCTCAAATCACAAATCGAACCGATGTGTATCGTATTGACTTTTTGTAAACCAATCTGAATCGATTATACCTTTCTAAACCGAACCAAGGATTAATCGGTTTACATTAGTTAACCTATAAAATATATTTTTTAAACTTAAAAGAAACACATATTACAAATAATACAACATAAACACGTAATGTTATAAAAATAAAAATAAAAGTTCTTCAACATATTTATTAATATATCATGTTGTATTAATACCCACATAAAAATATTTAACATATATAGTATAATAATACAACATAACTATGGTTGGTTCAGTTCGATTTACCATTAGTTTTCAAGACCTCAACTCACAATCCGAATCGAATCGATTGTTTATAAAACTCTCAACCCGAAATTGAACTTATTAGAACTAAAAAATCGAATTGAACGCACTAATTTGGTTCGATTTCACAGTTTAAATCAATCTCTACCGATTGTTGTACCTTTAGACTAGTTGTACACGTCAATATATATATAATTTAAAATTACAATAGATATATTTTTAATGTTAATGTAAAAACAAGGGATAAAAGTGTTGTCATCTTTTTTATTAACGGAAAATCGTCAATTGAAAGCAGTCTTGATTTTCTTTAATTTTATTTTTTCCCCCAACCGATTGACACTGAAATATTATTAGATCACCGGCCAGCCAACCCTGAGTTGAATCGGCTATTCCCATGTACATTCTCTAATACAACGTAGCAGCGGTTCTGAAGCCAAGGGTAATTTGGGCAATTCCGAGCAACTCCATTATACGTACTGTATTTTTCGCTCTTTATATTTTTATTTGCCTTCAGAAACCTCGACTTCAGTTGCCGCGAGAGTTTTTGGTTTTTTTTCCTCCACAGCTCTCGTGTTTTCTCCACTCGACTCAACAGATCTCTCTGCAAATCCACCGTAGCTGCCATGGCTCAACCTCTAGTAAAGAAGGACGACGATCGCGATGATGAAGGTATGTTTGATATCCTCAATTTCAATTTTCGCTCCGTCGGGATCAGCCATTTCATTTGTTTACATTGGTGGATCTGTGTTCCGTCATGATTTATGAAGTTAATCTGCATCAAAACCAACTTTCGGTTGCCAATTTGAGTGCGAAATTCTTAGATCAGTTGTTTTTCTAATAGATCTGAATGTTTTTGGTGTATTTTGATCCGTTTACTGGCGAACTGCTAAGATTTGAACGTATTTCAAAGAAATCATTTTTTTTTTTTCTAGATCTCGTGGTGAATTTTGACTTATTTCCTGGATTTTGAGTTTCCTTTTCATCGCGTTCGTTATATTGCAATGTAGTTTTTGGTTTTTTGTTGTTTTGTTAAGCGGATAGATCTCGTAGGTTCTTTTCTGTTTTTATTCATTGAGCTGCAATTTGTTTATCGGTATTTTTTTGTAGTAATTTAAGAGGAACTTATTGTGGTTTTTGGTTATTGACTTCAACTTGATCCCAGCAGAGTACTCTCCGTTTCTTGGTATTGAGAAGGGCGCCGTCCTTCAAGAAGCTAGGGTTTTCAATGATCCTCAACTTGATCCCAGAAGATGCTCTCAGGTTTTGTCTAAATCATGTATCTTGAAGATGCATCTTGTTAATTAGTTTCCAATTGTGATGGTTCTTTTTCTGTGCCCACGCGTTGATGCATTTTTTTTACTTGTTTACAGGTTATCACGAAACTCCTATATTTACTCAATCAAGGAGAAACATTCACAAAGGTTGGGTTTCTGTTTAGTTTCTCCTTGCTTGAATTTTCACTTGGTCTTTTCTCCTGTTTTTCAATTGCTCATCTTATTTCTACTACTTTTGTAGATTGAAGCCACGGAAGTGTTCTTTGCTGTCACTAAGCTTTTCCAATCCAAGGATATAGGACTAAGGAGAATGGTCTATTTGATGATTAAGGAGCTCTCTCCTTCTGCTGATGAGGTTATTTGCTTACATCATTTCAGTTTGAATGATTCATTATAGTATCTTAAAATCAAGCATTGACTCATAATATTTGTCGTGAAAGGTTATCATTGTCACTAGCTCACTGATGAAGGATATGAATAGCAAGACCGACATGTATAGGGCGAATGCAATTCGGGTTCTTTGTAGAATCACCGATGGTACACTTCTCACTCAAATAGAAAGGTACTTGAAACAAGCCATTGTGGACAAGAATCCTGTTGTTGCCAGTGCTGCTCTAGTTAGTGGCATTCATTTGCTTCAGGTATTATCGTACGCCTCATTCTCATAGATAATCCATTACTCAGGTGTTTGAATTTCTCTTATTCTTGATCCTGTTTGAATAGACAAATCCAGAGATTGTGAAAAGATGGAGTAATGAGGTGCAAGAAGCTGTTCAATCAAGAGCTGCTCTTGTTCAATTCCATGCTTTGGCGCTTCTCCACCAGGTACATAAATACCTTGTTTTTTTCCCATTTTTAAGTGATTTCTAATGTTAAGGAACTCACAAGGTTGTACTATGATTTTCCTTATTTTTAGTGTAAGTTTTTAGTTGTTTATAATAAAGTAAATTGCAGTAACCTTATGAAAATGTGGACATTCTAGCTTGGCAATAGAGGAGTATATGATTTACACTTTGCTGACCAATTTCTTTAGCAGATAAAAGAGCATTAGAGAAAAAAAAACCTGCATTGTTTTGCTAATATGTGTCTAGATTCTATACATATAGCTGATTTAATAGTCTGCTGACATGGATTTGGTTAGAAAGAAACATAGAGGGCTTCTCCTCACAAGAATGGTCATATTCTGTGTTGCTAGCTGTTATTGGATTAGATGACAATTTCCAAAACTTAACAGTTGTTAGGATTATTTTTAAACTTTATTAATGGATAGAAATGCCGCTTCAAATATTCTTTGGCATCTTGACTTGTGTGATATCTGTTTATGAATTACCTTTTCTGTGCAAGTAATTTTATTATATTGACATTTTTCTATTTTCGTGATTTTTTTGGTTCTTTTCCTTGTGTCACTCTTAGATTCTCTTAGTGTTATGTACCTTTGAGAGAGAATGCTCGTGTGTGTTTCAAGTTTTATATTATTTTTTATTATAAAGTGCATGTTCCAGGATCATTGATAAACATAAATTCTGTCTTGATTTATATGTGTTGATATGTTGCCGTTTCAACGGATGTCAACTTGCAGATTCGACAAAATGATCGATTGGCTGTTAGCAAGCTAGTCACCAGCTTAACAAGAGGAACAGTTCGTTCACCTTTGGCCCAATGCCTCCTGATTAGATATACTAGTCAGGTGCATGTTTACCATTGAAACATAAGAGTTGCGATGATTTCTTAGTATTACCTAATATAGTGAAAAAAATGCCTATGTAGGTCATACGTGAATCAAGCCATAACACACAAACAGGAGACCGTCCTTTCTACGATTACCTCGAAAGTTGCCTGCGGCACAAAGCAGAGATGGTGATATTTGAAGCTGCTAGAGCAATTACAGAGTTGAGTGGTGTGACCAGTCGAGAATTGACTCCTGCTATTACTGTTCTTCAACTCTTTCTGAGTTCATCCAAGCCAGTGCTGCGTTTTGCTGCTGTTCGAACTTTGAATAAGGTTCTTTGTCTTCTTGTCTCCTTTACTTTATTTAGGTTTGGGTTATTTGTTATATACTTCAATTATTTTTATTTTATTTTTATTTTTGTTTTTTTAATTAAACAAGCCGGCTAAAACATCAATTGCTCATATAAAATTATAAACCTGGTTCAAGCATTTGGCTTGTTTACCTCATATTAGCATACAATAACAAGTTACTTTATTAAATTACGTTTGTTGAAGCTCATTTTGGCCTGCCCCACACGTTGCAAGATATTGTCCTTCCTACGGGACCCCAAGTTGGGCTATCGGGCCTGTGGGTTTGCACGTAGCATGTGCCGTAAAGGCAAGTCCTGGGGGGCCTTATTTTTCTCGTTGGAAAAATAGCTTCTTGCTAGTGTGAGGGGGTGAGGCTTCATTTGAGTTTTAACTTGGAGGAGCACATAGTTGATGTGGAACTGAACTTTTGGAGTCGAACCCATTAACAGTTATGTATCAGAGGTAGTTAACAACTTTGTTTATGTATGGATTATGCATGTGTATGGATGACTTATTTCTTTATTCCTTTGACTGGTTTGGTTGAGCTGATCCGCAGTTTTCTGTTATAATATCTTGCAGGTCGCAATGACACATCCTATGGCAGTCACGAATTGCAATATCGATATGGAGAGCTTAATTTCTGACCAGAACAGGAGCATTGCCACTCTTGCAATCACCACACTGCTGAAGACAGGCAATGAGTCAAGTGTAGACCGTTTGATGAAACAAATAACCAACTTTATGTCTGATATTGCAGATGAGTTTAAGATTGTTGTGGTGGAAGCAATTCGATCTTTGTGTCTCAAGTTCCCTCTGAAATATAGATCATTGTAAGTTTTTTTTTTTCTTCGTACGATCAAAAAGTTTTTATGTTGTTAGTGTATTGAATACCTAAATCAACTAGATTTGGATCTGATATAACCAGCTATCTTTTTTGCTTAATTGATTTTCCAGGATGAACTTTTTAAGTAACATTCTTAGAGAAGAAGGAGGTTTTGAGTACAAGAAGGCCATTGTTGACTCAATTGTCATTCTTATACGTGACATACCAGATGCCAAAGAGAGTGGCTTGTTTCATCTCTGTGAGTTTATTGAGGATTGTGAATTCACATATCTTTCTACGCAGGTGGGATTTTTTTTTTAAGAACTACTTCGAAGCTTTTATTATTTGAATTCATTTACTTTGCTTGTCTCTTATTAACTGTGTTATTGTTTCTTGGTTTGTTTTTAGATACTTCATTTTCTAGGAAATGAAGGGCCAAAGACATCGGATCCTAGTAAATATATTCGCTACATATACAATCGTGTGATTCTTGAGAATGCCACTGTTCGAGCTAGTGCTGTCAGTACCCTGTCGAAGTTTGGTGCCATGGTTGATTCTTTGAAGGTAAAATCACATTTTCAAATCCTAATAAACATGCTTTCTTAGTTTATGATAGTTACATAGTAATTCTCTGAGCTTTGTGTGGATCTTTTTGTTACAGCCTCGTATATTTGTTCTGTTGAGGCGCTGTTTATTTGATAGCGATGACGAGGTGAGCTTCACCGTGACATTTCCCACTTTTTAGTTTTTTTATTTGGATGTCAGCATTGCATATGCATCTTATAAATCAATATTTGAATTATTATAAATGCTACATGTTGATTATTTTTGATCCAGTAGTTTGTGGGGACATAATTTGTCTCTTTTATGGTTACCATCCTTTGATTTATTTCTTATAAAGACCATTTTGGTTTCTCCTCTTTATATTCTATCTACACATTTTTTCTTTAGCTGATATAACATTTATATTTATATTGAACCCCACACCCCCCCCTCGCTGCAAAAAAAATAAAAAAATTGCTAATTCATAATTTTAGTAAGTTTATTAATTTTTTTTTAAAACTTGTTTTGCAATTTGGACTATTAAGGGACTAAATTAGGTAGATAACTACAAATGCTTTTTTTGTTTATGCAATGTTATAATAAGTAAAGGTGTGACAAGAATCATCCTTTTGCTTGTGTCACCCCATTCACAGTTATTTTAAGTGGAGAAACTAATTATTTATCCTACATTTAATCTTTATTACTGCCCTATGTAGTTAAGATTTGAGAGAACGCTTTGTTGAGTTTAGTTGAGTATTTGGTCTTTGTTATTAACATCTTTTCTCAGTTACCAATATCTTAACTCTCAAATCCTGAAGTTGTGCTCTATTTTGGTCCTACAAGATGGCCTATAGATTGAAATCCCTATTTACTTAAACTTGATCTGTAAAAAGCTCCAATCAAATCACTATTTTTGCAGTTCTAAAACTTTGAATCAAACATCCTTGTTTCATTAAAATTGAAATCCTAGATCGTCTCACATTGAGATTATTGCAGAAATAATTCTTAGATTAATGAACATCAACAATATATAACCTAATCCTAGCTAGAAATGATTCAAAATCTAAAAATAGTTTAGAATCTTGATTCAATTCGCCAAATACCCAATGTTAGACAACCTAGGGGATCCGCCTTAGGCGAGCTGTTCCTAGGGATTGCCCAGTCAAGGGTCATAGCTTAGGTCATTGTTACGAAAATTGTGCATCAGATTTAAACCATTCGAGAGTTTGCAAAGGAAATCAAAATTTGAATTGATGAATTGTTAGATTCAAGTTCACATTATATGACATGGTCTAAGATAGTTCTTTATGATACTTGGAAGTTGAAACTTAAAGAGATATGTAGAATGATATTGTATTCTGATTGTTCAGTTAAGATTTTGGTATCTTAAGTTCCTATTTTCCTGACCTTTGCATGGATATTCATTGAAGTGGCATGTCTTTTACTTGACATTTTCAAAGTTTCTGATTGATTTTATCTTCTTTTACCTTACAGTTCATGTTGTTTCATCCTATTTGTTAAGTAATTTATTCCTAAATACTGTTTGCAGGTTCGTGATAGGGCTACACTTTATCTAAGTATGCTTGGAGGTGATGGTGTTGTTGGTGAAACTGGGAAGGATGTGAAGGAATTCCTATTTGGGTCACTAGACATCCCTTTAGTCAACCTGGAATCAAGTTTGAAGACCTATGTAGGTTTTTGTTTTCTCCATTGTTTTGGCCTCTCTAATTAATTTGTTGCCGTTAGGATGAGGCTTTTTGATGTTGATTGATTTCACCATATCTGTATGATGTGCATCCAGGAGCCCTCTGAAGAACCTTTTAATGTTGATTCTGTACCCAAGGAAGTCAAGTCACAGCCTCTTGCTGAGAAGAAAGCACCGGGTAAAAAGCCAACTGGTTTTGGTGCTGCTACTAGTGGTCCAACATCCGCTGTTGATGCATATGAAAAATTGCTTTCCTCCATTCCTGAGTTTGCTAGCTTTGGAAAACTTTTCAAGGTTTATCTTGCCAGACCTTACAACTGTACCAAATAGATTTTGTTGATACATTGTTGTATTATGCTTACTTGCACTTCTCTCTTTGTCACTTCCAGTCCTCAGCTCCAGTAGAACTCACAGAAGCTGAAACGGAATACGCTGTTAATGTTGTTAAGCACATATATGATGGGCATGTCGTGTTCCAGTACAACTGTACAAACACCATTCCTGAGCAACTGTTGGAAAATGTAATTTGCTGTTTGTTTGTCTTTATCTCCAAATGCGAGACTAGTTTAAATTCTCATGCCACTCATATTTCTTGCCACCAGGTGTTTGTTGTTGTTGATGCTTCAGAAGTGGAGGACTTTGCTGAAGTGGCATCAAAGCCTTTAAGATCCCTGCCCTATGATTCCCCAGGACAGACTTTTGTAGCATTTGAGAAGCCTGAGGGAGTGGCACTTGGAAAATTTTCAAACATATTGAGATTCATTGTTAAAGAGGTATTGTTACATCACTATGTGTCTGTATCTGTTATCTTTAACTTTTTGCTAGTCACGCTAATCAAATGTCAAGAACTAAGAATATATATCTATATTCCTGTGAAGACGACATGATTGTGAAATATAGGCACTGCTTTATTAAAAACTGAATCTTAAAATTTTATTTATCGTGGGAGAGTGGGTGTTTGTGACTTATCTAGTGGTCAGTGAATGGATTTGATTTGACAGTATCCCATATAAAGTGGATTACACTTAGTTGTCAAAAATATAAAAATATATTGGAAGCAGATACTGTATAGGTACTTGCTAGTTCAACTGTCATGTTGTGTTATTTGCAAGTCTCTTTTTCATACAGTGATAGAACTTTTAGTTTCTTGCAAGGGTTGAAAGTTAGTATCTGCAGTCACCAACTTTTTGGAATTGGGAGTGTATTGTGTAGCGATCTGCAAATTAAACATGAGTAATCATTTTAAGTTATAAAGTACTTTATATCATCACTCAGTATGTATGTTACAAGGACTGAATATTGGTGATGTTGATTTTGGTTTTCCATAGAGGTGGATTTTACGTAGTGGTGTAATAATTCTTGTTATTGTTCTGGGGTTAGAGATCCCTTGTTATTCTACCCTAGCAATCCCTTACACAATGTTGTGACCTGAAGTCATTTGACTTTTTTATTTGCCATAAGTAGTAAACATGAGCATTATTTTGTAGAATACTTTGCCTTCTCGTATGTATACTTATTTTTCTGGCATCCTTCAGGTTGATCCAACCACTGGTGAAGCAGAGGACGAAGGTGTTGAGGATGAGTATCGTCTGGAGGAGCTTGACGTTGTGGCGGCTGATTATATGCTGAAAGTGGGGGTCTCCAATTTCAGAAATGCATGGGAAAGCATGGACCCTGACTGTGAGAGGGTTGATGAATATGGCCTTGGCGTAAGGGAGAGCTTGGCAGAGGCTGTCAGTGCTGTCATTAGTATCCTTGGAATGCAGCCTTGCGAGGTTAGTTTCAATTCCCAGACTTGTTGATTCACAGTAGACTTCAATTTGATTTGATTGTGCGCTATTGCAAACTGAAATTTAACATTAATCAGGCCAGTATGGTGTGTGCCTTGTAGGGTTGTGTTGCCCATTTCTGTGCACCATTTTGTGTGTGTACAAGGTTCACCAACTTGATGAGAAGTTTGTCAGAATGGTTGATCAGATATGGTTATTATTTCTAGTCAGGCTTTCTAGAATTTCTGGGACTTCATACCATACCATCCACCATAAGAAGTTTGGTTGATCCAGTTTTTTTGTGTAAATGGATCTACACTAATTGAAATATTTGTCAACTACACAGTAAAATGTTGGATTGACTGTTTTTCCATATCTAATTTTGCCCTCAAAGCAAAAGTTAAATGCATCAACTTGGTCTGGTCTCTGTCATTTTTAATTTTTTAATTTGGTAACTTTTTTTTTTTTTTGAATTTGGTAACTTCTATCCACAATTATCTTATGTACTCACCCTTTTTTCTGTTATGCAGGGCACAGAAGTTGTCCCAAGCAATTCCAGATCGCATACTTGTCTACTATCGGGTGTTTTCATTGGCAATGTTAAAGTGCTTGTCCGATTATCATTTGGCATTGATGGGCCTAAGCAGGTAGCTATGAAGTTGGCTGTCAGATCTGAAGATCCAGCAGTTAGTGATGCCATACATGAAATAGTTGCAAGCGGCTGATTCTGAGATCGGTCTGCTTGATTATTGGATTAGGGTTCGGCTCTTCCATTTCCTTAATGAGTAATTTAGATGTGATGTGGTGCAAAAGCTCGAGTTCTCACCTGATTACCATTCGACAACAACTGAAAAACAAAGGGAGAAACCAGGCCTCAGTTTTCTGGTTGGGAATTGAGGTTCCCGGCTAGGGTATATATACATGGACCATTCTTTTTGGTGTGGGTTCTCTTCACATTTATAACAGTTTTCTTCAATTAGAAATTGAACAAGTAATTCATGTTTTTGAATTTTGAAATCTGTTTATGTTTGTCCTGATTTAATGAAGCCAGTGTTATTGCCATTGTGATGGACTGGTTAGTTGGTCATATCTCTGAGCAGCTTACATACCTTTGGTGTGTTGGTTGGTGTAAAATCTGGCTAAGCCATCAATTGCTCCACTTGTGCCATTATTTCTTACCAACTATCTGCATTTGATGTATTCAGAAAATTATGGTTTTTTTTTTTCTCATATTATAGAATTGAATTTTTTAGGTAAAATAATAAAAATAGTTTTTGAATTTACCTTATCAGACATTTTTTTTTTGTGTTTTTAAAATTTCTTATATAAAAAGCCTGTAGTGGGACAAATAAAAAAGAATTGTATTTACCTGATCTACTTTCTTCATTGTGAGAGCAACACAGATATTTAAGATACAAATAAAATATTTAAACATAACTTAATCATTTATATTTGTTAATAATCAAAGAAGTTTGAATGCAAATGTGGTGGTCATTTGATTCCTAAATTTGATCAATATGGAATGGAGTACCATTCCATGTAGAAATGAGGAAGTAGTTAGAATTGGTAAGGGTAATATACCTTAACTTTCATATGCAATTGATTGAAAATTGATTATATCATATAAAGTTAAATATTAAATACAAAAAAAGAGAAGTTAAAATGAATCTAGAATCAGTGACGAATTCATTTTTTGAAATTGGAGCCATATAAAACTTTTCCCATTCAACTCGCCCACATCCATAAATAACGAGTCGAACCACTAACGAATTTACGATCCTTTTATTTATACGTATAAACCTGTAGCGGGGAACGAAGGGCTACGTCAACAATAACATTCCGTACAGCTCTGTCATCCGCGCTCACGTATAAATATGCAAACCTAAACCCTTGAAGTGTTTGTTCTCCCACTTCGAGAGAGAGTTTCTCCGGCTAGAGATCTGAAGTATCATCAGATGCGTTTCAGCTCTTATTCGCATCAGGAGCTCTAGAGTTTCAGAAACCATAGTTTCGATCTCTGAAAGATGGGAGATTTCAACGATGCTTTCATGCGGAACCAGAACGCGGCCGTCCAGGCTCGCACCAAAGCTCAGAATCGCGCGACCGTTCTTCAATTGAAGCTCGTTCGTATTTCTATCTCTTCACATGATTTATACGAGTTTTTTCATTGCTGAATCTACGATTGTAGCTTGTTATCTGTTTGATCAGTTGCTGAAGGATCGGTCAATTAGGTCTTCAATTAGGGAAATATTCTCTTAGATAACTCCGTCTTTTTTCTCCGTTTGTTTGATGATCCTTTGAAAGTTTTTCGTGTTTGTGATATTTGTCGTGAGATTTCAACATTTACATTTTTTTCTTCAGTCTTTTCGTGATACGTCCCTTAGCTTCTACTACTTGCTAGCTAGAAAGTTTTTGAGAGATTATTAACCTATTAGATTGCCATTTTATCCTGGAACATTTGTTTTACTTGCCTGAAAAGGTTCTTACAAAGATGATTGTTACCGGTGCAGAAGTTGAGCCTGTGAGCAAAGCTTGTGATTCGTGTTTTTCTCTTTCGTGGTTTTATTTTGTAGATTGGGCAAAGCCATCCAACCGGTCTTACAACCAACCTTCTGAAGCTGTTTGAACCTCGGCCTCCATTGGAGTATAGACCACCTCCGGAGAAAAGGAAATGTCCACCATATACAGGTGATTATTGGTTGAAGTCCTTCTCTATGTTAATGTTATTGAGTAATATTTGTAATTCTAAGACTTGATTTCTGTCTTTTAGGAATGGCACAATTTGTGAGCAACTTTGCGGAGCCAGGGAACCCTGAATATGCTCCACCTGTTAAAGAGGCTGAAACCTCAGTAAGTTAGTTGACTTGCTCATTTTTTCTGAATTAAGTTTATATTATTTAGATGCGGCTTTTTATTTTTCTGAAGAACGGTTTGCACATGTTTACACATTTTCATCATGTCAATGAATGCTCCTGGGTCTTTTAGGTATCAAATAGAGTTTCCACAGTCCTATATATTATTTATTATTATACTTTCTTCTAAGGTGATTAGTTTCCACAGTCATATCTATTCTTTATTATTATACTTAAAAAAAAAAAACCCCCGATCTTCATCCATGAATATTTTATCATTCTGTTCATAGCATCTTGTTCTTCCATGTTCCACCTTTACCGTGAGAATTACTAAGTTCACTCGCCAAAATAATTCTAATGAAACACTAACTTTGTCCGTGGCTTACTACTAATCCATAGTATGCCGATTTCGGGGGATCATTGCTTAATCAATTGTTTGAAATTGGAATTTCTGGTGCAATCAGTTCACTTGCTGCTTCTTATTGCCTTGCCCCAAAAACCCAATGTTAATGGTAACGACAAATGAGCAGGAAGACTTGAGATAAAATAGGTAGAGATAATTAATAAAAAATATAATCATTGATGATATAAAAAAAGATTTGACCATTGGTAAGGCTAAGTGGAAGAAGTAGATTCATGTTGCTGATCCCTTGTAGTTAGAAAATACATTGTTAAGTTGAGTTAAAGGTTTTGGAAGTATGTCAGTCATTGCGAAACAGCATGTTCAGGGATTATTGAAAGAAATTGATGGACAATCAATTCTCTTGAAATCAAGCCAGTATTTTGATCTGAATCATTTGTATGAGATTCATTTTCTTCTGCATAACTATAACTTTTAACTAGTTTCAATATTGAAGTAGCTATTCACTGGTTTGGCCATCAAGTCACTATCATTCTTCTGCCTCGATGCAATCAAGAGCATGCAAGCGACTCATTATTTGGAGGGAAGGGACAACTAATTAGTTGATTGGTAGTTGTTAGCTTTTTTCTGAAGCTTGTTTTTTACACTTTGTTTACATCTACCGGTTGCCATGTTTCTAAATTTGTGGTGCACACAATATATTTCTATGCTATTATGTTCTTGGCAGGTACAAAGAAGGGCCAGAATTCACAAGCTGAGACTGGAAGAGGGTGCTAAAAAAGCTGCTGAGGAGCTTGAGAAATGTCAGTCCTTGCGCTTAATTACCAATTTTGGATGATTGGGTTTATGTGTGACTGAACAGTTTTTATTGGCTTTCAATCTTATTTGCAGATGATCCATCTACTGATCCAAATATATCGGGGGATCCATATAAGACATTGTTTGTGGCTAGGCTGGTGAGTAATCATGACACCCTCTGTTTTCATGCCAGTTTTGCTCCAGGTAATTTGATATTAGTATTATCATGACGTTTTGCAGAATTATGAAACAACTGAGCACAGAATTAAAAGGGAGTTTGAAGGATATGGTCCAATCAAGAAGGTAGGTATTTTAGATCATTCCCTGAGGGGATCAGGTTTGGTTATGCTGTGGCTCTGTTCTCATCTTTATTTCTTCCTGCCCCACTCAGACTTGTCTCAAGTTTTGATTGCTTCACTAAGAGTTTGTCATGATTTTTTTCTTTTTTTTTTCACTTTTTCTCTTCTCTCAAACTTCTCCCTAAGTTTGGGCTTCTTTGATAAGGGCTTAATTATGTTTTGGTTGTTCTGGTTTTTTGTAATCTTTTTTTCCCTCCCAAACTTACCTCAATTTTCAAGCAAGGTAACTAAAAGCGCAAGGTGTGAGGCGAGGCATACGCCTAAGTAAAGTGAGGCGTAAAACTCTTAAAAAATTTAATTATATATTAATTTTTGATAAAGGAATTCAAAATACATGAAAATCAATAAAAGTTTTAAAATTTTTCAATAAGACATCATAATGTTCATAATAACACTAATGTTTCTATTTTATAGTTGCTCTTAATATTATGTTTATTTCTTTTGATATTTGAAATTTAGTTGAAGAAAGACTCACAAAAGCAAGGAAGAACTAGTAGCAATTATAATGTCTTTGTAACAACATCTAATTGTTGTTATAAAATCGAAATATAAGTTTCCTTTAATGTCTTATGTCCTATATTGTTTATCATATATATTTATTCAAAGAAGAGAGAGAAAAAAAGAAGAAGCATATAATACAATACTTATTTCTTGATAAATAAAGTTTTTTTTTTTTAAAATGAGATAGTGAGGCTCACTAAGGTGCACCGAAACGCATGCCTGAGGTGCATTAAGGTGCATGCCTGAGTTAAAGCGCCTTGCTTGTCAAGTATTGAGGCGCAGTAGGTGCCCTCTACCTCAAGGCGAGCTTGAGGCGCACGCCTTGATAAAACTGTTTTCAAGTTTTAACCTTAGCAAGATACTCACCCATTTTGTTGTCTGTTTTTCTCATTCTTTAATTCATCAAGTTTTCCCCCCAAAAGAAAGTCAAAATTTTGTGTAAAGTCTCTTTTTTTTGCTACTTTTTGTTTATTTCGTTCCATGATTAAGTAAAATTCTAGCATATACAATGGCTTATGAAATAAAATTTAACACCTTATCTAGTGACAATGATCTTTAACTCTACGGCAAAAGTTATTTGAATACCCTTATGTAGAAAGTGGATATTCTTTCACTTGTTTTTGGGACTGGTAGCCATTCCAGAGCCAACATTTTTTTTTGTTGTTGCATAAAGGTGATACAGTGAAGGGCATGCCATTATACTTATGCCCATGACAAGGGGTTCAAAGTCTTTATGTCATTTTGCTCTAAGTTAAACTTTTACACTTTCTCTTGGGCTAAAAAACTAATGGTATTTAGAATTATTCGATTGTATTTATTTATCTAAGTTAATTTCTAGTTATAAAGCTAGTGAAATAAGTTTTAGTTTGAAAATTATTTTCCTCCTTGTGTTTTTATCTGTATTTTAAGTTTAGCTGGAAGCAAGTTGGTATATCAGATCTGCTATTGAGTTGTCGAGTCATTTTTAATCACCTGGTGTGTGCCAGCCAATTCAATTTTATGGGTGATGCGCATTGTGGGTGGTGAAACTGTACCATCTTTAATTGAGTACCAAAAAATTGCATTTGTCCAACTTTTCTAGCTTTATGTCAACTTCGTGGAGAGGATATTGAGTTTCCGCATAAGGTATTGCTAGTGTTTGGTCTACAAAACTTCAGATTAATAGCAGGTTCCTTGCCAGGAACTGATTCATGGTTTGTTCCTTCTATCTTTCCTTTGATTAGTCCCTCTTTTCTCTTGATGACCAGAGAAATTTCCAAAGGATGTGGGTGTTATCCTAGTGTTTTTTCTTTTTTCTTTTAAAAAAAAAAAAATTCACAATAACCCTCACAAGTAGGGAAAAGGAATTGTTGTCGTGATTTGAGGATAACCTCAGTAAGATGGCATTTTTTTTTTATCTTTCTACAACTGGTGCTTTGGGCACATCATCAAGTTTCTCCATAAGGTATTGCTGGTGTTTGGTCTACAAGACTTCAGATTAATAGCAGGTATCCTTGCCACGAACTGATTCATGGTTTGTTCCTTCTATCCTTCCTTTGACTAAGTCTCTCTTCTCTTCATGGCCAGAGAAATTTCCAAGGGATGTGGGTATTATCTTAGTTTTTTTATATTGTTTTTTTTTTATTAAAAAATTTACAATAACCCCTGGTAAGTTGGGAAAAGGTGCTGTTGACTTGTGTTGGGAATAACCATGGTAAGATGGCATATTATCTTTCTACATCCAGTGCTTTAGGCACATTTCTTGATTTCGGGCTTTTTGACTGGAATGACCAAGCTATTCCTGCATGGCAAAGCGGTAAACTTTAGTGACAGGGTAGTGATGCATAGTGCCTTTTGGTCTTAATTTTCAAGCCTTGTGAAAGGAGAGCTTCAACTTCCCTTTTCCACTGCTAGGTAAAATACAAGTTGGAAGTATTATCACCCTTTCCTATTATTTCTATTCTCGGTATCTGTATTTCTGTTTCTACTAAAATCTGATTTTACTTCAAAGGTCAATCAAAAATCTCTCAGCAGTTCAGAGGATATTATGGTAATTCATAATTAATTGTTATATTTTAAGTTTTTCCCTGGTAAGGGGATCATAAGTATCTTTCACAACTGGTAAATCGGCTACACATCAGTTTTTCCGCCAAGTCCAGCAATGGTGGCTATGCATCCTGCGTTGGTGAAGATGTACACCTTGAAAGGTGAGCACGGCTAGTGAGGCATAGTGCCTGTCTGCCGTGCCATTTAGGATTTTAGTGTTTTGGAAATTTTTTTAGAATTTGCACTAGAATCATTTTGAAGGAGCTAAAGCTACTTGACATTGTATTTCATTTTTCTTTCTTTCCCTTTCTTGTTTCATGCTAAATTTGCTTTGTAACTGGTATTTATCTTCGTTCTGTTGTGAACATCTCAGGTTCGTATAGTTACAGATAAATTGACAAATAAGCCCAGAGGTTATGCCTTCATTGAGTATACGCACACAAGGGATATGAAAGGTCTACTATTATTCTGCATAAATGTGCATTTGCCTCGTACTATAGAATGATTACCTCAAAAATGCCACTTTAATACTTTATTTGTGATTCGGCTTTTGGCTGTGTTCATGCAGCTGCATACAAACAAGCTGATGGAAGGAAACTGGATAATAGAAGGGTGCTTGTTGATGTCGAACGTGGTAGGACTGTTCCAAATTGGCGGCCTCGCAGGCTGGGAGGTGGCCTTGGATCAACCAGGGTTGGAGGTGAAGAAGTTAATCAGAAGTATTCTGGAAGGTTTATTACTTTTCTGCTTTTGTTTAATTTGCAGCTTTTAAATAATATGAAGTTTATCCTCATGCATTGGTTTGCACTGGATTTTTTTTGTTGCACATGCATGATACTGGAAGGTTTATTACTTTTCTGCTTTTGTTTAATTTGCTGCTTTTAAATAATATGAAGTTTAACCTCATGCTTTGGTTTGCACTGGATTTTTTTTTGCACATGCATGATACACATTATGTGCTGTTATTGTTATTGATCACTTGAAATCTTTAAATTTTTCCATGCTGATGCATTCATTTGAGCAAAATGGAAAGTTGCACTTTGAGAATGATTGAATGAACAACTACTAAATAATATGTTAATATTTTAAAAATGTACGTATTGAAATTGGAAATGGTGATATTATGAGGATTGTTGTGTTGCACCTTATGCAAACCATTTGGATTGGAGACTTTAATCCTATCTACCATAATACTTCATCTACTGCTTGTTTAGCTTGGTCTATCAGGCTATTAATTGGAAAAAATGCCAATTCTGGTCCTTTTTGGAGCTTCAAAGATATAGAACTTTGTTTTTGAGAAATTGTGTTTTAGAACATCTTACTGAATCAAGTTTCTCTAAAAAAGTAATAGCCACAACACTGGTCTCTTGCACAATTTGTTGCATGGCTGAATTTAACGTGCTTACTGGTCCGAGGCCAGCTTTGTTTATTATTTCCTGTTTCTGGTTTGGTTGATTTATATCTACTTTTACAGAGAGCCACAGCATATGGGTTCAGGGGGAGCATCTCGAAGTGAAGAGCCAAGGGCTCGTGAGGATCGTCATGTTGACAGGTAAAATGGCCTTGCATAAATATCAGTTACTGGAATTTCTCACTCTGACAATGTAATTTCAGTTTATTATTCTAGAAAGAGGCCGCATTTAGGAAACATCCTTTTGTCATTTTGAAGAACAACAAATTTTCAAAATAAAATTTTAAAACTATTTTCTAGTTTTACTAACCAAACGCGTAGTTCTTGTTTTGTGTATACCAAATACAAAGAATTATATTTAAATACTAAACCAAATGCAGCCTCATTCATTTGCCAAACTTTTTTATTTTATTTTATTTTTTATTTTGGTAAGAAACAAGGTGTATAGAATTGTTTGTAATTCTTTAACATCTACGCAGTTTCATATTTGTCTAATGGATTTACACTGAAAGCACTGAGTGGTCATGGTCCTAATCACCTCATTCTAAAAATTATATGTTTTTTAATGCAGTAACTTTTTCCACTTATTTATTTATTTATTTATTTTCACTTCATTCATCTTCATGACTATTGGATTCTTACCTTACTGATTAAAAAGAACCAATCATAGTAAAAAAGTGGCCCATCCAATCATTATCCTTGTGTGATCTATCTTACATATAGTTATTGTAGTCTCTAAAATGAATGATAAAAATCAATATTTTCCATGGAGTGGAAGATTTTTGTTTGATCTCAATGCCTTAATTGCTTCTTCTAAGTTAAAGATAGTAACTATTTAAAATTGTTGTTTCAGGGAGGGGGAGAAGTCTCGTGAAAGGGGTAGGGACAGAGACCGTGAACGTGAGAAATCTCAGGAGCGCTCTCATGACAGAACTCGTGATCGTGAGCCAAAGGATGAAAGGCACCATAGAGACCGAGACAGGCACAGAGACAGAGAAAAGGACAGGGATCGGGATCATGGGCGGGACCGGGAACGTGATCGAGACCGTGGTCGTGGTAGAGATAGAGAAAGGGAACGTGACCGCGGTCGTGAACGTGATCGTGGCCGTGACCGTCCTAGAGATAGGGACAGAGATTATGAACGTGGAGAACTTGAAGAAGATCGTGGGCGGTCACGCGATAGGGAAGCTGATTATGATCGTACTGAATCCAAGCATGGTCTAGACAGACACGATGACAGGGAAGAAGAATATGATCATATGGATCATGGACAAGGATATGGCCTTCCTGAGCCTGATCAAGACCGTGGCCATTATGATCACCGCCATGGTCATCAGCAGTATGACCATCTTGAGCCTCATGGCGACCGTGGACGCTATGATCAAGATGCTGATCGCGGTCATGATGGTTATGACCAGGCTGAGCCTGAGGAGTACCGATACGACCATGCAACTTCTGAGTCTCGTGAGCGGGAGAAAACTCGAGATCATGAATTGGACTATCAGCGCTCTGAGAGATCCCTTTCCCGTGAATATGAACACTAAGGTGGGTACTACTGCTACATCAGTTGGGTGAGAACACTAGCTATCTTTCTTTCTTTTTTATATGAATTGAGTTTATTATATATACACTTAAACTGTTGCTATTGCAAATGCAACGCGATCAAAGGGAGGATGTTTTTGTTCTCAGTCAGCACACTGCTTAGGTATAGACAACTCAATACCTAAGTAAGCAGTGTGCTGATTGAGAACAAAAACGTCCTTAAGTGTTATATCATAAACTCATTTCACATAATAAATGTGTATATCAGCAGTTTTTTTTTTAATGTGAATTAAGTTTATGATATACACTTGATTGTTGCTATTGCGAATGGCAGGTGCGATCAAATGGAGGATGTTTTTTGTTCTCAACTCAGTACACTGCTATCTTAGGTGTAGTGTTCTATGCTTGTTTCGCTTGGTCCAAGTGGGATTGAATGATAGATTTCTTGGACCTCTTTTTGAGAATTGGCTGTAATTTAAGGATCATATCTGTGAGTTTATCTGGTGGTTGGATTGAATTGTGCTGCATATTGTTCTCTAATGTTTTGAGAACGTTTCATTTGCCATGGATGATAAGTGTTTGCAATGCTTTGGACTTAAAAATGTTTTTGTGTTGGATCTTCCTTGTGTTCAATCTGTTGAATCACAAATGAAGGTTAATTGCTGTTCTAGAAGTGGCTCAGACATTGATCGGCAGTCAATATGGATAAAATGTGTTTTAATCTCATCTTCTGAAGTTGTTGAAAGAATGATCTACACTCATTTATTACATCATATTGGCAGTTTTTCCAAAACTTGATTACGAGAAATGATTGCTATATTGAAATGTTCACAAAATCTGTCAAGAAAATTAATCCATCACCTCTTCTAGACACACCAACGACGTTTTGGAAAGCTAAAACTGAAGACCATAACCCACTGCCTGAGACCGAGATGTCAAATTGTGCATTGGTTTGTCCTGAAGGATCAGTTTTGCTACCAGAAAATGAGGAATAGGTTTCATAGATCATCTCTGCATCCTTGATCTGATGCTCAGTAGCAGTTGAACAATTTACAAGTAGCAATAGAAACGTTGTGAAGTTGAGTGAATGACATTAATGGATGAATAGATGGAGCAAAAAATCTCTAATCTAATTTTCATTCATTTGTGTAAAGCATCGGTTAAACCTAACCTAACCCAACAAAATTCCCAATACAATCCTCATCCAACGAAACCCCAATAATCTCCCAAATAAGAACATCATCGTAACAAAAAGATGAAAAGCAAAACATGGATCACCCACACCCTCCACCTCCAGTACGGAAATTTTAAACCCCAGTAGATCCAAAACCTTCAGATCCTCTAACCGTATCATCCAGATCTTCAACCTCCAACACCTCCGGCGTCATTATCCTCTCTATTATCAACTGAGCAATCCTATCACCGGCCTTCACTTCAAAATCCACATCAGAATGGTTGAACAAGATGACACCAACAGGTCCTCTGTAATCAGCATCTATCACACCAGCACCAACATCAATCGAATGCTTCCACGCCAATCCCGATCGCGGCGCTACAACACAGCAAAAACAAAGCCATTTCAGTATATCGATCCAATACACAGGTATAAAAAAAAAGACGATTCTTACAGAAGAAGTTTCTTCTTAGCTAGAGATTTACCAACGCGAGCGTATGTCCCTTCTGGAATAGATATGCTTAAATCAGTAGGAACCAAAGCCTTTCCTCTCGCCGGAACCTTAGTGTCCGTCGCACTAAACAAATCGCAAAAACAAAATGTTATCTAGAGAATCGAAAAAAAACAAAGACGCCGAAAAAATAGAAGATCGAAGCTTATTAGGTTTTCGTTGGTGTTGCCTGGAGAGATCGTAACCGGCGGAGAAAGCTGAAGCTCTTGATGGCAAAACGGCTTTCTCCGAGAGCTTTTTCACTTTTAGAAGAGGAACAACAGCTTCAATAGAATTTTTTGAGACTCCATTGTGATCGAGTTTCTGAACTTTCAACCAAGGTTCGCTGATGAGTGCAGGGCGGTTATATTGAACTCCGTCCAGTACCATTTTTTATTGCTTGAGAAACAAGGAACTCACGAATCAATAAGGGATCTCTGAGGTCTGAGAAGCAAAATGGGTGGGTTTAAATAGATTTTTATAAAAAAAAAAAATAAAAAAAATTATGGCGCCAATTATTCCCGCGGACAAATCAACAAGAAGCGTTCTTGATCGGCTTAAAATGGATTTCAAATTTCAACTATTTTAAAGTTCAAAAAAAAAAAAAAAAAAAAAAAAAAAAAGAGGGTTTCAACTACTTTAGAAATTGGATAGACGTACATGCCCTTGGTAAAGAGTCTAAAGACCCACATGACTCTCCCCCATGAATAGAGTAACCCACGATACTTACTTAGATGGGTGATATTATTTAGGTATTTTTTACTTATAAATATAGAAAGAATGGTAAAGAAGTTACAAGAAAATAAAAATAAGAAATAAGAAAAAATGATGAAAAATAAAATAAATTTTATTCTCTTATCAAGTTTGTGATTTAATTAATTTGTATTTACAATTTTATTAGTTAGTTTTATAATATATATAATTTTATTTTTTAGATTTTGGCCAAAACAAATTATATTTTTGAAGAGTAAACAAATAAATACAACGTAACGCCACCGTGACTCAAACGCAGGAACGTCAATGCCTGACACTAAAGAACCTGGTAAAATAGTGGTTGTAAGCATGTCGATATTGATATTATAATTAGTCACTTCTTCACCTTTGAAGTTAGTTAAGAGATCTATTTTACTTTGTTTTTCACAAACCGTACCTTAGAGATGCATTCTTTCACTGTTCAGTTTAAATAAAGAAATTATAAAGACACAAGTGCGGTTGCACATGTAATACGTCAAGTTGATGACATTGATAAAGACAAAAATTATGCTGATATGACAATTGATGTATATTCTGTTTGAAAAATCCGTCACCAACAAATATAATATTGTTGACACAACGACATGTCACAAGTCATTAAAAGTATAACAATTATGGTATGTTGTACAAAGTAAATGACAATGATTATTGTACGAAATGACATATTATATAAATTAAATTACGTTGATCATCAATATTTTTGTTCAATATAGAGTAAATTTTTTATCATTAAGGGGAGAAATAGCCACTTCCCGAAGAATGGTGCGCAAAATTGCTAGAATGAAATATAAATTAGTGTAAGACAATCTTCCCACTATCATGAGAAGAAAAGAAAAATGTCAAAAAAATGACATGTAAACTTGTTTGACAGACAACATAAGTTATAAGCTAACGTGAACTAAAAATTCAAATGATAAGTTAAAAGTAAATGATAAATTCACATAATAGATAGAAAGGCCTGACCCTGGTGAGTCGAACATTTACGATTCTGGCGCTCGAAATGGGTTTTTGAAATCCATCTTTTTTAGCAAAAAAAATTCAAATCCAACAATGTAGTATTAAAATCAACTTAAAACATGTAAAAATCATGATTTACTTATCAGTTTTTAATTAATATTGCACTTAAATCATTTTGAATTCGAGGTCTCTAAAACCTGAAATAACCTGATTATTTCACAAGATTTCGCGACATTGTTGCTCACAAATCTTACTAACAGTATTCAAATCTTTTAAATAATTAAAAAACTTGAAGATTTTAATAATTGAAAAACTTGGAGAAATGACGAAGAGAAAAGAAGAAATGAGAGAGAAAAAAAGGATTTAGGGCGTTGGGACGAGAATGTTAGAATGCAAATTGAGGTGGGTGAAGGAAAACAAATGATTAATTTTAAATTTTTATGTAGGTAAAGAAAGTAAGTGGATAAAAAAAAAAGAAAAAAATAGCCGGACCATCAATATTATACTACAATAAACTTTCCCATCATAGATTACGACCTTGTTTTACTCTTTCAGCCCCTGCTCATGTTAGGTATCAGTGTTGGAGTTGCCTTCAACGTCTCTTTACTAATTGGATGGTCACGGATGGTCACGGGTCTGCTCATCACTCTCTTCTTTGGTAATTCAACTTATTATCATTAATATTTAGCTGTCGTCGCGCACCCTCTTATCTATTTTGAAGTTTCAAAAAGTTTTTGCGCGCTTTCAATATTTGGGTACCGCTTAAAGTACTGACCGAAAGATTCGCAATTTCATTTGCCTCTTTTAAGCATACATCGAAGTCTCAAAGAGCAAATTTGTGAATGATATTTACCTATGCCAATGCACTTAATTATTTGTTCAAATAAATAGTACTGTTAGGTACTTCACTTAAGGGGGTGTGGGGTATTTGTATATTATTAGATTGTCCCATATCATGAACACAAAGAAACCCAATGTTACAAGGTGATATACACTATGAATGTAAAAACAAAAAAGGCCACGTTTGGGTGTGTGGAGAAAGTCGCATTGGGACAAATGGCTTGAACGAACATGATTTTTAGGCAATTGGCATGTACGAATTTGCATTTCAAACGTGATTTTTAAGCATTTTCGTGAAGCTCCCTCCATTCCTTTTGTATTTGTCGATTGCATTGGGAAAAAGCATTTTCGACTGGTAACGACAGACCCACTCTCAAACAGGGCCAAAGTGTTTAGTTATGGCTTATGAATGAGGGTAAAATTAATATGTTTTTTTTAAACCAAACAAAAAAGAAGAAAAACTACTTAACTTTGGGACCTTTTGGATTTTGCAGATGATGATGCAACGGGACAAGACTACAAGACACTACCTGGTGGTTCTTGCGCTATTGATAATAATGAGGTAATATTAATTTTACCCTCATTCAGCTATGAAGTATCTCTATAAACTTAATATTTATCTTGAATTAATTAAGTGTTCTTATTAATGGTTGGTTTCTCCGTTGCAATTTAATCAAGGGTGCCATTATATACATCTATTGGAAAGAGTTGCTTCTGCTTGTGTTTGTTTGGGTAGCATTTCTTGCTATTCAGATTGTTAATGTCAGTTGCACACTTAATTTACTAAATTCATATCTGATAAAGATTATAGTTAGAATTAATTGAAGATTGGATTTCTGCATTTTATTATATATATATATATATATATATATATATATTTTTTTTTTCACTTTTGATGATTACTTAATTTAAAATCTGCAATTTCTAAACAACTTCCAAATTTATCTGCAGACATACGCTGCAACATGCTCGCTTGAATATTGGATTCTGAATTTTTAGCAGGTTAATATAATTGTATCTCCAACTTGAAGAACAATATCAAATTTCTTAACTTGAATATATTCATATTATATATTGACCTGCACTTGCTAGTTAATTAATTATTTTGCACTCGAATGTTCTCTACATGCTAATAAAATTAACTTGCAGTAAATTGTTTACTAAAGATACCAATTGCCGTCTCTGTTTCACTCTATGAAGCTGTTTGCTTGTACAAAGGGAAGCAAGTGATAGAATCTAAGGGTAAGGAGACCATAACCTGGAAATTGCACCACCTTTTCTTGTATTGTTGTTGTGGGATTTTAGCAGGTGTGGTTGGTGGATTGCTTGGACTTGGAGGAGGCTTCATCATGGGACCCCTTTTTCTTGAACTGGGCATTCTTCCACAGGTACTACAAACATTCATGTTAGTATCTATTTATTTTCGCTTAATATTCATAGTTAGACCCTTATCTCACAGCTATAACTTTTAGGTCAAGTGCTTACTAACATGGTATCAGAGTCATTTTATTCTGGAGGTCTCGTATTCAAACCTCCTCGCAAGCGTATTTGCTTGTTTATCTAATTAATAATCATTTCTTTCTTCATCATTATAACTTAAGTCCACATGTTATCATGCACGTGATAACTTTTAGGTCAAGTAGTTTCTAACAATACGTGCACTAAAATACATACAAACAAATGGTTTCACTTGATTTCTTCAAAGCCCATCAAGGAGAACAACTCAAAGATCACTAAAGGACTTTAGAATGAGATTAGCTAGTTAATTAAGGAGACTTTGATTAAGTTTTTCTGTTTTGCAGGTGGCCGGTGGAACATCGACCTTTGCTATGATATTCTCTTCATCTATGTCAGTAATACAAAATTACCATCTAAAACGCTTCTCAGTCACATATGGTAAGTCAAACTCCAAAAGAATCTTTACATTATATACAGAGGTCATACCTAGATTGAAATCTCCCTACTTCTCTACAAATATTGAACTCATTTCTTAATATGAAAAAACAAAAAAAAAACTGGGAACTGGTTAAATATATATTACATTAATCTTAAACAAAGCTCATGAAAATTTCACTTCTGTTGATTGCAGCTAGTTACTTTATTTTATTGGCTGCATTTGCTGCTCTTGTTGGGCAGCATATAGTGAGAAAATTAATAATCCTACTTGGCCGGGTATCTCCGATAATCTTCATCCTCTCTCTTACAATCTTTGTGAATGCAATTACCTTAGGTAAATTTCAATTAATTACTATTGTTGTTTTGAATAATAAGTTTATGAATCTCTAGTCTTTCAAAGAGCTAGGATGCTCAAAAATGTATATATTAATATAATTCTGTATTTGATGCAGGTGAGGTTGGAATTGCAGACATGGTTGAGAAGCTGGAGAGAAACTCACATGAGGTTTGAAAGCCTGTGTAACCAATCTTAATTAATTAGCCAACAATGGCAGTCATCAGTGAACATTGTCATTATTATAGGGCTACAACTTCATTTCTTGTCGCCACATTAATATTTGTGTCACTCTAGCTGGCATCACTCTGTAATTTTACACCGTTTCCTTGTTCTATCAAGAGCAAGCATTATGATCTAAGATGATGAAGAAAGCTGTTCAAGAGTAAGTGATGAACAAGATAAGGAAAATTTTATTACACTGATTTGATTAATGAAAAAGCTAATTATGATACTGGTTGAAATAAAAAATTGAAAAGGGAAGCAAAAAGAGCATGAATTTGACCAGAATACTACCAACTTTCTGGTTCACGAAGCTCCTGCCTATGCAGGGTCCCGAAAATAGGTCAGACTACATTTGGATATATTGTACACAGCCTTACCTTGCCTTACAAAAGGTTATTTTCACGACTCGAACCCGTGACCACATGGTCACATGGCAGCAACTAATTTCCCATTGCGCCAAGACTCCCTTTCACCACCAACATCCCCTGATAATTTTTTTTTAAAAAAATCCCAACAACCTACTAACAATATATAAAAGTTTGGCATACAATCACACTTTCTATTGAATTCTCAAATTTTAAATTAAAGGATAGCTTGACGCACAAAGCTTTTGCTTATGTGGGATTCAAAAGAAGGGTAAGATCACCTTGGGTCTATTGAATGTAACCTTACTTGTAGGAGGCTATTATCACTTCTTGAATCTGGTTAAAATAGTGATGAGTCCGATGAAAACTCTTATTGTAACCTTACTTGTAGGAGGTTATTTTCACTTCTTGAATCTGAGATCATCGGGTTAAATGGTGATGAGTCCGATGACAACTCATACTGTTGTGCCCAAGACTCCCCTTCTTTCTCAAATTATATAAGTTAAAATTATTTTTCCAATCTTCCAATAAGTTCATCAATGGATACTAGCCACTTAAAAATAAAATTCATGAACAAGAACAAATAAAGGAAGATGCCATATATTTATATAATAACTACAAAATGCATCAATTCTAATATGAGATGTATATAGGGCTAAATTAAATCATTTGATTTGACACAAGAAGCACATAATAAATCAGGAAATTAAAAGTTGTATATAGTTTAGTGTTAAGAAATTCACCATTGCAAGGCATCATCAACAAAACTCCAAGATATATTTTCATCCTCAATTTTGATCAATCTCTATTACCAAATTGAAACTACAAGATTTCCTAGAGTGTGTATTTATATATACATGTGTGTATATATATATATATAGATGACAAATATATAATACTTGACTGCAATTCATGACTACCATTGCTACGCCTCTTCTTAGATTTCCAGTTCTTCCCAGATGATGGGTAGCTTCTTCAACTTGTAACGCATCAAAGCTTGTTGAGAAATAACATGTAAGTCCTGGTAATGATCTTCTTTGATTCTGTTTCGTCTTTTACCACTACTTCTAAGTTTGTGGAAGTACCAAGCATAGATAATACAGATGGTAATAATGGAGAGCAAGAAAAAGAATATGTAAACGATACAGAGATGTTTATCATTCAACTGTGACAAGAGGAGAGCAGCAGCAGATGAAGAAAGACGAGAGAAAGGCATGAAGGAGAGCATAGCTAAAAGACTTGAAGAGGCCTGAAAGAGTTAAGGGAAGAAAGGCAGAAAAAAGGAGGCATATAGATATCTATAGCTTTATGTTTTGGGTCTCAAGAGATTGAAGTAATTTGCAAAATTCCTTTTAAGTATAGAATTCTAATTAGTTTAAGATAGGAAACCTGCTGGGAAGAGGACTTTCTAAAAAAGCTACGTGGCACTCTATGAAGTTGACCATTATTATGATAACAAAATCAGGCAAGCTCAGTGTTTTGGTATTGTATAATAAATAAATAATGTCGTAAAAAAATTAAAAATAAATAAATAAATAATAAACAATTATTTGGTATGAAAAGCACGATAGTAAGAATGATCAACTACTTATTGACTTGCTTTATAAATTATTAAAAACTTATATATATATGTAATTACGTTTGAATTAACTACTCATTGACTTGCTTTATAATGCGTCAAGCCCAAAAGTAATTATTAATTTATAACCCAAAATCCATACCAATTCCCACACATCAATTTTGTTCTAATTAAGTGGTTATATAATATTTTGAGAGTAATTCTACACAATCGTAGAGATTTTTTTTTTCCCTATTAAGGTCACGGGCACGAAAGTCAGCCTAGTTATACATAACTGAATACAGAAAGAACAAAAAAAAAAAAAAATGCTCCTTGTTCGTTGTTGAAGGATTAACCGAATTTAAGATCAACAATTTCTTATGCAATAAGTCCCATAAAATAAGTCCTAAAGATTGGTGACAAAATAAAAAAAAGTTCTAAAGATCAATATGGGACTTTTAAATTATTGAGCACGATTTTATTAATGATAATTTAATATACATTATTAAACTCTTATCTAATAACTATAACTTTTAAGTATAACTTTAATTTTACAAAAAGCTCTCTACGTTCAGAATGAGACTGCACGTTATATACAATACTTATAACTTTTAAGTTGTATAATTTCTAACATGATATCATAGCTTGAGGCATCGAACATGTTCTATCCTCAACCTGAGTAACTCCTCAACCTAGAGTTCCGCCTGAAGAAGCAGGGGCTGCAGTAGCTGCGGAATTTTCTACAGGTTCATGAACAACTGTGTCGACCCATGGCCTTCACCAGTCTTAATCATTTCAAAGGGTGCAAATTGAGTTATTCTACACGTGATATACATTGTTAGGCCTTTATTTGATAGTTATAGCGCTTAATGGTTTCTAACAAATTCTGCAAATTTTAAATTTCATTTTGATTTTTTTCTATTTCCATTTTCAACATCTAGTGTAGGACAACGTACTATTATTTATGTTATCATTGTATAGAAATAGAAAGGAATACAAACAAAATTTGGAAGTTTTGGATCAATTCCCATTAGCTGAATCACTAAATGAGCCTGCCAGTCCTATCCGGGTTCCAAAATTGTTCATGTTTCGAACAGCTAAACGAATACAGCAGTTCGCTACAGCAGTCTATTTCATACACAGATTTTTTTTTTTTTTTTCTCAATTAGAATACAGAAAAAAAATAATTAATCAAATACAGTTATTTAATACAGATGCAGTAGAACCAACTGCCCCTCTGGCTTAAGCCTTTTAAAAATGATATCATACTTGAAAGAAAATAATTTTTGGAGAAAACACAGCTTGAACAAAGAGACTGAGAAATCTGATTAAAAGGGCACCGCACAACTGCAATGGAGAGGGAGAAAGAGATGGAATGGGAACGTAGAAATTCACACCTGCCATGTGGTTAGAGTGGGAAGTCTTTTTCTTGCCTGAAAAAAGTCATATCACCCTTCTGTTCCCTCCAAAAGCCCAAATCTGCAAATAGACAAACTCATACTTCATTTACTTGTGACATACAGCCATGCGATATTTTTTTCTAGCATACCCTATGTGCTTATACCTATGATGGTTGCAGATACTAGTCTTGTGGTGTTTTCTCACTTATTGCAGATATTATCCACATATTAAATGGCATGAGAATGGCCATCAGAACAAGAAATGGCGATTATATAAGACAGACAAAAAGAGTTTTGCTATTCAATTACAAAAAAAAAGAAAAATCTATAAGTGACCTGAAAGTGTGTCAAAAATCATGATTACATGATTGCAGTCCATCGAATCATGTTTTAGAAAAGTATCTTGAGATGCATGTATTGATCCAACAGTGTCTCATTGTGCAGTTTACAATGTCAGTCATTCTAGCATCTCTCATCTAATTATGTAAAAATCAGGTCAGAATAGACATCTAGTGTGATCCTAAAGATCAAAACATAATTGCAACTGAGAAGCCTCATTTTCATTTGCTTTCAACAGCTAAACAACACTAAGAATCAGAATAGAAAAGCTAAACAACTGAGAAGCCTCTTTATATTCAACACATACAAGCAATCTTAGTTGAGTAGAGTGGAGTTGAGTTTTAAGTATTCATTCAAAGTTTAATTTGACCTTCCAAATCATGTTTATTCAACTAAGCCTTTTTCCAACTTGAATAAACACATAATGGTTAAGAATAACTAATGCTTTTCATCAGTTAATAACAATGACTTCATCATTTGCTGGTGGTACACAACAACCTGCAGTAGGTAAGTTGAGTGATCTGTCTTGGCTAAAACAATGAACTGGGGGGAGTGCAAGGAAAGATACTATTCAGCTCTCATCAAGGTTCCCCCTTTTCATGCAAATATATTAAATGAATTAACACAATGGAGCTCCTGATTGATCTTATTTTCTGGTCTCTATCCCCTACACAACATATTCAACTGCTATAGTTTTTCATATCAAAAGCATTAAATGAAGTAGAAAGATGAGGCTATTGATCAACCTCACAGGCTTTCGTCTTGACTTATATCTCAAAGGTTTTTTCATTTCCAAAAAAGAAGAACCGAGATTTTTTCTAGCGATTCTTACCTTAAGGTTTCTATCCCAACTTCCGGTACACAAGGCACTCCCATCAGCTGACAAACCCAAACAACTGATCCTATCATCATGTGAGTTTTGCAGAGATCCCAAGTTCAGAACCACCTGAGATCAGGAAACAAGTAATTAGAGCCAACTTTCTTCTAGCATTCCACCTGAAACTTGGTATGAAACCAAATTAACTTCTGATTTAATATGAGAGACAAAAAGGATTGAGTTAGGATTGGAAGTTACTCCGAAATATATATCAAATAAGAAAGTAGATGATGAGATTGGCTTAAAAATGAAATTAAGCAAATAGATGTCTAGAACCATGTATCTTAATATAGATAGCTTTGATGTTTGATCAGCTTCATTGATAGCTTTGATGTTTGAAACAAGGGAAACCCATAATGCCCAAGAAACCAACAATTCACAGGTTGAACAAAAGTATTAAAAAAGTTAATACTACAATGGACTAACTATTGACATTTTGAATAACAGGAGTTTCATAGCACATAACGTTGCATGTATCAGAAAAACGTAGACGTGCTCACCGCAAGTTAAAGAGGAGAATCATGTACCTTTGCCACTATTGTATCCCACACATAGCAATTCCGATTAGAGTACCCAACAAATAAAAGCCTTCCAGATATTGAGAAGGCAATTGAGGTCACTGTGGGCACCTCATTATCCCCATGTTGCTGATAGTAAACTTGGAGCTGATGACCAGTCCTCGTGTCAAATAACCTGCATGTACCATCATCTGATCCAGTTCCAAAACGCTGTGAATCTGGGAAGAACTTTACAGTATTAACATCTCCCTCATGGCCATAATATGTGTGGGCCGCTCTACTAGCTGTCCGAGTGTCCCATAATCGAGCAGTTGCATCACACGAACCAGAGATAAACAACTTTGGATTTGATTCATTTATTGAGACACTGAATACAAAGTATAAGGAAGTCTACTTAGAAGAAGAACAGGAGGGTATGCATACTTGAATACCCAATCCAATAAATACATATAGCAGAGTCCTCGCCAGATCAATCATCTAACAATCTCCATTCAAAATAACAGCTAGATGATCTTTCATAAAAGCATATCTTAAAAGAAACATCTTCTCGGACTATATTTCGATTAGACTCAAACTTAGCATCGAGTTAGAAGTGTTGTGCAAAGTTCTTTTTGAAATTTTAAACTTGGCATCAAGTTACAGCCAATCATCTACTTCCCTCCCTTTGAAAAAACTCAACGAAGAAAAGCAATGTAAAGAAAACAAATAAACAAACAAATACAAATGAAAATATATAAACATAAAAAATACGAGGGCTTCAATAAAGAAAGAGGAAGGAATGAGATTATTACAATTAAGATGTACCTCAACACATCACCATTGTGGCCTGAAGAAAATTCACCACCAAAGGTAGAAACTTTTAGGCCTGTAGTAACATCCCACAAGATGCATGTCTGGTCACCAGAGCTGGTTATAAGATGAGTCTCGCCATCTGGAACATACTGACAAGAGGACACATAGCCTTTATGCCCAGAAAGGGTTCTTGACACTGGTAGATTTCCATCCTGGTCACTTGGAGAATTTAGGCTGAAGATAGAGCATACACTATCAAGGCCACCACATGCAACAGACTGACCACCAGGAGAAAAGGCACATGTCATTACCCATGCACAAGGTAGCTTTATAGCATGGGTTTTCTGGCTTGTTAGAGCGTTCCATACAATTAGCCTTCCATCTTGAGATGCACTGACAATTCTGTTATTTTCAGTACTCCAGTCCAATGAATACACCTGGCACACAAAAACAGCTTCAGGATTCAATACAGGGTAAAGTCAACTCAAGCCTTTTTCCAACTACAAGGGATCAACTACATGAATCCACTCCGCTCTATTAAGGGCTAAGTCAACATTTAGATTACAATTCAATAGGTCACAAACTTAAAATCTCAACAACAAATAATATTGGTAATTAAAAGACATCTTAGAAGGACAAAAATAAAGAAAGGGAAAGGACTGAAGAAATTAGTAAAAGCCACATCAGAAAATAATAAAAAATTCTTTGACAATAATGAATTTAACACACAAGACAAAAGAGCCTCTTAAAACAGATAGAGGAAGTATTAGGAGCCCAACTGACACTAGCAAGTGGCAGAGACTGTAGAATACGAGATTCTTCAATGCGGAACGTTATTGACTGAGTCAATAAATCAAAACATTGGACTTAAAAGACCGAGTCCAGCTAGATCATGTCCTATGGAAAATAATGACCAAAACCATCTACAAACAGATCTAAAACTTGAACCCAAAAAAAAAAAAACATTATATGTTAATAAAAAAAAAAAACTGTTTGGCTATGTGGGAACTAGTTTTGGAGATATGAAGTGATGTTGTGTTGGTTGTAAGAGGACCACGCGTACTAATTACTATTAGTGTAGAAAGAATTTATGAAGGAATAATAGTGAGGTGTGTTTCACCTACAACCACAGTAGAACAATGCATTTGATTCCAAAACAATTCATCTTCAAACAGAGAGTTGGGAAGAATTCAACTTTTGGAAGTACATATGGCAAGTTGAGTTTGCTCAAAAAAATTTTTCAACAAGCATACTTCGTACTTAAAAAAAATATGAGATTCTCATATATTGAAGACTTAACTTACACCACAGCACCATTGTCCTTCAAAAGTTAGGGTCTTTTATAGGAGTGTTGTCCAGAACTAGATTGACTCCCCCCACCATACAAAAACCATGCTAAGAGAACTATCTCCTACAGAATTTTTGTGTAGGCCACACACAAAATACTAAAAGAAATTACACAAGGTTCCACATCCAACTTAGAGAAAAGCCATAAACAGCTTTTACTTTAGTCAGATAAAAATAACTTCCTAGACTCCAAAAACTCCCTGGAAATTTCCAATCTAATGCCTGAACCTTTGGATTGCCAAAAGAACAAAAGTATCCACCGGTAGTGCTTGCTAATACAGAAGATTTTCAGTAAACTAACCACAAGGATTCCTCTGTTGTAGAATTTCCCTCTTGTTCATGGAAAACTTGAACTAACCACGAGTTGCCACTTGCCAAACAAGTGATTCTAGAGCAACCAAGCAACACCGCAAAATCACATTGAAATGTGCAAAAGAGATTTATTGATTCTTAAATCGATCGATTTCTACCAAATTTTAATGGATCTATTCTACCTGTCTGTGATGCTATCGAAATTTGAAGTTGCATTTTTCACTTGACTCGATAAAGATTCCGTAATCCTTAATAATGCTAAAAGACACTTCAAATTTTCCCAAATGTATTTCAATTGAGGTTCGTTAACCACACCTAGACACTCATTTATAAAAACAGAATGCCTATCACAGAAAAGAGGAACAATTATATAAACAAACAGCCACATGAAAGAGACCAAAACAGCTGTAATAAATCAAACTATTCATCTCAGACTAAGCATAATTCACAAAAAACTTCAATTCGTTCAAAACCAAAGCAAGACAAGAACCAACCTTCCCTGCGTGCCCCTGCAAAGTGCGACAGCAAACCAGATCCGTCAGGCCGAAGCTCACCGCCGTCCGTCCCTGCGACTTCACATATCCTGCTACTGCAAAATTAAACCAAAAAAACAGCACACTCAATCACACCAGATACAACAAAATCTTCAACTCTCAACATTCCTACGTTGCAAATTTCAACTCAACTACCATCAGTATCTTGCAGAGGAAGCCGTTTCTGGTTCACTCGTTCTCTAAGAGCATTTAACGTCTCCATCGCAGAAACCTGCTGCGCTTTCAGCTCTTCAACAGACATCTCAAACCTAAAATCCTCTCAGAACCAGTAAATCTTCAATCACGCAGCCATTAAAGCTTCTCTTTCGAGTTCGAATCGCGTTGCTTCTTTCTACTCCTTTCTCCGAGAACTCAAAATCGTTGCTGAAGTGAGAACTCATCGAAAGAAGAAACGAGCTTCAATTCGAATTCTAGACAGAAAAATATACAATAAATCGAAAACTAAAACGAATCGATTTAAAGAGAAATGAGTGTAAGGATGAACAGAAGAACAACCTTACGGGGGTGACAAGCGAAGTCGTAAATCGGTAAGGCGAGAAGTTGATAGAGGACGGTGACTTCGTGAGTCTACCTTTAATGGGTCCCACCCGCAAGCCACGAGCCACCACCGCCGCTGTATTGCGAATTTGATGTCCAATTGAAAATTTTGCTGTCCCAACAGTAGCTATCAAAACCCGGACCGGTCGCTGAACCGTTTTCAAAAACGGTTCGGTCAAATAATGTAGTCTGCTCGAAACGGCTCGAGTCAATAAGTTCAACCGGGCGGTTCGGTCCGGGTTCTTAAGCACTGGTCCCACCTGATCGTTTTGTAGGGTGTTGTGGGCCTAAATATTGGAAGTCGTGCATGTGGCAGTTTGTTGAGAGATTACATCAAATCTCTGTACACCACGTAAACATGGAATCCTCAAATTCCCATGGTGGACCCCACGGAACGTCGGCAAAGTTAAAGAAGTGAGATAAAGCGCTGACGTCGTCACTTGATCAAAGGGACCCATTTTTAAACAGACCCACGCGGAAAGTCTCGGCGGCTTTTCTCTGACAGTGAAAGAAATAATTCAGGCGAGAGCAAATATTCTATGGGATTCACCGTACGTACGAGTGAAGGTGGCTGATCAAGTGAACGGTCACGATTCATTATTTGATCTTGATGTCAAAGAAAAGGGCGTCTTGCTGGTTTGACTTAAGTCCACCAATTGTTGGTTATTAAGTATTGAGATCATGGCAGGTAGGTCTTCCACCGAAAGTGAACATTTCAAAATTAGAAAATTATAGAAGTAGTTAGGCCCATGTCATTTCTCTCGTGTTTTGAATCATTTGAATTTATTTTACACCTTTTGGAGACCTAATCAAGTATAGGAATAGTAGAGTTTTGGGCGAAACCGTAAAATTAAACCTGCGATCTGTTTGGTTTTTTACATTTTGTTAAGGTTGCGAGTTCTGAATAAAAAAACCTGCACCAACAACCTGAATTGAACTAATTAAGGTTAATTTACATTAAATATATTAATATGTTCTTGTTATATAATTAGTAATATAGTTCTTGTTTGTAAAATTATATAATTTTATTACATTATCATAAATAATTATTATTGGCTAAAATCTCAAACTTGAGTAACACAAATTAACTTTGTTCGATTCAAGTTTGACAAGTGGTCAATTTGGTTTCGATATGATCACTCAACTGACCCAAAATGAATAAATAACACTCTTAATCAAATCTTTATCATAGTTATTATTCCATGCATCTCTTATGTATTTAATTTAAATTTGCATTGACTTTGAAAAACTCAATGCAACTTTAATATATTTTAAAATTATACAAGAAGCAATATACAATAATAACAATATTTTTTTATTATTTATGCAAAATATATATATTTTTTCTGATTGTGCTAATTTAGGTTTGACATTATAAAGCAATTGATTTGGATCTAATAAATGAATTGTGCTAATTTAGGTTTGACGTTAACTATTATTTGAAGGGATCAGGATGTTCGTCTTAAGAAACAATGTTACAAGCTCGATTTCTCTACGAGCATTGGTCACTGGGGTGTCTCCCGCTTGAGCAACCGATGGCCCAAGAGATTATTCAAGATCGGATGCAGGATACCCTCACTTGTCAAAAAAAAAAAAAAAAAATCTTAAAATGATGAAAAGTTGTTTTTGGACGGGTCAAATCCGTATGTGTATGTCGGGTTCGGATCCAACCGTTTGGATCCGGGAATCTCATGCCCCGGCCCACAAATTGAGCCCAAACCCACCCAATCGTTTCACAAGGCTACGCAGTGTAATTCTATGCCATTTCCAAGGGCATTTAGAAAACATTATTTTCCCGCCCAACCGATCCCACTAAGAACAGTTTTGGCGACTCCGCATTAAAGCTTTTGTTCCAGAGTATACTCTTCTTGCTTTGTTGTTCACTGCTATTCTCATTCGCCATTAACGCTCTTCCTTACACAAAACACAGGTATCAACGTGTGAAATCCACCGAACAATACGGGAATGCAATATTCTCGGACTTTCGTTGTTTTCATTATGTTGCTTAGGTTCATATATCTTGGTTATCATTCTCGTGTCCGAGTTCTATCTAGGGTTTTTATTTTTGTTCATTTTTTTTTTAAAAATTTCTTTCTTATATGTGTTAATTTTCGCGAAAAGACGATGAATCTACGCGAACAAAGTGAAGAAATCGTGGCTGTATTGAAATGTATTTTGATGTTAGGATCACAGTGATTTTCGCGTTATCTAAATTAAACTTTCTGTATTTTGGTGGATTTTTTGGGTTTTCTGGCAGTTTTAGTGATAGATGGACGCGATGAATGAAACGAAAGAAGGCGAAGCTGCCGATTCTCCTACTTCTGTTCTCGAGGACGAGGTACGCTTGCTACGACGACTAGAAATGCTTTTTGTTGTGCATTTTCTACGATAAAATGCTTGTTTTGTACATATATTAGCTTGTTATCAGGTTTTGGGTAATATTGTATTCTACAACAGGAAATTTGCAAGACGGAAGGTGGAGTCAAGAAGGAGGCTGATGAGCTTCTTGCACTTGAAGCCAAAAATGGAGATTCTCTTTTAATATCTAGTGACATGGCTCAGGAGGAAGAGAAGCTACAGGAGGCCCGCGTTAAATTGGAGGAGGACGAGGAGGCTGTTAAGAAAGAAAATGAGGAGGAACCACCTATCATGAACGATACGCAATTCACCAAATTGGACGAGCTTTTGACTCAGACCCAGTTGTACTCTGAGTTTTTGCTTGAGAAAATGGATGACATTACGTTTGTAATATCTTCGGACCAATTCAATTAAGTTTCACGAGTTCATGTGTATATGTACCTTCTTCTAATGTGATTTTTTGTTTTTAATGTTTTTCAGAACGGAGGAGAGTATCAGGAGGAAGAAAATCCCAAAGATAAGAAAAGGGGCCGTGGTTGCGGTGGAAAGCGGAAGGCCACCACTCAATATAACACTGTAAGATTTTTATTCAAACTTCCTTAGTGACGTGTTAAACTGTGTGTGATAGTTCATTGCTTTGTTGTGAACTGCCCATGGTATATGTTGGTGTTCCTTGCGAGGAAGCACGATATATCTGTTGGCAAGTCACTTGTTTAATTAACGTATTTTAGCTTCCGAGATGGAAGTCTTAATTCTTTCTTGTTAGCCACTCATTCAGTTGTCGGGAGATTTAGTCTCGTGTTTAGTGTCATATATTCTCTTTATAATTTACATTGAAGTTTTGTTAGATTGCCATTGCTGGATCTTATTTATATTTCCATGTTTTTTGTCCATAGCTGCTGTTTATCTACAATCATTTGTGATATTGTGGTAATGCTTTTTTAGAGAAAAGCTCGGAAAGCAGTTGCGGCTATGTTGTCAAGGTCCGAAGAAGGCACAACACAAGAAGATTCCAATCTTACAGAGGAGGAGAAGGCTGAAAAAGAGCAATCTGATCTGGTTCCCTTGTTGACTGGTGGACAGTTGAAGTCGTACCAAATTAAGGGGGTGAAGTGGTTGATTTCATTATGGCAAAATGGTCTAAATGGCATTCTCGCTGATCAAATGGGACTGGGAAAAACAATTCAAACTATTGCTTTTCTTGCTCACTTGAAAGGGAAGGGCCTTGATGGACCCTTTTTAGTTATCGCCCCTCTCTCTACTTTGTCAAATTGGGTAAATGAAATTTCAAGGTAAATTTAGATCACTTGGTTTTTCTATTGATTAGCAACTATCGGCAACTATCTTCTATATGAAATCTGCATTTTCAGGTTTTTTCCTTCAATGAAAGCAGTTATTTACCATGGAGACAAGAATGAAAGGGAAGAGATAAGAAAGAAGCAAATGCCCAGAGCAATTGGCCCCAATTTCCCTATCATTGTCACTTCTTATGAGGTTGCAATGAATGATGTAAAAAGACACCTTAGACATTACAATTGGAAATATGTTGTGGTTGATGAGGTCAGTAGCCTAGACCGGTCCCTCCTTCTCCCATATAAATACAGATTGAGCACAGTCACGCACATTGTCTATTCTGTTAATGAGCGTAAAGAGGTGCAATTGTCTATTTGGCTTTTCTGCTATCTGAGAAAGTTGTTTCTTCTTGAAGGGACACCGGCTGAAGAATACAAAATGCAAATTACTGCGAGAGTTAAAGCACTTGCCTATGGAAAACAAGCTCCTATTGACTGGAACTCCTCTGCAGAATAATTTGGCTGAGCTTTGGTCATTGTTGAACTTCATCTTGCCTGATATTTTCTCATCCCATGAAGAATTTGAATCATGGTAATTTGTTTCTAGATTTTTCTGTTTTTTCAGCTTATGAAGTTTCACGTGATGTCTGTTGATTTGATTTTGAAATGAGTTTCACTTATACTAGTTAGCTAAGGGTGAATGGTGCCTTTTATTGCTGAATATACTTGTTGTTACAATACTCTCCACAGTAGACCCTAATTGAGGACGATTCATCCAATGTCAACTCAGGGGTCAACTTTAATAATTCATGGTGGTTTGCTCGGTAGATCAATCAATGCTCTGCATGATGGGTTGCCACTGCAGATGCTCTAGTCTGGAGTCTATTCTTAAGAGCACATGATTGTCCGTTGTAATTGCACCTAGGTGATGCTATAAACATTTTACCAACTGGCTACAACTTAACCTGACTACTAGTTGCAATTACCACAGGAGCGACTGAAGCTTGAACCTATAGTATGAGGGGCAATTTGTTGTTTTAGACTGATTTACTTAAAACATGAAGAGGAGAAAATTTCATGTCTATGAATGTTCTCTTACATTTTTCACCTTTTAAGTTGACTGCATTTGGACCTTGATTTGATACAACTTGGGATTAAATTCTTAGGTTTGATTTATCGGGAAAGTGTAGAAGTGAAGCCCAACAGGAAGATTTAGAAGAGAAAAGACAGGTTCAGGTATGCATACCTCCTGACTATTTGTTTGATATAAATCTATTGATTTAACCACGTGTTTGTGATGATGCATGGGATTTATCACATGCAGGTGATAGGGAAGCTACATGCAATTTTAAGACCATTCCTTTTGCGAAGATTGAAGACAGAAGTTGAAAAGATGCTTCCTCGAAAAAAGGAGATCATTTTATATGCCAATATGACCGAGCACCAAAAGAACATTCAGGAGCATTTGGTTAACAAAACCTTGGAGAACTATTTACAAGAGAAAGGAGATAGCAGTAAGAGAATAGCTAATATACATATACATGCACACAACAATCAATCACACACCTTGTTCTTCAAAAAATCTTATTTAGTAAAGCCCAAGTAATTATTAACATTAGTAGTGGTCAATTATCATAATGTTCTTTCAGAATATGGCCATTGGAACTTACTTCAGTTTGGTATGATGGATGGAGACCTGCCTAAGTTTCAGGGAATTCCTGAGTTTGGATCCCACCCTAAGGAGCCACTTCCCAATTTGTGGAAGGGAGACTGTTGCAGAGCACTGTTTTTTTAGTTTTTCTTTTGTGTTTTTAATGATCTCCTTTTGAAAATGCAGAGCATGGTATGAAAGGAAAGCTGAATAATTTGATGATTCAACTTCGGAAAAACTGCAACCATCCTGATCTGTTGGAGTCAGCTTTTGATGATTCTTGTATGTACCACATGACTTGTCTCAGTTATTGGAAAAACTTAGTTTTTTAATTTCTTATTGGCTTTCTCCATCTGCAGTTCTCTATCCACCCATCAAACAGTTACTGGAGCAGTGTGGCAAATTCCATTTGCTGGACAGACTAGTGACTGAACTATTAGCTAGCAAGCATAAGGTATGCCTAGCAATTATCTTTCACTTTTCCTATTATTATATTCTTTCACATTACCATGCCAAAAATTTCTTTTCTATTTCAGGTTCTGATATTCTCCCAGTGGACTAAGGTGCTGGATATAATTGATTATTATTTCTGCGAGAAAGGCCTTGAAGTGTGTAGGATTGACGGTAGTGTGAAGCTGGGTGAAAGGAAAAGACAAGTAAGTGGTATTTTAGTGACATGAAAGCTTTATCTCTGATCTCTTCAGTTTGATTCTTCTACTTCAAAGATCTTGATCTTCTCAAATTAGTGCTTCATGTCTTGTGATTTAAAAAAAGTTGGGCATGCCAGGATACACCTTGCACCTTGTCAATGGCAGATGCCTGGCACTAGTTGCTTTGGCTTAGTCTTCAATGCATCAGGAATTCAGGCTAGGCCCTGTGGTGATTGGAACCTGAGCTGCAGTGTACTTTGAGGATGGGTTCCTCTAAATGGTTCATCATTTCCCATGTGTGCCTTGTTTTTCATGCTGGAGGGTTGTATTTTGTTATTATACTGATCTAGAGCTCTGCCTTTGTTTATGTTTAAGACATGATTGCAGTTCTTGTTGGTTGTTATTTTCAAAACATGTGAATTGACTTTGGTTAATGTTCAGTCTTCTGTGCTTCTGAGCAGATCCAGGAGTTCAATGACATTAACAGCGATTTCAGAATATTTCTCCTTAGCACTAGGGCTGGTGGGCTGGGTATCAATCTCACTTCAGCAGATACCTGTATATTGTATGACAGTGATTGGGTGAGCTCATTTTTCTGGTGTATCATGTTTGAGTTGGTATTTCTTGGGCTTGTTGACTAACTGCATTCTGTATTCAATTACAGAACCCTCAAATGGATTTGCAAGCTATGGATAGGTGCCACAGAATAGGCCAAACACGACCAGTTCATGTTTACAGGCTTGCAACAGCGCAATCTGTGGAGGTGCATTATGGATTGCAATCATTTCATTCCTTGGATTTCTACCTTTGTATCTTTTTTGGACCCTTGGGGTCACAAACTGAGTAAAGTTTTTCTTTTTTCTCCGATCCTCTTGGAAAAGGGCCGGATGTTGAAGAGAGCTTTCAGCAAATTGAAGCTTGAGCATGTGGTAATTGGAAAAGGGCAGTTCCAGCAGGAGAGAGCCAAGTCTAATTCCCCGGCTCTCCTCGAGGTTTGTGCAACTGTTATTTCCTTTTTATAATTTTGTGATGGAATAGTTATTTGGCTGTGCAAAGATAGCATTAGAAAATCTTACATGTCATTTACATTGTCGAATTCCCTAATCTTGAAGTTTTCTCTTCATTATGTCTCTAGTTTTATACAAAAAATTGATATGAATGGGAGAACTCTTGGTTCCATCTATTTTAGTGTAAGATAACCGTTATTTGGTGCAATATGCTACTATTTTAATTCCAACAACAATCTATTTCAGTTTGCAAAATGACTATGATACCCCCACCACTCTCATCAGATATGCTTCATCTCTTTTTTTTTTTTTTTGGGTGTTCTTACTAAGATTAGTTCCCAGCTCAAGAAATATAATATATCCATTGTCCTAAGCTGGTTTGTGCTGTATATTTGGTGTCTGTATAGGTACTTATCATGGCTCCAGCGAGTGGATCCTTTGCCTGGAACCTGAATGGCTCTGATAATCCTATTGCTAACTGTCAAGTCTTTCTATTTTCCTTATATAGTCAAATAAAGTTAGATAGTGCTGGAAATGTCCATAGTTGATGTTAAAGTTTGAGCAATTGAGTCTTGCATGCTATCTACAATCCTAAGTGGAGTCGACAATAATTAATTCAAATCCTCTCACACGGACATCATGCATTTTAAGGTGCCAATGGTGAACAGAAAATACAGCAACTTTTGAAGTAACTAATTGTTTCATAGAAGGGATGAAATCTGAACAATATGTAGTTTTTTTTTAAGACCTCTATTTCAATGAAGTTTGCAGTGTATGCTCTCCAATTTTTTCACAGAACAATATCTACTTTTCAGGAAGAGGATTTGATGTCTCTGCTTAAAGACGAGGAAAACCCAGAGGAAAAGCTGATCCAGACGGACATCAGCGATCAAGATCTTAAGAGGGTTATGGATCGAAGTGAGCTGATTGCTGATTATGATGGTAAAGCAATTCCCCTTAAAGGGCCTGGTTGGGAGGTTGTGATTCCACCTCAGAGTGGAGGTGTCCTGTCTACTGTTGGTAGCTAATGGACTGCAGGTCCTCTTACTGTTATTTGACTGAGTTATTTTGGAGGGAATAGGGTCTACCTGACAATGCAAGATACTAGTTCTGTGGCTTTGGTGTCGGTGGATTCACTGGCCCAAAAATTTTGTGCGAATGGTACACGAATTAGTTTTGGCTCCTTTTTATCCCAGTGGAGGATGAAAATTTTGTAGTATTATGTTTCTTTTGGTAACGACGTACATCCTCATTTCAAGGAGTGGAAACTCTGTACTCTTGATTTTGGTGGAATTAGCACTGAAGCGAACTTCCCTTCAGGACATCTTATTGTTGTGTTTTCTCTTCACTCCATTGCATCTGTTGGGAGGCGATTGTGTTGGTGGATTTCATCTGAATCTATGTATTGCAATAAAATTTATTTTGGACATCCATGATAGTTGTTGTTCGTAATCCAAGTATGATACTTAATTCTTTTAAGTATACATAAAAAATGTTAAAACTACTTGTATGGTATAGAGAACAGCAATACCAACAAATTTTTAAGATTATTACTTAATTAAATCAGACTTTTAAGATTGAAGGCTTAAATAAATCAGACTTTTAAGATTGAAGGCTTAAATTTAACTTCATTGCCACCTATTTGTAAATTTGAGTTACTCGAATAAAAAAACTTGCTAATATAAAGTACAACAGTCGACAGTTTCTCTCAAGAAGAGATGGAGGAGGGGAATACAGGGTGGTTCATCATATCATTATCAGTGCAGCATCCATGTTCTGCAGAAGAAGTTTATCTAATCAAATAGAAACTCTCACATATCTTTCTCATTCATCTTTCTTTACACTTGGGGAACTGCATATAAAGGACTTCTGCCAACTCTTGCTTCCAATAGTGCCTGTGCATCTATTGTGGTCAAAATTTGAGGTATGGACATGCCGCCAGAAATCACGATTTCTGCATCATAGTTTTTGCAAGAAAAATCAAGAACCCAATTACTTACTGTTTCACTAACCTTAATAAGAATTGATCTTAATATTAGCGTAAAACATAGGGCTCAGAGCTCTTACCAATCCCTTCTCGAACAGATAAGTTTGGCCTCATAACATCATTCGAGTTCACAAGGAAAATGTCTCCAAGGTAGAGGTGGTTGGAGGGTATATAGACGCAGCAAAGCTCCTCTTTACCATCAGCCCTTTGAAGAATCACTGTGGAGGTGATGAAGCCAAAAGCATATTCCCCAACACGCGGATGCCTTATGATTGCCACTTCCTTGAATGCATTAGAATTCTGATCTGCAAAACATATCTATGAAGTTCTTCTAAGAGTTTTAGAATTTAGCAGTTTGGGCTCGAAAGGTTCAATGGATATATTCACCTGGTGATATTGCTGCACTTATTTGCTTTGAAGCAGAGTAGATGTAGCTTACAAGAGGCATTTTCTTAATGAACCATTCACCAAGGCCAAGAACAGACGCACCCCACCATGAGGACATGAACACGCCAACTAAGAAGATGAAACTGATGGAAGTGATGAATCCAAGACCTGAACTTGACCAAAAGCAGTTCTCATAGTTATTTAAATTGATAATCAGAATTATTTAATAGAATGCATTATGCTTGGATCAATTGGGTTCTGTTTTTCATGAATAATTTGAAAAATAATTATCAAAGGCTGCGTTTGGTATGTAATCCAAAAACATGGATGCAATAAAAAAATGATGTTTCTTGAAAACAAGTTTTCTAGTCAAATTTTGAAAAACTAGTTTTCGGAATTGTCAAACCAAACGCATTTTCTTGGTTTCAAAAATTTTGAATAAAGAAAACTGTATCCGAGTTCTATACCAAAAGCAACTACTCACCAAATACATGGATCCCAAGATGGATGTAGATAGGAGAGAAGAATCCATCTACAAAATGAATGAACCACCAAGTAGTGTAGAATGTGATAGCTATGGGAAGAAGAATGACACTGAAAAACAATAAGGAGAAAAAAGAAAGATTAATCATGCAGAAAATTTTATTTTCAACTTCAATTAGTTGCAGGATCATGTGTTGTATCAAAGTACACATTTAGCGAACCAATTATTTTCAACTTCTTATGTCTGGCGAGAATTCACGGTAATGATAAAGGCAAAGAAAGCCTAATAAACGTAGGCAAATAATTAAGAAAGATACTGAAGTTTTTAATGTAAATGTAGACTTAGCCTTTGATAGAACAGAGTAAAAAAACTTGCCATCCTGTCATAAACTTTTTTGATGCCCAGCTGCGAATGACTTTAGAAAATGCCTGCACAGTTGCAAAAAATTTTAGAAAAAGAAACAATAAATAGAGCCTTTGTCTCATCAATGTACTTCCGCGAATGTGTTCTTTTCATGTCAACGAAAACAACCACAGTTTTTCATTAATCATTTCTAGCTAGGCAAAATTTCCACTTACTACTCTTATTAGATTGAATTAAAGCAGCACCAACTACCCTAGAAACTAAGGTTTTTCTTTCTGAAATTGATCCTTTTTCATTAGCTTTCAATGCCGAGGATAATCGAAATTTTCACATCAATATACAGATCGAAAAGCAAGTAATCGAAAACAAAGAAAAGGAGAACTACAGATTGGAAAATAAAAAGAAGAGAAGAGTAACTTAGATGCCCTGAGATTGTAAAAACACCGATTGTTTTAAAAGAAAAAAACAAAGAAAATAAGAGATTGAGACCTCTCGGCCTGCGAGATGATGAGCAGAAACAGCAGGAATGTTTGGAACTGAAGAAGATTTGGAGTCTTCATTCTCGGAAACGCCATCGGAGACCGGAATCAGAAGCTCTAGATCTCTATCTCTCTCTCTTGTTATCGCCATTTTTGTTGGCGTTTTCTTTGCTCACTTTTTATTTTTTTTCTTCACTTCTAGTTCCGCCACAGAAATGAAGAACATTCGGATATGCAACAGAAACCGATCCCGATCCTCTAGGCCGGACGTTTGGAAAGGTTAACCAACTCCGGGATTTCTGTTTTGTCACGTGGGTAATCAACATTGGATAATTTATTTATTTATTTTTTTTCCCTGTAGGTTCATATAATTGTTTTTATTAATTATTTTCATTCAGGTTTTCTAAGTTAATAATTTTGCATTTATTTTACTACTACCTATTAACTTATTCTTATCAACAATCCAAGGGTGGACAGACCATAAAATCCCGTTCAATAAGTAAAACGCATTAGCTGTCCGCTCGTCTGGTTATCAGTAAATAAAAAACATTAAATTATATTTTCAAATTTAATTTAAAAATGAGGCTCCATTCGGTTGCGTAGGATACAATTTTTTGGAAATTAGTACATAATTGAAAGTTTTAAGCTATCAGTATGATTTTTTTTAAAAAAGGTTATTGATTTTTTTTAAAAAAAGGTTATTTTTAGATTTAAACAAGACATGAAATTGAGTTTGTCTAGATTGCCAACTATCCATGGATGATGCACACACAAAGATTACAGGAAAAAAATAGTTAAAATTACAAGAAACTGAACTCTGTCGAGAACATTGGTGCAAATTAAAATAGTTTGATTCGCCAAAAGAATAACAAATACAAGCTGCAAATGCACGCCATGTACACTACTCACCACAGATGAATTAAAAAAAAACCCAAACAAAAAGCAGCACCTTGACTCTAACTTCCCAGAAAATAAACCAATATAAATGTAGGAACCAGATGTATCCTTTGGTACACTTGTAAACTTCACTAGCCACCAGAGTGTGAAACTGGGGATGTTATAAACTGGCCATCCTTGTAGATGTGAATGAATTGCTGAGGCAAAGCATGCTCCCCCTGCAACAGATTCACAATGAGCTTACTTGTTTGTTTTCAGAGTGCTACTTGCTTCTTCTTGTTAGGCTTACTTCAGATGCACTATTTGTATGTGAAAGCTTCTCTAAATGGAAACTACTACTTTAGTTGGTGTCTTTAAAGAACAGGAAAATTAAAGTATCACCAAGTACATGATCTACAACATAGACATAATTAAATCTACAGCCACTATACAGACACAAGAAAAAAGGTACCTACCCAATCATCATCAGGTCCAGCACCAGGTACTAAGACATTGATCTCACTTGATTTAGCAGTTGTAATAGAGGTTCCCAAAGAATCTTTGCTTAGATACAATTGGCAACCTGCTGTATTATCTACTGAAATTGTAGGTGCTGTTCCCTGAAAAAGAGCCACATGATATGAGATGCAAGAACACTTAAGTCTTATGTTGTCCAAGTGGTAATTTCATGCATGCATCACCATTCAACAGTGAAAACAATGAATCTCCATGTAATTTGATGATCCAGTCATGGAAGCAGAAAATAGGAAAAGGTTGTGTACCTGGCATTGCAGCTCAACCCCATTGCAGTTCACTATCTCACAAGCAGCCACAACATCCTGTTGTTTGATGAACTAAATCTTAAAAACAATTTCCCAAAATTATGCAGAAAAATTCATATATCTCAAAGCATATCTCTTTCTGTGCAAGCTACTAACCGTGAATACAATACCCATTTTTGTGCATTTATCAATGGTTATGTTGTTCACTTTTCCTGCACATTGTTGGAGATGCAATCAGATATCTTCACATTTCTTATTAAAACTTTCATCTAAATGCAATTTTACAAAACCAATTTTGACAAAATAGAAATAGCATGACATTCATAAGAGAATTGTGCGTACCTTGGATTTGCAAAACAGAATCTTTGCATCCAAAAACATATACAGACTGCTTTGCATCACAGTCATCAATGACCAAGTTCTTCCTCCCAATTTGATTCTCAACCACCCACCTGCAAAACAAATTAACCATAAATAACAGATAATATATCAACCTTTTACACAGTAAGGGCAAATCTTCCTCGAATTAAAAAGAAAGAGCAACTACTAATATTTAACCACATATCATGTATACTAACTTGCGACCCATTTGGAGCTCCAACTTTGGTGGCCCTGCCTTAGAGAAGGAAGGTGAACCAGTACGAGTTTCTTTAGGTGCGGTACCAACAACACCAGTTCTATCTGTACGATTTTTAGTCTTCATATCATTTGTCACTTTCCTCAAACCTAAAACAAGTAAATGGATGACAATCAACGCTTGCCATCTAAATAAAAAACTATATCTTTCATTTACCCAAAAAAAAATCAATTCTTGCAATACCTGCAGTAACAGCTTGGCCTGAACTAATTTCCTGAAAAACAGCAGCCATCCCCTCTTTTGGGCGTGATGACCCAGCACTAGAAGGTTCAGCACTAAAGAGAGAAGCTGGGGGAGGAGGTGGAGGGGCAGGAGCACTAAGAGGAACTTTTGATGGTGCTGATGTAGAGGCAGAAATAGCTGCACCAGTAGGATTCCATACAGGGCCCAAAGCAAAAAACTTCTTGACATAGTCCCTCAGACCAGGCAGATAAAGTTCCTTCAAAGCTTTAGCCCATTCTACATGATTTGGGTCCTTACTTTTGTACTCAACAAGTACCTGATTTGGAATGGATGATCAGTATGTACTGTATAAGGACTTTCCCAGACTAAAACAACATTTGATCAAAAGTACCTAAACATCTAAGTGAACTAGAGATGGCAAATTTGAATGTGAGAAATGGATCGTTAGACATGATATCGTAAAATCCCAGATGCCAATACATTGACATATTGAAACTATTGTTATCGGAATCATGAATCATAATCAAATGGGTCTCATATGGAGGCTTGTACCACTAAAACAATATAGCAAAGAATAAACTCATGCATGTGATCAATAGTACTACCTCCATTACACCATCATTCGAAGGTCCAATGTAGATCAATGCTTTGATTTTTTTTTTTTTTTTTATTTTTCAGAAGAAACAACTCCAAGGGTATCCAACTAAATGATGGATAGGTTGACAACCTCCTCCACTCCCTCGCCACGAATTGACTAATCCCCTCACCAATTTGGGAGGGACACAAGTGGTTGGGGCTCAAACTTAAAACCTTTGCCCCTCAACCCAATCACTTGACCAACGCCTCATTGGCTATATCAATGCTTTGATACCGTGAGAATAATGCAAAAATTAGAGAAGATGAAAGAAAACAACACTAGGGTTTTCACTGAATAGAAAAATGAATATGACTCATTACAAAAAAGAGAAAGAAAGATGCTTATATAGCATACAAGGAAAACTACTAAGGCAGTGTTTGGTATCCAATTTAAATTCAGTTTTCTGTATTTAAAAACAAAAAAGTCAAAAAAGTTACAAAAAACTTGTTTGTTTTAGTAGGATTTAAAAACTGTTTTTTAGAAAAAAGTTAAGAAAAATGCTTGTTTTTAGAAAACATATAAAAGTTGTTTCGTGAGTTTTTCTTTTGCAATAATGGGACCCATATAACTTTTTTACTTGATTTATATGAAATCTCCAACAAACCAAACAAGTTTTCCATATTTTCAATTCTGAAAACAATTTGTAAATATGATGCCAAACATATTTCTAAAAACTATAAATCAACTAAAAATGATTTCATAATCAAATTTTTTGAAAACTATTTTTAAATCACATGCCAAACGCAGCCTAAACTATCCATTCCAAAAGAGCTAATACAATAATTACATAATTACTAATAATACATGCTATGCTATTATTGACATTAAAAATCTTACTCTATACCATTATGTTTTATGAATTAAGAACATTTTGATTGCAGCTCTATCATATCTTGAAATTAATATAATTTCATGTCATATAGGTTAAAATTTTCTAAACTTTCTTTAGAACAATGGATTTATCAAAATCTCTACATTGAATTGGAGTTTTGTTAATTACTTCTAAATTTTAAGAACCGTAAGTTTTCAATGATGTTGACCTTGAAACATACCTTGTTGTTGTAAAATTCAGCCATTTGCCAACTTTCTTCCACATGCGCAATTGGAAGACTCATACCTTGAAAGAAAGACAAAAGGAAAAAGGAAGCAACGTGAAATGAATCTCTAAGACTTCTGCGCGTAGCTAAATTAAAACAAAACAAATCAAAATCTCACCGCAATCTTTGCCGGAGTAGGCTATCCAAGCTAATGCTGTAAGACTGTCAGCAGTAGCTTTCAAGTGATTAAAGAAATCAGATCGCCTTCCTTCTGTCAGTGCATTTGCTTTCATGATCACTTCGTTCAACGGCTTGAGAAACTCGGCCAGACCTGCAAGATCAGGTTTCTGCAACATTTGCAGTAGATGAATTAAATAAATAGAAATCAGGTAAAAGATCGCCATGAAAACAAGTATTGGATCATTATATCCATGTGATTATAACTTCATTCATTCTTTTCCATTATTTTTTTTAAAGCAGTATTCACAGGTTGGAACAATTATGTTAAATTAATGCGTAAAAGTGACTAGAAGAAACCAAACAACTCTTAATTTCAATAGATCCAAACATCTCGACCAAAACTAAGAAAATTCCATCACAAGCGCATTGACAGCAAATCTAACAACCAACATTTTCGATCGTTTCATGACAACATAAGCTCGGATCCTACCAGAAAACCATCAATTTAACAAACTAAAAGCATAAAACCAAACAAAAATCATTCGAACTCATAAATAAAAACTAGAAACAACCAAATCAAAACGAAACCAACCTTAGATTGTTTGGCTTTGACAAGAAGCTCCTTCTGAACCGAAAAGGCATGTTCAAGAATCTTAGTTGCCTGAAGAGCTTGTCCGCCAATCTTCTCAGCAGCAGCGGAGACGCGACCAAGGAACTGCGTAATCAGATCATTGTAAGCAACGATTGTCGGATCTACCGGCGCATCAGAACCATCTCCAACCTCCGAACGAAATCCAGTCGAAAGCGCTTCCAATCGAGCCACCGCAGCCTCCAATCTCTGTACCAGCTTCTCCTCCATTTCTAGGGTTTGATGCGAGATTCGTGGCACCAGTGTGTCTCGGAAAATCACGAATCCACTCTCACTCTTATTCTTATAAGCACCTGACCATAAATTCGCACGATCGATCGATCCCTTCTGATAAGAAACTTCAGGAATTCGAATCACCGAAAGGCAAAAGCGTCTCGCTCGCTAGGCTTCTCAACGCACCACGCTTGCTTTTGAGCGAGACAAGCGGTGGCTTCGTCGGTTTTGGGCCCGGCTCCAAGGTCCACAAATATATTTTGTTGATCGCGGTGGAACACCTGATTTAATTAAAACGAAGAATCTCGTTCGTGTAATCCCGTATTTAGTTAGCATTATTTGGATCCGCGTCTCTTCTTTTACCATCTGGTTTTCGCTGATTGGAGCCATTAATTCGATTTGGCGCGAGTTTGTAGTTTTAAGGCTATTTTAAAGTTATTCAAACCCAGTCAATTGTAATATTGATAAAATTTTGATTGAACGGGATAACTATAATAATTAAATTGAACCGTTTTTAACTTTTAAGCTTCCAATCAAATAGAAAATTTCGTTTAACTGGATGTAGAAGTTGAATTTGGTTGATACTTTTTAAATTAATAAAAATTTTGACTTAAAGTTTAAGCAAGTCAAAGCGTCGCAAGTACGTGACATTGAATAACGCCCATTTATTTCAATTATACAAAAAGTACGGTAGAGACTGACACGCTCCAAACTTATCCAAACATATATATTTACAAGTAAAAAGATAAAAACCTTGAATTTGCCCTCAATTTATTTTTACTTTCACTTTCTGTATTAATTCCTTGAATACATTTTGTTAGCATTTTGCTCTGCTTCTCACTCGATTGCCCGCGAGAAGCGACCAAGTAAACTTTGGGAAGACGACCCAACGCGATTTTAGGTATTCAGCAACATGTTTCAGAGAATGATTGCAAGCAGCGAGAGAGATGAAGAAGGGGGAGAGTGCAAGGGACATTGATTGGAGAATGTGCCGTAACTGGGAGCGGAAGAGGTACAATAGATACGATAGTTCCTTATAAGTGGATACTAAAATGCCCTGAAATTGAGTGCATTAGCAACACTGGTTACTTGTGTTAGAAGTATAAGTTCAGTTTGAATCTAAGTAGGAATTTAGAGTTATAAAAGTGTGTTTCACTGGTTTTGGAGTGAGTTCTGAGAGATTGGAAAATTTGTAGAAAGGTCTTTAGGAAAATGAAAATTAAAGCTAGAATTCATATGATCACTTAGAATGGTTTCAGAATAAGTGTTGTCATGCTTCATCTTTTGGACTAGTTTTGCAGCTTACTAGCGTTGTTAATCTGATTTGCATGGTTAGAGTTTCTCATAATCTCATATTATAAGAAGGGCACTTATAATAATTAAAGCTCCTTTCCCTAAATAATAAGGATTTGGAAGTGTATTCTTGAACTGAACAGTCCTTTCCCCCTTTTTTTTTGGGCAATGGGCCTTCAGGCTGGTTGGATGCAATTTGTGCTCTTACTGATGGAGTTATCTATCTATACTAAGCAAATTTCACCATTTCTTCAAATTGGAGTGTTAAGGATGAATGAATAAAAGTTTCTATTGCATGAGAATATAGAAAATATTTGTTGTAAACTTCAAAATTGCAAAGGGTCATCACTTTTAACTGCATTTTATCTTTTTCTTTCGTACAGATTATGGAGCTCTGATCATGAAACTTGTACATAATATAGTTGGAATTGGAAGGCAAACAACACTCATTTAATTCACACATACGATAGTTTGTCATCAAAAAACAATGGTTACTGGTAATAAATCTCTCATGACTTCATCAACGAGTCCATTGAGCATATATTTCTCCACATCTCGAACAACTTCTTCTTTCTCAAAATACGTGGACATTGTGTCACTCCATCCAAAATCCCACATACAGTTCACATCAGGATTCCTGTTTTCTATGTCTTTCTGGAGCATTTCATGCAAGTGGTCGGCTGCATCGTATTCGTTACATCTATTTCCAGTGGAGAATTTGAACATTTCAAGGTCTTTATGCAACTCCTTAACCAAGTCATCCAGGCATTTCACCCTTATAGCTCCAATAGAAGTATGAGATTGGTACATGAGCTCTTGTCTCCTGCCTTTTCTTTTCATGACTTCGTAGGCGCAATCTAACACTACTTTATTTTCTTCGTCTTGGTACTTGATGGCACTGGCATGGAAGATGTCCACAGGAATGTGAAATCTGAAGAGGGCTTCAGCTGCATTAAGGAATAGTTGGCTTTTAACCAGTATCTGCTTGAGGTGCTTTTCATTTTCTGTGAGTGATTCTGACATATTGTATTTGGAAATTTTATCTCCCTCCACCTGTTTTGGCGATTTAGTGATGCCCACCATTGTGGATTCGGCGCCTGTAAACATTTCCCAAAAGAATAAGCATTGGCCATGAACTTTTTTATGTGCATTTCATGATATCTTATATAACATAGCAAACCTTGCTGCTGAAGAAATAAAATTTGTGGATTCAAAAATTTAGATTTTAGCTTGATCTAATTTTTTATTTTGATGGGTAAGAGGTGGGTTTGAACCCATAAATCAAAACTTGCTTAATATTTTAGATGAATTGGGCGAAGCGTTCAACCACTTGACACAACGTTGTGCAGGTTGATATTCATAGCTATGGCATTCTTTACAAGTTTAGTCCATTAGATGAATTGGTTGTTAATGTTCATAGTATTGGAAGCTTTAATTGAGGATGCAAAGCTGTACCTTTGGTTTGAATTGATACAACATCAGGAGAGTTTGGAGCTTTATCATTCTTAATTGAAATCGACGAGGGTTTCTGCAAGTCTGAAACTTTCATGGTTATGTCTTGAATCTGCGTAATTGATGTAAGAAGCTCAATGAGTAGTTACATGAAGAGAAAGAATTTGCTGAAAATTCAACTTTCTTGATGTAAAACCCTACTGCTAAAAAGGTGAGGGTGCTTACAGTTGTATTATTAAACTCATTCTCCAGTCCTTTCTTTTCATCTTCCATGCAGTCACCCAAAATGGCAGTACATTGTGTATTTTTCTGCAAATCTTGTGCTAAATTGGATGCTTCGATGCTTGTTTCTGCTTCTTTGGATGTTCTGATTTCATTGTTTGTTCTCTGGTTTGGTTGCAGAACTGAATTCTGCTTCTTGATCGGCTTAGTCGTGCTGTGTGAAGGGCCATTTTCTCTTATTGCTCCTGGGTGAACACTTCTATCCACTTGCTTGTTATCTAGCTTCGGTGGAACGTGCACTAGCTTTATATTCCTAGCTGTTGAAATTGGAGCTGCAACATTTTCTAAGCCGGTTTTTCCATTTATTGAGGATGGCCTTTGTCCTTCTAAATTCTCATTCAGTGATTTTTTCTTGTTGAATCTGAAGCTAGTAGAATTCCCTTCTTTGGCGAGATCTTCCTGGGGCATTCCCTTTAGGGACATCTTTGGTGGCATTGCATCTATAGTTTGTATAGAAGTTTTCTTACTGGACACAGTATGGTTTCCACTGGATAGATTCTTCTTCAAATTCTTGATGTTTTGTTTAGGTTTTGATGAATTCTTCAACATCCTGCTATGCCCCTTAAGTTTTTTATCCTGAACATTCTGTTTTGTTTTCTGCCGTTCTCTTTCTACTGCTTGAACTCTTGCACTCTGAGATTCAGATGGTTGAAGGTTGTATGGTAGTTGAGATGGATTATCATGCTGATTTCTTGATTCCGGAAGCCTTTCATTAATGCTTTTCCTTTCTTTCTGAGGTGCAATCTCCTGGGATCCCGCTTTTTCTTCTTTAAAATGTACGACATCTGGGTGCTTGAGAATCTGCGGGATCACCTTCTGATGATAATTCTTTAGGGATAGTTCCCTGCTTTCAGCTCTTTCCATGCTTTGATGTTCCTTGGGCTTTGTATTCTCCTTTATTCCCCTCTTTTCTTGTCTGTCCACCAGAATTTCAGTATTCTGTTGCAATTGCTTGGCGCCACTTTGTGTTGTATTATTTGTTTTGATGGTCAGTTTCTTTGTTTCGTCTGTGTTCTCTGGGTACTTGGTATGCAATCTTCCAGCATATGCCGCTGACTCTATTGCAGCATTTGGAGTGATCGGGACTTCATCTGCGTGCAGTATAAGGCTTTTATCTGGGGTTGCTGAGACTTTGTTGGTTTGCATTGGCTTCTTACTACCAGTTTGGGGAGCACACCTTTCAGAGTTCATGGTCTTCAGTTCAACTCGTTTGCTCCTCTCCTGCAATATTTTATTTGAATCTTTGCCACTTCTTGCTTTCTGCTGGGTGCTTGGTTCTTTCTGTGCCATACCTTTTGACTCTATATTTGGTGGAAGTTCTTCAAGTCCCATCAGCTTTGCTATAACGTTCGGGATTCTGAATTTTTCCGATTTAGTGTTTGTGGAGTTTGAGTTCTTATTTGTATTTATGAATGTGGTGACAGTGCTGGAATTTGGACCACAGCTAGCTGATCGCCTGTGAGAAACCAACTTTGGGGCCGTTGGAACCTGTTTTTTGGTATCTAAATGGAAAGCCTCGGTGTGGTTGGTTAGAGCCAGTAGTGTTTGCTCTAGAGCACTGCTCTTATTGGCTTCTCTGGCCCCTTCAAGAGTGCTTCTGGTGTGTCTGTGGAAAGAGAACTTGGGCTGGTCCAATTGTTTCCGCTTGTTTTTTTCTTCAATAATTAGCTTGCCATCATCAACATCATCGTCGCCATCTATCTCAATTAATCTTGCCTGCTGCCTTCTCTGTGGTCTAACCATAGAATCTGAAGCTTCTTGCAAGTTTACAAGCATCCTGAGCGATTCTTCCAGATCTACAGCCCCTTTCAAAAGCTCTTTTCCAACTTCAATTGAATATTGGTCAAAATTAAGGCCATTACAGCATGACTTAAGGATCTGATTCAACTTCTGAGCACCTCTGGAGATCTCTTTTATGTGGAGCTGCGAAATGGTGGGAAATCGACCATTTGAAGGTTGGCTTCTATGGAAACTTTGCCCTCTATTGATCTCACTTATGTCCATTTTTCTTAAATTTCCACCATTTTTAAGTGCAAAAGCGAGGGCCATTGAAAAATCTGCTATGTTGTCCGAGCTCTGAGCTCTCCCAAGTGGAACGAGTTGTTTTGAGGATTCCTGTATGGCCAGTGACATATCTCGAGTACCCAACCGTCTGTGCTTGTCCCAAGTTTTAGAACCATTCTGCAAGAACTAGAATCCAATCAAATTGGTCATATGCACCAGTTGAAGTTTCGTTTTGCATTGAACAGCAGAAATGGATAGAAAGGGGAAAAGGTAAAACCTTACAGTTTCACTTGTATTCATTTCTATTGATCCTTGAGACGGTCGTTTGAAGTTTCGATATTTATCTGCTGATCATTTATAGGATAAACTGTAGAATCAGTAATTTGTACCAACAAATTGGTTACAATTTTTATTAACCATCCAATTGCACCAATTCTTTTTTCTAAATTAGCCTGGAAAATTCTTATAAAAAACCCAGTTCATTTCCCACATCCTTCTAACTAAAAAGCGGGAACTGCTCCAATGGAAAGTTGAAAACTAGTGCAGTTAGTAAATCATGGTTGATCTTTTTTTTAGGTAAATTATGGAGTTTGAATTCATGATCTCAAGTTTCTATTTAAACCATTGACTGAAAGTTTCATTGCTTAATTGCTTAGCAACTGGTGCAAATGTGTACTATACAGCCAAAAAGGGAACTTCAGGAAGAGAGGCTTCAGAGGCGAGTGAAAGAAACAGGTGAGAAGCATTGATTGGTTTGGATTGTTAGAAATTTGAACAATTTATACAAAGTATTAGCAACCCCCTTTGTTTTGTTTCTTTTATTTGTACCTATTTCTTGGCTGAAATGCATTTGAAAAACCTGCTTTCTACTTTTCCAGGTACGAGAAAACCCACCTTCATCTCTATGAATCCAAAAATAATTCTCACCCAGTATCAAACTTGCATCCAATAGCCCAACACCTCTGAGATATTACCAAAACTCATTCTCAGACACATTGACTTAAGATACCTGATACTCATAGACCATGCATTTCATTAGCAGTGTTCTATTTGAACTTACCAGATGATATATGGCTCGAGTGGTTCGAGTTCTGCGACATAGCCATTCGCTCCTTCCGCAACCGTAGATCATCCAATAGCTTCTGCGCAAAATCCGACCGCTTCGCCATTGTAAGTCACCAATCTCAATTGGAAAATCTCATTTCATTTCACCATTTGGTATGCCTTTTTTTTATCCCTCTTCTTCTTGGATTGGACTTTACAGGTTGAGAAAGAGAAATGACTAGAGAGATGGAATCTTTCTTTATAGTTGGAATAGCTCTTTCACTGGGTGAAAAGTCGTGTCTAAAGAAATATAAGCTTAGTGGGAATGTTTTTTTCTTGCAAGGTTGACGTAAAAGTTAGCTCTTTGAGATGTGTTGAATGAGTGCCTGACTTTCATTACAGTGTAAGCAAAACCACACAGGTTTGTTCAAATACATCTTTTTTCCAATTTTTAAGTTACCATATTTATTCCACTAAGCTTTTGATTAATATGTTTACTTACTCTTTAACATCTATTCTTCATCTCTTTCTTGTTCAGATGATGTGTATATAAGACATTACAGATGTGACGTATCATCATCCTAAGATCCAAAGAGCATTGAGATTTAGGAGTTGCAATTCGATGGCCCCACTTGTAGTAGATTTCTGTATGTGGTGAGGGAGAAGAAGCCGCCGATGAAACGAAAAAGAAGTTTCTAATATCATTGCCGTGTTTTGAGAATTGGGTTCGGAATCTTTGTTAGATTTGTGGGGTGATCTGAGGTTGAATTTTTAGATGGAAATAGAGGAATTCTCTGAGAAGAAGCTTGAGATGAGCTCAGCTTTGCAGGTTGATGGTTGGGAACAGAAACTTAGTCCCTAAGCAAAGCGGAAAGCTGATAATTCAAATGTTGATGCATCAGTATCATGGTGTCAAGGGATTTTCTCTTTTTTTTTTTTTTTATTAAAATCATTTCTATGGATAAAATCAATCATGGGTTCTAATTTTATGCTTCACCAGTTCGAAATTTTTTATTAATTTAACATTTTGTTTTAACATTTCAACCTAAACTTTGTATTAGATGTAAATTGCATTAAGTATTTGTGATGAATATGTTATAAGAAAATTAGTTAGCAAGTTAGAGCATATGTGATGAGGGAATTTTTAGACCTATTAATAAACATAGATTTGTGTACTGCCAAGCTCCTCTTTTTTAGGGTACTACCAAGCCTTGAATTGGCATAACTTTATCTGTGATTAAAAAAAAATTAACATTTTTATAAATAATCTCATATGCAAATACTTACAAAATCATAAAAAAATATCTTTATTCATAAAATAGATGTGTTTTTTTTTTTTTTGGAAAATTTAGGTATATTCGAGCCAGTTTACGTGTATTTGACTAATTTTAGAGGGTGTAAGTTTTTAGTTCACATAAGGGGTATTTTTTGAAATTTTAAATTTTTTTTTCGTTTCGGACTTATACCTTGGAGGGAGTATCATTGAATAAGGTGGTTTGAACTCATAACTTATTGGTTAGTTACCCGTTTACCTAATTACTTGCCAACACTTCTTTGGTAATACAAGTGTTTTTTTGTTTTTTTTTTTGGGTCAAGAAAAGTAAATGATGTTTACAAATTCGATTTATATCACAATCTTTAATGGATTTGCACGATAATGATATGAAGCAGGTTGAGAGGCATAGGAATTAGTTGGGATCAAGGGAGACATCTTCAAATTAAGAAACAGAAGAGGTGTCCTAGAAAATTCCTATCACAAGGTAGGAATGACCAATGAGTAGGGTCAACTGGTGAACGGAGGTATATTCAAATTTAAAAATACAAGGGGGCTTCATAACAAATGCTTTATTCACATAGGGACGTTGCTCGACCACATCTCTCGAAGCCCAGAGGAAGCAAGTTGCTAACAGATTCGGATTTGCGAGCCAGTAAACCACTAGCCAAGTTCTTTCTTTACAGAACGTTAGGGTTTTTCTTCAACAAAAAGACCGCCAATCTCTATTTTGCTAGTGGTTACATATTACTACCTGCTTCTTCTTCTTCTTTTTCTATCTCCGTTCATTTATCCATGGAACTCGGAGCCTCTCTCAGAGTTTCGAGCACCATTAAACTCCCAATAGCCAGCTCTGCCACTGGCTCTTGCGGAGAATCGAGAAAGTTTTCAAGTTCTCGCAGCGGTTGGAACGCTTCGTTCCCGATTTCAAGAAGCTTTCCTCGTGAAAAAGTTTGTATTTGCAGAGCATCCATGGGAGATAACAGGATATCGGTACTGAAAGAGGTGGTTTGTAATTTTTATCGTGAAAAACAAGTGAGATCGTTTTGGTAATTGAGTTCGTTAACTGTAATTATTAAACTTGCTTCGATGAGTTTACTTTGTTTGTCTTCGTCTTTTAATTTGTGTATTATTGAATAAATTGTGGAATTTTGATGCTTGGGAGCGGTTACTGAATTTTTTGATGGTTTGAGATATTTATAAGTTTTTGTTACTTTGATGTAACAGATGGATAAAACAGTTGTAGAAGATCCACAAGTGTTTGAGCTCTCCAGTTTGACAGCTCTGTCGCCTTTGGATGGTCGGTACTGGGGAAAAGTTAAGGACTTGGCTCCGTTCATGAGCGAATATGGCCTAATTCGCTTCCGCGTAATTGTTGAGGTACTTTTCCAACTTTAATAGTTCTGAAAAGCTGTATGTTTTCCTACTAGATGGTCTTGGTGTATGTTTATCTGATCTGTTATGGTGTTGACGGTTTCAAATTTTCCCTTTAGACTAAGAAATCGGCACATAGTAGAATCGAACTGATGTAATGAGTGTTTAAGTACTGAAAAAGAAAGCCATAATTTAATTGTGCGGGTTTTGCCTCTTGTAGATCAAATGGTTGATAAAGCTTTCACAAATTCCTCAAGTCACTGAGGTTCCAACCTTCAATAAGGAAGCGCAGTCTTTTTTGCAAGGATTAATTGATGGATTTAGTATGAAAGATGCCTTGGAGGTTAAAAAAATTGAGAGAGTTACTAATCATGATGTCAAGGCAGTTGAATACTTCTTGAAAGAGAAATGTCAGTCCCATCCAGAGATTGCAAAGGTTAGTGTTTGCTTCATCAGTTTCTTATGATGTTGAGACTTCTAGTTGCTATCCTTATGGTGGACATCTTGATGCTTATTGGTATTTAAATTGAGAATTTCATGATTTGTAATTTTGTATAATCTTTGATATGCTTATGTTATTTTAGTTAGAAATAGGAATTACAAGTGACAATATTAGATGGAGCCATTTTAAATGAAAGACATAAAGTAGTGGATAGAAGTGCTAGTTGGCTCTTCCTAACTTTTTATCTTTATGTTTTTTTTGAAAAAAATATAATGTGGCTTAATTGATATGGTGAATTTGGGGAATATAATCACTCATTTGCAGTTTTAGTTTATTGATTTAAATTAGTGTCAGTTTCAAGTTTCAACTAAAGACTTCTGCAACATTCAGTTATTATATTTCCATCATATTTCTACAAGGTGTAGTATTTCCATATAGGTTGAAAATTCCCCTTGAGATTTAATAATTTATTTGAAGAATTTTCCGTACTTAATTTATGGCCCTGACTCTTGGTATTGGCTATTCAGATATCTGCTACTTTCCTGACATTGTCTATCTTTCCTTGTTGCAGGTGCTTGAGTTTTTCCATTTTGCTTGCACATCAGAGGATATTAACAATTTGGCTCATGCTTTGATGCTGAAAGAAGCACTTAATGTAGTCTTACTACCTGTCATGGATAACTTGATTAAGGCAATATGTAAAATGGCCAAAGAGAATGCCCAAATTCCTATGCTTTCTCGCACACATGGGCAGGTACAAAATAGACTCATATACATGATAGATTTTTACACATTAAACAATATCATTTTATCATTAGGGACTGTCACATTAGGCTTTCATTGTCCTTGAAGAATATGTAAACATGGAGCTTCAGTCATGCGTTAAGCTATTTCTTAGATGACTTGTTTCATACACCTTATCTGATCATCATGTAGCCAGCTTCGCCAACAACTTTGGGAAAGGAAATGGCTATTTTTGCTGTCAGACTGAGCCGGGAAAGACAACAAATTTCTCAAGTCACTCTGCTGGGTAAGTTTGCAGGTGCTGTTGGAAATTACAATGCTCATCTTGTTGCATATCCTGAAATCAACTGGCCCAGAGTTGCTGAAGAGTTTGTGAAGTCTCTTGGGTTAAGTTTCAACCCCTATGTGACTCAGGTGTGTTTCCTGGCATATTCTGTTACAGACAACCCTTTTACCATATGGTTTTCATGATTTGTCGACTTGTCATACAACAGGATTTTTCAATCTAAGTTTAGCATTTAGTATAACGAGGCAAGGGAGGGGAAATTTGTTGTGTTAGCCTTGATTTGAGAAGAATACAAAATGGAGGCCTGATCCCAAATGTCACCACAATACAAAAAGACTTTGCACAAGTTTTTTGTTTAAAAAAGATAAACTTAAAAAAAATTAAGCATATTATTAGTTTATTACTTATTATTTTCTCAAACGTCATTTTAAACTGTACATAGCAGTGGAAAAAAAGGAAAAAAAAAAGAATAACAGGACTCAAGATAGAGAGAAGAAGAAAAAAAAATTATAGGCTTTTGAGGACATTTCAAAAAGCTGGGTCTTTATTTTTTTATTCTAAACAAAAATTATAAAGATGGTATTTTATTTGATATTTATATCTCAGAATGTTGAAATCTTTTTTACATGGTAATTATGTAGTATTGAACTGAGTGTCACATAAAGGTGTTTCATTTTCTGTAGTGCTGCTGTCTTTTTTTCTTTTTAAATTTTTTTTGTTCCATATCTAATTGTTGAATTCTCTGCAGATTGAGCCTCATGATTACATGGCAACACTATTTCATGCAATCATCCAGTACAACAATATCTTGATGGATTTCAACAGAGATATATGGGGCTACGTTTCTTTAGGTTATTTTAAGCAGGTGAGCCCTGCCTCTGATACAGAAAAGAACGAATTCCCTTTTGTTTATTTCTATTCATAGTTTAACCAAATAGAATCTTTTTTTTTTTTGAGATTTTGAGCAGATAACCAAGGCTGGTGAGGTTGGCTCTTCAACTATGCCGCACAAAGTAAATCCTATTGACTTCGAAAACAGTGAAGGCAATCTAGGCAAGGCCAATGCAGGCCTATCTCACCTAAGCATGAAGTTACCTATTTCACGCTGGCAGGTATTAATCTCAGTTTCTCATTAGTTCCTATAACTTTTCTTAATGCATCAATTTCTATTCCCTTCTTGGTTTTGATATTGGAAAGCCTGTTAGTTATGAAAAAGGTGAGAGTTTCAAAGTTTTGTGCATTTATATCATGTTAAGTACCAGTGAGCAATTAAAATTTTCCTTGGTCTTCTAGTTCTTCTATGTTAAATGAACAAGGCAAAAGAAGTATTTTTTGATTTCCTACATTCTTAACTGACAGTTTGAAAAATTGGCATGCCTGCTATCAATCTCATTATGGTGTTGTTGCTATGGTATTAATGATTTACTCGGTTCATTTTTATGTCAGCGTGACTTGACTGATTCAACTGTTTTGAGGAATATGGGTGAGGGACTTGGGCATTCTCTTCTTGCCTATAAAAGTGCACTACAAGGCATGGGAAAGCTTGAAGTAAGTACTAGATTTTCTTTATGAAACTTTGAAGTAAGCAACGGCTGGTCATATTGGCTAGCTTTATTTGTGGATTTGAAATGCTTTTCACCCATCATCATCATCAGTTATGTTTTATTACGTTAGCCAGTTGTGGGTTATGAAGTAAGCAGTTTTATGTCTTATTTGAAAACTTTCAAAATGCTTCTATATTGGATGGGCTTTTGAGTTCTTACTCATATTCTTTCGGTCACAGATCAATGAAGCTCGCTTAAGTGAAGATTTGGACCATTCATGGGAGGTGCTTGCTGAACCAATACAGACTGTAAGCATCAAACACTGGTTTTTTATTTTCTGAACCAATATTGATTTATTTGCTATCCAAGTTGTATTGGTTCATGCAAAAGCATTCTTAGTGAATAACATCATGTATGACATATTTCACTACTTCAATGTAAAATCTACTACATCATCTTTTCACTCTCATCAGACAATGCATGTCTATCATCTGTGTGCTTGAATGTTGGGCCAACTATTTGTTGCAAAATAAGAGGTCTTCTGCGTCATAGACAGTTAAGTGTGACATCATGCATAGTCACATGAAGATAATTGAGTTTTGTATTAATGGTCCCTTGTTTTCATTTCAATGCACCTTTTCATTCAAATTTTTATTATGTCAAACTTTTTTTGGTTGGTGATTGTTCATGTACTACACCAAGATAAATATAAAGCTCTCATCGCTATATCCCCGCTACATGGAGTTTGACTGTATGAATCTTGTTTTACTATGCCATTCTTCCTTTTTTTTTTGAATGTTAGATTGATGAGACCTTGACACCCTTCTTTCTTCTTGATTTTACTTCAAAGCTTTACACCTATGTCAGATATTAGTTATGTATTGCCCATTTATCATGTTCTCCAATGTTGTGTTGTTCTAATATTTTGTGCTTAACATTCTCTCAATTTGAAGACCATGATACTCTATCAAAGTCGGGAAACTAAGCACTTGCCCATGTCGTTGGCATCTTTCTAAATGATTTATGTAATTATTCTATAGGTCTCATAAGTTTCTTCATTCACACTAGATAAAAATCCTTCCTTGATAAGCCAAATCAACATCATTGTTTGCTTGTCATATGATTTCTTTTTGAGCTCTATTCATCTACCTGTCTGTTAAGAGGGTTATTTACATTTTTATTCAGGTAATGCGAAGATACGGCATTCCAGAGCCATATGAGAAGCTAAAGCACTTAACCAGAGGAAGAGCAATTACAAAAGAGAGTATAAGGGAGTTCATTCAAGGATTAGAATTGCCGGAGGAACCAAAGGTTGGTCTTTTGAAGCTAACTCCCCATACCTACATCGGAACAGCTGCCGATTTGGCTGAAGCTGTGGATAAGTTGGTTGATTTGGTGAATGGCATCAATGTCCTATAGATCAAGCATTTCAATCATGACTATTATCCTCAGTTATGCTTCTTTTTAAACAACTTAATCACATTACCCAGCGGGTTTTATCTCAACAGCTACTAAATTCATTGAGGCAAGAAGAGCTGATATCTCTGATGACTAGTAGAGAGTTTGAGTTCTGGGAAACAAGCCTTCATTCTCAGGAAAATCCTGATGATGTTGTATTTTGGAGAATTTTTTTTTCTTTTATTTATATAATATTGAAAAGTTTTGCAGGAGTAATTATACTTTTATTTCATTCTTTTTTTCCAACGTCAATTTTAGATTAAATAAAAATCTAATGCCAAAGATGCACTTGGTAAAAATATTTTCTTGTATCAAACGGTTTGGATCAATGTATAATTAGTATAAATTCACTTTGAGATTTGTTTGAGATGACCGTGAGTATGGAAGGGATCGAGATAATAAGATGGTACAGAACGCGAGGGAATATTTTGAATTTTTATTGAATAACGGTGGTTACACAATCGATGTTAAGGAAATTATTTGTTACTTGAGAGGCAATGCAATTTTATTAATTAAAACAACTTTAGATGTCAAAATTTAAAATCAATACATTTGTTTTATTGGTTAAATTTTAAAATTATATATATATATATATATATATTTTGGAGGAAACCGTCATTTTATAAGAGAGAATTTTCGAGAAACATCATCTGCTTGGCAAAATGGCATAAGGCAAGGAGGGGCATCTTATATCCATACTAAACAATCATCAACGGTTAGGTCGTGCTTAGCTAAAGAGTGCGCTGGTAGGTTACAAGCTCTGGGAATATGGCGAAAGCCTTTGATGCGATGGCCATCTGATAACGCGATGATGTCTCTTGCGAACAACTCCATGTCCGGGCTTGCTGCTGATGGATACAATATTGCTTGGATAACTTCACTTGCATCGGACTCCACCCATAAAGGAGAATTGAAAGACTCCAAAGCTAACATGACACCTTCTCTTACTGCCATACATTCCGTTACTGCAACAGGTACCTCCATAAGAAACTTCTTCGCCATGGCGCTCATAATCTCTCCTATATCATTTCGAATGATCACCCCAACTCCCACTGATCCATTGTCTTTATCGAACGCTGCATCTGTGTTTAGTTTGAATTCACCCGTTGGAGGAGGGGACCATTGCCGAGCTAGGGTTGTGATATGGAAGGAGGCCTTCGTCTCTGTCAGGCTCTCAGTGGTTGCTTCCTGAAACTGTTTGGTAATGTCGATGGCAAATCTTGCTAGATTCACACCTTTCCTACCTTGACCATCGTGAAAAACAGTGTTCCTATTGGTCCATAGTTGTCATAGAACGACCACAACTTGTTCTCGGACCTCATTACGTCCCATAGAGCCGGTTTGGAGGAACTTTTGCAATGTCTCCCTGATCTCTTCTCTTCCATGCACTCTCTGTTGGCCCAGGAGCATTGCCCATGCTTCTTTTGCTACACGGCATGTGGCAAACACATGTTGGATGGAGTCATAATTCTCATTACACACCACACACCTGCCCATGTTGGTTAGCTTCCTGTTGGAAAGAAACCTATTGGTAAGCATTTGTGGATCAATTTCTATAAAAAAGATTTTAATTTTGTTTGGAATGGCAAAGTTACAACTGACTTCCACCATGCATTTGATGCAGCTCGGTTGGACGGTGATCCCGCCTCTATGTTTCCCTTGCTAGCACATACCCGGACTTCACAATATACTCTCTTTTCTTTTCATAATGCCAAACCAATCATAATGCCAAACCAATCTATCATTTGGTTTTCTAAAACGGAGAGGCGTGGATAAAATAGCTAAGGCGTCTTCATTCACAAAGTTATTATTAATCATATTATTATCCCATTAACCATTATCATTGATTAAATCTGCTACCTTGCCTTCACCAAAAGGTATGTATGGGGTGATAGGCTGGAATGTACTCTCTCTGTGTAGCCATGGATATTCAAAAATTCTAACATTTTCGCCATCACCTATACATCACCGTAAGCCTTTCGCTCAGCACAACCATTCTGCTAAGAAGTGTATGGACAGTAACGATGAGAGAGAGTCCCATCACATTTTAATGTTTTCATAAAAGAATTAGACGTATACTCCATAACATTATCACCACGAAAAACCTTAATCACCCGTCCGAATTGGGTTTGGATCATTTTTTGGAAGTCACAAAAAATATCAAGCAACTCAGATCGTTCACGTAAAAGATACAACCAAGTATACAGTGAGAAATCATCAATAAATAACACAAAATATCGAGATCCTCCATTAGTGGGAACTAGGGTAGGTCCCCAAATATCAGAATGGACAAGATTAAAAGGAGCAGATGAAAAGAAATCACTTTTATTAAATGGTAAAGCACTCTGTTTACTCAACTGACAAGAAATGCAATCAAAGGGCTGAAAACTAATTTTGCCCAAACAACCACTAGACGCTAAAGACTGAACACGAGACAATGAGGTATGACCTAAATGGGAATGCCATAGATTGGAAGTGGAAACAGATGCTGCAAGCGGAAAACTGGAACTGGGTATATGTAAAGAAGTAAGTTCGAATAGACGACCAACTTTACGCCCAAACCCAACTAGTTGTCCCATCTTTTGATCCTACACATCACATCCCTTATCAGAAAAGGTCAAAGTAAGACTGTGTTCAATAAGCTGACCAACCAAAAGAAGGTTAAGAAACAACTTGGGTACAACCAGTGTTTTAGGAAGAGAAAGGTTGTGTGTAGATACAGTGCCAACATGACTAACAGACATACTAGAACCATCAGCAGTGTAGATAGCAGGAATATGTGGAGTGTGGGTAGTTAATGAAACTAAAGTGTGACGCCCCGAAAATTATTTCATCTAGCCCATAACCCAATTGCATTTTTGCCCAAACTCTATGTGTTGTCTTGATATGTTTGGTGTTTGTTTGATGATTGTTTAATGTTTGTATAGTTGATGCTTGATAATGTATATAAATATATGTATCATAAATTGTATATGAGTCATGTTAAATTAAAGTATAATGCATATGTTATGATTTATGCATGAGCTCATTAAACCATGAATTGATATGGGTTAGGATTGATTGAATAAAAGGATAAATGAAATTGAAAATTTGGTGTATTAAATGGATTGGACATTTAAAATACATGTGGTTGGTATGGGTAGTATGAGACCAACACATGTGAAGGTTGGTGCATGAAAGTGGACAAGTGTCCAATACCCACTTCTCTTCTTCAAGGAAGTGCTAGAATGAGTGGAGGGAATCAAGGAGAGAATCAAGGAGAGAATCAAGGAGGGAATCAAGGAAGTGCTAGAAAGAGGTGAGTGGAGAGAAAGAAAAGAAGAGAAAGGAAAGAAGAAGAGAAGGAAGGAGAGAGTTGCAGGAGGAAGATCCCTGCGACGTTTCCATCAAAGAGGTGGATCTTTGGAATATACGGTCAGATTGAGCTCAAATTTTGTCAGCACGTTCGTAGCTTATGGTTCTTCATTCTGGTTGAGATCTTGATCAGAGGTTTCGTCTAAGAGATCTAACCTCTCAAACAAAGCTGGTCGGAAAGTCTGGATTTCTCGCACCGTTTCGGTCAAACTTATAGATCTCCTAAATCTACCGTTAGATGGTTATCAAATTTGGATATGTAGTTTAAAACTGATATTTCCACATTCTCAACGGTGAAGATCTTAATTAGAGGATTTTTCTAAGAGATATAACCTCTCAAACAAAGCTGGTCGGAATTTCTGGGTTTCTCGTGCCGTTTCGGTCAAACTTGTAGATCTCCTAAATCTACCCTTGGATGGATATAAAATTTGGATATGTAGTTTATAACAGATATTTATATATTCTGAACGGTGGAGATGTTTATATGTTTAGTATTGTGTGTGATATAGCCATCTGAGTTTGGGTATTTGCAGCAGGAAAGGAGAAACTGTCTGATTAGATACTTGTTCATCAAAGATACATATCTTTTCGGTCCACCGTTGGATTGGGCTGATATTTGGACAGAAGGTTTGTTTCTTCACATACTTCAATATGTACGGTTGATTTTGTGATTACGTATTTCTATTGGTAGATTAATACATCTGAACAGAATATTAAATGAAGAATTGGTAAGGTGCTTGTATTAGACCTAAATTTAGAATATGAACTTAGACATTTCCAAATAGCTTGCATGTCAACTATGTTGACCTAGTTGCCATTGTTGATGAACTTATGATGCAAAATCAGTGATATACATGGCTGAACATGGTGACCTAGTGTAAATCGGCAATATGGCCTAAGTATGAAAATTTTCATACTTTAGGGCTTTTGATGCTTTTGGCCTAGAATCATTGAATTGATGCAACTTATGTTTAATTAAGCATGATTAGGGTTGATTATGCTACTGATTTGGTGGTTGTGACCATATCATGGGTTAGGCCTACTTGTGATCAAGTGACCCAATTTGGGCATGTTTATGCCTAAGGAATTGAAAATCAGTATCTTTTGATTAATAGAATGGTTTATGAATGAGAACTATGCATTAGAGGCCTAAGTCATGTGATTTGAGTTGAATGATGAGATTAGATGAGATTTAGGCCTATTGTCTATATGTGGGATGATTTATGGTTGATGTGTAATGTCTATGTGATTGAGCATAGAAATTGATGTATGTTTCAGGATCTTGATTGGGTTGATTCGGTTTGGTGGTCGTGTGTGGTTAAATACTCTCGCGAGGCTTGGTTGTGAGTAGAGTTCATTTATGATTATATCTTTTATGTCATCATATCACTTATATATATTGTATCTTGAAAGCATGAATGTGTTCTAATGTTTTGAATGATGCATTGATTTGAGAAAACCTTATGACTTTGGTTGGACCCATCTATCTGGCTAATAGGGGGACTTAACCTTGTCATAAGAGGGTTTTAGGAAAGGAAATGATTGGGATCAACGGCACGGTGAAATAGACGTGTACTAGTAACCCAAGACATGTGGAATGTGGATCCAAATTGATAAACTTTTACTTGCATCGAACTTATTATAAATGCTTGATATCTATATGTTATGAGCTTTTAATCATGCTACACATTGACATGCATACATGGTTTTTATTGATGAGTATTGATAGCATATTTGAATTCTATTCACTGGGCATCGTTGGCTCACCCTCATTTTCCTCTTTCAGGTCCTTCTGTCCCGAATAAGGGCAAAGGAGTAGTCATATCTTGAGGGCCTTGCCTGCGAGAGAATCCAAGGCCTCGATGTGCGTTGAGAGGCATTTTGATTGAATTGTGTTTTAAATTATGAAGTACTATATTTTGGATTATGTAATTATAACACTTACCACATTGTAGTATGGGTGAGTTGAGACTTGTTAGATAGACTATGTGGGCATATGACGGTTTTATTTGTACCCACAATTTTGGACTTTATGAGTATGTCAATTTTAATGGACTGTAGGGATTATGATTATTATTTATGGTTCATTTTTTTATGGATTATCTCTTGTCTTGGATGATTAATACGGTGGGTAGTTTTGTTTAATACCTTTTGATATCATATCGTTGTTTGGGATAAGGCTTGTAGGGTCTCAACCACCTCACGGGAGTTGAGGAGTGGTCGGAGATGCCTACATCGGGCGTCCCGCCCCGGCATTCCGCACGCCATTCCCTGCGGGGTTGGTGGTCCGGGGTGCGGGGTCGCCACATAAAGAGGCATCAAAAGTCATATGATTACAACAAGCTGAATCAATGAACCAAGGGGAAGATTTACCTGATGTAATAGAAAGAGCAGTAGGTGTGCGAGATATAACCTGGTGAATGAATACCTCAAGATCAGCTGCAGTAAGGGATGATAAGGCAGGTGCCTCAGATAAACTCAATCCAGATGGATCAGCACAAGCTATAGTTGCCCTACGATTATTACCATTCTTTGCTTGAGTAGCTGATCTCTCATCACTAGTCTTTCTCGTACATTCTGAACCACGATGCCCAAAATAACCACACTTAAAACACTGCTCAGTAAACTTCGGCTTACCTCCCACAACTGCCTTCGGAGAGGCAATAACAACCACAATCTGAAAAGTCGGGAGTGGAGTAGCCATAACTCGATCAGTAGACATATCACGTCTAGTAGCTTGACGTGTCTCCTCAGAAATAAGCTCAGTGAGAGCCCTCTCAAGTGTCGGAAGCGGAGTACGGTGAAGCAAGGAAGCACGGGTATGTTCAAAGTCATCGCGAAGGCCCATTATAAGCTAAATAAACTAACGACGATCTTGGTACAACTGATAGGCTGTAGCCGAAGTATTGTGAGAAATGACTGGATCAGCCTGAGAGAGTTGATCCCAAGTCCACTAAGTTGCGAATAAAAGTCCAGAATGGATTGGCCAGGGGCATGACGTCATTGTTAAAACTGAGACTCCAACTGATACTGAAGGGCCAAATCACTCGAACAATTATATCGATTGGCCAAAACATCCCATGCAAGTTGGGCATTCCTAAATTTGGGCAAAAGTATCTGGATAGATGGTGCATAGGTATTAATAAACCAAGACATGATCTTACAATGGGTGTTAGACCAGACTTCATGCCTCTCCTCAAAGTCAGCAATTGACTCAGTGTCAAGCTTCGTTGGCTCTTTCTTATCCCCCGTGGCATAACGCCACATCATACGACCAGTGAGAAACACACACATTTGCTGGGCCCAAATAGTATAATTTGTTTCATCCAAGATAATCTCAATAGGACGAATAATATCTTTAGGCAAAGCCATCTAAAATAATCTCCGAAGAAAAATAGATAACTAATAAAAATGTAAAATACTCAAGCTTTTGAAAAGAAATGATGATGTCGGTGGGAGAAGATATAATAAAGGTATGATATCTTCCTCAATCTCCAAAAATATAATAAAAGTATTATATTTTGAAAAGCAATGATGACGCCGTGTGAAATACTTCAACCTTTCTTCCTCAATCTCAGATATAATAAATGTAGTACTTTATTATATCTTTTTGTCTTGTCTTTTGAAAAAAAGAGTCAAAAGTGGCTTACTTTATTATACTCGAGATGATTTTTGCAAATATACTTGCAGAGAACACGATGGAAACGACGCTTGTCGAGATTTGTCTGCAGAGAGCACGATGGAGACGACGTTTGCCGAGATCTGTTCTTGAGGCTTTAGGAAGAATGGGCGTGATAGCGGCCAGAGACAACAATCAAACGGCTACCACAGGTGGTGGCGACAGACTATGGTGGAGATAGAAGAAACACAGCGACGGAAGAAAAGGAGCGTTGCAACAACGACGACGACGACTATGGTGGCGACGGTGACTTGTGGAATCTATTGCCTACAGGAGACAACCAATCACCCGCAGTCAAGAGAAAAGAAGAGCAATGGTCAGTGCAATGAGCAATCACAGGTTGTCACAGGTGGTAACGACAGAGAACGGCGACAGGGGAAGATAGGGGTAGGAACCTAGAACTTGTCTCTGATACCATGTGAGAGAAACTTGTATTTCTTTCTTAATAATATCAATGAGTATACACATGGGTATATATACATGAAGCCCTAGGCTATATAAGGTAAACCTAATCTATACATGGTAAGTACACATATATAGTAACTATACATATATAGTAACAGAAAGTGTACATTCCAACCTTGCGAAGACGACATACTTCCCCTGGTGGATGATCAATACCTGGAGGAGGTTGCAAATACACTTCCTCGACCAGCTCCCCATTAAGAAATGCATTCTTAACATCCATTTGAAACATCTTCCAATGTCTAACCGCTGAAATGGCAAGCAAGGAACGAAAAGTGGTAAGACAAGCAACATGAGCAAAAGTCTCTTCATAATCAATACCATACTCTTGTGTGAAACCCTTAGCAACAAGGCGAGCCTTATAGCGTTCCACTGATCCATCAGCACGAGTCTTAATCTTGTACACCCACTTACATCCCACTGCAGTCTTACCAGGAGGCAAATCAGTTATATCCCAGGTATGAGTGTTGTGTAGCGCTTGAAGTTCATCGATCATAACTTTTTGCCAAAAAGGATCATATCGAGCTTCCTAATAATTTCAAGGCTCATACATGGTATCAGAGCTAAGTTCTAGGTTCCTACCCCTATCCTTTGCCGCCGCCATTCTCTGTCGTCACCGCCTATGACAACGATTGCTCACTGCACGTGACCATTGCTCTTTTTGTCTCTTGACTGCGAGTGATTGGTTGTCTCCTGAACGCAGTCGATTCCACGAGTAGTCGTCTCCACCATAGTTGTAGTCGTCGTTGTTATGCTCATTTTCTCCTTTCATCCGCCGCTGTGTTTCTTCTGTAGCCACCATAGTCCGCCGCCACCACATGTGACAACCGTTTGATTGTCGTCTCCGACCGCTATCACGCCCTTTATTCCTAAAGCTTTGAGAACAGATCTCGACAAGCGTCGTCTCTGTCGTGCTCTCTACAAGTGTATTTGCAAAAATCATCTCGAGTATAATAAAGTAAGCCACTTTTGACTCTTCTTTTCAAAAGACAAAACAAAAAGATATAATAAAGTACTACATTTATTATATTTGAGATTGAGGAAGAAAGGTTGAAGTATTTCACACAGCGTCATCATTGCTTTTCAAAATATAATACTTTTATTATATTTTTGGAGATTGAGGAAGATATCATACCTTTATTATATCTTCTCCCACCGACATCATCATTTCTTTTCAAAAGCTTGAGTATTTTACATTTTTATTAGTTATTTATTTTTCTTTGGAGATTATTTTGGATGGCTTTGCCTAAAGATATTACTCGTCTTATTGAGATTATCTTGGATGAAACAAATTATACTATTTGGGCCCAGCAAATGTGTGTGTTTCTCACTGGTCGTATGATGTGGCGTTATGCCACGGGGGATAAGAAAGAGCCAGTGAAGCTTGATACTGAGTAAATTGCTGACTTTGAGGAGAGGCATGAAGTCTGGTCTAGCACCCATTATAAGATCATGTCTTGGTTTATTAATACCTATGCACCATCTATCCAGATACTTTTGCCCAAATTTAGGAATGCCCAACTTACATGGGATGTTTTGGCCAATCGACATAATTGTTCGAGTGATTTGGCCCTTCAGTATCAGTTGGAGTCTCGGTTTCAACAATTACGTCAAGCCCCCTGGCCAATTCCATTATGGACTTTTATTCGCAACTTAGTGGACTTGGGATCAACTCTCTCAGGCTGATCCAGTCATTTCTCATAGTACTTCGGCTACAGCCTTTCAGTTGTATCGAGATCGTCGTTAGTTTATTTAGCTTATAATGGGCCTTCGCGATGACTTTGAACATACCTGTGCTTCCTTGCTTCACTGTACTCCGCTTCCGACACTTGAGAGTACTCTCACTGAGCTTATTTCTGAGGAGACACGTCAAGCTACTAGACGTGATATGTCTACTGATCGAGTTATGGCTACTCCACTCCCAATTTTTCAGATTGTGGTTGTTATTGCCTCTCCGGAGGCAGTTGTGGGAGGTAAGCCGAAGTTTACTGAGCAGTGTTTTAAGTGTGGTTATTTTGGGCATCGTGGTTCAGAATGTACGAGGAAAACCAGTGATGAGAGATCAACTACTTAAGCAAAGAATGGTAATAATCGTAGGGCAACTATAGTTTGTGCTGATCCATCTGGATTGAGTTTATCTGAGGCACCTGCCTTATCATCCCTTACTACAGCTGATCTTGAGGCATTCATTCACCAGGTTATATCTCGCACACCTACTGCTCTTTCTGTTACATCAGGTAAATCTCCCCCTTGGTTCATTGATTCAGCTTGTTGTAATCATATGACTTTTGATGCCTCTTTAGTTTCATTAAATACCCACACTCCACATATTCCTGCTATCTATACTACTGATGGTTCTAGTATGTCTGTTAGTCATGTTGGCACTGTATCTACACACAACCTTTCTTTTCCTGAAACACTGGTTGTACCCAAGTTGTTTCTTAACCTTCTTTTGGGTGGTCAGCTTGTTGAATACGGTCTTACTTTGACTTTTTCTGATAAGGGATGTGATGTGCAGGATCAAAAAACGAGACAACTAGTTGGGATCAGGCGTAAAATTGGTCGTCTATTCGAACTTACTTCTTTACATATACCCAGTTCCAGTTTTTCGCTTGCGGCATCTGTTTCCACTTCCAGTCTATGGCATTCTGGTTTAGGTCATACCTCGTTGTCTCGTGTTCAGTCTTTAGCGTCTAGTTGTTGTTTGGTCAAAGTTAGTTTTCAGCCCTTTGATTGCATTTCTTGTTAGTTGAGTAAACATAGTGTTTTACCATTTAATAAAAGTGATTCCCTTTCATCTGCTCCTTTTGATCTTGTCCATTCTGATATTTGGGGACCTACCCCAGTTCCCATTGAGGGAGGATCTCGATATTTTGTGTTATTTATTGATGATTTCTCACTGTATAGTTGGTTGTATCGTTTACGTGAGCGATCTGAGTTGCTTGATATTTTTTGTGACTTCCAAAAAATGATCCAAACCTAATTCGGACTGGTGATTAAGGTTTTTCGTGGTGATAATGCTATGGAATATATGTCTAATTCTTTTATGGAAATCTTGAAACGTGATGGGACTCTCACTTTCTCATCGTTCCTGTCCATACACTTCTCAGCAGAATGGTCGTGCTGAGCGAAAACATAGGCACATCTTAGATACTGTCAGATATTTCATTCTCTCTACTAGTTTACTTGAGTCTTTCTGGGGTGAGGCTACACTCACTTCAGTCTACACCATTAATCTGGTTCCATCTCATACTATATCAGGTAAAACGCAATATGAGGTCTTATATGAAAAAAAAACTTGATTACTCGCTTTTGAGAGTGTTTGATTGTGCATGTTTTGTCTTGCTTCCTCCTCATGAGCACTCTAAATTGGAGCCACACTCACGTCTTCGCTTCTATGATCCTATTGCTAAACGTCTTCGTGTTTCTAGACATGTGCAATTTTGGGAGCATCGATTATTCACTTTTATCTCACCGTTGTCCTCACAGCCTCCCCGTTACTCCATTATTTTTGTTGATCCGTCTTCGGATCTTTTTCCTGACTCGGGTACAGGTGAAGTAAGTTTTACAGAAACCTCTTTGTCGCTCGGCTTTGACTTGCCTGCATCGTCAACTGATCTAGCCATCATATCTACTCCCATTGAGTCTCCTACCATTCTTGATGTTCGTCGCTCCAATGGGGTTAGAGCTATCCCATCTCATCTTAATGACTATCATTGTTCCTTTACTCTTGCCACCTTGTATGAGCCTCGAAATTATCAAGAAGCTTAATCCGATCCTCTTTGACAGAAGGCTATGACCGATGAACTTCAAGCCCTACACAACACTCATACTTGGGATATAATTGATTTGCCTCCTGGTAAGACTGCAGTGGGATGTAAGTGGGTGTACGAGATTCAGACTCATGCTGATGGATCAGTGGAACGCTATAAGGCTTGCCTTGTTGCTAGGGGTTTCACACAGGAGTATGGTATTGATTATGAGGAGACTTTTGCTCCAGTTGCTCGTCTTACCACTTTTTGTTCCTTGCTTTCCATTTCAACGGTTAGACAATGGAAGATGTTTCAAATGGATGTTAAGAATGCATTTCTTAATGGGGAGCTGGTTGAGGAAGTGTATTTGCAACCTCCTTCAGGTTTTGATCATCCACCAGGGAAAATATGCCATCTTCGTAAGGCTCTATATGACTTTAAGTAGTCTCCTTGAGCTTGGTTTTTAAAGTTCAGCTCTGTGCTCTCCCAACAGGGTTTCATTCCTAGTTCATATGATTCTGCACTTTTTCTTCGTTGATCAGAGACAGATATTGTTATTCTTCTACTATATGTAGATGGCACGGTCATTACGGGAGATAATGTGTCGGGTATTCATGCTCTATAGAGTTTTCTTGGTCAGACTTTTGAAATGAAGAACTTGGGGTCTCTCAGTTATTTTTTGGGTCTTGAGGTCACATCTAGTCCCGATGGATACTATCTTTCACAGGCCAAATATGCATCTGAACCCTTACCACGTGTCGGTTTGACTAATAGTAAGGTTGTTGATAGTCCTTTTGAGATGAATGCGAAGTTGTCGCCCACTGATGGCGAGCCTCTAGCGAATGCGACGTTATACCGACAATTGGTTGGTAGTCTCATCTATCTTATTGTGACTTGGCCTGACCTTTCTTATTGCAGTCACACTATTGAGTTAGTTCATGCATGCTCCTTGTTCGCCTCACTATGCAGTTGTCCTGTGTATACTTCGGTGTATTGGACACTTTGTTTCACGGCCTTCATTTCTCAGCTCATTTCTCTTTGGAGCTTCGGGCTTTCTCAGATGCAGATTGGGCTGGTAACCCTACTGATCGTCGTTCCACCACAAATTATTGTTTCTTTCTTGGTTCCTCTCTGATATCTTGGAAGATTAAGAAACAAACAGTTGTATCTAGATCTAGTACAAAGGCTGAGTATCGCGCAATGGCAGATGGTATGTCTGAACTTCTATGGATTCGTTGGTTGCTTCAAGACATGGGGATTTCTATTTCTAATAGTTCCGCTCTTTATTGTGATAATATGAGTGCTGTGTAGATTTCCCATAATGATGTTTTCCATGAACAAACAAAACACATTGAGATTGATTGTCACTTCATTCGTCAACACATTAAGAAGGACACTCTTCGCTTGGTTAACGTGGCCTCCGTGGATCAACTTGCAGACATTTTCATAAAGGCACATCCCCCTGGACGTCATCGTGATTTGATTGACAAACTCAAGATGACTTCTTCTTTACCACCTTGAGTTTGAGAGTGGATGTTACTATATATGTGTATTTACTATGTATAGATTAGGTTTACCTTACATAGCCTAGGGCTTCATGTATATATACTCATGTGTATACTCATTGATATTATTAAGAAAGAAATACAAGTTTCTCTCACAACAATATACTCTCTTTTCTTTTCATAAGGCCAAACCAATCTGTCATTTGGTTTTCTAAAACTGAAAGGGGTGGATAAAATAGCTAAGGCGTCTTCATTAATGAAGTTATTATTAATCAGAATAGTATCCCATTGACCATTATCATTGATTAAATCTACTACCTTGCCTTCACTAAGAGGTACGTATGGGGTGATAGGCTGGAATATACTCTCTGTGTGCAGCCATGGATCTTCAAAAATTCTAACATTTTCGCCATCACCTATACACCACCGTAAGCCTTTTTCTAACAAATCACGCCCCCATAATATGCTTCTCCATAAAAAGGATGGACTAGAACTTCTTTTAGGCTCCATAAGTGATGAGTTCATGTAGTATTTAGCTTTGAACACTCTCTCCACCAATGATCCCTCTCTAGTGAGGTGCCTTTAGCCTTGCTTGGCCAACATAGCTTGGTTGAAACATCCAATATCCTTAAAACCCAACTCGCCAACATGCTTGGATTGACTTAGATTTGTCCATCTTTTCTAATAGATATTTCTTGATGACTCCGAATCCCCCCACCAAAACCTAGACATAATGCTTTCCTAGTTGTTCCAAATGTTGTTAGGTAATTTGAAACAACTCATGGCATATGTAGGGATCACTTGAATGACAGTTTTTAATAACACTTCCCGGCCACTCATAGAGAACATGCCTGCTTCCATCCTGTGACGCCCCGAAAATTATTTCATGTAGCCCATAACCCAATTGTATTTTGCCCAAACTCTATGTGTTGCCTTGATATGTTTGGTGTTTGTTTGATGATTGTTTAATGTTTGTATAGTTAATGCTTGATAATGTATATAAATATATGTATCATAAATTATATATGAGTCATGTTAAATTAAAGTTTAATGCATATGTTATTATTTATGCATGGGCTCATTAAACCATGAATTGATATGGGTTAGGATTGATGGAATAAAAGGATAAATGAAATTGAAGATTTGGTGTATTAAATGGATTGGACATTTAAAATACATGTGGTTGGTATGGGTAGTATGAGACCAACACATGAGAAGGTTGGTGCATGAAAGTGGACAAGTGTCCAATGCCCACTTGTCTTCTTCAAGGAAGTGCTAGAATGAGTGGAGGGAACCAAGGAGAGGAAAACAAGGAGAGAATCAAGGAGAGAATCAAGGAGGGAATCAAGGAAGTGCTAGAAAGAGGTGAGTGGAGAGAAAAGAAAGAAGAAGAGAAAGAAAAGAAGAGAAAGGAAAGAAGAAGAGAAAGAAGGAGAGAGTTGCAGGAGTAAGAACCCTGCGAGATTTTCATCAAAGAAGTGGATCTTTGGAATTTACGGTCAGATTGAGCTCAAATTTTGTCAGCACGTTCGTAGCTTATGGTTCTTCATTCTGGTCGGTGGAGATCTTGATCAGAGGTTTCTTCTGAGAGATCTAACCTCTCAAACAAAGCTGGCCGGAAAGTCTGGATTTCTCGCACTGTTTCGTTCAAACTTATAGATCTCCTAAATCTACCGTTAGATGGTTATCAAATTTGGGTATGTAGTTTATAACTGATATTTATACATTCTGAACGGTGAAGATCGTAATTAGAAGCTTTTACTAAGAGATATAACCTCTGAAACAAAGCTGGTCGGAATTTCTGGGTTTCTCGTTCCGTCTCGGTAAAACTTATAGATCTCCTCAACGTACCGTTGGATGGATATCAAATTTGGTTATGTAGTTTACAACAGATATTTCTGTATTCTGGACGGTGGAAATATTTATACGTTAATTATTTTGTGTGATATGGCCATCTGAGTTTGGGTATTTGCAGCAGGAAAGGAGAAACTGTCTGATTAGACACTTGCTCATCAAAGATACATATCTTTTCGGTCCACCGTTGGATTGGGCTGATATTTGGACAGAAGGTTTGTTTCTTCACATACTTCAATCTGTACGGTTGATTTTGTGATTACATATTTCTGTTGGTAGATTGATATATCTGAACAGAATAATACATGTGAAGAATTGGTAGGGTTGTTTGTATTAGACCTACATTTAGAATATGAACTTAGACCTTTCCAAATAGCTTGCATGTCAACTATGTTGACCTAGTTGCCATTGTGGATGAACCCATGATGCAAAATCAGTGATATACATGGCTGAACATGGTGACCTAGTGTAAATCGACAATATGGCCTAAGTATGGAAAATTTCATATTTTAGGGCTTTTGATGCTTTTGGCTTAGAATCATTGAATTGATGCAACTTATGTTTAATTAAGCATGATTAGGGTTGATTATGCTACTGATTTGGTGGTTGTGACCATATCATGGGTTAGGCCTACTTGTGATCAAGTGACCCAAATTTGGACATGTTTATGCCTAAGGAATTGAAAATCAGTATTTTTGATTAATAGAATGGTTTATGAATGAGAACTATGCATTAGAGGCCTAAGTCATGTGATTTAAGTTGAATGATGGGATTAAATGGGATTTAGGCCTATTAATTATATGTGGGCTGATTTAGGGTTGATTTGTAATGTCTATGTAATTGAGCATAGAAATTGATGTATGGTAGGATATTGATGTATGTTTCAGGATCTTGATTGGGTTGATTCGGTTTGGTGGTCGTGTGTGATTAAATACTCTCGCGAGGCTTGGTTGTGAGTAGGCTTCACTTATGATTATATCATTTATGTCATCATATCACTTATATATATTGTATGTTGAAAGCATGAATGTGTTCTAATGTTTTGAATGATGCATTGATTTGAGAAAACCTTATGACTTTGGTTGGGCCCATCTATCTGGCTAATAGGGGGACTTGACCTTGTCATAGGAGGGTTTTAAGAAGGAAATGATTGGGATCAACGGCACGGTGAAATAGACGTGGACTAGTAACCCAAGTAAACATGATTGGGATCAACGGCACGGTGAAATAGACGTGGACTAGTAACCCAAGGCATGTGGAATGTGGATCCAAATTGATAAACTTTTACTTGCATCGAACTTATTATAAATGCTTGATATCTATATGTTATGAGCTTTTAATCATGCTACACATTGACATGCATACATGGTTTTTATTGATGAGTATTGATAGCATATTTGAATTCTATTCACTGGGCATCGTTGGCTCACCCTCATTTTCCTCTTTCAGGTCCTTCTGTCCCGAATAAGGGCAAGGGAGTAGTCATATCTTGAGGGCCTTGCCTGCGAGAGAATCCAAGTCCTCTATGTGAGTTGAGAGGCATTTTGATTGAATTGTGTTTTATATTATGAAGTATTACATTTTGGATTATGTAATTATAATACTTACCACAATTAGTATGGGTGAGTTGGGACTTGTTAGATAGACCATGTGGGCACATGACGGTTTTTATTTGTACCCACAATTTTGGACTTTATGTGTATGTCAATTTTTAATGGACTGTAAGAATTATGATTTTATTTATGGTTCATTTTTATGAATTATCTCGTCTTTGATGATTAATACAGTGGGTAGTTTTGTTTAGTACCTTTTGATATTATGTCGTTGTTTGAGATAAGGCTCGTAGGGTCTCAACCACCTCACGGGAGTTGAGGAGTGGTCGGAGATGCCTACGCCGGGCGTCCCGCCCCGGCATTCCGCATGCCATTCCCTGTGGGGTTGGTGGTCCGGGGCACGGGGTCGCCACACATCCATTGATTTTCTTCCAAACTCGGTCGATGATCCAGTTGAAGGAAGTGATTCTGCGTCTTGAGATCACAATTGGGAGGCCCAAGTACCTAGCGTGGCTTTGAACTTTGGTTACTCCAAGCATCTGATTAATAGGATCATTTTCAGCTGCTGGACTATTTTTGTCAAAGGAGATGGAGGATTTGTCAAAATTAATCACCTGCCTTGATGCATCAGAGTATTCTGTCAGAATTTCTTTCAGAGCTACACATTCCTGCATCAAAGCTTTTACAAAAATCAAACTATCATCAGCAAAGAATAAATGTGAAATGGGAAGGCTGTCACGACTAGTGGATAATTCTAAAATTCTTTTACATCTCTCTGCCTCGAATAAAAGTGTTGACATATCATCCGCACATATGAGAAACAGGAAGGGTGAAAGTGGATCACCTTGTCTCAGCCCTCTCTTTGGTAGGATACTACCAAAAACCTCGCCATTGATGTTGATGGAGTAAGTCACTGATGATATGCATCTCATGGTTAGCTCAATCTACTTCTAGCCAAACCTAACTCTTCCATCATCTTTATTAAAAAGGGTCACTCAACCCGATCATATGCCTTACTCATGTCTAGTTTTAGGGTTGCATGCCTGTTGTGAGGACCTCATCCTCTACTGAGAGTATGGATGCATTCGAATGCCACCATGATATTATCAGAAATAAGCCGACTTGGTATGAAAGCACTTTGAGTGTCTTAGATAATGTGGGGGATAATCTGTCTCAGCCTGTTCGTCATTGCCTTGAAGATGATCTTATACACCTCATTACATAAGTTTATTGGTCTAAAATCAATTACTAGAGAAGGGTCATCTTTTTTAGAGATGAGAACAATCCGAGTATGATTGATATCTTCCAATTAACGAACATGGTTTAAAACTTCAAGGCATAGAAAAATAATGTCATGATGCACCATTGGCCAGCACTTCTGAAAGAAAAAAGCTGACATACCGTCTGGTCCCGGTGCTTTAGAGGGGGTCATCTGAAAAAAAAAAGCATTTTTTATTTCCTTGACTGTGAGTTCCTTTGATAAGAGATCGCCCATATGTGGTTGGATTTTCCTCCTTATAACTGCAGTCACACGATTAATAGATTCCACAGATGGAGTACAAGAATAAAAAAGGTTATGAAAATAAGAAATGAAAGCGGTTCCGATTTGATCTTTTTCTACAACCCAAGTACCAACATGATTTATTATTCCCTTTATGTGGTTTTTCTTCTTCTGCTGTGTTGCCTTCCCATGGAAAAAGCTGGTATTTTGGTCACCTGCTCGTAGCCACCCAGCCCTCGAGCATTGCCGCCAATAAATCTCCTCATTCTCTAGAAGACGGTCCAGATCATACTCAGTGTCACGAATTTGTTCTATGATATCCGAGTATTGTCGGATTTATCTCCTAATTATATGATATGTTTCTATACTTAGGAGATTTGTATATAATTAGCATTATTCTAGATATTAGCATTCTTTCTATAATTAGGAGATTTGTATATATGACTTAGCATTATTTTAGGGATTGTAATAGAGAGATATTAGCATTCTTTCTATAATATGTGTAACTAGAATAGCATATATATGTTAGACACGTAATCAAGCAATTCTCAATATACAGAAAAATCTTTCTCCAATATTCATTGGTTCCTCTCTGTATTCTTTTTCTTCAACCTTCCTCTCTGTATCTTTTTCTTCATGGTATCAGAGCAGTGAATATGGATCTGATTTGAGCAGCAACTGAGGATGGTTTTCTGATCTCATTTTGAGTTCTAGCAGAAAATTGAAGGTCTAACTCCAAGGTTTTGGTCTCGGTTTTATTGCTTCGTAAGTGCTGACTGTTATTTCTTTCTTATTATTTTTATGTTCAAAACCTATTGAAGTTTTTTTTTCTCTGTTTTCTGATCTTATTAGTTCATAGTTAAGGCCCCTCTGCTCTTTGGTGCAAAAAAAAAAAAAAAGAGAAAAAAAGAAAGAAAAAAAAAAAGAAAAAAAAATATTAATTCGATTGTTCTTGTTTCTATTATGTCAAAAATGGCCGAAATAGTTCCATCCAACACGGAAAGTTCTACTGTTCCGTTATCTTCTTCTTCTGATGTCAATTCGAATCAGCGATTATGCTCGGTTCAATTGAGTGATTTTAATTATCTTCCTTGGTCGAGGGCAGTGACATTAGCTCTTGGTGGGAGATCACGGATTGATTTTATCGATGGGAGCAATGCCGCCCCGGATGTCAAGTCTGCTCAATACAAGGCTTGGTTTGCTAATGATCAGATGGTCCAATCGTGGTTGCTTAATACGATGAAGCCACATATTGCTGAGATTTTCAGTTATTCCGACTCGGCTGCGGATTTATGGAGTGCCGTAAAATAGTTTTATGGAAATCATAATAATTCTGCACGGGTGTTCCAACTCAAGAAGGATATTGCCTCTTTCCAACAAGAAGGTAAACCTTTTGTTCAGTTTCTTGGTCGCATGAAGACCATGTGGAATGAGTTAGCGGTCTATCGACCACATACCACTGACTCGGCAATCTTGTTGAAAAGGGCTGAGGAAGACAAAATTTTCCAGTTGTTGGCAAATCTAACTCCAGATTATGAAGATCTTTGTAGTCGCATTCTCATGAATTCTGAGTTGCCGACATTTGCAAGTGTTTGTGCTACTATCCAACGTGAAGAAACACGAAAAAAGGTTATGTCCGTAAAAATTAAATCAGATATATCTGACACGCGAGCCTATATTTCCACTCAACGACGTCCAGATGACAGAGGGAACAAGGCTAGAAGGAATGAATTGAAGTGTAGCCATTGTAGCAACATTGGCCATACCGTGGATAGATGTTGGATTCTTCACCCAGACCTCAAACCCAAGTTTGCAAACAAATGAGGCCCAAAACGTGGTCCATTCTCTGGATATCAAGCCAACCTTGTGTCTGCACCACCATCTGATGGGTTATCTAGGTTCACTTCTAGTCCTATAAATCTTATCAATGAGTTTGCTACTTACATTCAGGCCAAACACGATGCTGTTGACAAGAATGAGATTGGTAATTCTTCGGCCTTGCTTGGTCAATTTGCGGGATTTCTTGCTGAAAATAAGAACTTGTCTTCTGAAAATGTGTCAGGTATATTTAATGTCGTTTCTCTCGCTCTTAATATTAGTAATGTGCATGATTATTGGGTTATAGATTCGGGTGCCACTGATCATGTAACTAATATCTCTAAAAATTTGACTGACTTTGAGTTTTTATCTCCTTCATCTACCATAACCATAGCCAATGGTAAGAGTGTGAGTGTTGTTGGCCACGGTAAGACTAAGTTACTTTCAAACTCCATTTCATCATCCGTTCTTTATGTGCCTTCATTTCCATTTCAACTACTTTCAGTTGGCCGATTAATAGCCAGTCTAAATTGTCGTGTCATCTTTTCTCCTAACAAAGTTGTATTTCAGGATCTAATAACCCAGAGGACGATTGGTGAATGATTCTTCTATCAAGGACTCTATTATCTTTTCAAGAATGCTTATTTGTCCAAAAAACCCCACGCATATGCTTGTTTGTCTTCTGTTCAAGAGTTGTGGCATCAACGCTTAGCTCATCCTTCGGCGCCCATTTTATCCAAACTTTTTCCCACTTTGAATAAACATCCATTAAATTGTGATGTATGTCTTTTATCAAAATCTACTCGATTACCTTTTTCTTCTTCAGATTCACGTTCAAATAAAATTTTTGATTTGGTACATTCGGATGTTTGGAGTCCAGTGCTTGAATCATTTGATGGATACAAATATTTTGTAACATTTGTTGACGATTACTCTCGTTTTACATGGCTATATCTCTTAAAATCCAAAAGTGAAGTTGCTCATGTGTTCCAAGACTTTCATAACTTAGTCATCACTCAATTTTCCTCTAAGATTAAGGTTCTACGATCAGATAATGGTACTGAATTTATGACACATATCATGACACAATACTTGAGCATGCATGGCATTATTCACCATACTAGTTGTGTTGGGACTCCACAACAAAATGGTATAGCAGAGAGGAAAAATCGTGATCTACTTGACAAAACTAGAGCACTGATGTTGGGCATGAATGTTCCCAAAATTTTTTGGTCACAAGGAGTGTTTACTGCAGCTTATCTAATTAATCGCTTGCCTAGTCGAATTTTGCAGTTTAATTCTCCTATTGAGTTGTTGACAGAAAAAACTCCAAGCTTTTCTCATCTCAGAGTCTTCGGGTGCACCTGCTATGTTCACATTCAATCTCATCAGCGCGATAAACTGGAACCACAGGCTATCCAATGTGTATTTTTGGGTTATTCCCCTACGCAGAAAGGTTATAAATGTTATAATCATGTTACAAAGAAGCTCATGGTTAGTCGAGATGTTCGGTTCAATGAGGCAGTGCCATATTTCAACAACTCAGATGATATTCTTAGTCAGGGGGAGCATGACCTGTTTCCACTTCCCATTCCAACTGTTGTACCACCAGTTGTGCCCCAAGCTGTCTCTACCGAGCATTCTTCAGCAGACACTGCTAATGGTGATGACGTGCCTTGCACGGCTCACGACGGCACCTGTACTTATCACTCCAAGAAATGGAATTGGTTTTTCATTATACACCGATGCCTCTCTCCAAGGCTTAAGGTGCCGTACTAATGCAAGAAGGCCAAGTTGTTGCATATGCCTCTCGGCAACTGAAGATTCATGAGGGTAATTACCCAACCCATGACTTGGAACTTGCAGCTGTTGTGTTTGCACTTAAATTATGGCGTCATTACCTATACGGTGAACGGTTCGAGGTCTTCTCAGATCACAAGAGTCTTAAGTACATATACACTCAGAGAGACCTAAACCTCCGCCAAAGAAGATGGTTGGAATTCTTGAAAGACTATGACTTCCAACTCCAGTACCATCCCGGAAAGGACAATGTTGTGGCCGATGCTTTGAGTAAAAAATCTTATGTTGCTTGCACTCTTAACTATGAAATGGGGAAGTTGGCTACAGAGATGGACAACTTTAACCTCCAGCTGAACGAAGAGGGACCACGCCCACGACTCTCTCAATTGTCCGCTACCTCTGACCTCGTTCGTAAGATTTCAGCTACTCAAGCCAATGACCCTATGTTAATGGAGAAACGAGCACTTCTACTCAGCGGGCAAGACTTTCCTCATTGGTCAGTCTCTGACGACGGAGCCGTTTTCTATAAAAAACGTCTTTGTCTTCCGAACGATCCCGAGGTTCGGAAAGACGTGCTTACTGAGATGCACTGTTCGAGATACGCTATGCATCCTGGGGGTGACAAGATGTACCAGGATGTCAAGCGACAATTCTGGTTTTCTGGAATGAAGAAGGCAATTGCAGACTTCGTTGCTCGATGTCTTGTTTGCCAGAAAGTTAAGGCAGAACGCAGACTTCCCTCTGGCCTTCTCCAGCCGTTACCTATTGGAGAATGGAAATGGGAGAACATCGCAATGGATTTTGTTACAGCCTTACCTCGAAATAATAAAGGACAAGATGCTATCTGGGTTATCATTGACAGACTCACCAAGTCTGCACACTTCTTGCCAATAAAGTTCACGGATACTCCCGCCAAACTTGCAGAACTATATGATAGAGAGATCGTACGCCTTCATGGCATACCACTCACGATCGTCTCTGATCGAGACCCTCGCTTCACATCAAACTTTTGGAAAAGCTTCCAAACTAGAATGGGTTCAAAGATCACTATGAGCATAGCCTTCCACCCTCAGACTGATGGGCAGTCAGAACGGCTTATCCAAATCTTAGAAGACATGCTACGATGCTGCATTTTGGACTTTAATGACGGATGGGCAAAGTATTTACATCTAGCTGAGTTTGCATACAACAACAGCTACCAAACTAGTATCGGCATGGCACCATACGAGGCTCTCTATGGTCGGCCTTGCAGATCTCCGGTATGCTGGTTAGATATGGCAGACCGACCGCAGTTGGGCCCTGAACTAGTTCAAGAGACTTCTGAGAAGATCACACTAGTAAAGGAACGACTTCGTGTTGCACAAAGTCGACAGAAGAGCTATGCTGACAAACGGCGACAGCCTCTGGAATTTGATAAGGGGGACTTTGTTTTTATACAAGTCCAGCCCACCCGAGGTGTCAAACGCTTTGGGATCAAAGGAAAGCTCTCCCCGCGGTATATCGGTCCATTTCCGATCATTGAACGTATTGGCAAACTTGCATATCGTCTGTCCCTTCCATCGTCCATGCCTAAGGTTCATGACATTTTTCATGTATCTATGCTTCGCAAGTATCGTCCTGATCCTTCGCATATCATCCCTTTAGTCGAGGTTCGGGTTGAGGAAGGAAATACGTATCAAGAGAAAGCAATACAGATTTTAGATAGAAAAACTCACGACCTACGGAGACGTAGCATACCACTTGTGAAAGTGCTCTGGGATCACCACGGCATAGAGGAAGCTACATGGGAACTAGAATCCACAATTAAACAGAAATACCCTGAATTGTTTTCTAGTACCACCTGATGATGTGATACATTGTATTATTTTCACTTATAAATACCAGGATGAAACATTGTTTACACTTATCTTCATACATTGTTTCACTTGAATAACTACGCAGATATCTGAAAATCATATCAATGGATATCGTGATGCACACACGCCGTGACTCCTTAGCAACCTGCGGCTACTTCGCAAGCAATACCCCTCATCCATACTTGACTTGATTTCGAGGGCAAAATCCCTTTAAGGGGGGTAGAGTGTAATACCCTGTATTTCACAAAAAAAAAAATAGTATTTGAAATTTTTACTATTTGGGCAACGCCCGAACGTTCAGGCACGTGACAGAACGTTCAGGGGCATGACAGAACGTTCAGGCGCGTGACAGAATGTTCAGGCGCGTGCCAGAACGTTCAGGCGCGTGCCAGAACGTTCAGGCGCATGACAGAACGTTCAGGCGCATGACAGAACGTTCAGGCGCAATGCCAGAACGTTCAGGCGCATGCCAGAACGTTCAGGCGCTTGCCAGAACGTTCAGGCGCATGATAGAACGTTCTGTCACGCGCCTGAGCGTTCTGTCATGCGCCTGAACGTTCTGTCACGCGCCTGAACATTCGGGCGTTGCCCAAATAGTAAAAATTTCAAATAGTATTTTTTTTTTTGTGAAATACAGGGTATTACACGATTGCACAAATCTATTTACGGATTGAAGCAATCTCCCCGCGCATGGCATGCCAAATTAAGTATGGTTCTTGAAGAACTTGGGTTTAAGAGAAGTAATGCAGATCACTCTTTATTTGTTCACATGCACTCGGGTAAGCGACTTATTGTTTTGATTTATGTTGATGACTTAATTGTTACCGGTGATGATGATGCTGCTATACGTAAGCTTAAGAGTGTTCTCCAACAAAAGTTTTCCATTAAAGATCTCGGTGTGCTGAAATACTTCCTGGGCATCGAAATGGCTACTTCCTCCAAAGGCTTGTTCTTGAATCAACGCAAGTATGTGACAGATTTATTGCATGATGCTGATATGTTGGATTGCAAACCTGCACGCACACCATTGGATAGCAAACTGCAGCTTGATAGATATGGTGCACCTCTAGGTTCTGTTCAAGATTATCAAAGATTGGTTGGCAAACTTATCTATTTAACAATCACACGTCCTGATATTAGTTATGCAGTGAGCATTATTAGTCAATTTATACATTCCCCCACCATGGTTCATATGCATATTGTTCAGAGAATTCTTCGATATCTAAAGAAAACAATTGGTCGTGGCATCCTCATGAAAGCTAACGGGCATTCTCAAATTCTTGGCTATACGAATGCGGATTGGGCTGGAAATCAACTTGATCGAAAGTCCACTACAGGTTATTGTATCTTTATCGGTGGGAATTTGGTTTCTTGGAAAAGTAAGAAACAAACAGTGGTAGCACGGTCAAGTGCCGAAGCAGAGTATCGGGCTATGGCTTCCACAGCTTCTGAACTCATGTAGCTAAAGGCTCTCCTTGCCGATTTGGGTATCTCTCATTCTCAGTCTATAACGCTTTGTTGTGACAATCAAGCAGCTATGCACATTGCTTCTAATCCCGTTTTTCATGAACGGACTAAACACATTGAGGTTGATTGTCATTACATTCGGCAACATGTTCAGACTCGGGCCATTGTTACTCATTACACTCGTAGCCATGACCAGCTTGCAGATATCTTCACAAAGGCCTTGTCGTCGGATCATTTTCATCGTATTCTTTCCAAGCTTGGCTCAATTAATCCCCTTGATCCAGCTTGAGGGGGAGTATTGTCAGATTTATCTCCTAATTATATGATATGTTTCTATACTTAGGAGATTTGTATATAATTAGCATTATTCTAGATATTAGCATTCTTTCTATAATTAGGAGATTTGTATATATGACTTAGCATTATTTTAGGGATTGTAATATAGAGATATTAGCATTCTTTCTATAATATGTGTAACTAGAATAACATATATATGTTAGACATGTAATCAAACAATTCTCAATATACAGAAAAATCTTTCTCCAATATTCATTGGTTCCTCTCTGTATTTTTTTTCTTCAACCTTCCTCTCTGTATCTTTTTCTTCACCGAGTTTGTAGTATTCTGAAGCATCGTGAGTAAGGCATGAGTATTTTTTATTTTTTCCTTGTTTTTCTTGACTGACCAACCATTCCAGGTGTGTAGATTATGAAGACATTCACTTATTTTTGCCACTACCATCGAACGGCTGAAGCTCGGCTCACCCTAGGCTGAAACTGCGGCCTCCTTAAACTTTGGATCTTGATACCACACCTCTTCGAACCCGATTGGAGTTAGGATCTTGTTCAGCTTGAATTCATTCGTGGTAAGCAATATGGGGCGATGATCGGAGAACCAATACACGAGGTTTTCGCTCTAGCAAAAGGCAACAGGTTATTCCACCTCCCGTTGCATAGCCGCCGGTCTAAACGTGGTGTTCCCCCTTTCCTTTGGTTGTCCAAGTGAAGTCCGGCCCTGGGAAGCCCATGTCGTGCCAATAACTTACGACACTGCTTCTACTTCTCCCTGACGGAAACGTTGATGACTCCTACACGTCAGTAACATACGCCGTCGATTTCGCTCTCCTACAATTGATAACATCCGTCGATTTGTTCTAGGGTTTCTATACAACAAGGATACGCGCGAAACAGTCGGTCGTTAATATATTCCCCCGCTTTCTTATCTGCCTATATTTATCTCGGCATCTCTGTTAGGCCTGGAAGTGTATATCTTTACGCGTCAGCGTTTCGCTCTCAAATCAATCGGATGAAATTGTCTATCTTCGTCTTCGTTCGAGAAAGGCTTCGATCTAGCCTTCTATGATTTATCGCTCTTGAGTCGTGCTGATTTCTGATCTCGGATTTCTGATCTCGGAGGTATCGCTTGCTTTCTCTTCAACTTTGTTGAACTTCTTGTTAAGAAATATGTATTTGTATTTCTTTCGTTCGAGAAAGGCTTCGATCTTCGGCCTTATATGATGTATCACTCTTGAGTTGTTCTGATCTCTGATCTCGGAGGTATCGCTCGCTTTCTCTTCAATTTTGTTGAACTTCTTGTTAAGAAATATGTATTTGTGTTTCTTTCGTTCGAGAAAGGCTTCGATCTTCGGTCTTGTCTGATTTATCACTCTTGAGTTCTGATTTCTGATCACGGAGGTATCGCTCGCTTTCTCTTCAACTTTGTTGAACTTCTTGTTAAGAATTATGTATTTCTGTTTCTTTCGTCCTAGAAAGGCTTCGATCTTTGGCCTTGTATCACTCTTGAGTTGTTCTGATTTCTGATCTCGGAGGTATCGCTCGCTATTTTGTTGAACTTCTTCTTAAGAAGTATGTATTTGTGTTTCTTTCTCTTCTGGCTTGGATTTTTGAGGATGTAATTAGAGAGATCTTTGCTTCTGTCTCCTGTTATCGAAGTTTCATGCTCTCTTTTTTTAGTTCAATTTTTTGTTAACAGATATAGATATGCGTTCCGTTTCGGTTTATTCTTTGATTAGCCCGGTAGGCTATGCCTTTGCTTCTGTGCTGTTATCGAACTTTCAAGTTTGTAGTCGACGATATGTTTTTTTGTTCCCTTTCGTTCTGATCTTGGATTTATGATGTCTTTCTTTCCTTTTCGTTGTGATATTGGATTTTTGAGAGATGGTGATTGAGATTTTTGCTGCGGTTCTGTTCTATACGTTTTAGGCTTAGTCTTTGTGTTGAACTTGTTAACAGTATGGATCTGCTTTCCTTTTGATACACCCCTACATTACACAAGTAGGATCGGCCCACGTCTTCCCAAAAATTTCATCTAATCTTAACCAACGTAGCACCACCGTAGCACCACCGTGACTCGAATCTAGGACCGTCAATGCCTGGCACTAAATGCCCATCCCCAGCAAACCAACTGTGCTAGAGCCCGTTGGCAATCGACCTTCTTGCAAACAGTATGGATTTGCGCACTTTTTCATTCGATCATTTGAATTTATTAGGATTGGTGGCCAGATTTTAGAGTGCTTTGTTCGAAGTTTCAGGCCTTCATCTTTTGTTTCACTGCTTGTGGATTCTAAATAAATTTATTGGAATCTTCTAGGTCTTTGAGAGGTCAGGGAATTGCGTACTTTTGGCCTTGAGTTGACAGAAATTGATTGGTGGCTGGATACTCGTCGAAAAATTTTACAATTTTTATTGTATGTATTTGTTTTTGTATGTTTTCATTATTTTTTCTGTTTTTCAATTCCATTGGATACTTAGATTTTGTTGATTGTTTTTGAAATTCAGCAGATGTCTGGTCTTGGTGCTTAGATTGGTATGCACTTGGCAAGGACAATGCATGCTGGTTAGATGTGCAAGTGTCAGAAGTATTGGTGGTTTGCTGCCCTTCCGATAGCATTGTTGTAGAGATTTCTCACAGACGAGCCTGTTGTTTGTTGTGACTTGAGGTAGGATGGTTTGATCCATTGGTCAGTGTTCTCTCATCTGAATTTTAGGTGCCAAAGATACATGTAGATGTGAGAATAGTGCATAGCCTTTGAGGAGATTAGGGGCAATGTATAGTGCATGTGTTTCCATTCGGCCTTTGCCATGTCAGGTGCGCTTGCTTGGCAGGTCAAATTCCTAATAAATTTTTTTTTTTGGGTTTTTTGGAGAGATCGCACGGGATTTGCCCGGGATCTCTCCTCTGGTGTGTGTCGTCCCTTTAGCTTTTACTTTTATACGGTCACATGTCACTGCATGGCTACAAACTACAACACTTTCCTGATGCCAATAATCTATAGACCAGGGAAAACCATGTTTGGAGTGGTTTATTGCAATCCCAATTGTGCATTCACCGGAAACTAACAAAACGCATTCTATGACTGAAAAAGGTACACATCAAATTATCCACCATTTAAATTATTTCATCTTTTCATTTGAAAAACTTACAGCAATGCTCACAGAGGAGCTTTATATCCAATTATCCATTGCTAAATGTGTGCTATTCTTCGAGCCCTGTAGCATTTTGGTAAAATGTTTATTGTCCTTGCAGCATATGCATAAAGATGGATTTTGATAAGCCTGTTGTGTAAACTACCATTATTAGCTCATCTTCTAAGTTAGCTTTCAAAATGTCAATGAATTTTTACTGCTATTGCCATGATCTCATTTTACCCCATGGATGATTTTTCGTATTCACATGCTATGGGCTATCTATCATGCGACAGTATGGAAACTCTGAAATTTTAAAGAAATTTGACATGTTCAAAGGTAGATTATCAATTGTTAAGTAGAGGATTATTGAAGCAGTACCTATCATGATCATATTTAATTACCTAAACGCTTCGCTATGTAATTTTGTAATGCAAAATTATAAGCTTTGAGACAATGACTTTGAGTTATAGCGTTTGTATATTTAGATTGATCAACTATATCTAGTTCATTTTTCGTCTGATTTCAGCAAAGTCAGACTCGTTTTCATCATTTTCGACCGTTCCGGACGCAATCGTGCAATCAGTTTCTGCAGATTCAGCTTTTAAGTTATTGATATAGCTTAGTTTGAGTCGTTTATTATTTTTCAAGCATTTTTCGGCGTCATACATATTTTCGGTCTTGCGGAGAAAATCTTAAAAGATATTGCAATCATAAGCAGACCTTGGCAAAGAAGTTCGATGTCCAACGCAAAGTTTGAGGTGGAGAAATTCAACGGTACCAACAACTTTGACATGTGGCAATGCGAAGTTCAAGATTTATTATTTCGGGAAGGATTACATATCGCCTTGGAAACCAAGCCCAAGGATATGTCCGATGATGATTGGAATTTCGTAAATCGTCAAGCTTGTGGAACAATCAGACTATGTTTGGCAAAAGATCAGAAGTACTTTGTCATGAAAGAGACTATGACAACAAGTCTCTGGAAGAAATTGGAGGGCAAGTACATGACGAAAAATATAGAGAATCGACTCTACCTGAAGAAGAAGCTCTTTCGTTTTCAGTACAAGAAAGGTACTCCCATGATTGAGCATCTTGATAATTTTAACAAGATTCTCGCTAATCTACAAAATCTTGATGTTGAAATTAGTGATGAGGATAAGGCACTATTGTTGTTAAACTCTTTGCCTGAAAGTTATGAACATTTAACAACTTTGTTATATGGTAAAAATGATAAATTCAGTGATGTTTTAAATGCTTTGGTGAACGACGAGTATCGAAAGAAGGACCACTTCGATAACAAGGAAGCATCATCAGAAGCCTTGACGGTATTCAGAGGCAGGGCTAACAACAAATCTGATAGATCCAGTGGGCGAGGCCGTTCTCGTTCAAAGTCAAAAGGACCTTCATCACGTCAACGATGAATGTGCCTATTATCACCAAAAGGGGCACTGAAAGAAAGATTGTTCAAATAAGAACAAGACAGATGTAAATGTGGCACAGAAGGCTGAAGAAGATTTTGTATTTTCAGTTTCATCTATAGACAATCAGTCTGATAGATGGATATTAGATTTCGGATGTTCCTATCATATGTGTCCGAATCGACATTAATTCTTCATGTTAGAGAAAATCCTTGCATCGTTTAATCAATCTCGTGTATTGTGCTAGTTTATATTGATTTTACTTAGTATTCAATATTGGCATCTTGCACATAGTTTTCTCTATATAGGGATAGTCGTACAAAGAAATTTGTTCAATTTCACATGTTAAAGTGTTGTCTAGTTTAAATTATTTGTTTCTTCTGAAAAGGTTTGTTGCAATCTACTTTTAATGTTTGGACTTAGCTATGAAAGGTTTGTTAAACATCTAAGTATTTACATGTAGATTCCCTCCAAGCCTCCACTCCACTTCCCTTCTTATGAGGGACTAAGTTTGCAGTTCTGTTTCAAATAGTTATATATCTCAGTTATCACTATCTATGTTATTGTAGGTTGTCTTCTATCTTTTCATTATTGTTAATTGTCAAATAGGTCACTTATTGTAACCGACGTTCATTGTACTTGGCCAAACTATTTTAATTGGTACTCAGAATAATTTTTTTCATCTTTTTCTCAATGTGAGGGGCTACTTGGAGAAGTTAAATGAACAATAATTATCATACTAATCATGAATGTAGTTTGTCACTCTTTTAACTCTTGAGATTGCTCAAACATAGTCCTGGGACAATATGAGAGGGGTAATTGTTTTACCATTGTGTTCATGATTTTACATCTTGAGCAGTGGTACAACCTTTCCTCACATTGTGAAGATTCTCTGAATTGTAGTGTGTTTGCTTTCACGGATAATTAGTTATAGTTGTAGGCTTAGGACTGCAGATTGCACAGATTGTTTCAGGTTTAGATGTAATTCATATAATATGACGTTTTTCTAAAATTAAATGGTTTCATCTGTAGATGGTTATTTGCCTCATTCTTAATTGGTTCTCTCTACTACGAGATTCTAAGCATGCAGGGGCAGCCTCCTTACAAGTAAAGTGGTTTGGAGATGGATTCGAGTGACCGTAGCGCATTCATATATAGAAAGAACCTCGTTTGCTCGAGTGACTCGGGTTATTACTGGTTATGGAACGTCTTTCCCAAGTTCTACAAAAGAAATAATAATAAATAATAATAAGTCTATCCAAGTTGATTTGACGTGATCTTTTTTCCCCATTTGTCGACTAAAATGTTTTCAACTCGGGGATTGCGAAAGAAGAGGCAATTTGCAAAACTGTCGATCACATTTTAAAACTATTTATTCTTTTGTTTTTGTTAACATAAATGTTTGGAAGGGGAGGGAGGGCGATAGCGCCTCTTTATTATGCCCTTTTTTCAGTGCGCTTCGCCTGCTGGCTGCCTGATTTTATAGGTTCTTGCAGCATGATTTATACTATATTGATTGAATGCTTACAATTGAAGCTGTCGTCGCCGACAGGCGTGTTGATTTTGTGAAACTTCACCTCGTTCTTAACCGTGTTAATTTTTTAAAACTTGTCAATCTCCAGGCCAAAATAACATCTGAAACAAGTTTTCCCCTGGCATTCCATTGGGCAACAATTCTTGTGTATGCCAATGCTTATGCTACAAATCAATATGCTTGCTTGTTATGTTGTTGAGCGAGGACACATAGCTCAAAATGGCAGGAGAGCTCAGACTCTGCAGGGTTAGAGAGGTTGATGGTTCGAATCCATCTGGCTCCCTGTATTTCAGTAATGCGAGAATGTCTTAGGTGTTTATTGTCTAAGCTCTGACATGTCCTTCGAATAGACTGTTTAAAAATTTATCAGTATTAGGAAGAGTAATGAGTTTCAAGCAACTTTTTTTTTTTTTGAAAGCAGTTTCAGGCTACTTGTATTAACGTATATGGGAAATTGAATGAAAGTAATTTCAGCTTATCTAGAAATGAGCCTCTTCAATTGTATTTGTACACTTCAGTTGCAGAGAATGATTTCGTATAAGACTCGTAACAACCTGACTGATAACTAACGGATCTCTTAACTAATTCTCTAACCAACAAACATCCTAGAAATTTCTAGATGAACTTAGATAACTGAATCTGTTACTCGGTACAATGTACAGTGTCTTAGTTAACACGACAGTTAACATGGTATTGAGCTCTTAATGTGCTGTTCTCACATTTAAAGAAGAATTCAGTTAGATTCCATGGATCTTTTTTTCTGAGAATAAAGTCTAGTGGTTTTATTTGGTTATATTACATCAGGTTATGTTTAATATATTTAAACGTTTTCACTATTATTTATCTTAAAAATGCTTTTGTCATCGTAATTTGCTATTAAATATGTAAACTAGTACACAGTTCAGGGTTTTAAATCTCGGAAAAGTTCAAAGCACTTTACAATTTACATCGTAAGTATAGCTATGTTGCAAATCTCGGAAAGAATACCAACAATATAATAATACGTGAGAAATTATTTTACTTTCTCCGAGCTACCGTGACGCAGAGTCTCAATTTTTAATTTTTAATTTGAACTAGTTCGAGTTGGTTGAAAGTTGAGTCTCATTCGAACTTATTTAACTTAAGTTACAAATTAAGAGCCTAAAAAAATAATTAAATTTAACCGAACATAAATTAATTAATAGCTATAAAAATATCATTTCCTTTTTATTTTATATGGAAATTGAAGCTTAAAAGTAGTTATATTTTTCACGCTATTAACAATTTGATGTTATTTTAAGTTATCTTAAATTTGTATTTATGATTGTAATAAAAAAAATTTAAAACTTTTTTGATAAAACTCTTCTCAATTAATATTTGTTATATTATAATATAATGGTGGATGAATACAATTTATTTAAAACATCTTGATATTTATAGCTAATTTGAAATAGTTATCAAATTTGAATATTAATATGATTGTATTTAAAATTTAAACATTACATGCTTAATATTTATTAGTATAAAATTTATAGGTATAATTTAACTCATTCAAGATTCTCAATTCAAATGACCAACCCAACCTGAACTAATTTAGGTTAGGTTAGGTTGAGTTTTAATTTTTGCAACTCCACCCGTTGCACCCCAACTTCAAACCAACAAACATTACCTGCCTGCTGCAGTTCTAAATGCAAACGGAGCTCCACTGGAGGCAATAGGCCCCGCAAGAGGAGCATGAGGCGCACTATCCCGCCTGGACAAATTTTCCTACAAAACAAGAAGGAACAAAGCAGCATTTTGACACATTCAGGCAGTTAAGTTCCATGTCTTACAAACATTGCTAGGATTTCTGGTAGTTGATCAAGTGATGTTCAACTGCTCTTGTTTCTGTACAACTGTGTACATTTTCACAAAAGTTGAAAAGTAGAGTTTATGTAATTCCAAAATCTGCAGAGACGTCTGAAGGATTGTTCATCATATTGTGGGGTGAAAGCTCCCCATATTTCCTAAACTTTTGAGATTGAAAAAGCTCCTTTTCACAGATACACCAAATCAATCCTAGAATATGGATACCCATAAACTATCATTCAAAGAATGGCCAATTCTACCTTTCAAACATGCAGAATACTAAACAATAGTAGATCTATACATCAACTTTCCAGGTTTTAGGAAACCATGAAGAATCCAACCCTGGCCCCCAAGAAACATAATACAAGGAATTTTAAACATTTGACATAAAACTATGTTAACCCTTTAAGATAGCTGAAAGTGCCATTTGAGGAAATTGAAAGGAAATTAAATCTTATTAAGTACTTCCCTTAGCCTGACTTACAGCACGAAAGGGAAATTCATCTGCTTCAATCATATGTACAACTTGGCCCATCCTTGGTCGCTTGGTAGTATCCAAGTCTATGCATCTGAGGCAGACCAGCAATAATCGTTTCAAATCCCTCGTGGATGGTTTAACTTCAATCAGTGGGTCCACCAGTTCTTCTGCCTGCCGGCTTCCTATCATCTTTTTAAACCAGTCAACCAAACTCACCTGCAAATGCATCCCAGTATTAACTACAGACTAAGATGCTGCATTTACATTGTTTGAACATTACTTAATAGCATTCTGTCACCTCTCCAGCTGGCCTGGCATGATCAACTGGGCCCCTTCCTGATATTATTTCCATAAGTAGAACTCCAAAACTATAGACATCATTCCCTTCATTAAGCTTACCCGAGCTTGCATATTCAGGAGCTACATACCTGCATTGAAAGAAAGTGAAAACATTACCGAAGAACAACACAAGAGTACGAGTATATTAATTATCCATGATTTAAGCTAACCTATAAATACTTCTAATTCAATAGGAACAAAAGAACAACATACCCGAATGTTCCCATTATACGAGTGGTCACATAACCTTCATCAGATCCCAATAGTTTGGCCAGTCCAAAATCTGAGACCTTTGGGTGCCATTTCTTGTCAAGAAGAATGTTACTGGACTTGATATCTCGGTGCACAACCTTGGGTTCTAATCCTTCATGTAAGTAGGCTAAGCTGCTCTAAGAAAGAAAAAAAGAGTCAGTTAACACATTTCCACAAGCACAATAAGGCCCATTTTGGCTTAGAATGCCATCATCATTTTCCCTCCCAACATCATAGCAAATTCTTTATTCCTCCTAGTTACTGCAGGCATGGCAAACCCCATTTAACCATAAGACACAATCTTAACCTCTGCAAATGTATGTCACTCCTAATATGGCCTCATTCAACTATATCTAAAGCTATATCATTTTGAAAGGGATGGGATTTCAAAATGGAAAACAGCTTCTATCAAATAGAAAATAATAGTTCAAGTACATGACAAGGAAAGTTGACCATGGAAAATTCAGTGACAAAAAGCAACTGCTTTTCTGTACCCACCATGTTTCATTGACGATGCCGTAAGACCTTTAGAACTATTAGATGATAAGTTTTCATGGGAGAATTTTTCTTCTATCACTTTTTATAAAGTCTCCAGAACTTAAAGATGACATATATTACAGGTCCAACCATCGTGTCATTGAACCAGAAAAAGAAAAAGAAAAAAAGAAGACAGAAAAACTGTACGACTAGGCAGGGCAAGTGTAATAGCACCAGGGGCGGGGGCGGGGGGAGGCAACATCAATTAGTGATCTTTTAAAGACATTAATGGATACGACCTACTTATTACAAATAATGAACACAATTGAAGTGCAACTGAAGTCGTAATAAAACAAGACATCAAAAAACTTAGACTGCGTTTGGTTCGTAATCTGAAAATTAAAATACAATTCAAAAAGTAAAAACTCAAAAAATAATATTTTGTTATTTCCTGAAAATAACTTATTTTCTTTATAAATTTTAGGAAACTGTTTTCGAATCTGAATTAACTAAATGTGTTTTTTGGGTTTTTAAATTTTCGAATATAGAAAACTGTATCCGAATATAAACCAAACACAACCTTATATTTTCTTGATTCTAAATTGACCAATAAAACAACAAGCTAGATAACAAAATATCTCGATCCCCTCCTCTGAGTGTGTGTTTGACATGTTAAGAGCCCAAATATCCGTTTCTCTATCAAGGAATCACAGACACACAAAACAATTAAGGCTATGAAATTAGAAAAGGAATGGACTAACATACCCTTTTGCCGTTCCTAGGGCAATTTTCATCCGAATATCCCATGTCAAGGGGCTAAAAGGCCCAACATCATCATGCAGCCATTGTTCTAAATTGCCATTGTCTACATATTCATACACGAGCATCCTGAATGGCCACAGCAACATTTACCGGCAAATTTAGGCATATTAGTACACATAACAACAAGAAGAAAAAGAAAAAGAAAAAGAAAAAGAAAAAAGTTAAACGAACCAAGTACCTCTGAGCACCTTCTGCACAATATCCAATAAGGCCCACCAAGTTTTTGTGTCTCACTTTCCCAATGGCTTCGACTTCCACCTTGAACTCCTTCTCCGCCTGACCCCTGTAAAATCAAATGTTATTGGAAAATTATCAACAAATGTTACTGCAATTAAACCGAGTAGGAATGTATCTTCATAATTTAAATGAACCTGACACCCCCCCAACCCCACATGCACCCAACCAAAAAAAAATTACAGAAATGAAAAAGACTTTCGTCAACTATTACAAAGGTGGACAATAATGTCGGAATTTTAAGCCAAATCATTAACAACCAAAATGATCGCCGTAGGAGCCTCTTGGATTCCAAAATTTGCGGTCTTCTACGGTGAAAAAATGCACATGCAAGAGAAAATAAGTCAGAAACGACAGATCTCCGATGAAAGCCAAATGAATCGATTTCGTTTAATCCTGACATTTCTTCCAAATCCTTCGAAAAGATGCGGGTAGTAACCGACACGAAGAACACGTCAAGATATATCGACGTCTACCTCTAGAAGGAGACAAATAGGCACCAGGATAGGCCCGACAGCATCGCTGCTACCTTCCAATTCCTAGTACAAATTATATATTTTCTAATCTGCTACATTTGCTATATTTTCTTTTAAATAAAGCATAAAATAATACTAATCAGAAATGCAAAAACCAATAGTGATATACGCAGAGTCTAGAGCGTACGACTCGAGAGCTAACATACGCTTAGTAACCGAAATACTCACTTGTTGTTGAAAATGTTCTTCACTGCAACTACAGATCCATCAGGCAAAACTCCTCTGTAAACGACGCCGTATCCACCTTCTCCGATCACATTCTCAGCAGAGAATCCACCGGTCGCAACTTCCAACTCTCTCAATGTGTACCATCGGCCCCACCCGATCGTAGCCCCCACAGCTAACGCCGACGAAGAAGCCGGACTCTGGCTCTGTAACTTACTTTCTTCGCTTCTAACACCAACATCAATCACCTCATACGCATTCGCACCACCAAATCCTTTCTCATCTTTGTCCTTGTTTTTCTCTGTATCAACGATCTCACTATTTTCCGTCCGATCAGAAGAATCAGTACTCAACGCCGTGATATCCTTCAAGGTCATCGGAACTAAACCTGAAGTCTGCTTCGAGAGCTTTCTACGCTTTCTTGAGCTCCGATTCCAAAGCACACAAAGCATGAACAGAATCGCGATTGCGATTAAACCAGCAACACAGATTCCGATTAAAACACGGCATCTCAGGCCGAAAATCGAAGTTTTAGCCAAAATCTTGTGCACTTCTGAAGTATCTGAGCTTTGTGCTCCGGTTCCAGAATGCTTCTCGTCGACTGCCATTAATGCTCAGCGATTGTAGAACGAGAAGAACTGAATCGAAGAATTTCATCTACATTGCTGAGAACGAGAGATCAGAGAGAGAGGTTTTACGCGTTTTTTCCGAAATCAGAAACCCTAGAAATCTCTGCATTTCTTCTGTTTGGGAAAAGCGTCGTTTCGCACTCATGAGCGCAGAGACAGTTTCAGGTCGTTGTTCAGCAATGTCGTCGAAGTGTAAATGAAGAAGACGTAAAAAATTTATACTGGGGGAATGGCTATTTTTCAGGCCGAGAATTTGTAGTATATTACGGAAAATGCCACTCTTGTTGGAGGGAAAATTTTGCCAAAGTGAGGGGGGGGGGGGGGGAACAAACCTTCAATCATGGACGTTGACTAATCATAAACAAAAACAATAAATGCATAATATTCTTTTAGAAATGAAGATTGAATTAAGAAAACATTAAAGTGATATATAATACGACTCAAAATAGGTTAGACGAATATATATATATAGGATATTTCTAAATACACCCTATAAAAAAAAAACTCTCCCTATCCAAGTTTTATAAATTTTTAATAAAGACATAAAAAATATTTTGGTGAGTATATTTAAAATTATATATATATATTACGAAAATTTAAGACATGCTTGGTATGAAATTTAAAATAATTCATAATTTAAAATTTAAAAAAGTGGGCACAGAGAGTATTTTGGCTGGACTACTTTTAAGTAATTTAAAAAATGACTTGGGTGGAATAGCCACGGTCGCTTAAGCAAGATATCTCGATTTTAAATTTTTATGAATATAAAAATTTTTGTTAAGAGAGATTTTCGTTTCAACGTCAGATAATTACTTTAATTTTAGGTGGATTAATCTTATAGTGAAATAAAATGAGGGCATCACTTAAATTTGAGATTTAGGTAATAAAAAAAATAAGTATTTTAAAATTTATGAAAGAAATAAGAATACAAGTGAAATTATTTTCAATAAAAAAACTTTTTAAAAATTTATTTTTATATTTTATTTTATAATTTAACACCAAACGAGTCCTCAATTGATCACTTAAAGAAGTGTTATGGGTTGAATAATTGAATCCCTAATAATAATTGAAAAATGTAAATTTAATGAAAAAAAAGTTTTATTATAATATAAATATAAGTTTTATTCTAATTTTTTCATGACTCATTAGCCAAACAGTTCGATCATTGATTTATTGGGCTCGTATTTTTCGACTTAATCTGCTTTATGGCAGGAAGGGATTGGAGGTAGTGGGCCCTTTTCACTTGGATTGAGAGACATCTTTATTGAGGAGAGGACAGCGAGACACATTTTCGAAAGACACAAGTTGAGAGAGAAACAGGAATCACTTTCTTACTGCTCTGTCTGCTCTTTCATCAGTTTTCAGCACTCTTCGCACTTACTTTTTTCCCTACTTTTCCTTTCTTTTATGGAGTACAATTGCTGTTTTAACATATAACATGTCTGTGTTAGGTTTATAATTGAGATATAAGTTTTTATATTTAAAATTTTAGAAATAAAAAAAAAATATTTAGTTGGTTGAAACTTAAAAATATATTTTTTAAATTTATAAAAAAATATAATATTTTTAAAAAATAATAAAATATTATTTTTTAATTCATGAACCAAATGCAGTCACTATTCCATCTAATATAATTGTGAGACCATCTTTAAACTAAACATAAAAGTAAACAATTCTTCAAAACAATTTCTCATAATAGGGTGTGGGTCTTTGCGGCTTGAATTGCCATGGTATTAATCAAATATTTACTTAATTAAATCGAATATGAAATTTTTTAAGTACATCTTGCCAACAACTAAAAGCAAAGGCTAAAAACTAAAAAGGTAAAACCCCACAACGAGAGTCATTCTATAACAAGACCACAAAGAACCAACATCCATGATTATTCTTTTATTTTGCTAGTAAGAAGACTTGAACCTTCTCCTACTTGTAAAATGGAAAGAAGTGTCAACCAAATGAACAATTGCTCATTGGTGAAGAAAAGATTATCTTAAGCTAGTTAATCAATAGATTTTTATGACTCAATCTGACTTTTTTAGGGTATCAGGTCATCCTTTAGGAACTCATTAATTCTCATACCAATGAAACTAAACACAAAGGCCATTGTCTACACAAACTCTCCCATGAATCGAGTTTGATTATCTATCTTAGAAGTTTAGCGTGTTACTTCTTCATGTGAGATTTGTGTTGGTGAATTACACGTATTTGCTAAATTACCACTTATTAAGGCTTGAACTCACAACCCCTTAGTTGCCCCTCAAGCCTACAACCACCGTGTCAACCACCCATTGGTTATGACTCAATCTAACTTAACACAATGACTTCAAAACTAGTTCCAGCCATGGTTTAAATTTTTTTTGAAATTCGACGAACTTTCACGAATTTTTTTCCTTTTTTTTAACCACCGAAGTGTGAAGTGGATGTAAATTAAAAAATACAAAAATTTGATAAATTTTATAATTTTCAATTAAAAATGCAATAATTTGACAAAAAATTTGATAAAATTCGATGAAAATCGACAGAAAAATAAAAAATATATTATTTCATCAATAATTATGTATTATTTTCAACTTTATAACAAGATAACAAATTATATAGTTTATGAATTATGCTTTACCAAAAAGAGAAGAAAAGAAGTAATAAATAAATAAAGTTGAAATGAGATAAAAAAAAACTTAAAAATAAATTAAAAGAGTTCCCAAAGTCGTTTTCTTTTAAGAAACTCATATAAAAAAACAATACATTTTAAGAATTCAAACTAGCAAAGTATAACGTCGAGAAGCAAGCCACCACAAAATTAAATATTAAAATAAAAAAAGAATTAAGACCAAAAGGCACAATTTCAAATTCATTAACCCACTTAACAAGATTAACTTTGTTAGGTCACTTATTGATATTTTTAAGTGTTAAAAGTGTTAATTTATATTAGTTTTTAGCTTATACTATAATTAATCTTAATATTTAAGCATATATAAAATTTTTTTCTAAACTTCTCTAATTTAACGAATTTTTATAAAAAAGATTCATGTCGAATTAACTTATTCTAATTAATTCTAATTTTTAAATGACCGAAATCAAGTCGAAATCGAATTTTCAATATTTGGTTCCAACTAATTAGTTGAATTAGTCCAATTGGTATAATTTTTCTATAGATTCCAAATCATCACTCTATTTAATTAATGAGTTTTAAAATTTTGTGTTATAAACTTATTTTTAACTTTTAAAGTCAAATGAAAGCATTATAATAGTTCAATTACATGTTCTTTTTAATTCTATTTTTGTTATGACAATTTTTTTTTAGGACAGTGGTATCTATTCTTAAGGCCCCACCTCTTATAGTCTGACTAATTCATTGAGACTTACACACACCCACGATGCATTAGTCCGGATATTCAAAACGCTAAACTCGTCAAACCAAGATAATTATTCAATAATTTCATTATGCTAAATAATAGCAATAAAAATAATATCTAATATTTTAAGTTAATTTGAGTTGGTTTGATTTTATTATATTTAATAAATATAATTAATTAAATAATTATATTTAATTATTCATTTATTTTAAATCACGTGCCTCTTTAGTTTTATTCATTTATTTTAAATCTAACTAGCTTGTGAAAAAATATCCACCACAAGCATTGGCTCAACTCAAAGTGTTCCCAACGCCCAACGCCCAACGCCCAACGCCCGTGAGCTACGAATTATACTTAGTATTTCCTTCGTCAAGATCTTAAGCGTTTTGGCATTCGTTTAGAAGACAATCCTGTTTCCCATTTCCAGTTTCAGCTCCAGAAATGACTTTAGGAAGTCTGAGGAAAAGGCAACGCGTGGGAAGCGCTTCACGCCTCTTCGCATTTTCCAAAACTGATTCAACAAGACCCGACGAAACCCTAACGGAGACATCTCAGAAACCGTCAGGACCACAGGGCTTCAACGATCTCGCCACCGCCGACGTTGTTCTCCGTCTGTATCTCGAACCCTCGCCGTTGCAACCCGATCCAGACGCCGGCGCCGATCCCAAGGCAATATCATCCGCCGGTTCAGCCAACGAGGTTGATGTCAAGCTGCATCTGCACTCCAATGTCCTGCGGCGGTCGAAATACTTTTCTGCGCTGTTATCCGATCGATGGCAGAGAGATTCCGGCAAAGATTCCGATCGAGTTTTCCATCTTAATCTGAAAGTTCCGGCGACATTCGGCTCGATCAACGATCATCTGAAGGTCCTCCAGCTCCTTTACGCCGATGATCTCGTCGGATCAATCGGGAATGTGTCGTTGGCTCTGTCGATTCTTCCGGTTGCTCTTGAGCTCCTTTTCGAGGACTGCGTGGTGGCTTGCGTTCGGTTTCTCGAGGCCGTTCCTTGGAGCGAAGATGAAGAGAAGAGAGTTTTGAGTATAATTCCACTTCTCAGAGAAGAGGAGTCTCGGGAGCTTCTCTCTAGGGTTTCTCCGGAAAAGAGCGATTGTTCAGAGGAAATGCTATACGGTTTGATTGTCTCGGCGATTAGTAACCATCAACCAATGGCGGCAATCCCGAAAGCTTTCTTAGCGAAGTTGTTGAGGGATTTCTCGTCGAGGGATTGGGTAAGGTCTGTGTTGGATCGGTTATTTGAGACGAGCTTGAATGTGATAAAGGAGGCGATGGAGGAGTACTCGAGTCCTGATTTCAGAGGGGATCACAATGAGACAGAGGCGATTCAGCGTTTGAATTTGCACAAGGCTATGACGAATGGAAGGTACGTGGCGTGGTTGCTGGATCGGATGATTGAGTTAAAAGTGGCAGATAACGCGGTGAAAGAGTGGAGTGATCAGGCGTCGTTAACCGCGGATTTGCAGAGGGCTTTTCGTGATGATGCATGGATGAATATAGTGCCAGGGTTTCCGGCTCTTATGCTAAGATGCACTTACAAGCTTTCAAATACAGTTGCGACTGGTTCAATTTTGGCTTCTAGAGAGGTATTGTGATAATTTACTAGTAAAAGTTACTTTGAATCTAGAATGTAGATGAAGCTAGATTGTTATGTTACATGTTATATAGTCTGTTTAATTTGGTTGTTCTTTGGTTTGTTCTCTGCTACCAAACAAGTAGTATCAATGGTTTATTTTTTAGGTAATTGTATTATGTGGAGTTGAATTTTCATTTTCAGGTGAGAACGAAATTTGTAAAAGATTGGCTACCAGTTCTGATCGTTTGCAGAGAAGCTCCGATCGGGACTGCTCATAAAGCACTGTACCTGGACTTGGAAGAGACATTTCTTAGGATCATCTCCACGCTGCCCTTGTCGGATGCAAAGGACTTGTTGCGGCAGTGCCTAAGTTTCTCTACACGCAACGTTGAGGATTGTCCGCACTTGGTTTCAGCGTTTAACACCTGGTTTCGACGAGCAACTCAACCACCTCAGGGCCTCCTCAGCAGAGAATGAGGAAGAAAACTATGTTAGCTCTATTGTCTGGTCTGTCTCTTTGTATCTACTTACTGACTCAGACTATGGCTTGAAATTCATCTACCTGTTACATGTGGATGTAACTACTAATCGTGAAATAAATTTAAAGATTGAATGTTCCTCTAGGATCTGGAAGAAGACTTTGCTGTAATTTTGTTTTTTTTTTTTTTGGGGGATTACAGCATTTCATGCATCCAAGGTAGCGCCAAGACCATAGTATGGTGGCCCTGCAATTATACAGTGAATTTTAGATAAACGGTAACAACGGTATAATGTTAAAGTGATTGGGGTACGATCACTGCATAAACTGCAATACTTTTACCTCCTTTTTGGTTTTTTGGAGTGCAATACCTTATTACCTTTGGAATGCTGCATTATAGCAACTTGATTCAACGATCTCAATCAATGTAGCATAACCTAAATCTTAAACTTTGAATGGATCTATTTGAAACTAGAAAGTAGAGCAGTGAATGTTGCTGCTTATAAAGAGCTTTATTACATGAATACACAAGCAGAAAGGTAGCTCTCCTTCAAAATTAGCAATAAATAAAATGTTAAATCCATGACAAGTGCTAGATCCATCTGACATTATAATGCATCTGAAATGTCAAAGTCTTAAGATATAATTCCTTCAAATTTATTGATGGATCTCAAACGATCAGAACCCCTTGTAAGGTACAGGCAGAATTCAATTTCAGAGCATACGCAAGGCATTCTTGTGCAAGCTTGTCTAGGAAACATGGGAGTTTATGAAGCAATCACAGAACTAAAATGAACTGCTCACACTTACTGCCGTCATTTTGATTTCTTGCCTTGTTTCTTCTTTATAACTTCGTCGAGGTACATTATGCCCTTACCTTTGTAAACCTCGGGTGGCTTACAACTGCGAACGGTAGCTGCAAACTGGTGCACCCTTTGTTTGTCGATCCCAGTGCAGCAAACTATATTGGGCTTGAAGCAGAACACACAAACAGCAGGTGGAACAGAAAGCTCGACCTCATGACTGTAACCCAGTTTCAGATATAAAAGGCGGCCTTCTGATTCTGCCCTTCCTTTGAACCCAACTCCCACGATTTTCAGAAAGCGGAAGAACTTGGCTTCCATGCGCGACTTCTGATATACTACTCAATCTGCTGAAGAATAGCATATGGTTACAAATTACAAACAAATTAAGATATTTAAGAAAATGATTAGTTGGGCAGTAATATAAATGAAATGCAGAATAGACAGCAGCGTTATTTTATTTTATATTTTTGAGAAGAATAGCAGTGTTAAATTGAAAAGAAAAAAATACATTTGACATAACTAACCATAAAATCTTTAAAAGCAATGAATGAGAAAGCATCTATGAAGACAAGCAGAATCAGAGAAAAACATCTTATTACTAGCTCCATAAACACAAGATGTTATACACATATAGGACATCTAAGCCAAAAAACAGAAGTGCCACTTTCATACTAGGCATTGAGATGAGAATATATTTTCCAGTTCAGATTGTGGTTAAGATAAAATGCACGGATGCTGACCTAATCTTGCAAGAATCCACCATAGAAGAATTGCAATTGTATCCATCCCCTTGAAGATAGTTGTGCATAGGACATAATTCATATTAAAGTAAATGAGTCTCGGAGTTTTTACACTTATAGGCATGATTATTTTTTTATATCCACAAAAATGCATAAAAAAATAGTATATCCAATTGCCCAGCTTAGCAACGTCCTTCTTTTTTAAAAATCTCAAGCCCATGTCGCCTATTGAAGAGGTTGCACTGGGTTAAAAAAAATATTACACTCATGCCGCCTATTCAAGGGGTGGCATGAGTAAAAAATATAAAAGCCATGCCCCCATAAAAAAAACTCATGCAGCCTATTGAATAGGCGGCATGGGTTCTTTAAAAAAAAAAAAAAAATTTGCTCATGCCGATTTAAGGTCACTATGGGCTATTCGGCAGGATTTTTTTTTCCAACAACTCCCGACACGTCCCAATAAGTGCCCCCTAGCTGTCCTAGGCACCCATACCTTGCACTGGACTCCTGGTGAATTTTTGACCCCCCCCCACCAAATTTTAACAGTATTTGAAGCTTTTATATAAAACTTGAGCAGTTTAAGGCTACCACGGGCTATACGCCGAGATTTTTTTCATCTAACAACTCTCGACAAGTCCCAATAAGTGCCTTCTAGCTGTCCTAAGCGCCCATACCCCGCACCGGACTCCCGGTGAATTTTTGACCCCCCCCCCCCCCCCCCAACTAGATTTTAAAAGTATATGACGCTTTTATATAGAACTTGAGCAGTTTAAGGCCACCACGGGCTATTCGTCGATATTTTTTTCATCAAACCACTCCCGACACGTCCCAATAAGCGCCCTCCAGCTGTCCTAGGCGCCCATACCCCGCACCAGACTCCCGATGAATTTTTGACCCCCCTCCCCAACCAGATTTTAACAGTATATGACACTTTTATATGTCCGTCAAGTTCTATATAAAAGCTTCATATACTGTTAAAATCTGGTGGGGGGGTCAAAAATTTACCGAGAGTCTGGTGCGGGGTACAGGCCCCTAGGACAGTTGGGGAGAACTTATTGGGACGTGTAGGGAGTTGTTGGAAAAAAAAAATCCCGCCAGATAGCCCGTGGTGGCCTTAAATTGGTATGAGCAAAATTCTTTTTTTTTTTTTTTAATTTGATTTAGGCATTTTTTTTTAAAGAACCCATGCTGCCTATTGAATAGGCGGCAAGAGTTTTTTTATTTTTTAACTCATGCCGTCTATTCAATGGGCGGCATGACTTTTTTATTTTTTACTCATGCCGCCGCCCCTTGAATATGGGGCATGAGTTAAAAAATAAAAAAAACTCTGTCGCCTATTCAATAGGCAACATGGGTTCTTTTTTTTAAAAAAAGCCTAAATCAAATTAAAAAAAAAGAAAAGAATTTTGCTCATGCCAATTTAATGCCACCACGGGCTATCCGACGAGATTTTTCCCAACACGTCCCAATAGGCGGCATGAGCTTGAGATTTTTTATAAAAAAAAGGACATTGCTAAACTGGACAGGTTTTGGACACGTTGGGGCCACTTTGGCGCCAACGTGTCCAAAACTTGCCTAGTTCTGAATATACAATTTTTGGATGCCTATTTGTGGATAAAAAATTAAAAAAAATCATGCCTATAATGTCAAAAATCCTTGAGTTTGAGATTCCCCTATTTTGCCAAACAAAGCAAGTTATCAACAACAATTCCGGTACTTTATGCTCTCACACCGTTAACTCTAATTTTATCCTCCTATGCCTCTCTATAATCTTCTAATAACTCAGTCAGCAACCTTAAATCTAGACACTTAAGAACAAGGAGCATAAAAAAAGAAAAAAAAAAAAAAAAAAAACATGGAAACTCAAAATCCCATACCCCTTAACCCTCCAAACTCAAACAAATTTCCAACAGTCAAAAAATACTAAAATATGACAGAACAAATACAAACAAAAGAAGGAAGAAGAATAAGAGTTGGAGTAACATTCTCGATTGATTTTTCTCTCTTTCAATCAGTGGCATAAATAGCCCAATTACAAAACTGCTACTCCTATAATCCAGCAACTGATTTGTCTATCTTAGGAAACAAGATAATTACAATATCTATAGGAGATATTACGGATATGTACAGCTAACATAGAATCAATGGAAATCACAAAATCAATGGAAAGCATAACACCAACAACTGCCTTAAAAATCAGTACTAATCCTTATAATAGAGATTTCCAATTTCCAACAATTTAAACCTCTATTATAGTATCTATTTCCTATCAAATAAAATCACTAATCCTTATAATACTACTTGTTATCACACTGCTCATAAGAACAGAAAATTAAAACAACCTATAGCAGCAAACCTCCTAAAAAAACGCATGACTTCAATCAATCAATGTGAGGGAATCAAGAGTAATCAGAAGAGGAAGAGAAATTACAAAAACTAAGGGGACCTGATTGAACAAAACTTTAATAAAACAATATTGAGGCCAATGCCAATTGATTGATTCAACAAGTATTAATGCTTTCGATAGTTAATAACACGAGCACTTAAAAGTAAAAAGGTATCAGTAGCACAAAACAAACTGATCCGAATCAAGATTGAACAGAGAAATTGGAGATTCACCTGGATCTGAGCTGAGCACGAGTGAAGATCGAAAGAAAGAGCAGATGAGACGCTAATCTCGGAGAGCTTCACTTCGATCGTGTCCAATTCCTTTTTTTCTCAATCTATTTTCTCTGTTTTATCTCCGTCGCCACTCTCTTCTCACTCTCTATTTCGCCTTTAGGTTTTTTCCCGCCAGAAGATCCTCTCCTCTATGTGTACCTATTCAGATGTAAACCTGCATGGACCGTGATCAACCGCCACGTGTGTGACATGACTCCCGTCTGTTGTTCCCTCTAGAAGTGTAAGTGAACCCAACCAATCTGAATATAATAAGATGAGTTAGGTTGAATTAGGAGTTAATACCTTTGAAATTCAACCTCGAACCTAACATTTAACCCTTAAATTCATTATTTTCTAAAGCGACAAAATTACAAAACTAAAAAAATCTCAAAGTTTCAAACTAAAATCACAACCTTTTTACTTTTTACATAAAATTTATAAACAGTTCATTTACTTTGTTTCGTCTTCTTCTATCATCTTTTTCTTCTTTGTTTCTTGCTTGTGTTTCTTTTCTTTTTTTAATTTTATTTTTACTTATTTTATTTTATTTTCTTCTATAGCCATCCTCTTGAAAAAAAAAAATTTTAATTAAATCTTCTCAACCCAAATGGCCATCGGGTTAGGTTGGATTATGGTGTTAATTAAGTTCGGGTAAGGTTTCATTTTTTTTAATTTGAATTGAGTTTTAGGTTCGACTTAATTCAATCCAACCCGTTACACCCTAGTTCTTAAAAAAAGCTAATTTTTTGTATTTAAATGAAATATTGGAGATGATAAGAGGTTATGGCCACAATTTAAAAATAATTGACCACCTATATGTGCAATGGGTGATTTTAAATGTACATATTAAAAATATTTAGTGTACCTACATGCTTTACAACTTTTAATAATTAATGATACATAACAAGTGGCACACTTAGTATTTTTGACAAATATATTTAAAATTACTCATGTGCAATTAAGCTATAAGTAAAGGTGTAAACGCTTTTTCTTTAATAATAATAATAATAATAATAATAATCACAATTTTAATAATTCTCTCGTAGTGGATTTGGAAGTCCGAAGACAAGTTTATGTCTTGCGATATTCCAAGTCGTTTCTCTCGGTGCCAGTCATTTTCCACGGAACTAGTGGCCACACTCGTTAGTCTTTACCCTTCCACACCGGAGGCAACACGTTATGTCATAGGCATACCCTCCTCAGCACCAAAGATAGAGAGATTCCAATTTAGAGTAGAGGAATTCAAATAAAACATACCAAATGCCAGCCTAAATTTCAATTTTTTTTTTCAAACCTTTCTAGAGAAAACTAGAAGGAAAAGAGTTGAAAAATATCACGGTCGCTACATCATCTTATAAATAAATAAAAAATGTTATATAAATAAAAGTCAAAGTATTAGATTAGATTCACTTTTTTGCCAATCAAGAGTTATAAAGAGAACCATTGTTTATTTAATCAAGTAAATATTATGTAGAAAATGTTTATGGTATGATTTGTTTCACCTTGAACACACGCCCATTTGTACACGTGTGCCCTTTTTTTTTAATATTCTCCTACAATAATGACACAAAGCAAAACGTATCATGAAATTAGCTTTAAAAGTGTAATAAAGGGTTAGTTTGATCATGTAACGAGTGAGTGAGTGCCAACAACGTGAAAATATTTTTTCTTCAAAGAAATAAAATATAAAACAAAAATAAGATAAGAAAGGACTCATTAAGATTGATTAAAAAAATATAATGAAATTTATTAGTAAAGAAAAAATTGACATGTTAACCACTAATCATTAGGTTAGGTGTAATATATATCAATTTAATTGAATAAAAATGCCATTATTCTCTCTTTAAAAAAAAAAAAAAAGTGTTGCATTCCAAGATTGAAGTGATTTTTCCGATGAGAAATGTTAATTTAACTGTAAATTTTACAACTACATGTATAATTACGTATACATATCCATTAAATATTAATGTTTTATATATTTTAAAGTGTGAATAAATGATCCAATGAATATACATGTATTATTACACATAATTATTAATATTTCTCTTTCCTAAGAACATGTTTATCTTTCTATCAGCCGTATCGGCCGGATCATTGCTTCAAATTTTTTTTTCTGCAAGAAATTGTCTACAATATTACTCATTCATAAAATAATTAATTGATTAACTAATACGCAAGGATGAGCGAAGCAGGAACCACGAGAAGTTAAAAGTGCTCCTTAAGGTCAAAATCCCTTAATTGCAGAACAGATCTATAAATGAGGCCAGAAGCTTAGTGCATTAATGCTATAAAGGAGGCCAGAAGATTAATGCGCTCTCTCTCTTTCTCTCTCTCTCTCTCTTTCTTGTATGTATACAAGGTATTTTGGTTTGGTTTTTGCGATTGGAAGCAGGGGAAAAAAACAATTTCGTATTTTTCTGGCTCGCGTTAGCTCGCTCACTTATTGAGGTTGGTAAGCTGACGCAATTTCTCTGTGATAGCCGTATAGCTTGATCAGAACTCAGAAACATCTGAAAATGTTGCATTTCCTGTTTCTACCAACCTATTTTTAGATGGTTCTGTTGATTGTCTCTCTATTTTTTCCTTAATTTCCCCACTACTACTACTACTTACAGAGGGGGTAAAAAAAAAAAAAAAAAAGCTTGTCGCAAAGAGAGTTATGAAGGATTATTTTTTTTCCCTTTTTTTGGTGTCTTTTTTGTGTTTGAATCTTAATTTTTTCTACCTACCTTTGATTGGTTTGATTGGAAGTTTGTTCACTCTGCTAGGTAATCGGGTTTTGTAGGTTTGATTTAGTTAAAACATCTTAACTTCCTTAGTTGATCTAATCTATTTTAATGCATTAGACAATGTTTCTTCTTGAAACTTTTTTTTTTTTTTCCTACTTATTTCAATTTAGGGAAGCTGTTTCCTGAACTTCTTAGAATGATTTGGCCCTTTGCTGATACAACTAGTTTTGTCCCTGATCTATTAACTATATTTGCCTGATAATAATTCACAGTCATCATTCTCTGTTATAAAAAATTGCCTAAATCAAAAGATGATTTTCAATGTCTCATATGAATGTTTTAGTTCAGACATTGTTGCAGATTGAGAAGCAGTGAGTCACCATGTTTCGTCGAAGGCCTACTCATGATCATCAAGATAACAACTCTGTAGAACAAGATGCAAAGGTAATCCAAAGGAAGTATAGATATATATGCTTGCAGATTTACAAGCAATAATCATTTTGAATTGACAAGGTTGTTTTAAACTCTGCCAAAATCGAAACATGTTGCATTTGCAAAGAAAGTTCACCTATTAAGGTAATTGATATGAAAGTAATGCTTATTTTGTGAATAGGTGAATGAGCTTATGTCTGCTATTGGGCCACTGTCTGGACCTAGTTTGCAGTATTGCACTGATGGATGTTTGAGGAGATATTTAGACGCTAGGAACTGGAACATTGACAAGTCAAAGAAAATGCTGGAAGAGTCACTTAGGTGGAGATCCACCTATAAGCCTGAACAAATCCGCTGGGTAAGCTACCATGGCCTATCCTTGATGTTTATGAGATAATCTAATGTTAGAAATGTATATTATGTTTTCTGTATCTATTTTTGTTGGCCTAGTTCTTTGTAGCTATAATATTACACTTTGATAAATCACTTAATTATGGCATTAATTTTGCAGTCATAGCAGAATAGAACACTTTTAGAAACTTATTCAATCATATTTGCTTACGTTGAAGTTTGAGAATATATCAAGTTTATGCAGTTCTTTTAAATTTATACAAATTAACACCAAATGAAAGCTTTATCAAATTTTTTTTTTCTATGTATGCTACACCAATCTCAAAGTCGGTTAACAAGCTATTATTCTTTGCACCAAAAAATTAAAAAAGAAAGAAAGAAAAGTAAAACAAAGTGAAAACAAAAAAAAAAAAACAGAAACAGCTAATCAGCTACACATTTTCCATGAGAAGGTAAATTCAAGAATATTCATTTCACTGAGCTCACTGACAAAGGTTGATAAATGTTGCCAAAATATTTTCAGTTCACCTGAAACCTATCAGCATTTTTTTTAATCATGTACAACCTTTCTATGTCATCAGTTATTGAGGGAAGTTCAGTAAGCTTGAACTTACATTTAAACCTGTTATATTATCAGCATGAAGTAGCAAACGAAGGTGAGAGTGGCAAAATGTTCAGAGCAAATTTTCATGATAGGCATGGAAGGACAGTACTTATACTGAGGCCAGGAATGCAGGTTCAGTTCTATAAATTCTCAGTCATACATAGTTGTTGTTGTTGTTGATATTATTATTAGTTTCCAAATAGTGATCACCAAAATAATCTCCTATTGTAGAACACTTCAATTGCTGAAAATCAGATTCGTCATCTGGTATATCTCTTAGAGAATGCTATTCTTAACCTTCCTGAGGATCAAGAGCAGATGGTCTGGTTGATAGACTTTACAGGACTCTCACTGAGCAATAATGTGCCTGTAAAGACAGCTCGAGAAACCATAAACATCTTACAAAACCACTACCCTGAGAGGCTTGCAATTGCATTTCTCTACAATCCCCCCAGATTTTTTGAAGCACTTTGGAAGGTTTGAGCTCTACTCTTGCTATTTGGCAATAAAATCTGAACACAGCTTTGAGTTCACTAAAAAAATCTTACCGCTGACTCATGCAGATTGTCAAATATTTCTTGGATGCCAAAACATTCCAGAAGGTGAAATTCGTCTACCCAAAGAACAAAGATAGTGTGGAGCTCATGAGCTCATATTTCGACGTGGAGAACCTTCCAGTCGAGTTTGGGGGAAAAGCCAAAATGCAGTATGACCATGAAGAATTCTCGAGGTTAATGACTCAAGACGATGCAAAAACTGCTATAGTGTGGGAAACTGAGAAGCTTGCCCACAGTAATGGCGGTTATTCAAGAGCAGAGGTGGCTCCAGAGCCAATAGCTCTTGCACCACCAGCTAGCTAAATGACCCCTAACCTGGCCCCTTAAATGATAGTACATGATACTTAAGAACACACTTCGTTTGGAAGGCAATGACAGAGGAGGCTTTAATGCGAATGCAGCTCTTCAGTTGATGAAGATACTAACGTGACTACTTCCAGTATAGTTAGAAAACTATAACGGAGGCACCATTTACATTGAGATAAAACAAGATTTTGCTTTTATATCTTCAAATATAGTGTTTATGTTCTCCTACCCCTCAAAGAAGCAAATGTATGAATTCCAAGATATGAACAACTTTTTTAAGTTATGAGATCCATAATGAATTTTTGCGGTAGCAGAAACTTTCAAGTTTAATTGGGTTTAGTTTTAATTAAATTTGGTTCCTGCACATATGAAAATTAGGTTTGATTAGTTGTAAAAGCAAATCTAATGCTATTATCCTATTTTTCATCATTTTATGATTTTTTAAGTTGCCGGATCTAGTTTATAGGTTTATTTTAATCTTGACACTTAAACAAATAGCAATCTTGGACTTTTATCCTCTATCGACAAGAAAAAACAGTATTGAACTTCATTTTACATATATAATCCTTGAAAGTTTCTCTTATGAAACATGATAATTTGGAATCCAAATGTACATGTATTGATGTATATTGCACCTAAATTTCTTGATTGCTGACCAGAGTAGGAATCATTGATGAGGCTGCTTACAATTTTAAAGTTGGGTGGCTGAATTCATAAAGAACTAGATAACTCATCCAAATGGGAAACTAAGATGAAATTTTCAAGCTAACATGTCGAACTGTTCTTCATGAGAAGGAAAATTAGGAAATCAAAATAACAGGCTAATGATTGATGAAAGCAGAGGTGAGGTTCTTGAGAAGATAGAAGAAAAAGAGTGGGGAAAAAAATTCAGAAATAGCCAAGATATGTTTTGGAGGAAGAAGTTTTGAAAAAAGTGAATGGAGACAACTAACAGACGGTAAGAAATAAAAAATAAAATTCATGGGTTAAAACCCGCCACTCACCTATCAAAAAAACAAATACAGAAGAAATGAAATTCACTATCAAGGCAGAGGATTTTGGAAATTTAAGATGTAGTCAATAGCACCAATTAACATCATAAAAATGATGTGAAAATATCAAAATACACACTTCAAAGATTTAAATAACTTAAACCATAATGCCCCGTGATGGTTAATAATAAACCAAGGTCACCGGTTTTGAAGCACAGACATTGAAAATACCTCTTCATGATACGAGTAGTCTCTTTCCACTGACTAGTGTCAAAAAAGAATATAATGCAGAAGCCAGAGAAAATGCCACTAGAAAAAGTCAAAACATCCCAATATTGAAAGAATATAATGCCCTTTCCTCATATAGGATATATGGAGTATGAAATGAACATCACAAAACCATGGAAACAGGTCCATTGTGTCGGTGATAACTCACAGAGAGGAAAAGGCGAAAGCTCAGAATAGGAAATTAGGAGAAAATCAGCTCATGTCCAAGCTAATTTGGACTCAGATGATGGTAGCCTTTCAGTCTTTATCACCGGGGAACTGCGAAATCTAGGGAAAGAACAAAAGGAAATGTAGCAAGAATCAGTAGGAGAGCTCCACTCAACAAGCAAGCATGCTAGAAAATGTTGAGAAAGTAGTGCAGGAGAAACAAAGGCTAATGGAGGGTACCAATAAAGCAGAGCTAATTGAGACTATAAACAATGGACATAAAAAATTCATGACAGTTTCCAAAATGATGAGTGATCTAGTACGTAGATACCTCAAATCTACAAGAGATGGATTTTGAGAGAAGAATGAACTTTGAATTAAGAAAATTTACTGAAGTGCTTCCAGAGAATTTAAAGGTGAGCAGGCAAATCAATGAGCAAACACGTCAATGATTGAAAAGATATTTAAGTGATTCTTTTTCTTTTTCTTTTTTTTAATATCTTTCTTAATTTTAACCACACAATGAAAGAAATTTCCCTGCTAACCACAGTTTGGCTTATTAAGGTTTCTCGGCATGGTCATCCAGTAAAGTGATTCACAAGCATGATCACCATCATCCAAATGTATTTAGCCATAGCATTACTTGATATCAACATATCATAACTATCACAATCAAAATAACCTCATAAAATCAACGCAACTGGAAATGAACTTTCCTTGAGAAACAACAAGATTTCAAAAAAGTACATTACATTGGTTATTAACTTAACTTGCAAGTGCTGACCAAGACAGAGTTCAAAATTTAGAGGCTCGAAGAGCATTTCTCTTCTCATTGTGATGTGCAAAAACGTTATGTGTTTATTGACCCAAAATTCAGCTAGCAAGGCTTCTCGTGTCACAGAGTTAAAGTAAATCCTATACCATGAAGTAGAAGCATGAATCAGAAAACACATTAAATCATCCAACTTTAAGCTAACAAACACTTAAAAACTTACATGCTTCCAAAAATTCAAGATAGAGGAACAAAGTCCATCAAATGCATCGAAGCTAAATTAGTTAATCAAAGTACATAAAAAGGCTAACATCCACGAAGGAACTCAATCAAAAGAACAATATCACTCTCAAACATAAGTAAGAACAAAAGAGACAATTAAACAACTCTCTTTAAGTACCTTGAGAGAGCCAGCTCCAGCAGCTGGAATTTTCGGCGAGGATTGATTTGAGACGGGCGGTGGCAATGGCGCTATGAAGCGGCATCAGAGACTCCGTGCTTCCTAATGCCATTGCGATCCTGAAAATGAGAATCAATCTCAGAGAACTCAATAAAAAACAAGAAGTCATATATAAATCAATTGGTGGTAGTACTGGAAGCGCATTCGATCGAATATTGCTAGGGATTTACCGGAATGAGCAAGGAGTGGTTCTTGTGGTAGGAGGGAAGAGAGAAGGGATTGATTTGGGCGTTAGAGTTCTGGATAGTGTGGTTTTGGAACGAATAGCTACGACGGATCTTGCACCTGCCATTGCAGCGGATTTACAGATTGAAGAAGCCATCTTCTCTTTCAATAGAAAACTCAGAGATGAAACAAAACACAGACGCGGAATAAACCCTGGGTGACGCGTGCATTAGCGACGCTCGGGTCACCTGAGCATTTTCCATACTATATTACTTTATTTTTTTTTATTTTTATTTTTATGTATATTACTTTGTTTGAGACCTTGTTATTTATTAAATTGAAATGTTTAAAATTATTTCCTCAATGTATAGTTTTTTTTTTTTCTTTTCCTACTTGAGAGTTACTCGTTATAAATATGTTATAAGAAGAAAATAATAATAATAATCTATCACTTGCAGATCCAAAAATACCTTGTGACATCTAAATTAGGAGAAAAACATATATTCATAATAAAAAGTACATTTTCATTAATGGGTTATTGAATAATTGAGTAACAAGAAAATATTATATGGTGTCAAATACAAGAAGTCAAATACTTTTTGCAATGCTCAAGAAAAAAAACTGCAAAAGTCAAGAAAAAAAATACTATTGTAAGTACACGACGTATGCTAAGATATATAAAATATAATATTTAATGAATATGATATTGACTTGGAGAAAAAAAGGAAGACGATACTATAGTTATACACGTAGTTTTACTTTGTTATAGTTAAAATTGTATTTTGATATAAATCATCAATTTTTCTAAACCAATTACATCATCCTCCCTCTTTAAACCCTTCATTTATTGTATATATATATATATTGATTTTTTATGAATATTTATAACAAAAGGATCGATCTGATTTAATACAAAATTCACTAATACTCATCACATTATGCATAAGTTTCAATTTCTGTGTCACTCTAAAATAAAATACATACTTCATATTTGGACAAAGCTACCCCACGTGCAACAAGTAATAAAATTTAATACCACAGAATCCTTATATCTTTTGCTACAACGCCGTGATTCTTCCAACTTCTGTGATTTTTGAGGATTGAATGGAATATATCTCATTTTCAAAAGATGGGGAGGGTGAAAGAGACCGTCGCAAACAGACCCTTCATTTATTTAATTAGTTGGCCGAAGTGTTTTTAACATTAGTGTAGATTTAATTGCCACTAGAACAAGATCCGTTTTGAGGTCGATAGCTTGGTTCCTGAGTGGATCCACTAGGCGTGTGTGGTGTATGTGAATTAGTTATTAAAAAATAAATAAATAACACGAGTTTATCCAATTGTTTATGTGATACCTAAAATCCTAAATTGAGTTGTATTTGAATTTTTCTCTCGTAGAAAGTTAAGATCTCTTATTAGGTTAGTTCTTTGGTTTCGTGGCTCTATGGCTGTGAATCATCGGGTGTGTACGGATTTTTTTTAAATAATAAAAAATAAATAAAAACCTCCACGGTGATCGTCTAAAATCAAAACATAAGTCCCAATCTCATAATCTAGTGCCTTCGATGTGGCCATCACACCAATTAAGGTCTCCATATCAATGGTTTGCGTTTGGGTTGCGGTCTCTGTGGAAGAACCGCAATTCGTTGGTGTTCAGAGCTGCTGTGGTTCATCTCCAGTAGCAATTATAAACTCCATCCAATCACAGCTAGACGAATATATAAATGCCATGGATCACAAAGACTGTCAGCCCAAAGAAGTTTATAGACCGATTCAACCCCCCCAAGTCAATGGTGGATGGAGTCTTCTATGTGATGCTGCTAGAGAATTATCATCTGCAAATTCAAGTGTTGGTTGGGTGCTTCTTGATCCAGAAGGGAACATTTTCCAATCAGGTGCAGCTAGAAGAATTGGCTTGACACAATCAGTGTTACAGGCTGAAATGATGGCAATTAAAACTGCTCTTTATGCCTTACATTCCATTGGGATGCCTCTGAAAGTATTTTCTAACTCCATGATGGTCACTAAGAAGTTGAGAGATAATTATGAAGGCTTTCCAGACCTTGATGCAATTATGCGTGATATTACATCCAGAGTTATGGAGGGAGGTTCCATTTTCTTCTATCATATTTGGCGTTCCTTCAATGTGATAGCGCATAATTTGGCTAGAAGAGCCTTTCTTTATTTGCCAACGGAGGCAATGCTTATGTAATGTTGGTTTTCTGTATGCTTGGAGTTGAAATTTTGAATATGAAGGAATACAATTCACTTTTTGACAAAATAAAAAAATAAAAAATAAATAAAAATAAAAAAGCTTTGGTCCACAGGCTATTAATAGGCCGTGCCTCCTAGAAATTAGTAGGATAAAAATTCTTAATACTCGTCAACTTAAAAAAAAATAAAAAAATAATTTAAAATTTTAAAAATTATATTTAAAATTATACAATATTAATGTAGTGTCCAGTTAGTAATTGATTTTTTTTTTAACAGAAAAAATTGAGGAAGAGGAAAAGTCACTATTTGGCACGTGACCAAAGGCTTTTAATTTGATTGTTACAAATTTTTTAAAAAAATTTACAAATGTCATTAAAATTAAAATATATTTTAATCGTTCAATTAACAAATGGTATTGTCACATTTAAAATTTAGAGACATCATTAAAAATTTTACAAAAAAAGAAATATATAATTAAATGTATTTTTTAAAGAGACGCCTTCAATTTTTTTATTTATTTTTATAAAGTCTGTGGTGGCATCAATAAGTCTAAATTTTAAAGGTGACTACATCATTACTGATAAAAAGTCTGTGGTGGCATCAATAAGTCTAAATTTTAAAGGTGACCACATCATTATTGATTAAATTATGACAAATGAGTTAATACTTTAATTTTAATAATATTTATAATTTTTAAAAAAAATTTGTGACAATGAAATAAAAAACCACGTGGTTAGCTGTGGGATTATCCAATAACGTTGGAGGAGAACGGTGGTGTCTCGTATAAATGCCACCTGTCAAGCCAATCCTCTATGAGTGGCTATTAAAATGTCAAGAAACATGTTAATTCTTTCATAATAAAGTTTCGCCTATTAGGTGACACGTGCTCTTCCTCCATCTAAATTACAAGGCACACACCTAATTGCTTTTCTTTTTCTTGTTTTCATGCCTCAGAATCACTCGTCGTGGGAGACAGCTGCGACAGCGCACGATAAGGTTTGGACGATTTGCGCACCCCATCTCCTAAACACCTTATTCTTTGTCGCACACATTCGCACGGGCCCAGAAAAATATGTACAAAGTACCAATCTTAGGTGTTTGCCTTATAAAATGTTAAAATGCCTGGGAGATGCTTCTTAGAATCTATTCCTGACTTTCTGGACCAGTTCTTATCATCTTAATAACATATATGATAGCCCAGTTGCAATACCAGCCGCTTGGGTCTCACGCAGAACAATGTTTTAACAAAATAATAATAATAATAAAAGTAGATATGTTTATATTAGAATTTGCTTTATATATACTATCAATACAATAACTAGTTTGACATACAATATTCTATCATGGCTTGTTTACATTTTAATTTATAATAGTTGAAATCTGAAGTTCATCATTTTTCTTAATATATAGTGATGATGTTTTATATTTATATTTCACTTGGATTGCGTGACAAGCTTACAAGAGAGGTGAAAATACGCAGCTACACAACTCAAGCTCAGTAGCTAAATCACATGCCCTCGCGTCACATGAGTTTTGTGAACTGTAAACGTCACGTCAAATTAAATAAAAGTTGCGTCAAGTTATCGAACTTACCATGTGTCAATTGACATTTACGGTTGGGAGTTAAAACAGTCTCCTTCGCCCGTTTCATAAACATTTTTCTTTTTTAATTGTTTGCTATTTTCAGCTTCACCAACACCGCAAGAAAAAACCGAAACCAAAAAATCCCACCATACGTGTCAGAGGCGATAACGATCGCATCTTTCGCGGTGCAAGTTATCGGCGTACGCAAGCAAAAACAACTCTTCGCACATTCGCGCCAAATCCACGTGGCGCATCGCATCGTAATCCGAGCATCGGCATCGCTGAACCACGTCCATTCCCACACAGCCGCGCCCGTTGTTGTTAGACGGTAAACTCTTTAGCACTTGCAATCAAGTCGATGAAAACGAAGCGCACAGCAACGCAGTGCACTTACTCGCACGCATTGAGAATAAGGTTCCTTGAAATGGGATTGGAGAGAAGAGATTTTTTACTCCGAGGGACCATTTTGATTCTATATTTGTTCTAAAATAAATAAAAAGATGGCAAAAAAAACAGAGGAATGAGCAGTGCAGCAGTAACAGCAGAGAGCGGGGGAACAACAACGACGACGCTTCGGGGAACTGATTCGGTTCTTCTTTATCCACTCAGCAGCAGCACCGTCTCGAGAAAATGCTTATTTAAGAACAACCATAAGATGCGAATTCCGAAGAGACTAGTTGCGTTTTGCTTGTCTTCATTTCTATCTTCTGAAGCGTCGTTGTCGCCAGCTTCGCTCTTCGGTTTGAGCTTTCATTCAAGAGTTTTCGGAGGTTGTTTGAGTTCAGGAGCCGAGGATCAGCTGCTCTTACGATTGAAAAGGAGAAGAAGAGTTTGTGGTAGAGGTATTTGTTAATCAATCGGTTCTATTCTATTCTTCGTTGTTTTGAATTTGGTTTTGTATTGGTTTTTTGTGCAATTCGTGTTTGCTGATGTGTTGTTTTTTTTTTGGTTCAGTTGAATGGTTACCGATTTCTAGGGTTTGTTTTTGTTTATTTGATTGTTAGTTTTTTGAGGATGGACGGAGGGAGGGAGAGGTTCGGTATTAAGCGAGAATAGGTGGCTTGTTGGATTAAATAGAAATAACGTCGATTGCACAAGAATTGGGATCTTTAGATGTTATTGAGGATGGTTTGGGAGCTTAGAATCGGATGATGGAGTTTATTGTTATTTGATCAATGCAGGCTATGAGCATCTTTTTCTTAAGAATTATACTCAGTGAGAATTACTGTTACCATGCTTGTTAAATTGGTTGGAGAATGTGGAAACTGAGAATGGAGGTTGGTGTTTGCTCTTTGAGTTCACTGGCAAAGTTTTGGCTGGGTGTTGGATTATAGCATCTCGTAGTATTTGAGCGTTTATGGTATTGATCAAGTTGATCCTAGAAAATTGATTAGACTCTCTTGATGGAGCTAGTGGATCACATTTACCGAATCTCTTTGTCTAGACCGTAGATGGAAGTACTGTCCCTTTTCTATTTTGTTCTTTTTTTATTTTCTTTCAGTACTGGATTTGATTATTCATTTAAATATTGACCTGGTCCATCTGTTCTTAAATTATTATGTAGCTTTTGCTGGATCATGCTGTTTATTGATTTGAACTTTGATGGCCAATAAATGTTTCTAGTTGATCCAAGTTCTTTCTTGATTCCTTAAGTTACATCAGTTTTCATCCCATCTATATTGAATATACAAACGGAAGACTTTAACATTTGAGAGTTTAACATCAATTTTTTGTTTCCTCTAGAAGCCTATGTATAGCAAAGATTGGGGTTTAAGATCATCTTGTCCGTGAATACTGGCCAAATTTTGTTAATTGATCATTAGCTTGTTTGAGACCTTAGTTTTGAAATCTCTGGTGTGAATCAGAAATGCACATATTCATTTATAAAACATGATACTTACGTAACCTCAGTTTGGGGCTAACACTATCATGTTCTTCTCAGGATCTAATCAGTTGGTTGCCAGTTTTACAATGGATGGATTTCAATTACATGACAAAATATCATCTTGTAAGCTACCTACATGTGATGATGTTGCTCAGGACCAATGTATTTGGTCATCTCCAGGTTGGGGGAATAATATTGCTATGAGTAAACAGATATTCTGCAATAGATCTTTAAATATGATGAACATCGTCGCAGTTGGGTTTGATATGGATTACACATTGGCACAGTACATGCCTGAAACATTTGAGTCCCTTGCATATGATGGCACAGTTAGAAAGCTGGTCTATGATCTGGGATATCCTCCTGAGGTTTGTGGTTTGCCTTTATTTATGCCACGCAATCCCTTAAATGAAGACATTGGTTAAGGAACTTTGTTTTATTAAACCTTTAGATTTTTTGAAACACGCAATTGTCATATTACTATAGCCTGATTGTTCTCTTTTACTCTAAGTTTGGCTCTTATAATTCGAAGCACTGATTGCAGGTAGTTTAACACACATGGTTTGGCCTTTATGCAGCTACTGGAGTGGTCCTTTGATTGGAAGTACATGGTCAGGGGCTTGGTTCTTGATAAGAAGAGAGGCAACATCTTGAAGGTTACTAGTTTCATTTTCTTTTTGTCTTTTTCAGGCCTTAACAATTTAATGATTCTCCAAAGTTTCCCCACAATATGGTGGGGCCCAAGTTTAATTCGTAAAGAAATCAACATTGTAACAATTTGATTGTATTCTGGATTTTCAACATCTGATTTAATTTTTCAAGTACTCTTTTTCTATGGGAATTTAAGAGACATGACAGAATGCTGAGAAATTGCTTGCTGCACCTTCTGCAAACTTGATTTAAGCAAATACTTGTATGAACTAGTTGTGTTACATGATAGCTAACTCACAAAAGGTGACATTACAATTCACAATTTTTAATCTTTGATACTGCTGCTTTGCACTAGATCTAGAAATTAGTCCACTTGTTCTAAAGTATTTGGTTGGGTAGTATTGCATTCCGTTCTTTGTTTACTTGGCCAGCCGGTGCTTGAAATTCACTAGTACCATTCCTGAATCCTCTGCTAATCTTGTTGATTCTATTATTAAAGGCAATTTTGTTTTGTTTGTATGCTTATTTCTGCTGCTTAAGTAACTATACACAACTAATACTTGTTTTTTTGTTTTTTTTTTTTACGCAGATGGATCGGCATAAATATGTGAAATTAGCTTATCATGGCTTTACGGAACTGTCTAAGGAAGAAAAAATGGCAACTTATGGAAACACCTTGATAAGGGATTCATTTGATGAACCTGATTATGCCCTTATTGATACTCTTTTCTCGCTCGCAGAAGCCTATCTTTTTGCACAACTTGTTGACTTTAAGGATAAAAATCCTGGAAAAGTTCCTAATGGCACTGAGTATGAGCATTATTTACTGTGATTCTTGGCAATTAATTTACTCCTTCGTTATTATATTTGAAAAAAAAGGAGTACTCAAGATCATGAAAAGTTTTAGATTAATATTGGTGTAATTGTGGCAGTTTGGCAATATCCATTACCTTTGGGTTGGGTATTACTTACGATTATGATTTTTTTCTTTTACCTTTAAAGTACACTAGTTGATTGTGCCTTCTTTAGCTTTTCAAGTGTTGTAGATGGTCTATTCTACTTTTAATTACTAAATGCTCTTATCGATCAAAACCAAATTCAAATTTGATTATGGATTTATTTTACTACTTCTTTTGGTTCTTTTATTTGGTCTTTAGATATGTGAAATTCCTCAATTCACCATTGAATGCTTTTGTCAATTACGGTTATGTCTTTGTCAAAACTTACATTTTCTTTCCGTCCATCTTATGTCTTATCACTGACTTTAGAAGATATGCGGTGGTGCTCTCCTACTAGCGTGTCTTTAAGCTTATGCTTTTGCATCCTTTTATAGTGTATGCTCTTTGTTTTCTAAATACTTGATCTAACCTGCTGAATCATGTTTCTGCTATTCATGGCATGTTTCTCAGCTTATGCTTTTTTATTTGCTTATAGTATGCTCTTGGTTTTTATAAAGATTTGAACTAACATGCTGAATCATTCTTGCAGCTATGCTAGAATGTACAAAGATGTTCGAGCAGCAGTTGATTTGTGCCATCGTGATGGAACTTTGAAGCAAATGGTTGCAAAAGATCCTGGAACGTAAGAACAAAATTGGACAATTTTTCCCAATATTTTTCTTTAGTTATCTCTTATATCCTTCCCTATCCTCAAGCTTATGGAAGTTTTGTTGCTTTATTTTTTATGTGAGTCGAGAAACTAAAAATTTCTCAACATAAAACATTGGGTAATGGAATGCAAACTTTATTAGATCATTCCGCTTTATCTAGAAATCTACCTTACTGCAATTATATGTTTAAAATCTTCAACATTTATGCATGATTTTTCTCATTTTTCTTCTGAATCTTATCATTACGCAGATACATTAATGATGATCCCTCAATAGTACCTATGTTCAAAATGCTTCGAGATTCTGGTCGTGCAACGTTTCTGGTGACAAACAGGTATCTTGCCCTTTCAATCAGTGTCCAGTTCTTTTTTTTCCCACCTAAATGTTAAAATTATTTATTAGAAAAAATAACATTTTCTTTTCTTTTAAATCTGATTTAGTTTATGGGACTATACAAACGTCGTGATGAATTTCCTGTGTGGGAAACGAACTCTGGATGGTAGTTCCCCATGCAACTATGATTGGCTTGAGAACTTTGACGTTGTCATTACGGGCAGGTTCAATTTCTTCCTTTGATACTTTTATTCTATTAAGCTATCGTCCATAATATTTATGTGATAATCATTTTTTTTCTTTTGATAGTCATTATAATGGTCATTGATGTAGGCCTACTAGTTCGTAATACAAAAATTTTGCAGGAGGATATAAGGTTATAATTGAAACTTGAAAGGGCTTAGGAAACATTGACTACTAAATTGAGATTAAGGTCACGACATGATTACTTTAAATAGCAAGTCCAAAATCAATATAGATTGTTGAATGTATTTAATAAAATTGATCTTTTTCTTCCAATGATTTAATGAGCAGGATTTGGTTGCTTTAGCACCATCAGATCTAATGAAGACAATTAGATGTGACTAGAGAGAAAAAGGATGTATACTAGACCTTAAGATGGATAAAGATAAATAAAAAAGGCAGTGGAGTCTGAAAATATAACTTTAGGTCACACTTGATAGAGTGGGATGGAGGAAGTGGATTCCTGTAGCCAATGCTGTGTAGTTGGTAAAAAGTCCTTGTTGAGTTGAATAGAATTTATCACCATAACATCCATGTAAAAGTGGCTTGTAATATTGTACAGTTCGAAGCCAGGCTTTTTCCATGAAGATAATCGCTCAAATCTATTTGAAGTTGATCCTGAGTCTTGCATGCTACTCAATACAGACAATGGAAGTCCTATCCCTCAGGTTGGTGAAATAAATAGTGTTCTACTAACCCTTGTGTTGGTGAATGGAATTTTTTCTCACTTGAGTGTATTTTCTGTCAATAGATGGGACCTACTTCACCAAGATTACCGATTAATGGGCTTAAGAGGCCTTGTAGAGTTTTCCAGGTATTATTTTTAAGTTAATCATACATGATGCACTTAATCGATAACCTGTTTGCAAAGAATATTGTTAAACTCACGACTCTGATTAATGAAATTCTCTCAATCCAAAATTGTTGCAACTGAAGCTGTTTGTACTTCCATTTTAGGGAGGGAACGTTGCTCATCTGCATAAATTGCTATCAATTGAAGCAAGTTCACAGGTGCATCATCTTTTTGATCAGTTACTGTTTTGTTGTGATTCATTTTATTATCTTGCATCATCTCATGCTTGCAAAGTGGATCTCATTTTGGATGTCTTCCAAACAAGTGCTTCAAATATGATAATGTCATTCAGAGTATATGATCACTTGGATACTTTGTTCTCTAGAGTTTTCTAAGAAAAGGTCTCCATAAAATTGTCTACTGCAAAGGAAACAGGGCATCAATGATTTTTCTTACCCAATGATTTTAAGGAAAAACTCAGATAGTAACTGGGCTTTCATCTACTGCAGCTTCATTTCCATATATTTTCCTTCTTATTAAAGTACACTGTGTACCGTAAAAATGTAAACTTTATGACTAGAATAAATTTGAATTTAGTGACAGTCCCCAACAATGCCAACATAGCCATCATTACAGAAAGTCCTTTTGTGCCACTGAACCTTGCTTCCTTGCTTTTTGCAATTTGCAACAGCTTTCACTGGAATTGATGATTGTTTATGCAAAGCATGTGTGATTGTCATTTGGTAACATGTATTTTCTTTTTCCTTCTTATGATGAATATTGATTTGACTATAATCTACTGTGAACTCAGTTGGCTTCATGATACATGAGTCTCTATTTTCTTTCTTTTGTCCTTTTATTTATGATATGTGATTTTTCAAGACACTCTTTAAAATGGGATTTTTTCTTGGTAGTTTTAATATTTGTTTATCTTTAGTAGGTTCTTTATGTTGGAGATCACATCTATGGAGATATTTTACGCAGCAAAAAGGTTCTAGGTATGTCCTTTCTGTAAATTTGAAAATTTCTCCATTGGTACAAGTATTATCTTTATGCTTGTTTTAGCATTGATACTTTTTGATGTTTGATAATCTACATGTGATTATGTGATTTATGTTAAGTTTTGCTATTATAGTTCATTGGCCATAAAATGGTGATTCGGTTGTTAATTTGTTTATACTTTTAACAGGTTGGAGAACAATGCTTGTTGTACCAGAGCTTGAGAGGGAAGTAGAACTCCTTCAGAACTCGAGGGATATCCGTAAGGTATTGATAAAAGTGTCCTTTTATGTTAGCATTGTTAGAAACCACTCAACCCAAAAATTATAGCTATTAGATAAGAGCCCAACAATGCATATCAACCTATCATCAACACTCCCCCTCACATGCAGCCTCATCCTGCACGTGGAGGGCCAAATACCAATTATGCAAATGGGGAACATGCAAATGCCAATAACGAGGCTTCAACCCAATACCTCTTGCTAAACCAAGGCTCTGATACCATGTTGGAAACCACTCAACCCAAAAGCTATAGTTGTCAGATAAGGGCCCAACAATGCATATCAAGCTATCATCGACAAACATGTCTTTTACTTATCCTTTAGTTATTTCTAACCTTCATTTGCGGAATTTCTCTGCTGCACAATCTTTAGACTTCACGAGTGATGCAACTGCACAATTATATTTTATAATCCAGGACTGATAGTACTCTTTCGGTCTTGCCTGCTTTAGCAACATAGAAATAGTTTGGTTGGAAAAAAGTGTGACCTCGAAATTTGCATATGATGTGTTGAAATCATTGAGCCAAGGATTCAACTCCAAAGCCCTGCCCATTCGTGTGCCCTTTAAATGTTGATTTAACTAAAATGTTTCAGGCATGCATTGCGCAAAGAGACAATTAAACTATAGTTTTGCATACGCTGATTATAACTCAAGAGTGGTTCAGAAAATAATGTTTTTCAGTTTCATATTTGGAGATTTTTTCTTTTAATTGAATATAAATGTGGAGTAAGCGTAAATAATCTGAATGCTTGGAAGAGCCTTTATAAGGTAGTTATGCAACACTTATCATGTGTTAAATCACTGAACCAAGGAATCAACCCCACAACCCTGCCCATTAGTGTGCCCTTTAAATGTTGGAACCATGCGGGGTGTGCGAGGAAACAATTAAGCTATAAATTTGCACAATCTGATTATAACTCAAAAAAGGTTCAGAATTAGATGTTTCAGTTTCATATTTGGAGAAAATATAAATTTCAACCTAGCTCGTGATAGAGAAGGGTGGAGGAATCGGTTTCATGTAGTTGACTTCATGGAATTGGGAAAAGGCTTTTTTGAGTTGGCTTGAGTTTCATACTTGGAGAAATTATCTTTTAGTAGTTGAATATAAAGGTTGACAAGTATATAAAAGTTGAATGCATGGAAAAGCCTTTACACGGTGGTTATGCAACTCTTTGATGTATGATTTCTTCTTAAAGATGCATGATTTTCCTTCATAGAGTGCTGATTAGGGATTATATCTTTAGTCATTTTTTCTTGTTAGTTTACTCCAAACAAAGTTTTTGCTTGTGGATAAATTTTACCACTACGAGTACCATAGCAAACTGATGGCATGACCATAGTTTTCATGATCTTGGTAGTGAATGATATACTTTGACGGTAATATTTTGGATTTTCAATGAATCTAATTAAACTTCTATATTCTTCCTTTCTTTGTATGGTTTACTTGGGTTCATTTGTGCAGGAACTTCGAATGTTAAGAAAAGAGCGTGATCTTATTGAGGACCAAATCCATCATTTGAAGTGGTCTATGAAGTAAGCTCCAATTCTATGCTCAATACTATTAGGAATATGTATCCAATTGGACTTTTTGTTTTTGCAAGGTAAATGAATGATTTAGATTAACAGAGGAGGGAGGATTAACAGGGATTTGATGTGGCAGTGAATAGGAAAGAAAGAGAAAAGAGAGAAAAATAAGGGTAGAACAATGGATTAAGATTCCTCTCCAACATTGTGAATATGCTCTCGATAAGTGAATAAAAGAATCCCTTAACTAAACATCAGTTTCTAACTTCTCAAATCTGCTCTGAACGTTGCATGTTTTAAGTGATTGAAGAATAAAAACAATTGATGGCATGCTTTTCTTCATTATAATATTTTTGTTCTTTTTCAATTTTGGTTCAGGTTTGAAGGTGTTGATGTTGATAAGAGGCGAAAGTTAGCTTCTGAACTCAACGACTTGCAGGTCAGTCTTGCAAGTTTGCTGAAAGATAATCAAAGAATGGATTAAAATCATTTCTTATTCTAAGTTTTTTTTCATCACTGATATTTCTTTCTATCTTTAACTAACATCAACATAAAGCTTTATTCATTTTTTTTTTTAAAGACTACTCAAGGTTAGATATACTAACCTTATTTTGCCATTTAAACTCTCTCAAGGATCATATATTCTTGTAATCTTGGATTTATCAATTGACAATTGAGGATATGAGCTTGTTGTTGAGGTTTATTTTGTTGGTTATGATGACAAGTCAAAAAGAGAAATTGTCTACATAGTGTTCCTAAATTTGAAAAAGTGATTGAAGTCTGAAGTCCCTAAAAAGATTTACATGATTCTTTGAGAAAAATGTTTAATGTTGATAACAGCTATATGCTCTTCACTGGCAAGTTTTAAACTTGGTTTGTAGTCAATGACTTGAAACCAACTTGGATTGGAGTGATGGCCAGGAACCCACCTCTAGAAGTGGGAGTCCTGAGATCAAATCCCACCTTAAGTGGCCATTACTTATAATTTTTTTGGAGTGTGAGGATAGGGAGGTTTTTGCACACCTCAAGGGAGTAATTAGGTGATCTAAGAGGCCCAAATACCCTTGAACCAGAAAATAGTCTACTGATTTGAATACAGTACGTTGACCTACTTTGTTTCTTTTATGTTACTTTTAGGCTCAAAGGGAGAACGTTCGTCTTTGTCATCAAGAAACTCAGCGGGAGTTCCACAGGAAGGTAAACAATCTAAAGCAGTGATCACATGCATTTCATATAAATTTATCACGGGCTCTTAGATAGATCATCAAAATAGTCATGTTGTGGTCATTCAATGCCAGTCATTTCTAGTTGGAGGGGATTGAGACCTATAAAATAAAAGGTACTTCGTAAGTACTTTTGAACTTTAATATGTGGGGTCTCTATGTAGATATTCACATATATATACAAGCGAACAATAGAAGCAATCTACATTTATATGCACGTGTACCACAAGCAAAGTCTGAAAATGAACTATGACACAGAAAGTTATTCCGAGATTCAATACCTTTCAGACTGGGTAAACTATTGATCAGATTGAAAATCTTAAATGAGACAACTTCATTCGTTTGATTGTTTATTTATTTTTGGTTTGCTATCAACAGAAAATAAATTGGAAATTTCTTTGAAGACAGTGCGTGTTTTTGTTTGAACTAGTAATTGTTAACATAAGTACCTTTGTAGTTGGAACGCCATTGAAACCCTTGTTCCATTTACAAGAACAATCATGTGCCTGACCTCTTTCATTGCATTTGTATATTCTGTTCCAGTTTCACAAGGTCTGGGGACAACTCATGAAGACTGGGTTTCAGAACTCCCGTTTTGCTCATCAGGTTCGATCTGATTGTTGTTGTCCTTTCTCTTGTATTTATGAAATTGTATACAGTTTTGGCTACTATGAGTTGTGAATAATATTATCTGTATAAACAAAAAGTGGGAAACCTGTGAAGTAAAAAGGGAAGTTGCCAACATTGGTCTAGGAGATCTACTAGCAAGAATATCAATTCAACCAGATGACCCCAAGAACCTGATCATTTGCATTTTGTCTTGAAAGTTGTTGGGAAGAACAGCAATAAAAAGATAGATATACAATTTGCTTAAGAAGTCTTAGTGTTGGCCTCTTACTTGTGGTTACTTTACCCTGCATATTTATCTTGTCGTCTACTAACCATTCGTCCTATAACCCAAATGTGGTAAGAATTCACAAAAGATTAAGAACCTCCTTGTAGTTCAGGATGGAGTTCAGATACATGGTTTGATTCTTCATTACAAGGTGATATTAGGGCCTCCTTTCCTGTGCTCATCACATTAATAAATAATCACACAACCTACTTAAGCCCTTTTTTTTTAATAGAAAAATAGTTGATGAAGTTGCAAGGCACAGTGGAGTAGCAATTGATGTATTTTTCTATGATGTCATTTTGATTTTGAATCAATTGATCTTATCATTCTGAATTTCGATGATGTAGGTGGAGAGATTTGCCTGTCTCTACACTAGCCAAGTCACCAACCTGAGCTTATACTCCCCTGACAAGTACTATAGACCAAGTGAAGACTTCATGCCCCATGAATTTGAAATACTTGAAGTGTGAACCGATGATACGCTGCTTATGACCATAACATGTGAAGCATCAGTACAGCTTAGTTTTTATAAATTTTGTAGGGCAAGATTTACTCCAGGGAGTTGAATTGTGTTACATGTTATATGTTTTTGTAATGTTGTTTTGTATGACAAATGAAGCTGCTTTAGCTTTTATATAAATTTACTCCCTTTTGTTCTTTATGGAAAATTTCTCCACTGAATGAATGCTCTCATCGGGGTTCAATAATATGTATACATAATTTTTGATAGATTTCATTCTTATAATATAGATGTAGAACAATAAAGAAATATGTTATAATGAAGTAGTGATACAGGTGCCTGAATTTAGCAATGAATTGGTACTTGCAAAATTAAATGTATTTACAGTGGACTGTAACATTGTAAATTTTAGACAACCCAACATAACTTTTTGTCTTCAATTAAGCTTTCAGAATTGAAAAATGGTTCTAAGGTTTACATCAAATCAAACTTCAATCCTTCAAAGGATTATGGTCCCCTCCTAGTTTCTGAAAACGAAGCTGGATTGATATTTCCCAAGTTATGATCATTGGTACTCACTGTCTGTTCTCACTTCATTCGTGGATGCTTTAGGCAAGCCTCTCCACCTAAATAACTGAAAGAGTATTGCTACATTGAAATGCCAAATCATAACGAAATACCTTATCTGCTACTCCAGTTTGCTCTCAACGTGGTAAAAAAACCATTTTCTTTTCAAATTTTAACAGATTCATAGACGATTCAAAATTGCAAGCATTGGAACAAACTCAATCTTGTGCTTCAGAGTCCACAAATCCATCAACAATATTCATTGAAACAACATAGCGTTAGCTACTTAGCTAGCACTTGCGTGCAAAACTGTAAACAACAACGCCAATTCTCGATCCCGGAAGCGGAGGATCCGAGTGTATTTTCTCAACTCGAAAAAGCTTCCTCGCTTTCTTAAAAAAACCAGACTCCTTCTTCTTCCACCTCCTCAAATGCGCCATCAAAAACGTCACTCCCTTCTCTCCTTCCTTCAACAAGCAACACAGCGTCTGAAGAAGAGGCTCAAACAAGTGTTCATGATACACCACATCAGATCCTAAAATAACATCAAAATCCACTCCCAAAACCTTCACATCTTCATCCTCTCCCCATCTAAGAGCCGCGACGTTCACCGATCCACCTCGCAAACTAACAGCAGATGCGTTCAAAGATGAGTTGAATTGGAGATTCGGAAGAACGTGAGGAAGATCGGTGACGGTGACGCTGGCGCCTAAGATTGCCGCAGCGGCAATGCCAACGAAGCCGGTGCCGGAGCCGAGCTCGAGAATGCGGAGGTGAGATCGGCGGTTGAGGAAGGTGGAGAGTGGACTATTGTTGTGGTGGTTGAGTAGGGATACGAGTATAGTCGCGGCCGGCCAGAGCTGGAACGAGAGGCCTTGAGAAGGAAGTTGCCGTATTACTAGAGTCGAATCGATAGATTCAAGGTAGTGATTCTGTAGTAGCTTCTCAACTCCATTGTCTTCTTCATCATCATCGCCTTGATGAGCTGCTTCTTCTTCTGCGGTAGTCTCTCGTGCTTGCTTTCCGATTTCTTCTTCTAGTTCTAAATCTTCGAGTAGAATAGCTGGACCTATGTTATCTTCATCTTTTTCTGCAGCTGAAGGTGCTTTCTTTTCTTCTTCTCCTCCTTCCTCCTCTTCAGCTAGGACGGCCATGTTGACCTTGCAAATTCCAAAACGTGATTTTAGGGCTGTGTTGGTCGCAAGTTGAATAGTGGCAAAAGAAGAAATGGTGGGACCATATATATATATATTTATTTATTTATTTATTTAAACCTCTAATCGCTTATTTTTCTTTACCCTTGCCGCTCCAACCTAGCTCTCTGTCGAGTGACTACGTGTCCTTCCATCTTCACTTTTGTTTGATTTTCGTTTCCTAGAGAGAGATTGAAGAACTCTTTATTTTCTGCAAATCAAGTTCAATCAGCTAGTAAGGTACGTTCTATTCTGTTTTATTTAATAAAATCAGTTTATGCATTAGATCGATCTTTCTGGTTTTTCATCTTCTTCTTCTTCTCCTGACGAAGGCGTTACTGCTGCATCCACTGTCTTTTCTTCTTCTGCAATGTGATTCAACATATTTCTTTCTCTTCTTCTCTGATTTTTTACTGATTTTAACTGAATCCCCAATCCTCTTCTTCTCAATGTTTCTGATTCATGACCTAGGCCTGTTCTAATTTCTATTACAAACTGAATCCCTAACTTGATCAGTATTTTTATCTACCGTGGTTGCAGATTGTTTGGATAAATGGTATTGCATTTTTTCTTTTTCTTTTTTATCATTATATGTCTATTGATTATTTTGCTGGAACATTTGTGAGGAATAGTTGAATCACTGAGATGTCTTTGGAACCTGTTTATTACTTAATTTCAATGAATCTGGCATAATTTTTAATGCTTGTGAATTGGACTCTCTCTCAGACGAGGAGATAAATGTTAGTTATACACAATGGCTTAATGTAAATTAAGTTATTTGAGATTTAATCATGAATTTTTTTTTCTATTTTTTCCCCTTCAAAAAGAAAATCATGAAATTTACAACTGCATAATATGTTCAGCTGTTTAGGTCTGAGAATATTCACATTGGTTTTCGCAAACCCTGTTTCTGATTAATGACCATTGCTTTTCAGGTGTCTTGCTCTCAGAAATTAGCATGATGAATCTTGCTGCAACATTATGTCGACGAGTGAATCTTAGAGACCTGATCTCCAATGCCCCTGTCTATACTGGAGTTAGTGGTGAGACCATATTTCTTTAGGGAAATGCTTAAATTATAGCTTTAGTAGACATTGATAGAAACATTTTAATCAATTCATTGTTGGATTGTATTGAATCATATATTTACACGTGACTCAAGGCATTGTAGTAGTGTATTCAAATTTCAAGTTGTTTGTATTGATTTCAGCTAGAAATGGTAATTTAGTACTATTCATTTCTTTATTGGAAAATTTTACTTTTGCATCTTATTAAAGTGTTGCTTGGTTTCTGATCCATTGTTCTTTTTTCTCTATAAAATTCAGATGTGGCTGAAGGCGGGTTGAGTGTGATGATCAAGCGTTGGGCTACAAAGAAGACTGCAGGATCTACAAAGAATGGCCGAGACTCAAAACCTAAGAATTTGGGAGTGAAAAAGTTTGGTGGAGAAGTAGGTTTCCTGGGATGATTTAATCTCTCCAATTGTCAGTTTCAGCTTCTAAACATTTTATTTTCAAAACTTCTATATGATTAGCATTATCTGATTATTTACTGCACAGAGAGTGATACCAGGAAACATCATAGTTCGTCAAAGGGGCACCCGTTTCCACCCTGGGAATTATGTTGGGATTGGCAAAGATCATACTTTATATGCTCTGAAAGAAGGTTGTGTCAAATTTGAGCGTCACAAGCTTAGCGGCCGCAAATGGGTGCATGTGGAACCTAAGGATGGGCATGTACTTCACCCCGTCTATACAAAAGCTGCTGCCTCTGAGATGAAGACAACTGCCAGAACCTAATGCCATTGTTGTAATCTAGAGGTGGATATAGTAAGTAACTCTTGTATCTGTGCTGAAATCTTGTAGGAATATTTGTTTTCAAATTTACTTGGTCTTCTATATTTAAAGGTAATCTAAGTGTTATTTTTCTTCTCTGCCAATACATTCCTTTGGTCTTTTGTACGACGTGATTGATAATTGAACTGCATTTGAGAGGAAGAACCTTTTTTGTAGTTTGTCATGTGATCCTCTAGTTCTTTGAACTTGGTTTTTGTTCTTCAGTGGAAACAAATTTTTATTTTTTCGTTCATTTAGTAGTTTTAGCACATGTTGCTGTGATGCACAACCTAAGGTCACCTTCCAGCACCTTACAAAATCTTAGCAGGAACCATCCAATTCCCACTTACTGTTCAATGCTTACTGACACACTTGATTTGCGTCACAGGGTTTGATGGATCAGTATGTTCGACGATGACTTCAACCTTTGGGAGAGACAGATACTTCTTGGCACGAGAATATGTTTTTCCTTTTTGCACGAGTACTGTGGCTACAGCATTCAATTCATGATATGACAAATTATTATCTCATAAACTGGTTTAAAAATTATCTTATCCTTTTTATGTTCTCACTACAATTGCAGTTGAACAACAATTAGGAGACTTCTATGGTTTACTTCTGATCCACTACTGCTCAGTCCTAGTATCTGCTGATAAACAATCATAATTACATCGCCTTTGCTGAAGTTTATGTTCTCCGAATTACCAACCTGAGGCATTTCCTTTTGGAAGCTTTTGCTTGCTGTTTAGTGTGATAATTATTTATTATACTGGATCTGAATCTTTTCTATTTTATATCCGTTTTTTTTTTTTTTTAAACAGCGAGGGTAAGACCTTTCTATTTGACTGAAAACTAAAAGGGTATAAATTTGACTTATTTGTTATGCATTGTAGCAGTCTATGTAAACTATCAAAGGACGTTTGAAGATTGTTTCACTGGGTGAATGACTATCTAATTCGCATTCCAAGGTTGTGCCAAGGTCCCTATGCATCATCCAATCATGTCTGCCTCTTGAGCCTTCCACTGCCCTCGCTGGTTGACAATTTTCCTTTTTTTTTTCTGTTTTTTTGGGTTAAATTTATAGTCTGAAATGAACGCAAACGTGCTCAATTTAGTTAGGCGTGAATGAAAAATGAATATGCAAATTATCAAAATATTGTTTTAAGGTTCCAATCCCACTGGTTTGAAAATAACGCAATAGATCATTGGATATATTGAGTCTACTTGAAAGGTCAAAATGCCATTTTTAACTTTTAGTTTTTTAATTGGTGTATTAGAAACTTAAGAACAAAAGATTCTTAATTAAGCAAATGAAAACATAATGTTAAAATGACCCAAAAGACACTCAAAACCATACTCAAGGTGACGTGACGAGTCATTTCATCACCGAAAATAATAATAATAACCACCGTCACCCACGCGCAACTTTCTGGGAAGGCCAATGTTCCTAATGAGTGAGAGAGCAAAGATGTTGTCAGTTCACAAAGACTGCCGCTTCATATCTTCAAGTACCACATGAGCAGCGTTACGGCCAGGTGCCCCCATCACACCACCCCCAGGATGGGCACCACTCCCACACATATAAAGCCCTCGCAGAGGCGTTCTGTAACCTGACCTGTTGGCACCAAAGTCACCCATACTTCTCATGTCCATGGAATGGTGAAAGAGAGAATTTGCAGAAACCTCAAACAGGATGTATCTATTTCCACGCTTATATGCAGGTCATAAAAGACTTTGGATACATACCATCCCTTGATTGGTCGCATGAGGAAGAGTGAATCCAAGCCCATGGCACCGTGAAAGACATTGCCCCCTGCCACATTTGTTGTAGTAGTAGAAAAGTATGGTGTTTCAATGCATATCAATAGAAAAATAAGTAAAATTTATTTTTTCTTATGAAAAGATAAAATTTTCCAAGCTTGCTGACAGGTTTCATTTTTTATAATTCTGCATTCCTTACTCAATTCTAGAATTTCACACAAATTAATATCTGCATATGTGGCTTTTACCTGTAAGACCAAACTCCCTTTCAAGGTCTGGTGGCGTCAACATATCATAGTCAATGATTGAGGAGCTGAAGCCCGGTGCATATTCGTCAATCAACGAGAAACATCTTTGAGCAAATGATTCCTGAAAATAGCACATATATTAATTTCTTTAGAAGAATGGCTCTGTGTGGGGCTAATTTCAAAGTTTTTTTTACTTGCATCCCAAGCTTTATAAATAGTGAAGAGAAGATTGAAGGAAAAGATCCAACTCACTCTGAATTTGAGATCTTCCCAGGTACCCCCCAATGGTTTGTAGGGTGTGTATTGAATGAATAGGTTAATCACATGCTTACCTGGAAAAAGAAAGCAGTAAGAATCGTTAAGAATGACATCACAGTATATCGAACCAATAAAACATAATCCGTTAAACAGTAAAAAGTTTGCCGATTTGCTTGAATATCTCATTCCTTGAACAGTTCAAACATGAGTGCGGCGTACCATCTCATTCTTTAGGTCACAAGTTGAAAGGTATGGTAATCAGAGCTACTCAACAAATCAAACTTACAACACTCTTATCCTTCTAAACTAACAGAACACTTTTTAACTGTGCAAATCTCATGATTTTAAGACAGTGAAAACATAAGCATTCCAGCATCCAGAGCAGTACTCTCCACAATGCTCAAATCTTCTGTCAAATAAAGATTGGTAAAGAAAGTGTGTTCTCATGCAAGTTTTATGATATATTTATGTTGATGAAAAATAAACAGCTTTCAGTTCTAGCTTTATTATGTAACACCACATCCAAAATTTTTTTGCAAGAGAGCATCTCAAGCACTACAAAACTTGGGAGAATGTACTTAAAAATACCAGGTGGAGATATAGTCTTGTCCAGAACAGAAGGAATCGTCATCTCAATGACAGGTCGGCGTGATGGTAAGCCATTCAAAGCGTCCCTATAAGCAGAATCAATATCCTCCATACTTTGGAGTATAAAAAATAATAAGAGTCAAGTTCATCGTAGATTTCAAAATTAGAAGTCAGAAAGTTAAGGCTTAAAACACCAAACCCCAAATGTAATGGGCTTTGGAAGCTTCTGAAGTAGCAGCCAGGCTGTTTTGACTTGAGAGCTTCTTCAACGATTCCACCACATTAGGTACATTAATCAGTTCCCATATAGAACTAACTTGAAAAATTATGCCAACATATAGGGATATAAATCATTTCTGAAGTAACATACTTTTCTGAACCAATGTGAATGGTGCCAACATGCTGAGGGCCTGCCGCACCAAGTGGCTTGCAACATTTGAACTGGGGCAATCCATCCACTGCTACATTGATTTTTGTTGTTGCCTGTTTTAGTAAATGACAGTGAATCATCAGGCATGGTGACATAAGTAGCTGACTAAAAAGAAACACTGTGAATGAGGAGCATTTCAGATCAGCAAAAGAAATGGAAGTGCACTAAGCAGTATTAACTGTCATTTAAGCTTATTAAATTAATTATGCCAGATAAAACAAACCCAAAATTACAGTGTTTTGTTATTGAAGCTTTCTCATTCACATTTTGGAGATACAACAGTCAAAAAATAGAACTGGTAAAATCACTGATTCACTGGTGCATGATATAGAGAGAAACCCTTATTAGAGTGACCATTCAATGCCAAACAGGATCACATTTTTCAGCAAGGGCAGAATAAAGGTTTTCTTTGGAAATCCTCAAAATTGCCTTTATTTAAGGAGGCAGGAAACTGATTGTACTGCTTTACTTCTTATAAAGGCCAATGAAATTTAGCATGTGAGCGGTTGCACGCCGCAGGTACTGTAAGTTATTGTAATTGGATGAGGCAGATAACAATTTCCCTTGGAACATGATCATGTTCAATAACTATAACGGAAATAATAGTCAGCCTTATTGCTAAAAAAGATTGCTACTCTAGATCTTACAGAGCTATAGTCAGAGTTCTTGATTCCATGATAAAAATCTTCAGGAAGAACATTTTGTGGCAGTAATTCCTGCATCCGATAAGGAAAAGTAATTTTGATTAGTAAAAGCATTAGAAAAAGAAAGGAAACCTTAACGCCTCCCTTCTCACCCACTGAAACGGCCTGAGTGGAAAAAAGGAGCAAAATATACACATACAATGATGCCCCACCAAAGCAGGGTCTAGCAAAGATTAGTATTTCATAGTCATTATAGAAGACACAGGACGCACAAGTATATTTTTCATAAGCTTAACCTATGATGGAAAACATGAACAGCAGAAAAAGGTTTAAGATTTTTCCTTTTCTATTAATAGATCAAACTACAACATGCTTCATCTAGTCAAAATAAATAAAAAAACAGAAGTGCTATTGATCTTTTACCATGAAAGTCCGATAAGGGGTTATATTTGACAAAACAACTGAGGATTGGACCAATGTTCCATCAGACAGCAGCACCTAAGATAGTTGAAGCAGAGTCCCAATACAATCAAAACAGTTGAAAATTTTGATGCATGGTTCAAAATTTGCAAGCAAGAGTTATACAGAAGGGTTACCCCATTTACAGCACCAGAATCTCCAGTAACAATCAGCTGTGCAACCTAAGGGATAAAGTTGGATTGTCAATCAAAGCAGTAGGTAACTTCAGAAGGAACCAAATCAATCATTAAACTACAACATAAAGATATATGGGGTAATCAAGAACTGAATTGGCTGGTAAATTGAGAATAATAAGAATCATACCATGCCTTCTGTTATGATATCTCAAAATCCAACATCATTATGAAGAATTAGACATCCTGAACAGACACAAACCCCAACAAAAAGTATCTAACATGTTTTTTGTAAATGTAGTTATGCCATGGTGTTTGAGATGGTAAATTCTTTGAAAATGAAGTTTCCTAGACAGTGTGAACATAGGTATTCAGCATTTATATTAATCCTAAGTTACTCATTGTCATTATAACAAGGTCCCTATTCTTTGAACTTAACCAAGAAACTCCTCTCTGCCGTTCTATTTTATTGTTGGGCACTATCTTAGGTTAAACAGAGTCTCTACTCTTTAGATGTTCTGTCCCACCATCCAAGTTCTTTTCAGCAAATATGCTACTAAGGATTATGATAAACATCTGAAAATATCAAGAGCTGTACTAGTCATTTTAAGTACCAAGTCATGCCATCTCAAAAGCCATACAGTGATGCCAACATACTGTGTGTGTTTATTCTTACTAGGAAATACAAAAAGTATCATACTTTGACATTGTAAGACTATTTGAAAGTTTGAGATTGTGTTCCTATGGCAAGAAAAGAATTAGCCAACTCCAAACAGATATACCTCTGCATCTGTCACAATGCAAGCCCCTGCTTCTCTGGCCGCATTACTTATAGCCAAGGATACCGAGCCCATTCCACCTTCAACATACCTATAACAAATGAACTATATAATTCCCTTTTTGTTTTAACTCTATTGAAAAATAAGCATCTTCCACTAATTCAGCAGGATGCAAACAACGCCCCCCCTGAATAGAATGAAAATAAAATAAATTTTCTTGTTTATATATAAATGAATTTTGCATATGATGAGAAGCAGGAAAAAGTTACAGAAGAAAGCAAATTCAAGTGAAGAATGTATTAAGGGTAAATTTCTCCAAGAAGTTGGACAAAATATGACTTTCATCAAGTAACAAGGGAAAATAAATGTTCACAGACTTGGCACAAAGACAGCATTTCATGCTCATGAGATTAGCACCGGCAGAACATATTTTAAATAAATGCCAAGTCCTATAAAGAGGCCTCAGCCATTATTTATTATTGTTTGTATGCTTTATATCAACTTTCACCGTCTTCACAAATATCTGTCTCAAAGAAGAGAATAAACAATTCAGGTTTGCCAGCTATATTGGGCCTTTTGAACCATTGACGTGCCTAACATCACATTTTATAGTTTCATAATCCTATCCATGTGCCAAATTGAAGTTTTCATTATGTTCTGCAATACTTCAGAAACCAAAATGACTAGTGACCTATGCATTTGGATAGAGACCAAACTGACAGTGAGATTCCCAACCTTGAATTGAAAACAGAGATCTGACCAGATTATATAAATACGTGCAAACAGTTACACTAAGATCCAGTTTTACATGAATACACTCTCGTAAGCCAAAAGTTCACATGCAAAAAGACAGTGAACCTGAATATTTGGAAGTAAACATAAAAGGATTTTCAGTTTAATGTTTTTAAGATCAACTGCTCAAAACTGTTAGAAACTACTTGACCTAAAAGCTATAGCCGATAAATGGAGAACCAACAACGCGTATCAAGCTCCTATTGATACTCTCCTCACATGCAGCCCCATTCTGCACGTGAAGAGATAGAAGAAGAGACAAATACAACACTGCAAATGGTGAGCATGGAAATGCAAACAATGAACCTTGAACCCAAGACCTCTTACAAAACCAACGCTCTAATACCATGTTAGAAACCACTTAACTTAAAAGCTATAGCTGATAGGTAGAGGCCCAACAACACATATCAAGCTACTATTAATAAAAGTGTCATTCACATAATAAACAAACACTGCAGGTGAGATACATACGACCAAATGCCCCGATCCCCATCAGTTTCTCCCATCACATGATGCAGTAGAACATATCCACTCCCTGGTGTATGGACACTTGCCTGGTAAAGAAGAACAGAGAAAATATGGGATAAGACACAGATGAGATTCAGAAATGATTCTTGTTCCATTGACTTTTCTCACATTCACAAAAAGTAGTTGAATAATATTATGAGGACAGAAATAATAATCTCCGTTCTTGAAAATAAGGTCAGCAGAAGTACCATAGCCCCAATTACAGCGTCTGTTGCAAGTGTTGCCTTCAGTACATCAGTCTGCAGCAGTAATTAGCCAATGGAGTTAAAACATCCCAGACCTCACATCCTAAATATGCCAAGTGTAAGCCAGCTATATGTTATATAGGAAAATACTACAATGACACGGAAATTATTCAGAAAAAAGTTATAGTTGAAGATCCTTTGCAAGAAAAGCTCCAAAATAAACAATCAACACTGAGAAACAAGAACTGCCAATACTAAAAATTATATAAACACAGAAAGGTTCCTGCAATATTGAATGCTGAAATATGAAACAAGAATTAATTGAAGGGTAATCAAACAGCAAACAGAAACACCTTTCTCTGATTATGAAGTAGAAAAAAAGGTCTCCAAAAGCAATATGTCCCTGAACCAAGGGGAATACAGAATGGGCACAACATACAATGTGTAACAGTCTAAGCTATGGGCCTTTAGTTATTCGACGAAAGTTGAAGCTATCATGAATTAAACCGTAATTCAAGCATGTGCACAAAACAGTAGTGCTCCAATCACAGTTCCAACTAAACTTCAAATGATAATATCTCCATTAAAAGCAGAATATGAAATACCAATTGAAAACATAAAAAAACATAAGAGTCACCCAAACAGTAAGCGGTAATATTAAAGTTGGCTAAAAAGTATGACTTCAAGGCGATAGAATGCAACTAAGAAACCGTAACAACCTCAAACCAGTTATTCAAAACCTTGGAAGAAGGGGATACTAATAGATCCATAAAGTCCCTGTAAAAACAATTTAAGTCATATTAACAACTTCAACCCAAAATACTTCAAAATACAAATCCAGGGAGGACTTGGGGGAATGTCTCAGAGTATCTGACATGTGTGTAGTATTTGATATTTGAAGAGATCTGGCCACATAAAGAAGGCCGAATGGACCAACTATGTGAATAGGACACATACACCATATCCTTTTGTCTGAGTAAGCGAGCCTGCATTAGAAAACGAGCCCAAAATACTGATTTTTGCAACTTATCCCTCAAACTCTGAGCAAAGGACTGAACACTATGCAAGGATTCAGGAGGAGGTGAATCCAAAAGAGAATCCATTAGTTTACAAAACTTCTCCAGCTGATTCTCGTACCTACATGTTTGAATACCATAAATTGGAAATATGCAAAAATTAGAACTAACAAAATAAGATCGAGGAGCTAAAGAAGGAAAAATGTTTCAGCAGTGGCTCATAAGGTGAAGCCCAAAAAGGTCTAAAAGGTCTAAAACGTCTAAACAAATAAATATTCCTTTTGTGTAAGGAATTCTACCTTTCTTAAAATGAAAGATCCATGAACCTAGAGTACAATAACATAAAAAAGCTAAATTGAAAGGGTCACTTGTGTAGTAGATTAAGGGATAACAACAATATACTAAAATTTTATTAGAAATATTTAATAAATTTTAATCCTAAAACATTTTACAGGAAATACTAAAACTAATAAGAAAAAAGAAGCTGGTTTTCTTCAGTGCACAATTAGGACCCTTTAATCATGTAATCTTGTGGCCTAGTTCATGTGGTCAACCTGCAACAATTGCATGCCAACCCCCACCTCCAAAAAGACTCAACTCAAGTGTGCATAAGTTGCTCATAGAGGAGCTTGTTGTATAAAGTATAATACTATAATCCAGGTAGTACTGGAAAAATATTGTATAGTCAACAAATCACTAATTTCATTTTAACTTGTAGAGACAATTCAGTCTTCAAGAACATCATTGACCTTATCACTCAAGGTAGATTAGAATACAACGTGATAGAGGCAATTATCAATATCATTCCCATCATAAGTTACAACAGCATCTTCGATTTGTGGGGTCATTGCTGTGGTAGAAAACAAACATAAGCATGCCACCTTCTAATAATTGGAAAACAAAAAAGCTAAAGCTACATGGAATAAAACTCACATGAAAACTCAAATATTTTGTGTCCCTTAGATTAACACGGATCATAATGGATATGTGTGTATTATATGGATTCATGTTGATCCAAAGGACATCAGACATGAGATGTTTGAGTTTTGATGTGAGTTGCATTTGGTGTACCCCAAGCACTAGTCATTGGAAAAAATGAAGGTGTGATGAAGCAGCCATGTTGCTCACATTCTCCTTACTAAGAACAATGCAAAAAATGAACTTCGTCATGCATTTGCTGCATATGCCAGATTAGATCATTTGCCTCCACACTCATCCTCAAGGACCTCAACTCTAATGGTAAGGTAGCAAAATCAACATGCAGTTCTAAAGACTCCAATCAATACGTTGAATAGCAACAGATATACCTTGTGGACTGATTGACGAAATTATTATTAAAAAAATTAGCCAAAGGGAGTGAGATCCATGCACTGTATCCATTGACAAGATATTATAAAAGCTTAACCAAGCTATGATTCATTACTTTTTTCTAATCTATACTAGTGGTAAGCGCTAGATAACAGAGTCACATCTTGGTTTCCATCCGATGAGTTTTTCCAAACTAGCTTAAATCGAGATAGATCATAGAGCTAATAAACAATAACATTACCTCGGATACGCATCGGCGTCTCTTTTTGAGAACTTCGAGATCTCAGAATGATTAAGAGCCGAGTCCGGCCCCAAAAGAAGATAACGGCCATCGAGACAAGGTGTGAACGACGAAGGATTCCTCTTCAGCAGCTTCAGTCCATGCCTTCCTAACTCTAATTCCCTAGTTTTCAGCACAAAAACATGAACAAACGTTGAAACGAAGCGATTGATCATTAATTAGCACCATATAACAATCAAAATTAATAAAAAAAAATCCAAGTGATTAGATCTCTAATCGAATCCTGAAAACAGAAACGAAGATCGATCCAATGTGAGATCGAGTAAGCTCAGTTGAGCAGACAATATATATATACTTCACCTGATGATAGAAGGACGGAGGAGGCTTTGAAGATAGCTACAACGGGAGAACTTGAAGCCAGGAACAAGCTCTTCGGTGACGGCAGCACCGCCGACGAGGTGGCGCCGCTCGAGCACGGCAACGGAGAGGCCTGATCGAGCAAGGTAAGCGGCCGCGGTCAGGCCGTTGTGGCCTCCGCCGACGATCACTGCGTCCCATTTCTTCAGTGCGATCTCGGACCTCGTTTTGTTGCTGCCGATACTGCTGAACCCTCTTCTCCACCACATTGAATCTCTCCTACTCTGTTTCCGCTCAGTCACGAGTCACGAGCTTGCAAATTGAAATCTGATATCAGCGTATAGTTTATATAATGATTACGAGTTACTTTCTGCGCGCACTACCGAGACAGATAGCACTATGCAGAGCGCATTTTGCAATTACCGTTTTTTATTGCAAGAAAGCGCGCGGCCATTTGTGCATTGGTCAGCTTGTCTAAATTTCTAAATAAATTGTATTAACCAATGAAACCAACAAGGGTCCCATGGTCTAGTGGTCAGGACATTGGACTCTGAATCCAGTAACCCGAGTTCAAATCTCGGTGGGACCTTTTATTTTTGTTTGTTTTTTTTCACAAATATATACAGGCTCTGGATGTATAAGATTTTTGTGATCTGCAATAGAAATGCTAGCAGAGTAAGTGATGTTTTCAAATGATAAAAGAAAAAAAGAAAAAGCCAAAAAAGAAGGAAAAAAAAAAAAAAGAGAACTAAAAAAGCACCTGAAGAATTTCTTTTCATATGAAAAACAGCAAACAAAAAAGAGTTAAAATTTACATTCCACACGAAGATGATGACAACAATCAAATACACACAAAACTGCGCATTCGTTGTGTAAGAACCAAACATTGCTCTCTAATCCCATACATCCAACAACACCCACAACTGCACAATTCAATTTAACTCCATCCACCCCACCTTCTTGAACCAATTTCTCGACGCCTTCTCCATTTGCCTCTATAAAAACCATTGCTGCGACCACCTTGCCGATGAGAAAGAATGGTTTCAGATGAGTAATAAGAGCTCCTCTATCACGAATATATGCAACGGGAGGGAAATAATAAGGAAGGCACTCAAATGGTGTAACTGGAATATATTAATGAGGACTCAAGAATCCTCTTCTCTTCTCTCTATCTCAAGCATATCCTCTGGGTAAATATCATTGGATAGCCTCTTGTTGGTTGATGAGTGCTCACCTTGAGAAAAAACCACAGCTGATTGCCTTGAGATATTAGCACCCTCTCTGTTTCCGGGAATGGCCACGATCTCAGATGAGCTGTGCCGCCAACTACCAAAGATAGAAGCATTCCAAGATCTTCTTGACGAAGTTGTTCTCAGCCGCCCGGAACTGGAGTTCTCTTCCCTCACCACTTTCAATGGATTCTCCAACGCTTTAAGAACATATCTCATGAGAGGGCGCTTCGATGGTTTTGGGTTTAGGCATGACTTTGCAACAATAGCCATGGCCCAAACCTCTTCCAACAAGTCCTCGTCTATGATGAGAGATGGATCCACAATCCTCATGACCAATTCCTTCTCGTATATACTGATGTAAGGCAGTGTGTGCTCCAACCATTCGTTCACAGTTGCGTCGTCTGATTTGCTCATACCCAGCTTGCCAGTTATAAGCTCAAGCAATACCTTCCCAAAGCAGTGTACATCATAAGCACATGTTGATGTCGACAAACCTGAACATTTTCAGAAGATGGAGGAAATCAAAATAGTGTCAACAACCATATTGAACAGCTTAAAGTGTGGCATGCTACCTTTTTTTTGGGTAAAAAATGGCTGCTAAGAACAACAGACTTTTTTTTTTTTTTTTAATACCTTTCTAAAGTTTAAAATTGAAATTTCCAATCAAAATTTATGTTTAAGAGTCCAAGAAACATCTTTTCCAAATTGTTTCTAAATTCTTTTGAGAGGGTGCTACCATTTTACAATGCCAAAGTGGTGAAAAGAGACTGATTTCAAGATTATAGTTTCTCTCCTAATTTCTTGATCAGTAAGTTCAATGAGTATGAAACTCCTTGGGAGGGTCATAACTGCAAAATAAGGAGCAGCAACAGGTCCAGGTCTTGGTCTTTTTAGATTGTTGAGCAATCCATTTTTCAGTAACTATAGTACCAAACGTCATTATTTTAAATGTTAATCTAGAGTATGCAACCATTGGTAGAACACACACAAAAAAGTCAAACTATATTAATTTCTATTTATTGCAGTTCCAAACATTTGTTTAATGATGGTCATCAACCGGAGCTTATCAAGGCATCAAATTAGGTCAAAGCTAAGGACATCTTATCTGTCTCACTTCAGAGAGGCTTGCTGCTCATAACATGGTGGTTGGGATGGGACTTTTAAGTTGGTTGACCTTGCTAGCAGCATGGGGTGAAAGGTTCATAGATGAGGATTACAGAGCAAGGTTGTTGCCATTTTCTAGATCTTGTATACAAAGGCTAAATAGGCACATCTGAAAACATTTTGAAATTAATTTCATTGACAAAGAAACTCAACATACCAGAAGGGCCCTGTTCGGAGGTCCTGCACAACATCAAGTAACACTATCATTAGTATTGCACAATAGGCAAGCAAGCAGTTGTAATCTTAACAAAAATGATATAATTTGGAGTTGGCTATTTCCGAAGGAGAGCATAACAACTCGATTCAAGCTTGAACAAGATACAATTTTCAACAGCAAATGAAGCCAAATCATGTATTTGACACAAAAGTCTATGAAGAAAGACTTTGCAAATTAAAGTGGTTCTGTGAGACAACCAGCATGAAAATCAAAATGCAGTTGTGACCATGTGATGTTAATGCTAAGGCTTAGTATTAAGAGATTCATTATCAACTAATGTACTACCCAGTTCTTCTCAATATAAAAAAAATAATAATGATAAAAAAAACTGCTTTTAAATTGTAAAAAAAAATGTTTGAAACAGTATATATTTAATAGCATTTTCTCAAAAGCAAGAATAAAAAATTTATTGAGAGCCCACACCAAAACTTGAGGACCAAACCAAAGATAGAATTCCATAATATCCAAATTGACACCAATAATAGGTCAAGAAATAAAACTAACACGTACTCTTACCATCCTAATACTATTACCAGAAATTAAAGGCAAGAAAACTACCTATCATGCCATGAACTACAAAAAGTGTGAAATAAAGGAGATAGAACTTACTGTGGTAATCGCAGCAATCTGGTGATAACATTAGGGTGATTATCCCCATCTTGTATGCATGCTTCACTCAAGCTTCCAAGCCGCACTTCAAATTTATCATCAAGAAGAATACTACTTGATTGAACATCCCTTCAACCACCAAAAAAGAACTGTTATTTAGATATTTCACTCAAGCTTGGTGAATAACTCTTCGTTAAACACCTCTAAAAACCCTTTGGTTGTTTTCCACCACTAAAACCACAAATCTTAGTAGAGGAATGTTCACAAGTAGGGAGAAAACTGCAAAAAGATTGAGGGCAATCTAAGAAGGTAAAAAAGTCCATTGACTCTTGGTCCTCGTATATATAGTACAGATTTTGAGACGCCAAACACCAGACATGAAGCTCAGAAGCCTCTATAAACATTTTATCAGCCACCTTTAAATCTATTGCTATTTTATATCAAGATCAAATATGAATTTGGCATGGTTAGATTCCATTGAGGATTTCAATTCTCATGCATAATTCAAGTCAAGAGGCATACATCAGCTAAATTAATCATGAAATAAATGGGACATCCAAATTTGACATATATTAAGCTAAGTGAAAGAAGAATCCAAGAGTACCTGTGAACAATGGGCGGACTACATTCATGATGTAAATAAGAAAGACCATCCGCAGCTCCAATTGCGATTTTCAATCTCGTTATCCAATCAAGAGACTGCATATTTTCATCTTCCTGTTTAATCTTCCTATACAAAGAATTAGATAGATCCCCATTTGGCATATATTTATAAACCAGGAACTTCTCATTCTCTTGCTCCAAGCAGTGCCCCAAAAGTGGGACCAATCTAGTATGTGAAACCTTGCTGAAAACATTCAACTCCCCCATGTATGATTCCTTTTTAGAGCTTACATCAATCCTTTTTATAACTACAATCACCCCATCTCCCAAAATACCTTGGAAAAGGTCTCCCGAGTGGCCGTGTTTGATGAGGTTTGAATCATTAAAATCACCCGTAGCATGCAGTATTTGCTCATATGTATATGCTTCTCCCAGGCCTGAGAAGTTAATCGTTCCACCGGCAAGCCCCACATTGCCTCCTCCGGCAGGGACAGGACCCGTATCTGTTCCCCTTTGTTCCCTAACATTCCTCCTACACTTTTGCAGGCAAAAGACCAGCACCAACACTAAAAGTACAATAAATCCAAGACCTCCAAGTACTCCTGCCAGTATGAAAGTTAAATTTCTGTTGCTCTTCCTGGTACCGTCTGAACCAGTTGGTTGAGTTGTATTTGGGACTCCAAAATTATCAAATTCCAGACCTCTATCAGCGTAAAACAATTTACAAGCCTCCAGAGTCTTTTGATTCGATACATTTTGAAGGCAATTCCAAACAAGAGAAGCATTCCTACCAGTCTTATCCAGAATCTTGCCTTGGAAATAATTATTGGACAAATCAACAAACCTAAACCTCCCTAATTGGAAAGCAAGAATTCCAAAAAATTGATTGTTTGATAGATTCAACACTGCAGAAGTAAAATTAACATTCGAACTGAGATTCGACAGAGTACCCGTAAGATTATTATGAGAAACATCAAGGAAGACCAACTCGGGCATCCTCCAAATCGCATCCGGAACACTGCCAGTAAAATCATTGTGACAAAGAACAATGCGCTGCAACCGGAACAGACCCGAAAACAAGCTTTCAGGCAAAACACCAGTTAAATTATTTTCCCTAAACGCCATTCGCCGCAAACTCCTCAACCCTATCAAATCTAGAGGCAATGCACCAGACAAAAAATTCGAGCTCACATCGAAGTCAAGAAGCCGAGATAAATCCCCAAGGTGGACAGGAATAGAACCAGATAACATGTTCTTTGAAAGATTCAAGAATTGAAGATTCGAAAGTGTCCCCAAGGAAGAAGGCATTGACCCAGTTAGCGAATTTGAGGAAAGATCAAGAAGAGTAAGATTATTAATGGAAGACAGAGATAATGGAATAGATCCAATAAGTGAATTTCTTGATAGATCAAGAACAAGAAGATTGGATAAGTTTCCAAGCGACAAAGGAATATCACCAGTAACAGAACAAGAACTAAGATCCAGCACTTGAAGTGATCTCAGGCGTAGCCCAAACCAGTTTGGAATTGGGCCTGGAAGCGAGAAACCAGAAGCATTGAAAGAGGCCAAGAAAGTGAAATTCGCGAGGGAATCAACAGAAAACCGAGGATTTAAACGACCGAGACGGGTCCGCAAGAGCCCCGACACATTGATCCCAACGACTCTACCGTCTTCTCGACATTTAACACCAACCCAGACCGAACATGGTTCGGCTTTTCTAGGCCAATCTCGGCTTCTCAGACCCAACGACGACCGCAAGTCAAACAACGCAGTTCGGTCGGAATCCGAAACCAGCTGCGCGAACGTAGAATGAAACAATAGAAACAAGAAGTACAACTCTACTACTGCAATTCTTCGATAATCCGCCATGACACTAAGAATAATAATGATGATCAGACAATGATCTTTGATGCATCTTCCAAGTGTCTGAAGAAATGCCTCAACGAAAAAAAATAAAAAATAAACACAAAACCCGCCAATTACTTCATATTAGTAATTAAGCACTACTCATCAGAGACCACGTAAATCTACGAGTTATAGCTATCTTCTGGTTTTAATCACCAGCCTGAACTGATTTCTCACTGAAAAGAAGTAGCAAGATCGGCGCTTTCTTGAACTCTTGCTCGTCAAATTTCGAAGTTGACTAACCAGAAATCCCGGCCGAGCCAGCTCAACCCGACAACATAGGGTCACGAAATACCTCTCCCGTTGTAATGGCTTCGTGTTTTATGTTTAGAAAAATATAATATATAATGAAGAAAGCAAGAGAGAATTGGAAAAAATAATAATAATAATAATAATAATAGTAAGAACTATCTGTCTATCTTCTCACTCGTCAGTCGTCACCTTTTTCTCAGCAGCTTTGCAGTTGCAGGTGGAGAAATGAAGCGCTGCTTTTATTTCTTACTCGCAGAAAGAAACATTGGGTTAAATGCGGGCACGAACCGTAAAAAGAAGTTGCTAAAAAGGCCTGTTTACTACCACATTTAATCTTGCCACGCTACATTTCCTCCTTGCATTCAAAGCTATACTAAAACATTGGTAATGGTTCCCTTAATTAGTGGTGGTTACTTTGCAGTAACGAATTAATAAACTTGATATTTGAAGTAGATGCCTTAACTAACTTTCCATAATTGAAAAGTCTTAAATGCTACAATGTGGTATCCCCCCTTCTCCGAGGCCCTCTCTCTCTTAATTTGGTGGTGACATTGCAGCTTTGGTCATCAATGTGATGAATTAGGAGGGATTTTGGTAACTGGGAGAGAAAATAATATATACATAATCTTCATTTATTTATTCATTATTATTTTTGAAACCATGTTTTCATCCGTTTGATGACAAGAAGCCACGTATTATACGTATTTGGCTTGTAGTCGTAGTCTTTTAGTCTCTGTAGTCGGTATTCCTACACGCACCCACCAGAATGCCTTCGCGACGAAGCACCCCCCCCCCCCCCCTCTTCATAGGGAACGCAAGTTTGATCGAGGATTTTCTTTGAGAGGAGAGGTGGAAGAAAATGATCAGGATGGATTTAGGAGTCTTTGTGAGAGCCGTGTGTGGTGATAGTCGCACGTATGGTAACGAGGGGGGTTCGCATCTATACGTATAGTGTGGTGGTTGGGACTACCCACCCTATTTGTTCCATGATCTATGGGTCTAATGGAGCTACCCACTTCGATCAATTAGCCAAGATTTTGATGGGATACGAGATCATCGGTGCTGGTTCTAGTGGTATTTTTAATCGGTGCTGGTTCTAGTGGTATTTTTATGGGGATTCTATATATCGCTGTAGGATCCCTACGACAGCCTCTCAATGTCTAATGTGTCGGGTATGTCCTAAAAGCACTTATTTATTTTGGCCCGGCATATAGACCCTCAACCTTGTAAATAACACTATTAGATAGATGTTTAATTTTGTAGTAAAATCTATTCATTATTTTAAACCCTCTTACGTTTGGACTAATTGCTTTTTCTTTTCTTTTCTTTTTTTTTCTAGGAGGGAATATTCTATTCTTAATCTATCATAACTTCAACTTAAGATGACATATTTAAGAATAATAATGGTTAGACTTCAAAAAGAAATATAAATAAAAAATCCCTTAGGCCTGCTTGCTACAATTGACACCTTGGCCTCATTTCTCTGGTCAACATATATAAAAACATACATACAATCTTGTAAATGCTTTGTGTTGTCACTTAAGAATGAGTTAATATGCATATAATTAGAATTAGAATTAGAATAACACGACTAGGACAATATATTAGTAGAGAACAACAATATATACTATCAAAATATAATGAAATTCCAACTTAAGACTGGATCATTAGCCTAAACAATAATTAATTAAGCAGAAGATGTATAAATATTAGGGCTTATGTATGGAATGAGTAATGAGTAGATGGACATATCTTTTTAATATATTTTTTTGACATTATACTTAAAGTTGTTAGATTGACTTTAATTACTCAATTAACTCGTTATTCGAGGTAATTCAATGATTTTTAAATATAATATTAAAAAATTATATTAAAAATATGTATTGTTTAAGTATTTCTCTTATTATTGTATTATAATACCTACTTAAAAAAAATAATAGTACAATATTAATGTTTCGAGTAATATTTCAATTATTGTTACTACACCATTACTGTTTAGTAAGTCATTTGAAAGATAGTTTTGTACTGGGCAGTAACGTATATTTATACTGAGCAACTGGAAATCGTAAATGAAGAAAAAACAGAGCAATCAAAGCACAAGTTGGCAAGTTGCCCCAAGAAAGAATATTGATGATGTGGCAATGAGTACGGCCACGTCCGAATTTATGCAATTTTTACTGTCTGCCACGTGGATATTGTGCTTGCGTGTACGACCACGATTATCCGATCGATCACGCATTCCGAGAGCTTGAGATGTATTTTGTTGACCAAAGCAAAGGCTACAAAAGTTGACTTGCGATTGGAAGTGACATCACATCAGTAACTAATCTAACCGTAACGGCAAGGGCAACGACTCTAAACCATTAATTTATGGGTAATACTATAAAGATATGATTTTTTGACACATATTTTTAACATTATAAGTAACAATAGTTTGATTATCTCAAATTATGTGACGACATCTCATATCATGTGTTGATACGTGATACGAAGTATTGTCGCATGATTCGAAATAATTTAATTATTTTTATTTGTAATGTCAAAAATATATATTAAAAAATTATTTTACTTAATTTATAGCACGTAAAAGGACAAATCATGCCTTTTTTCTTATTTGTAGAGGTCGAGTTCAGGGCAAAACCCGCCGTTTGCACCGTCACTGTTTTGACGATTTGTTATTAAATTAACGTTTAAAATGAAATAACAGCTAGCTCTGTCTTCGTTTAGTTTTTTTTTTTTTTTTTTTAATGTTTCTTAGATCAAAATCTTATTTTAAGTATCTGCTTGGAATCTTACTTTGAGAAGAAAAATAAAATAAAATAAAAATTAGTACGCTTATTTAGGTACTAAAATACTGCATATCATTCAACATTTTTTTTATTTTTTATTTTTTATTTTTGTCAAGACATATCCTCAACATAAAATGTTGTTGATATTCAATATAAATACATGTTTGAGTTTTCCCGTCACCACCAAGTTTTAAGCAAACATTATTTGAGATTAGATTTGTATGTACAACGGGTTGCAAGTTTTAGGCAACTATAGTTTCAAATTTATTGATTTATAGGTTAATAATTATTATATTTACAATAAAGAAGAAGAAGACAAAGTAATTAAGAAAATAATTAAAGAACGGTATGCATATCTAGAGTAGAAATTAGTATTAAATGTTTAATAAATAATTACATGATTTAAAAACATTTAACTAAATGAAAATGCCTTAAGTGGGTTCCTCGGTCTCTAGCATCGGAAACATAGTATAAATCTAAATTACACTGTAAAAAAATATAACTTTTTTTTTTCGGTTTCTCATGAATTATCCTCACATCCTTCAGTTATAGGATAATGAGACTAGTTTTTATAAAAATAATCTTATAACTCAACTCGTTTCAACTAAGTCAACCCCTCTATTAGTGCTGTAACTCAAATATCATTTTACTCATTTGCATCCTCTAAGCAATTTTTTTTCTTTTTCTTTTTTCGTGATAATCAAGTTGTTGACTTCCCATAGTAGTACAAAATAGGACGACCTGTATTAATCCCTTCTTTTCCTTACCAAAGAATCTATCTCCATCTTATCTGCTCTCACTTTGTAAAGGTGAGCAAGAAAGATGTCCTTTCTCTGTCTTCTTTTTCTTACCTCCTTTCCTTGTTCTTTCGTTCAAAAGCAATGTGTAGAGTGACATTTCAGGAGTAATCTTCAATGATTTTCGTCTTTTAATTTGTAGTGATTTGACATTGGTTTGGAAATGATCTTGTCAACGCCCTACAAAAAGGCAATGTTGCTATTGGTGTTCCTCGTCGCTTACCGCACCTCGTTGAATGGTCTTCGACCTCCCTCACATCTTGACACAACCCCGCACAACCAGCCACAAGACTTTGCATATCTTCTCTGTTTTATTTTCTTTTAAGAAAATTTGTTGAGACATTGATAGAAAAATTGTTCTCAAGGAATCATTTGATTATATTATTAATCATTAATATCAATTTAATAATACTCTTTCTTTTATTTGTTAAAACCTTATTATGGGCAGAAAATACATGATTTATAAATAAAATAAACAAGCAAATGTGATTACAAGGAGGTTTAAACAATATCTAGAATGAAACTATTTTAATAAGTAAAGACTCAATTATGTATCCTCTTTTACTAGTGATTCATTTCCATGTGTGATGCACTGAGTGATGCTTCTGAAATGATTTGTCTTTGAATTTTAGTGAGTGTAGAAAGCTTATAAAAATGCTAGTGAAACTTACCACACCCTAAAACCTTTTGAACTAACAATTTTCTTGAGATAAATAAACAGTAGTGGGTTGCTTGGGTGTGTAAGAGGAATGGCTTATTAAAGTGGGGAATGGGCTTTATTTTATTTTATTTTATTTTTTTAATGTCGTGCATCATTAAAATTGATATTATAAACTTTAGTTTAATTATCTTCTTGAGCCATTCAGTGCAACTCACGCCTTGTCCTACCAAGAGGTAAAAGGTTCGACTTATGCATTATTGCACTCTTATCTAATAACTATAACTTTTAAGTTAAATAATTTTTAACATAGTATTAAAATCTTAATTTTACAAGAGGGTTTAAGTCTCGTTATTAGTATTTATATATATTTTTTTTATATATTTTTTTTCTCTTGACCGTGTATCAAATAAAAAAAATAAAAAATAAAAAGTTATGATCTTATAGCAGAGAACTTCAAAGGACAAATCCATAGTTCCGCTCTTATATATGAGCCTTAACTGCCTTTTCGGAGCCACATAAACTTTTGCTACTTTTTATAAGTTTCAACTCCGGACATGATTTTGGTACACATCATGGCCCAAGCCCAAGACCAATCAAAATGGACCTTGAAAGTAAAAGCCCAATGGCTATGGATTGTGGGCAATTAATTTGCCCTCAAGAAAGAGGCTGGCCTTTATGATGTAATTGATGGCCCTAGTTAATGTTGGGAACGGTAGGCCGAATACTACTTCCACATTCAACAAATGGGAGATATTAATTGAATTTTTAGAATTAAAATTGCATATGTTTTTTTGTCAAACAGTCAAAATTGCATATGCAATTACATAATTGTGGTCGTTGGATCACCAACTATATACATTAAGATATATAATACATAGATATTTAATGGCTATAATAATACAGTTGTACATGTAATTTTTATTTATTTTTATCAAAATTTTATAATAAATCTCTAATTTAGAAATTCGTCTTGTCAATAGCATCATCATGAGTCTTATAAAGAACATAAATCTTAGATAAAGTGGACGTATAAGGTTTACGTGAAAATGGGTAAAGGCTTGAGGATAATATGACAAAGCTCTTAAATTATAAACACGTAAGAGCCTTAGACCTACAATAATATTATATAGAACTACAACTATAGTTTCCTGTTTACAAAATTAAAAAAAAAAAATTATAATCATGTTTGTCCTAATTATGTTGTTGGCAACGAGACTTGTATTCTGTCAATTTATAATATTTGTTACGATCGTCACATATATTAATCAATACTAGCCAATAATTCAGAGAAAAAAATAAATAAAAGGTAGTCTCAACTACTAATACAGGAAGCAAATGCTCACAATATAACTTAATAATAAAAACACAATAACTCTTCGTCTCATATGATATTCAAGATATTTGAACCCTTCACTTTTAAGGAGGGAAAATGATGCCGAACCGGTGAATTATAAATTATTGGTAGGAGGAGTTTAAGTAAAAGAAGAAGGGTACTAATAACCGTAGCTAGTACTAGTTGGCATTTTAATTTTTGTTATTGGAACTTGAGAACATAAGCTATTAGCGTGATAGCAATTTTATTTAACGTTATAATAGGAAACGATATATTTAATAAAAGTAAACAGTTCATTAAACTTAGGGTACAAATGAAGTCCCTTAACGGCCCACATGGTTGCCAAAGGCCACACGTGCAACATCACCCAACCGTACCTCTTTGACAAGCGACTCAACCTATATACTACATTACCAGCGTTAATCAGACGTCCAGAAGTGCAAATTAAAAATGAAAAGAATAAAATAAGTTAATAACAATAAAAGGTTTTAGCTTTTTTTTTATTTTTTAAATTCATATATAAGATATAGAGATTAATACTTATGCCTAGGCTTATATCCACTGATTTAAAAGAAAAAGATACAATAACAAAAAACTAATGTTAAAATTATACTGTGGGTTTGTTTGGTGAACGAAATTAGGTGAGATAAAACTTTTTTAAATATCAAGTTTATGACCGTGGATTAGAAGAAAATAAAAAATAATCTTATTTTATTTTTATTTTAGTAAAATAAAATAATAATGACAAAGAATTATTTTTATCTTGAGTTCTGTATTTTTTTTTTATTTTTTTTAATTATTAATAATTAATTTAATTTTATAAAAATAATCTCGTTGGCGTAGAACCCACCAATCAATGGGACAAAAATGCTATATATTATTATTATTCTTATTATATTATTTTTTTTAGATAAGCACAAAAAACTGCTACTCTTGCTATTTATTAAACAACGAAGAGGAGTTGAGGGTATGGAAGGTAATTGAGTTATCATTACGGGGACCCAATAGTAATTCAACACACAAGATATTTCGGGAAACCTATCCAACAACCCAGAATAAATATCTTTCGCGAAGAAACCCGACACGTGACAGTGGTCCCACCAATTACTCGTGGACCATAGTGGCAGAATACGTCATACGCGCTTTTTCTACCGCTCCTTTAACCCAACCACCCATCTTAACCCTCTCTTCCGGTTAGTTTGACTAACCCAATTGTTTGGATGCAGAGATTATTAGGCTCCGAAACGAAATTATCCCATTCCTAAACGTATTAATAGAATAAGAGTTCGTTTGTTGTATAAAATAAAATAAAATATAATTAAAAATAGAATAATCTTATGTATAGTGATATATTTGAGATTAATTTAGACTATATTTAATTTTATTTTATATGCAAAACAGGACCAAATTTTTTATCGATTTCGGCCGTGTCAAATCAATTTCCGAATATCGCGTTCCATTTAATCCGGAACGAAGTTACGTTCGCAACCAAACAAACTATATATCCTCGGTTGACGAGGCGAGCTAATTATGGTGACTTCCGTAACTAACCAGAGTTAAATCGACCTCCAATCAGCTATAAATCTAGGGTTTGGTAACGCTTTGTTCTCTGTGCTAGCTTCAATTATCATTTTAGGTTTTTTGTTCTTGGCCTTTTGGCTAGGGTTTTTGAGATCCGTTTCAGTTGGAGATGGCGAGTGCAGAAATTGAGTTCAGATGCTTCGTCGGCGGACTAGCATGGGCGACCGACGATCAAACCCTTTCGAGAGTTTTCGGGCAGTTCGGAGATATCGTCGAATCAAAGGTCTGTTCTAACGAAGCTCGTCTTTCCACCAGATGCAGAGATCCGATCGGGCCGGATCGGAATGGATCGGACTGATTCGGCTTTGTGTGATTTGTTTTGTTCACTACTGTCATATCGGTGGATTGTTGTTTCTGTTTCTCTGTTACTGTTCTTTTATTGATCACCGGAAACGGTATGTTTTGTTGTCTTCGTTGATATACAGAGACGTAGATATCATTGATAGATCTAGATCTAATCAAATTTCAGTCATATCTTGTCTCTTACGTTGCAGATCTTGTTGCTCGAGCTCTTTTGAATGCGTTTCTTTTCTTTTGTGGTTAACAGATCATTAACGATCGCGAGACTGGTAGATCGAGGGGGTTTGGGTTTGTGACGTTCTCGAACGAGCAGTCGATGAGGGACGCCATCGAAAACATGAACGGCCAGAGCCTTGATGGCCGGAACATCACTGTTAACGAAGCGCAGTCTCGAGGGAGCGGCGGGAACGGGAACGGCGGCGGCGGAGGATTCCGCAGCGGCGGCGGTGGTGGTGGATACGGCGGCGGCGGTGGATATGGCGGTGGCCGACGTGAAGGTGGTGGTGGATACAGCCGTGGTGGATACGGTGGAGGACGCGATCGTGGATATGGAGGCGGCGGCGGTGGTGGTGGGGGATCTCGTTACCCAAGGAGCAGTGGCGGTGATTCGACTGGAAGCTGGAGAAATTGATCCGTAATGTTGATGGTGTGTTTGGGGATGTTGATCTGATCTTTGTTTCTTCATGATTATGGTTCTATATGTTATTTCTCTCTGTATCTCTCTACTTGTGGAGAGTTTGTTTTTGATCTATCTGGTTCGCTTGTGTTAGTCTTTAGATTGTTACTGGTTCTCTTGATTTGATGATGTATATGATCTTTTCTATCCTTTGTGATGATAGGAATATGGAAAGAAATTATACAAAAGTGAATGAGTGCTGGATGCTAAACTTCTCGTTTGTGTGTTCTTGGAACAACATTCCTATGTTACGATGTAATTTTAGTGCCTTTTTCTCCCACCCCACGGCAGGAACCATTTATTATTCTAAATCCTATGTAATTATGAGTGACTTTGAAAATCTCCTACTAATTCCTTCTCCACTTCTGCTACACCAGCCGACGATATAATTGTGCAGCGAGTTTGAAAATTTCCTACTATATCATTCTCCACTTTTGCTGCTGCTTACTTTTTTTTTGAAAGAATCTTCGATTCTGCTTGGAGAGCGCGTTTCTTATGGCTGCTCCGCTATTTCCTGGTGAAAACAATAGATAACATGCATTATAATACTTCACTGGTGATTAAATTGAAAAGGTATAAACAAACGAAAATTTCCAATCAGTGAAAGGATTTCAACATCGACGATATGTAATGAAATATTGGCAAGAAAAATATCCCCAAAAGATTTATAACTTCTTTTTGTGAAAAATGGAAGTGGAATAGGGTTGAAATGATACCTCATCAAATGATTGTACAAAGAAGATGACATGTCTTAGAAAAGAAAAAAAAAATGAAAAACAATAGTCAATAGCATCGTTACCTCTAAGCACATAGCTCCCACCTCACATAATTCAACTAGGGATTATAGGCCCACCACAGGCAAAATATTCTTTTGCAGCTACCTTTAGATTTCATTCCATGCTAGATAATCTTATAGTCATAACTAAAAACTTCTCAATTCTATACATAATTAATAATAATGAAGTTCAATAACTATATTCCCTCTTTTCCTTCGGAGGCCTCTACAACATAGGGCTCTTAATTCCAAATCATCTTAATTCCATATAGATCTAAAGGAAGTCAGTATTTTAACCTAACAATATTCTTCAAATTAACCATTACATCTTACAAATTCATGTCTTAAGCATGAACATTGACCTTGAGTCAATCCTCTACAAAACTAAATGCCCTCTTTGTCTTTCTCTATCTAAAGAAAATTCAGTACTTCAACCTAACATCCTTCAAATTAACCATTGCATGTTAAAAACAGACCTTCACACAATCCCTCTAAATACAATAATCATATCAAACTCTGTCACATAGCTTTTTAGCTAGTCATCCTTCTTGGAGGAAATGATACTTCCAATGTTACACATTGTAATGCATGTTTTTCCCTAGGAAAAAATTCATTTTGTTACTTGAGGGTCAAAGGTAATGCCATCGTGCTTTTCAAAGTTCGATGGTAAACCATCCTGCCTTCTTTACTCTCAAATCAGGATTATCCACCTGCATAAAGAGTCAAGGGCAACCGGTAACCAACTCTAATTCAACATTTCCACACACTCCCCACTTCAAAGATATCGCTTCTTTCTGTTTAATATGAAAAAACATTAATAGTACGCAATTTCAAATAATCCAAGCAGTCTCCAAGAGAAACCTAAAAGTAAGTATGCAATAGACTGCAATCTAAATAATATAAAAATACAAAAAAAAAAGTTCCCCAAAAAAGTAATGGCTCTTGTAAGATACTGAAGTTAAAGTTACTATTCATCCATAGCATTTGAAGACCCACCAAAGAAAAAAAAAAAAAAAAAAAAGCAGAAGTTATCATTTCATAATAATATCTACTCATGTTTTGAACATAGTAAATTATTCCCAATTAATACCCTTAAAAAGAAAAATGAAGTTCCCAGCAAATATAATTTGGCTCTCCTAGATTCAAGTATATCTAAGAAACATACAACTTGTAATTTAGATGTCAACTTAGCCCTTGATAGAAGGGTTGAAAAGCAACAGATTAATGTCTAGTCGACCTTATGTAGTTGGGAAAAGGCTCAGTTGTGAATTGAGTTGAGATTCAAGTATGTCGCTTTTGAAATTTTCATGAATTCAAACATGAAAACTCGTCATTAACTTAATTTATGTTCCCAAAAATACAATGGAAACTTTTGTAATTCAGGATAAAAAAAAAATACTTAGTTTATCATGTCAGCCGAAGTCGTTGAGATTTGTTAAGTTAGTTATTGTAGAAGCTTCTCTGAGAAGTGTCTCTCCGTAACAGAGTTTTAATAAGTAATGTGTTCACTTTACAGATATGAAGAAATGAAATCAAATCTGGAGCTTTCTCCCTTGTTCTACTCTGTTTCTACGAAATTGAACACATTGTTAGCCTCTAGTCAAGACGCCAAATAGTACTAGTGCAAGAGACACGTAAGTCACCAGGGAATACAGGGCATTTGGATGAGTTCATCACGGATGAAGTAATGTTGTTACAGAGCCCTGCTTCTTGCATGACAGTTTTCTTTTTTCATGTGTCACAAAACTGCATGAGTTTTCGGCAAACAAGCAAATTCTCCATGTGACAAGCATAAATGCACATGAATTCTAGTTCTAGGCACCTTTGGAATAAAAATTATAAAGTAAATATGGTTACCTTATGTCAAATATTGTGTACAACCATTGTACAGTTGTACTAATGTGTACAGGATTTTCCTCCTATATATAGATTCCTTCTATAGATAGATACTTCCCATATTCTAGATTCCTTCCATAGATAGATACTTCCCATATTTAGAATTGGGCAGTACAGCTGCAGTACATCATTGTATTCTATATAAACATTGTATATGATGAAAGTAATCTTAATAAGATTTTCCATCTTTTCTCATTTCTCAGTTTAAGTTGGTATCAGAGCAGAAAGAAAAAAAAAAAAAAAACGAGCCTGCTGCTCTACCCTCTAAGCAAGCCTAATGGTTAACTCCTCAACATCCGATGTTCCGACGGCGATGAACGTGACGGTGGCATCAGAACCGATGTCAATTCCTGCTGGAATCAAGTTGAAAGGCCCTAACTTTGATGTCTGGTCGCAATTTGTGACCATGTTCATTGTCGGTAGAGGCAAGAAGGGGTATCTTACTGGTGCCACTACGCAACCTGATGTAGATGCTGCAACTTATAATAAATGGGTTATGGATGATGCTATTGTTAAAGGATGGCTTATCAATTCTATGGAAACGGATGTAATGATGTTATTCATTCGTCTACCTACTGCAAAAGATGTTTGGGATGCAGTTTCTCGCACTTTCTATGAGGGTGCTGATAAATCAATAATTTATGATTTATCACGTAAAGCTATGGCAACAAAACAGGCCGGAAGGCCGGTATCAACATATTTTTCAGATCTGAAATTTATTTGGCAGGAACTTGATCATCGTAAACCTATTCCTTTTACACAGCCAGAGGTTGTAAAGGTACGAACAGCTGAGATCGAAGAAGAACGTGTTTATTTGTTCCTTGCTGGTCTAGATGATATATATGATTCTATTCGAGGCGAAATTCTTCGCACTGATCCACTTCCTAGTACCGAAATCGTTTTCTCAACCTTGCGACGTGAAGAGCAACGTCGGAATACTATGCTGAATCAGGGAGAGATATCGCAAGTTGCTATGGCAGCTAAGAAATTTGTTCCAGCTTCCTTTTCTCAACATAGTTCTTCAATGATAGTTGGTGGACGATGTTCCCATTGCGGAAGTAACAAACATCTTGTGGAATCATGTTTTAAGAAACACGGGTATCCGGAATGGTGGCATGATCATAAAGAACGATTGAAGGCAAGAAGCAAAAGCAAAGTGGCTTTGTGTACCTCGACACCATCCTCTATCTTGGCGGCAGATTCGATAGAGACCTCTCACTCTGTGGTAGACCCTATTCTTCCGCAACAATCTGGTAATATAGGTAAAGCATTCCTTGCTACTAATGCAATAAGGGATCATGGTTGGATTCTTGATTCTGGTGCCACAAATCATATGACTTTCGATGCATCTATTTTACACGATCATTGCTTGCCTAAATGTTCCTCTATCGCCAATGCTAATGGCGTTTCGTATCCCGTAACTGGAGCCGAAAGAGTTGATCTGACTCCATCTTTATCATTGGAACACACCTTGTTGATACCTTCCCTCTCTAATAATTTATTATCTGCACCACAAGTAACGTCACAGTTAAATTGTTTGGTACTAATTTATCCCAATTTCTGTCTTCTTCAGGATATCAGCAGCGGGGAGATAATTGGGCGTGGTACTAAGAGAGAGGGTTTGTACTATGTCGATGATGTTTGTGCAAGTCGTTCTCTATCTGCAAAAGGTTCGTCTTGTGTCGAAAAAGATCAAATTTGGTTATGGCATCGACGGTTGGGTCATGTCTGTTTCGGCTACTTAGCCCATATGTTTCCTGTTTTATTTTCAAAATGTAAACCTTCAGATTTCCAATGTGAAACTTGCATTTTTGCAAAAAGTCATCGTGTTCCTTATCCGCCTAGTTCTAGCAAAAAACATGTCCCTTTCTCATTGGTTTATTCAGATGTTTGGGGACCAGCTCCAATTACAACAACGTCAGGTTTTCGATGGTTTGTTATATTTGTTGATGATTGCACCCGCATGACTTGGCTTTATTTACTAAAACATAAGAGTGAAGTAGCGGAACGTTTTCGCAATTTTCACAGTATGATTAAGACACAGTTTCATGCTACCCTACAAGTCTTTCGGTCTGATAATGGTGGTGAATTCGTTAACAAGTATTTGCAAGGGTATTTTAAGGAGCATGGAATTCTTCATGAGACTACCTGTGTTGGTACCCCGCAACAAAACGGTGTGGCCGAAAGGAAAAATAGACAAATACTTGAGATTACGCGAGCCAGCTTGATAGGTGCAAATATGAAGCCACATTGGTGGGAAGAAGCCATCACTACTGCTGTTTATCTTCTCAATCGTGTGCCTACAAGTGTTTTGAACTTCCAAACACCATTAGATAAACTTACAGCGTATGTGGATATTCCCTCTCACCTCACTATTCATCCCCGTGTCTTTGGCTGTGTAGCATTTGTAAACTTACAAAAACATTTGCGTACTAAGCTCGACCCATGTGCCTTGAAGTGTGTCTTCGTGGGTTATCACCCTTTTCAGAAAGGATACCGTTGTTATCATCCTACCTCCCGCAAATTCTATGTTTCCATGGATGTTACATTTTCTGAACAAGAGATGTTTTATGCTCCATCCATATTAAATTCACATCTTCCAAGGGAGAGTAACAATGTTGAAGAAGTGAATTGGCATAAATTGCTTCCAGATAATATGGTGGTGGTTGAGATTGAATCTAATGGTAGTCCTAGAAAGTTGCCCGAAGATGTTGGTGTTTATGGGGAGATCATTCCAATGGAGCCTGAATCAGCCCAAATTATGGAGCCCGACCAGAATAGTGCTATTAATGATGTTGATGTTACTGATATTGCCAAAGAACCCTCTCTCTCATCATCAACAGTGCCCACGTCCAATCTTCCTCACACTGATATTTCTGAGGCAAGTAGAGATTTTGTGATTAATACTAATAATATTTCTGAGTCTATTGATTGTGGCAGATATCAGCTACCACCACGACGTAATCGTGGAGTGCCAGCCGAGAGGTTTTCACCAGATCCTATAAAGAAACCCACATATCCTATTGCTCATTATGTGTCCACTCACAGACTATCAGAGCCTTCCAAAGCATTTGTCAATAATATGTCTACAATGCATATTCCCAGTAAAGTAAGTGAGGCGTTGTTGGATGTAAAATGGGTTGCAGCCATGGAAGAAGAAATGACAGCACTTCAGAAGAATAAGACATGGGAATTAGTACCACTACCGAAAGGAAAGAAAGTTGTTGGTTGTAGGTGGGTGTTCACCATTAAACAAAAGCCAGATGGTTCACTCGATAGGCGTAAAGCAAGACTTGTAGCTCGAGGGTTTACTCAGACATATGAGGTTGATTATGAGGAAACCTTCGCTCCTGTGGCGAAAATCAATACTATACGCGTTTTGTTGTCATTAGCTGCAAACCTTGATTGGCATTTACAACAATATGATGTGAAGAACGCTTTTCTTCATGGAGATCTAAAAGAAGAAGTATATATGTCATTACCACCAGGATATGATGCTCCTTGTGATTCTGGTAATGTGGTATGCAGGTTGAAGAAGGCTTTATATGGGTTGAAGCAATCTCCGCGCGCCTGGTTTGGTAGATTTCGATTTGCAATGAAGAAGTATGGCTATAAACAGAGTGATGCAGATCATACACTGTTCTTGAAGAAAGTAGATGATAAAATTACAGTTCTCATTATATATGTGGATGATATGATAGTGACAGGAAATGATCTCGCAGAGATGAGTAAATTGAAGAATTATCTTTCTTCTGAATTTGATATGAAGGATTTGGGTGGTTTAAAGTACTTCTTAGGTATTGAGGTTAATCGTTCCAAGCAAGGTATCTTTCTATCACAACGTAAATATGTGCTCGACTTGCTAAGAGAGACGGGGATGCTTGGTTGTGAGCCAATCCAGTCTCCTATTGAGCAGAACCACGGCTTGGAGGAATGTCCTCACCAAACTCCAGCTAACAAAGGGCGATACCAGAGGTTAGTTGGACGCCTAATTTATTTGTCTCATACCAGACCTGATATTGCATATGCTGTCAGCGTGGTTAGTAGGTTCATGCATAATCCAGGTAAGCAACATATGGATACTGTTGTAAGGATCTTGAGGTATTTGAAATCAGCACCAGGAAAGGGTCTTTTGTTTTCAAAACATGGCAATACAGATATTCTTGGGTATTCAGACTCAGATTGGGCTGGAAAAGGTGATAGAAGATCAACGTCAGGTTATCTTACCTTTGTTGGAGGTAATCTTGTTACTTGGAAGAGCAAGAAACAAAAGGTTGTTTCTTTGTCAAGCGCAGAGGCTGAGTATCGAGCAATGGTGAAAGGCATATGTGAACTACTATGGTTGAAAAGGCTTATGGGGGAGTTGGGTTTCTCTTCTGGAAAGCCTATGAAGTTGTTTTGTGATAACCAATCAGCCATTAAAATTGCTGAAAATCCAGTACAACACGATCGTACAAAGCATGTGGAAATCGACAGGAATTTTATTTATGAGAAATTGGAGAACAAGGAAGTTGAAATGCCATATGTTAATACTAAAGTTCAGCTTGCAGATATGTTAACAAAGGCCCTATCGAACTCAGCATTTGCCGATTCCCTTGTCAAGTTGGGCATATATGATATATACGCTCCACCTTGAGGGGGAGTGTCAAATATTGTGTACAGTCATTGTACAGTTGTACTAATGTGTACAGGATTTTCCTCCTATATATAGATTCTTCTATAGATAGATACTTCCCATATTCTAGATTCCTTCCATAGATAGATACTTCCCATATTTAGAATTGGGCAGTACAGCGGCAGTACATCATTGTATTCTATATAAACATTGTATATGATGAATGTAATCTTAATAAGATTTTCCATCTTTTCTCATTTCTCAGTTTAAGTCCTTATCTGAGGTAGACGCACCTGATGTTACACCAATTGTGATTGAACCATAGGGTAGCCAGTTTTTTTTTTTCTCTAGCAATTCGCCGTGCTGTGAAAACAAATAAAAAATATGCTTACCACATGGCATGGGGAAAATTAATGTAAATGACATTGCATAACCTTGTTAAGAAGTCAGATCTCTTCCTGAAAAAAAAAATGTGCATTCAACTTATAGCTTATTTTGTTTCCTGGTCCAATTCTCTTCTCACTGTCAATCTTACAGGAAGGAATTCCACAGAGCTCTGCAATCTCCTACAGGTCGGAGGTATTACTTGAATTCCATCCACCAACCACTAGCATGAGATCTAGTTTTTCCTTCACCAGTTTGTACATTGAATCTTGCCGCTCTTAAAAATAACAGCAAATTGCAAATTGTAGGTTATGCAACAGACCTAACAGTATGCTCACACCATCCAGAAGGGAAAATAAAAATAAAGTGAAAAGTTTTTGAGCTGGGTGGCATAGGTTGTTGCAAAACTTGGCAATATACCGATTTGGCTTATTTAGACACGGTATCTTTAAAAGACCTAACAAGTTATATAGTCGAGTAAGTTGAACTGCTGAATCAGAAGAATCTACAGTTCATATGAACTAATTTATACTAGGAAGCTATTAAAAGAAACATCATGGAGAAGACGAGATCTTTGCCAAAAACTGAAAGGAAAAGTTGTAAGACTTGTACAGATGAGAATATTTCCATTACTTTTCCTCCATAATCAAAATAATTTAAGGAAAAAAAAAACTAGATAAGGAAATGCAAGTTAACTTCAGCCTTCACTAGTGAACTAAAATAAAAGAAAACTAAACTAAAATAACAATAAATAATAAAATGTTGCAAATATTAAATATTAATTATGTAAGGACTTGGTTTGCCAACGGAGCTCCAACGCGGTTGGTTCGCGAGGGCGGGGGGAAGTATAATACCGATCTGTATCTCAGTAGTCCGATCGGTATATCTTAATCATGGCCGATCGGTTAGACAGACACATGATCAAATAATAGCTGTTTAGGCACTGGTAACTAATCGATCAACCGAGTGATTGATTGGTCAACGTTAATTACCGATAGTTCGTAAAAAGAACCGCCTTTCGAAGTCAACTTATCGATTGGTCTGCAGATATACCAATCAGTCAAATGAAATATCATCTGTATAGGGTTAAATCGAGTGGTATATCGTTTGGTCAATTGGTAATTAAATTTTAAATGATTATAGTTTTTTCGTTTTAACTCTGATTTAAGTAATTGAAGATGCGTCGGAAACATGAAGAAATGATCTACAATACCATGTGCTTTAACAGACTCTCCGGTCACCGTTGATTGTATTTACGTTAAATGCTTTAAAAGCCACTAAATATATCGATCGGTCACTGATGAGCATTCGATCGGGGTCAACTTACTAATCGATCGGTATATAATTTTACCGATATGTGTATTGTTGTTGCCGTTGACTGAAATCGATTAATTGTTACAATTTTCTAAAACCATTCCATATATTTAGTTTTACTGTTTGATAACCGTTATAATCGATCGGTATACTTATTCACCAATTTTTAGTTCTTTTGTTACCTGTGTTGACCTCTTTTATTATTCATGAACGAAGTTTACCGATTTACCAATCGATAATCGATTAATTTTGACAAACAAGGTCGGTTTGTTCTACACGTTGGGCAACAATTTATTTCCTTACCGTGCAATCTCGTGATTGTTAAACTGAGAGAAGGGCAAAATGGTCAAGAACAACCTCTGATAGCGATTTGATTTATGTTATACAGGTTTATTGGTCCACTTAATTCTAAGACCTAATCTCTAAAAAACCCTAGCGAGCACTACCTTCCTAAATGCTATATATAGGGTTTGGTTACGCTTTACCATCTTCTATTATCATTTTAGGTTTGTTGTTCGTGTGAGTTCTTGGCCTTTTTTCTAGGGTTTCTGAAATCCGTTTCAGTTGGGGATGGCGACTGCAGAAGTTGAATTCAGATGCTTCGTCGGCGGACTAGCATGGGCTACAGACGATCAAACTCTGTCGAGAGCTTTCGGGCAGTTCGGAGATATCCTCGAATCAAAGGTCTGTTCTAACTATGCTCGTCTTTCCACCAGATGCAGAGATCCGATCGGGCCGGATCGGAATGGATCGGACTGATTCGGCTTTGTGTGATCTGTTTAGTTCACTACTGTCATATCGGTGGATTGTTGTTTCTGTTTCGCTCTGTTACTCTGCTCTTTTATTGATCACCGGAAACGGTATGTTTTGTTGTCTTCGTTGATATACAGAGACGTAGATATCATTGATAGATATAGATCTAATCCAATTTCAGTCAGATCTTACCTCGTTCGTTGCAGATCTTGTTTCTCGAGCTCTTTTTAATGTGTTTCTTTTCATTTGTGGTTAACAGATCATTAACGATCGCGAGACTGGAAGATCGAGGGGGTTTGGGTTTGTGACGTTCTCGAACGAGCAGTCGATGAGGGATGCCATCGAAAGCATGAACGGCCAGAGCCTTGATGGCCGGAACATCACTGTGAACGAAGCGCAGTCGCGAGGGAGCGACGGCGGTGGCGGAGGATTCCGCAGCGGCGGCGGTGGTGGATACGGAGGCGGCGGTGGATATGGTGGTGGCCGACGTGAAGGCGGTGGTGGATACAGTCGTGGTGGACGCGATCGTGGATATGGAGGCGGTGGTGGGTCTCGTTACCCACGGAGCGATGGTGGTGATTCGACTGGAAGCTGGAGAAATTGATACGTAATGATGATGGTGTGTTTGGGAATGATGTTTTGATCTTTGTTTCTGCATGGTTACGGTTCCATATGTTCTCTGTCCTGTATCTCTCTACTTGTGGAGAGTTTGTTTTTTATCTGTTTCGTTCGTTTATGTTAGGCTTTAGATTGTTACTGGTTCTCTTGAGTTTATGATGAATGATCTTTTCTATCCCTTGTGTTGATAGGAATATGGAAAGAAATTAAAAAAAATTAATGAGTGCTGGATTCAATATATCTTGTCTGTGTGTTGATGGAACTTCTTTCTTATGGTCCGATGCAATTTTCGTGCCTTTTCTCCAACCCCACGGCAGGAACCATTCATTATTCTAAATCCTATGGATGAGTAGCAGGCCATCATCCAGAACTAGAGCTTCTTTTTGACCCTCTTTTATTACAACTTTTCTTATCTTTTTCGTTTGAAATGGTTTAAAGCTACGTTGAACATAAATTTTAGACGTTCATTAAACCTGTACAAGATTTTCTTTTTTGTTTTTGTGAGTTTGTAAAAAAATATGTGGACAGGATTTACACCACTATGAAACCAACCGTTACCTTGTTATAAAAGAAAATTAGGGTTTAGGGCGAAGCGGTTCTCTTTCAAGTTTTACTCAAATCTGTAGGATTGGCTAACTAGTCTTCTTTGTGAGAAATTAAATTATTCTTAATTATTTTTTGATTTTTTTATGATCAGAAAGAAAGGCCGAAGATACCGTATCCCTTGGATCAACCCGTGGGAGCTCCGTCCGTTAAATAATGACTTCTGGCCGGTCTTACTTTATTTTTTTATTTTTTTATAGATATACGGGTCAACTTATTTTTTTATAGGGGACCAAGCATACGACAACAGCTACGTACTTGCATTGCATTATCAGGATTACACAAACAGGATCGACCTTAATGAAAATCCCGACTAATCTCCAAAGTTTATTTTAGTATCTTTATGCATTATATATATACATATACTATGATCACACGTTACAGGTTTTTTCTAGAGCTAGATCAAGGCTATTGTTAATCAAGTGACTTGTGAGTGTACCCCTTTCCTTTGACAAATGGAAAGAGTTTACGTTCCTTTACTAAGATAACAATTTGGAACATTTTCTCATCAACAAAATAAAATCGGACAAAGTTATTGTTGTTGGCTCTCGCACCGAATCAAACACAATCTTATGAATTGGATAGAATTCAAAACTTCTAACTCAAATAGTTCAAATTTGATCATTAGTTAACATCTTTGAAACATAATTCAAGCTAAATTAAATTTAATATTAACACTTAAATCTCTTATCCTTTAAGGTCACCAAATTGTGAAACTAACAAAACCGTAACGTCTCAAACCCAAATGGCAACCGTTTCGACTTTCTACATAAAACATTTCAACACTTTTACTTATTCTTTGCTTCTTCTCTATTTGCATTTCTCTTTTTAAATTTTTCATTTTTTTTTTCTAGAAGTTCATGTCTATTTTTTTAGAAAAAAGGAAAAAAAAAATCAAGTTATCTCAATCCGAATGACAACCTAACCCTATTCAACCCAAAATTCTACTTCTTAGATTTTCTTTTTCTTTTTTTACTTTTAAAGTTTATGTCATCTCCTTAAAAAAAATAAAAAATAAAACCTAGTCCACGTTGGGTTGAATCGAGTTAAAGAATTAATTTGGTTAAGCTTGGTTCTTATTTTTTCTGACCTAAACTATTCTGATTAAGTTAAATTTTAACTAAATCCAACCCATTTCAAATCGTTACACCCTTAAAGAGGAATTACCAGCTGTTTCTCAATGTTTTTTAAATAATTGATGATGTTTTTAACAAGATAAATTAAAAAACTGAAAAATCATTGTATCCTTTGGGCCCTAGGTGGGGTCTAAATGATTGACGACGGTACGACAAATTGTTCTCGACAAAAATAAAAAATAATTCTTAAAATTGCTCAATGAGAAAACTCCTAGGCATGCTTGGGCCAGTTAGGGAAGAGTGACTCGTTAACCCTACTTAGTAAACGTGAGGTAAAGGTTAAAGTAAACCTCAAAATATATAGAAAAAGATAATTAAGAAAAATTGAACTCTCGTAATTTTAAATACTTACAACACCGTTAATGGAGTTAGAGTTAAAAAAGCAAATTCGTATAATTGATTCTATATAGTTAGAACCAATGTTCTTCAGCCATTCCATTTCAACATCATCCAAATTAGGGTGGTGCCAGAATTTTTCTGCATTCAGCATGCGTTCATCCATTCTTTGTTAAGGTGCCTGCAAAAGAAAAAACTTTACTGATTAAAAAAGTTGAATTGATTCAGGAGGATAAACCAGACATGCATCGAGTGAAAGTCGGTGACAATATCAAGGTTGTGGGCCTTGCTTAAACCTGGTATAATATCATATTTTCCCACTGATTGCTTTTCATTTATTAAATAAATTAATAAGGAGGTAAAAGCTGAAGCTCGAACAAAGTTTCAACACTATCCCACAAATTGATATTATTATTAACTTTTACGATCATAAAGCTGAGTTATGCACTGGTAGTAGTTGGGGGAGGAAAATGAAGTAAGCTTGTATGAGTAGAACCCTACTTCCTCCCTCCTATTTTTATCCTGTTTTGTAGCTATGACAACCTTGACTTACAAGATGATTGAAATATGCTTCTTATTGCTATATTTTTAGAGTTATATGCAAACACAATATCTTTTCTAAAGGCACAACTACTCAACTATTTAACTTAATCTTTTTTCAGCTACATGAATACTCGATAATAAGAAAACATTATTTGGTAGGAGTAAGTTCCTGCAGTGGAATTGGTGGCCAATTCGAGAAGTGAGAACGGAGAACATTCAGATGGTCCTTGGATGGTTCAATTTCTATTTGGTAATGAGCTTAAATTGCACATTCTTGTAGACATATCAAATATCATTCCTTGTCATCAAAGGACTTGCATTCTTTGGAAAACTTGTTTGATCACACCCTCATGGGGCAGCATTTCCTTACTCGACCAAAGAATGCAATCCATACAGACTGAGAAACAACATAGCAGTAATCTACGTTGACATAAAAATTCCGGGAAAGATTATCACCAACCGGACCTGGTCTACAATATTGCAGAAAGAAAACCTGCATAACTCCTAAACTAGGAAACCATAAAGAAAGTTGGAAATAGTATAAAGAAATGTCAGTGGGCCATGAAATTGAAATTGCGCAAGACTAAAATTGGCCAATGAATGAAAATCAAATCCTTGGAAGGGAAATGCTCTCACGCCAACAGTTGATATATTACGTGGATAATAACCAACTTGCTATGAAAGATAAAATTTATAAAGATGCCCCAAGGAACAAAAGAAGACAATGGGAGGAAAATAGAAAAAGAAAAAACAAAGAACTTCAAAATGATACCAGTTGACGATATAATTATGAGTTATTTCGAAAATCTCCTACAAATTCCTTCTCCACTTTTGCTATACCAGCCGACGATGTAATTGTGCAGCGAGTTTGAAAATTTTCTACTATCTCATTCTCCGCTTTAGCTGCTTTTAGTTTTTTTGAAAGAATCTTCAGTTCTGCTTCGAGAGCTCGCTTCTTATGGCTCATCATTTTAAAAAGTTTATGCTGATCCTCCGCTATTTCCTGGTGAAAACAATAGATAACATGCATTATAATACTTCACTGGTGATTAAATTGAAAAGGAATAAACAAACGAAAAATTTCCAATCAGTGAAAGGAATTCAACATCTACGATATGTAATATTGGCAAGAAAAATATCCCAAAATGAATAATAATTACTTTTTGTGATAAATGGAAGTGGGATAGGGTTCAAATGATACCTCATCAAATGATTGCATAAAGAAGATGACATGTCTTAGAAAAGAAAATTAAAAAATGGAAAATAATAGTCAATAGCATCATTACCTGTAAGCACATAGCTCCCACCTCAACATAACTCAACAAGGGATTATAGGCCCACCACAGGCAAAATATTCTTTTGCAGCTACATTTAGATTTCATTCCAATAGGGCTAAATAACCATGCTAGATAATCTTATGGTCATCACTAAAAACTTCTCAATTCTATACATAATTAATAATAATGAAGTTCAATACTCTGACTAGGACTTTTTTTTTTCTTAACTATATTCCCTCTTTTCCTTCGAAGGCCTCTACAAAATAGGGCTCTTAATTCCAAATCATCTTAATTCCGTATAGATCTAAAGGAAGTCAGTATTTTAACCTAACAATACTCTTCAAATTAACTATTACATCTTACAAATTCATGTCTTAAGCATGAAAATAGACCTTGAGTCAATCCTCTACAAAACTAAATGCCCTCTTTGTCTTTCTCTATCTAAAGGAAATTCAGTACTTCAACCTAACATCCTTCAAATTAACCATTGCATGTTAAAAACAGACCTTCACTCAATCCCTCTAAATACAATAATCATATCAAACTCTGTCACATAGCTTTTTAGCTAGTCATCCTTCTTGGAGGAAATGATACTTCCAATATTACACATTGTAATGCATGTTTTTCCCTAGGAAAAAAATTCATTTTGTTACTTGAGGGTCAAAGGTAATGCTATCGTTCTTTTCAAAGTTCGATGGTAAACCATCCTGCCTTCTTTACTCTCAACTCAGGATTATCCTCCTGCATAAAGAGTCAAGGGCAACCGGTAACAAACTCTAATTCAACATTTCCACACACTCCCCACTTCAAAGATATCGCTTCTTTCTGTTTAATATGAAAAAACATTAATAGTAAGCAATTTCAAATAATCCAAGCAGTCTCCAAGAAAAACCTAAAAGTAAGTATGCAATAGACTGCAATCTAAATAATATAAAAATACAAAAAAAAAGTTCCCCAAAAAAATAATGGCTCTTGTAAGATACTGAAGTTAAAGTTACTATTCATCCATAGCATTTGAAGACCCACCAAAGAAAAAAAAAAGCTGAAGTTATCATTTCATAATAATATCTACTCATGTTTTGAACATAGTAAATTATTCCCAATTAATACCCTTAAAAAGAAAAATGAAGTTCCCAGCAAATATAATTTGGGTCTCCTAGATTCAAGTATATCTAAGAAAGATACAACTTGTAATTTAGATGTCAACTTAGCCCTTGATAGAAGGGTTGAAAAGCAACAGATTAATGTCTAGTCGACCTTATGTAGTTGGGAAAAGGCTCAATTGTGAATTGAGTTGAGATTCAAGTATGTCGCTTTTGAAATTTTCATGAATTCAAACATCAAAAATCGTCATTAACTTAAGTTATGTTCCCAAAAATACAATGGAAACTTTTGTAATTCAGGATAAAAAAAAAATACTTAGTTTATCATGTCAGCCGAAGTCCTTGAGATTTGTTAAGTTAGTTATTGTAGAAGCTTCTCTGAGAAGTCTCTCCGTAACAGAGTTTAAATAAGTGTAATGTGTTCACTTTACAGATATGAAGAAATGAAATCAAATCTGGAGCTTTCTCCCTTGTTCTACTCTGTTTCTAAGAAAGTCTAACATAGTAGCATGTAACAAATTATTGAAGCATCAAAATTAACAAAACTTCAGCACAATGATTTATAGCACAATTCCATTACAAAAAAAGCAATCATGGGTAAAAATTATGGGACCTAACCAAAAAAATTTCCCGGATAAAGTCAACAAGCTATAGAGAAAAAAACAAGAGAGAGAGAGAGAGAGAGAGAGAGAGAGAGAGAGAGAGAGAGAGAGAGAGAGAGAGAGAGAGAGAGAGAGAGAAAAGGAAGCATAATTGACTCGAAAAAAATTAGGAAAAGAGTTTATACCATTATTTTACTATTGTTTTTAACCTGTATTGATCAACAAAACATGTTTCAATTTTCACAAATAATCAGAATAGAGGGCCTGGAAGTTGCCAAATTGCACTTTCCAACTCACACATTGAGTTCCTATAGGAAGGAATCAACTGCAGTTTCGCGAAGAAATAACGAAAGGCAACACATGCTAGCTGATCAGTGTACTCATCTGTTACCTTCAATGACCTTTTTCCCTTTCGAACATTGTTCCACATGCTCCTTAGCTGTTCACGGGTGTATTCATCTCCTACCTTGGATGAGCTTCCGTTTTCAGTGCTGTTCCACGAGCATAATAGTTATGAATAATAGACTAATAAAAGGTTAGCCTGGCGCACAAAAAACAAAAATGAAACGAAACCCTAAACTTTAACTCTGTTACCTCTGTGCTGGCTGCAACATCTTTGCCAGACCGGAGATTTCCTTTGAATTTTGCATTGAAACTTCGTTCTCTAAATCAGACAATTTTCCAATCAAAATAGCAAGAATATCTCAGATTTTGAACTGAAAATTAAGGCCTTGCCGGACCTTACCGGAGTGAGGTCGATGATGAACGAAAATCCCAAATGCTAAGTCTCTCGTATTTCTCTTTCCCTTCTTCTATTTTTCCAACTGTCTCAACTAATTTTTGGGAAACGGTCACTGCTAATTTTGTAAACTTTTTGGACGTTTTCGAATAGGACTAGGGGCGGAGAAATGGGCCGGACCAATTTGATGACATTCGTTCGGCCCATTTTAAAACGTTGGACAAAGTCTTATGAAAAGTGAAACTGGGCCGAGTTCGCTCAAGAACTTTAATAAAAGGTACTTGATGCTTATTTGATACAATAGGTAAATAAAATGTTACATATATTTTAATTACTCTATGCCTTCACTTGTTGAAGTTTTTTTTATCTATATTTCTTCTAAATTTTCTTTCTTTCTTTTAATTATCTTTTTTTTTTCCTTCATTCTTCGTCTCTATTGGCACAAGATCTCTATTTTTTTTTTTAGTGAAAAAGTATACTTTACCACCACATATTCTTGAAAAAGCATATAAGTGCGAACAAAACTGGTCTATCCAATTTTTAAAACATGCGGATATGGGACAAACATTTGTTGTTCATTTTTCAAACTGGGCCGGGTATGAGCATATTATATGTCCGTTAGTATAAGGTGTTGTCTGTACCCATTTTCGTCCATACTCAATTTTTTGTCACCCCTAAATTAGAGTATGTCAACTAATGTCTCTATTATATTATATACTATATATAATAAAAATACATGGTGTTGGTGGATTCAACTCTAGTGATTAGTCTCACATCAACTATGTGTTCTTTCAAACTAAGACACGTAAGAAGTCTCATCTCCTCACACTAACAAAAAGCTTTTTTTTCTAAGGAGAAATGTAACGACCCACTTTTCGCAGCAGACATCATGATGATGTGGACTGTCAATACGAAGTCTTGTACACATAGTCGATGTGTATACTACTCGTATACTGTGTGTACGAGGTATTTTAATAATTTGTGTGGTTGAGATGTATTAGTGTATAATACATGAATTATGGGCAATTAGGAAATTAATTTAAGATATTCACATGTTCATTAATGAATGACTAGTGGAAGGAATGAAATTAAAATAACGAAGATAGTTTGTGCATGCTATGTAGGTGACTAAATTCAGCCACCTCATGTAGATATGAGTTTGGCATGCTATGTAGGTGTCTAAATTCAGCCACCTTATGTAGATATGAGTTTGTGCATGCTATGTAACATGTGTCTTAAGCAAATTGACACTTGTGCATGCTATGTAACATGTGTCTTAAGCAAATTGACACCTATTGGCTTGTATGTAACATGTGTCTTAAGCAAATTGACACCTATTGGCTTGTGCATGCTATGCAACATGTGTCTTAAGCAAATTGACACCTATTGGCTTGTGCATGCTATGTAACATGTGTCTTAAGCAAATTCAGCCACCATGAACTCATTTAGACACCTATTAGCTTGTTGGCATGAATTGTTTAGTGGCTGAAATGTGCAAGTGAAGTGCATACCAGAATATTAAGCTAGAGAGAAATTGAGAATACGGTTGAAGAAGAAGGAGATTTTGGAGCTCCAAAGGAAGGTGAGATCCATAGTTTTAGATGTGAAAGTTTCATATTCAAACTCTCCTCTTCATTCTATACATTATATGTGACAAGCAACAACTTTCCATGGCTAGTTTGAAACTGGAAAGTGATGAGTTTGGATTGAAATGGAGGTGAATTGAAGCTCAAACAATGGGGGTTTGATTTCTGGATTATGGGTAAGTTTTCTAATGATAAATTCATTAAGTTTCAGTGATTGAATGGTAGTAATTGAATGTATTTGAATTGCTGAAATGGTACATTATTATTGGTTGAAATAATTAGAGAAAATTCCTTGTTGCTGGGTTAATTAATTGAGGTTCAATTCACTAAACTTTTATCATTGATTTGGATATTCCAAACCTGGCTGAACAAGGGGGTTATAACCCATTTGAGTGACTGAAATTGTAGTGTTTTCTAGTGTTTTATGATTGGAAATTGGTCTTGACTATTCTGTGATGATAAATTACAAAGATTGGAGTGCAAAGTATGTGAAATTCTGAGTTTAAGGATGTATACAAGTTGCTGGAAAAATTTCAGATTTGAGACTGATTTGGTAAGATGCTTACCAGTACATTTAGGTTGAATTAGTGATTAATTGATGCTTTAGTTGATAAATTCATGTGCTGGAAATTTAGAAATTGGGCAATGGCAATACATTGGTAAGTTGGTCAATGATAGATTTTGATCAAGTTGATGGGTAATTGGCTGAAAATTTAGTGCTGGAAATGTTAGAGCATTTGAAGAATGCTTAGGTAACTTGCTTAGGGATAAAATTGATTAACTTATAGAGATGGAAATTTTGTGTTAATTTGGTGATCAAATGAATACTTTGATCATGTGCTGAAAATTCTATCTTAGTAACTGAAATGGTAAGGGAATGGGTTATGGATACTTGGTAATTAATCAAGTGATTAAATTTATTTTTCTAGAATTCATTTGTATGTGTGTAATGTGTAATTTGCAGTGGGTGGCTTATGACTTGGATGAGGATTTGTGAACACAATTGAAGTATTGGTGAATTGGTGAAAACTTGTGGACTTAGGCAAAATTTTGTGATTTGTGAGTATTTCTCACCTTACTTCTCCATGTATAACATTGTAGATATATGAAATTGAATTCTTGAATGATATGCATTATATTATATATGTGCATTGTATTTATCATCATGAGCACGGATTTTATGCATTAACATGGCCTTAGGTATTTCGGATTAAATACCTTGGCGTTGGATTTCTTTCTATTTACTTGTTCTTTAGGGAAAAATGCCTTGTGAAAAGGACTTTTCGAATCACTAAGGAATGTAAGGGTAGAAGGATTAGTTGGATAACGTGTTGGTTTGAACCCATGGCGCAATGGGGGAAATGTAGGCAATGTTATCCTGATATGACCTCCTGTTGAGGCTTTTCTACATATCTTTTATGAAAATGATGCATAATTATATCTTTAATTTGAAAGCATGAATCATATATTTCCTTAATGCATTTCAATTTACCAATGTTATTTCAAGTAACATACATGTTTTACATAAGTGCATATGTGGAGATTTTTTTTGTGAAAAGTACTCACTGAGCTAGTTGAGCTCATTCCATTTTCCCTTATATTTTTCAGGATCAGATCGTAAAGGAAAGGGCAAGGCTTAGAGTTGGTGTAGCTTGCCTTACTTCTTGTTGATGTGAGTTTTGATTTGTACATAAGGAAAATAGGAGAAGATATTTGTGTTTTGTTTTGTTAACGTATAATTATCACAGATACTATGATATATAACATATAGTTCGTGAGACAATTTTGATATGTATATGCTAAATGGAATAATAATAAAATATCCATGTTTATAGTAAGGATAGTCGAATCTTGTGGATTGGGTCAATGAGCTCATATTCTGGATGATGATGCCATATCTCGGTATTTAATTCAACTATCCTGATCATATACATATTATATCTTTGGATCGTATGTAACCTTCTGAGTAGAGGCTTATCAGTGCCTCGGGTTTTTCGGGTTGTGACATTCTCTGGGGTACTGTGCCGGTCGTGACGTCACCCGAGAAGGGGTCGCGACAATATACATAAGTTTTATTTTTCTTGTCACGCGTGGGTTGCACACAGTGCCCCCTACCCAGGGTGATGGGCACCTCATACCGAGCGTACCCCAGCCATTACGATCCATAATATTGTTATACCTCAATACACAGCCCGCACACAACGTCTAGTATCCCCGAGGTTTTTTGTCCCCAAAGAGGGCCTCCCCCAAGATCGAACTCATGACCTTATATTCATAAGGTTTAAATTCGAATTTAAACCTTATGAATATAAGGTCATGAGTTCGATCTTGGGGGAGGCCTTCTTTGGGGACAAAAAACCTCGGGGATACTAGACGTTGTGTGCGGGCTGTGTATTGAGGTATAACAATATTATGGATCGTAATGGCTGGGGTACGCTCGGTATGAGGTGCCCATCACCCTGGGTAGGGGGCACTGTGTGCAACCCACGCGTGACAAGAAAAATAAAACTCCCTGAGACTTGCTTTATAACACACTCTACATGAGTGCCCATAGGCCCGATGACCCAACTTAAGGGCCGACCAAACTTGGGAGCTTGTAGGAGGGATAATAGTTTGCAAAGTGTGGGATGAGCCAAAATTGGGTTCAATAGTTGGCTCCTTCTGAGGGGACCGACGCATCCATGTGAGGTGTTGAGACTGGGGGCCTACTGTTGGTGGGTTCAACTCTAGTGATTAGTCTCACATCGACCATGTGTTCGTCCAAGCTAAGACACATAAGAAGTCTCGTCCCCTTACACTAGCAAGAGGCTTTTTCCTAAGAAAAAAAAATAAAATCCCCCGGACTTGCTTTCACAGGTCCGATGGCCCCAAACCTGGTGTTTAATTTCTTCATTGATAGTCACTATGTGATTGGATAATTCCTTGCTAGTTTGGATCCTTACATTTGGGAGCTTTTGCGTCTGATTCCTGGTTTAATTTGCTTGATCAAGTGGTGGAGGACGTCCTTATCAAAGTGTTTGACATCAAAATCCAGGAATCCCTGCAACCAGTATGACTTTGGACCCTCTAGGTATCTGAGAGGAATATGTTGTCGATCCTTCAAACACTTGTATTTGGTAACATATGTAGAACTATACCAATGAATGCCAACTTGGGTTTTTTTTAAAAAAAGATTATAATATAATCTTTTTTTTTAAAAGGATTGTATTAATGTCAACACATTTTTGTCGTATTAGTATCACTATTAATATCATTAACACAAAAATAACGATAGTAATAATGATACTTCTCTAAAATAACATGCATTATACACATCCTCATCTAGATAATAAATAAAAATCATACAAATATCATATTATATATATATATATATATATATATATGATCAAAATACAAATATAATATACATTAAATACCTACACAAACATCAAGAGTTGTGAAATCTATGTCACCGTGACATCATGTGTGAATGTGAGTTGTTACACTATAGCACTTAGGAAGGGAGTGCTAATTTTGTCTTTCGAAAAATTATCACCATCATTTCGTGTCTTTACTTCTAATTTATCTAGTGTTGAGAGTCCTAGGTCTATTCTAGAATGGAGGAAAGTAGTTAATGAAGAAATAAAGGTGGTGGAGAAAAGTGAGACTTGGGAGTTAGTGGATTTGACAAGAGGAAAAAATATGGTTGGTTGTAAATGAGCATTTACAGTAAAATATAAGTTTGATGGGACAATTGAGAGGTATAAAGCCCACTTGGTGGCAAAGGGATTACACAGACATATAAGATAGATTACCAAGTGACCTTTGTTCCAGTGGCAAAGCTGAACACTATAAGGGTCTTATTACCACTTGTTGCAAATTCCAATTGGCTACTTCAACAACTTGATGTCAAAAATATTTTCCTCAATGGTGATTTGGATGAAGAAGTGTATATATATGGATGTACCACCTGACTTTGAGACGTGGGGACAAGGAATCAAGTTTGCAAACTAAGAAGATCTCTTTATGGGTTAAAGCAATCCCCTAGAGCTTGGTTCAAGAGATTCACTAAAGTAGCTCTAAGTTCCGGCTTTACACGAGGACAAACTAACCACACATCGTTTTACAAGCACTCACCAAATGGCAAGGTCACAATCTTGATAGTGTATGTTGATGATATCATACTCACCGGAGATAACTTGGAGGAAATTGAGATATTAAAGAGTGTTCTTGCAACAGAGTTCAAAATTAAAGACCTTGGCTCATTGAAGTATTTTTTGGGAATGGAAGTAGCTAGAATTACAAGAGACATTTCAATTTCTCAAAGAAAATATACTCTTGATTTATTAAAGGAGACAAGGATGTTAGGTGTAAACCGAGTAATGCACCTATGGATCAGAACAAGAAAATTAGACAAGTTCCAATTGGAGTTCCAGTTGAGAAAGGTAGATATCAAAGACTTGTGGGCAAACTTATTTATCTCTCACATATTGGGTCGAACATAGCATTTGTTGTAAGTGTGGTCAGCCAATTCATGCATGCCCCATGTGAGGAACACCTAGAAGCAGTCTATCGGATCCTACATAACTTGAAATCAACTCTTGGACGTAGTCTTTTCTTCCAGAAATTCGAGGAGAAAGGAATAGAGGCCTTTATGAAAGCAAATTGGGCAGGTTCCATTAATGATAGAAGGTCGACCTCAAGATATTGCACACGAATATGGGGAGACTTAGTAATATGGAGGAGCAAGAAATAGTCCGTTGTAGCACGGAGTAGTGCTGAAGTTGAATTTAGAGCTATGATTTGTAAACTCATATGGCTCTAGCGACTATTAGAAGAACTAAAAGTGCCCACTATCGATCTTATGAAATTCTTTTTGTGACAACAAGGCTACCCTAAGTATTTCCCACAACCCAGTCCATCATGATAGAACCAAGCATGTGAAAGTTAATCGTCATTTCATAAAGAAGAAGATAGAAGGAGGAGTACTAAGTGTTACTTATGTACCCACACAAAAACAAGTTGCAAATATTCTAACCAAAGGCTTGTCTAGACAAAGTTTTGATGAGTTTAAAAGCAAGCTGGGAATGTTAGACATACACTTCCTAGCTAGAGAAGGAGTGTTGGAGACAACTTTTAGTTTTTCTAGTTTATCTATTTTAGGACTTATCTTTATCATTTCTATTTTATCTATTTCAGGATTTAAGTTTATCTATTTTTAAATAAACCAGGTTTTTAAGTTGTTATCTTGTTCGTATTTTTTAGGGTGAATATTTTTCTAGTTCTTAATCTCTATGCACTAACTCGTCTATAAAAAGGGATCAATTTTCATTGAATAAGAAATAAAAAAAGAGATGTTTGCCTCTCTAATAAGAAATTTGTTGTAACAACTCAATTATCTCTATTTATAAATATTTGTGTCTGTACTCTTCCAGAGATTAATGGAAGAACCAAATTAGCAATGGTTCTCTTAAGTTTGAATTACTGATTCTAATTCTCTAATACTTGCCCGAAACTCATGCAATTTGTGACACATGAAAAAATAAAACGAAAAACAAATTCGTAGCTAAACTGTCATGCAAGAAGCATGGCTCTGTAACGACATTACTTCATCAGTGATGAACTCATCCAAATACCCTGTATTCCCTCGCGACTTACGTGTCTCTTGCACTAGTACTATTTGGAGTCCTGACTAAAAGCTGACAATGGTGTTCAATTTCTTCATTGATAGTCACTACGTGATTGGAGAATTCTTTGCTAGTTTGGATCCTTACATTTGAGAGCTTTTGCATATGATTCCTGGTTTAATTTGCTTAATCAGGTGGTGGAGGATGTCCTTATCAAAGTGTTCGACATCAAAACCCAGGAATCCCTGCAATCAGCATGACTTTGGACCCTCTGGGTATCGAGGAGGAATATGTTGTCGATATTTCAATTACCTACATTTGGTAACATATGTACAACTATACAAATGAATGCCAACTTGGGTTTTTTTTTTTAAATTAAAATAAAATTATAATCTAATAACTCAACATATATGTAGAATTTTTAAATAAGTAAAAGAGGGGTATTTTTACTCTAAAGCAAAATAGTCTTCACTGTAAAAGGTTCCAGGTGTTGAAGCCAATTTTGGTTTGCCCCACACTTTGTAAGATATTGTCCTTTCTACGGGCTCCCAAGTTTGGTCGACCCCTATGTTGAGCTACGGACCTTTAGGCGCCCATGTAAAGCGTGTCATAAAGTAAGTCCTAGGGGGTTTTGTTTTTCTCCTTAGGAAAAAACCTATTGCTAGTGTAAGGGGACGAGACTTCTTACGTGTCTTAGCTTGGAAAAACTCATTGTCGATGTGAGACTAATCACTAGAGTTGAACCCACCAACAGTAGGCCCCCAGTCTCAACACCTCACATGGATGCGTCGGTCCCCACAAACAACACCAACTGTTGAAGCTAATTTTGGCTCGTCCCACGCTTCGCAAGATATTGTCATTCCTACTAGCTTCCAAGTTTGGTCGACCTCTAAGTTAGGCCATTAGGCCTGTGAGCACCCATGCAGAGCATGCCATAAAGCGAGTCCCGGGAGGTTTTATTTTTCATCTTAGCAACAAACCTCTTTATAGTATAAGGGGATAAGACTTCTTATGTGTCTTAGCTTGAAAGAACACATAGTCAATTTGAGACTAATTACTAGAGTTGAACCTACCAACGCCAGGTATATTTTTATTATATATAGTATATTAGTAGAGACATTAGTTGACATACTTCAATTTAGGGGTGAAAAAAATTTGGGTATGGACGAAAATGGGTACAAACAACACCTTATACTAACGAACATATAATATGTCCATACCGACCTATTGGTATATCTTAATCCTGGCCGATCAGTTAGACAGACACGTGATCAAACAATAACTGTTTAGGCACTGGTAATCGATCGATCAACCGAGTGATTGATCGCTCAACGTTACTTACTGATAGTGTGTAAAAAGTGCCGCCTTTCGAAGTTAACTTATCGATTGGTCTACAAATATACCAATCGGTCAACTGAAATATTGATCAGGATAGGGTTAAACCGATCGGTATATCGTTTGGTCCATTGGTAATTAAACTTCAAATAATCATAGTTTTTTTTTGTTTCAACTCCGATTTAAGTAATTCAATATGCATCGAAAACATGAAGAAATGATCTATAATACTATGTGCTTTAACGGACTCTCTGGTCACCCGTGATTGTATTTACTTTGAATTCTTTAAAAGCCATCAGATTAGTGACCATTGACCAAATGATATATTAATTGGTCACCGGTGACTGTTCGATCGGGAGTCAACTTACTAATAGATTGATATATAGTTTTACCGGTCTGTGTATTGTTGTTACCGTTGACTAAAATTGATTGATTGTTACCATTTTCTAAAACCATCCGATATATTTAGTTTTAATGTTTGGTAACCGTTATAATCGATCGGTATATTTATTCAACAATTTTTAGTTCTTTTGTTTCTTGTGTCGACATCTTTTATAATTCATGAACGAAGTTTACCGATTTATCAATTAGTAATCGATTAGTTTTGACAAATAAGGTCGGTTTGTTCTACACGTTGGACAACAATTTTTTTCCTCACCGAGCAATCTCACGTGATTGTCAAACTGAGAGAAAGGCAAATTGGTCAAGAGCAACCTCTGACACCCTCCGATTTGATTTACGGAAGACGGATTGAATGGCTGAGGAACAAACCCTACTTGTAAAAATTATTGGACCTCTCCACTTAATTCTAATACCGCGAGGACCTAACCTAATCTTTAAAAACAAAAAAAACCAAGTGGGCACTCCCTTCCTAAATGCTATATATAGGGTTTGGTTAGGGTTTGTTATCTTCTATTATCATTTTAGGTTTTTTGGTTCTTGGTGGTCTTGGCTCTTTTTCTAGGGTTTCTGAGATCCGTTTCAGTTGGAGATGGCGACTGCAGAAGTTGAATTCAGATGCTTCGTCGGCGGACTAGCATGGGCTACAGACGATCAAGCTCTGTCGAGAGCTTTCGGGCAGTTCGGAGATATCCTCGAATCAAAGGTCTGTTCTAACTAAACTCGTCTTTCCACCAGATGCAGAGATCCGATCGGGCCGGATCGGAATGGATCGGACTGATTCGGCTTTGTGTGATACGTTATGTTCACTACTGTCATATCGGTGGATTGTTGTTTCTGTTTCTCTCTGTTACTCTGCTCTTTTATTGATCACCGGAAACGGTATGTTTTGTTGTCTTCGTTGATATACAGAGACGTATATATCATTGATAGATATAGATCTAATCAAATTTCGGTCAGATCTTGTCTCGTTGGTTGCAGATCTTGTTTCTCGAGCACTTTTTAATGTGTTTCTTTTGATTTGTGGTTAACAGATCATTAACGATCGCGAGACTGGAAGATCGAGGGGGTTTGGGTTTGTGACGTTCTCGAACGAGCAGTCGATGAGGGATGCCATCGAAAGCATGAACGGCCAGAGCCTTGATGGCCGGAACATCACTGTGAACGAAGCGCAGTCGCGAGGGAGCGACGGCGGTGGCGGAGGATTCCGCAGCGGCGGTGGTGGTGGATACGGAGGCGGCGGTGGATATGGCGGTGGCCGACGTGAAGGCGGCGGTGGATACAGTCGTGGTGGACGCGATCGTGGATATGGAGGCGGTGGTGGGTCTCGTTACCCACGCGATGGTGGTGATTCGACTGGAAGCTGGAGAAATTGATACGTAATAATGATGGTGTGTTTGGGGATGATGTTTTGATCTTTGTTTCTTCATGGTTATGGTTTTCTATGTTCTCTGTCCTGTATCTCTCTACTTGTGGAGAGTTTGTTTTTTATCTGTTTCGTTCGCTTATGTTAGGCTTTAGATTGTTACTGGTTCTCTTGAGTTGATGATGAATGATCTTTCTATCCCTTGTGATGATAGGAATATGGAAAGAAATTAAAAAAAATTAATGAGTGCTGGATTCAATATATCTTGTCTGTGTGTTGATGGAACTTCTTTCTTATGGTCCGATGCAATTTTCGTGCCTTTTCTCCTACCCCACGGCAGGAACCATTCATTATTCTAAATCCTATGGATGAGTAGCAGGCCATCATCAAGAACTAGAGCTTCTTTTTGACCCTCTTTTATTACAACTTTTCTTAAGTTTTTCGTTTGAAATGGTTTAAAGCTATGTTGAATTGTAGTTGCGAACATAAATCTTAGACGTTCATTAAACCTGTACAAGATTTTTTTTTTGTTTTTGTGAATTTGTCAAAAAAAGTGCTATGAAACGAACCATTAAGCTTGTTATAAAAAAAAAAATAGGGTTTAGGGCCTAACCCCCGTTTTCTTTCAATTTTTCCTCCTTAATCTGTAGGATTGGCTAACGACTCTTCTTTGTGAGAAATTAAATAATTTTTAATTATTTTTTTTATTTTTTATTATAATACCCTTTTTTAATAATAAAAAGGGGCCGAAGATACCGTACCTCGGATCATCCCGTGGGTGCTGTGTCCCTTAAATATTGACTTCAGGGTTCTGGCCCTAGGTGGGGTCTAAATATTGATGCATTAATGTAGTTACCAAAAACTAATCGCAGTTACCAACTAATCCCATTCCGTGATATTGTAGAAATGCGTAAGGATTTTGTAGACGTGGTATTTAGTTTAAGATACGTGTGTTTAGTTTGTGTGAACATGGAAGAAGCACAAAAATTAAAGATATCTAACTAAAAACAATATATAATTTAGGAGAGATATATTTAAAGTCTAAAATGCCCCTAATAATCTAATAACTCAACATATATGTAGAATTTTTAAATAAGAAAAAGAGGGGTATTTTTGGGTTTTAGGCAAAATAGGCTTTACCGTGAAAAGATGGTTTAGTTAAGAATATAAAGTGCTAAAGTATAATTTTTCATTAAAAAAAAATAGACATCTTATGCAAATAGAGATGAAGAATGAAGGAAAAAATAATAATAATTAAAAGAAAGAAAGAAAAACTTTAGAAGAAACATAGATAAAGAAAAAAAAAGTTCAACAAGTGAAGGCATAGAGTAATTAAATTTACCTATGGTATTAAATAGGAACCGGACCAGGCAAGTTTCTAAAATGGATATAGGTCTTTTGTCCACCTCGCTCACTTTTTAAAAGACTGTCCGTAGCCGATTTAAAGCGGGCCAAACGAATGCCATCAAATTGGTCCGGCCCATTTGTGCGCTCCTGGTCCTATTCGAAAACGTCCATTTCTCCGCCCCTAGTCCTATTCGAAAACGTCCAAAAAGTTTATAAATTAGCAGTGACCGTTTCCTAAAAATTAGTAGAGACAGTTGGAAAAATAGAAGAAGAGAAGAAAAATACGGGAGACTTAGCGTTTGGGATTCGTTCAGGCTGGTCGATCATCAACCTCACTCCGGTAAGGTCAGGCGAAGCCTTAATTTTCAGTTCAAAATCTGAGATATTCTTGCTATTTTGATTGGAAGATGGAGTTTAATGGTTATTTTCGTTTATAATGAAAGGGTTTGGGCCCTATTAAAATTGTATGAGTAATGATTTCTATTAAAAGGAAATCTCCGGTCTGGCGAAGATGTTGCAGCCAGCACAGAGGTAACAGAGTTATAATTTAGGGTTTCGTTTCATTTTTGTTTTTTGTGCACCAGGCTACCCTTTTATTAGTCTATTATTCATAACTATTATGCTCGTGGAACAGCACTGAAAACGGAAGCTCATCCAAGGTAGGAGATGAATACACCCGTGAACAGCTAAGGAGCATGTGGAACAATGTTCGAAAGGGAAAAAGGTCATTGAAGGTAACAGATGAGTACACTGATCAGCTAGCATGTGTTGCCTTTCGCTATTTCTTCGCGATACTGCAGTTGATTCCTTCCTATAGGAACTCAATGTGTGAGTTGGAAAGTGCAATTTGGCAACTTCCAGGCCCTCTATTCTGATTATTTGTGAAAATTGAAACATGTTTTGTTGATCAATACAGGTTAAAAACAATAGTAAAATAATGGTATAAACTCTTTTCCTAATTTTTTTAGAGTCAATTATGCTTCCTTTTTTCTTTATCTCTCTCTCTCTCTCTCTTGTTTTTTTCTCTATAGCTTGTTGACTTTATCCGGGAATTTTTTTTGGTTAGGTCCCATAATTTTTACCCATGATTGCTTTTTTGTAATGGAATTGTGCTATAAATCATTGTGCTGAAGTTTTGTTAATTTTGATGTTTCAATAATTTGTTAGATGCTACTTATTTTTACCATGTTAGACTTTCTTAGAAACAGAGTAGAACATGGGAGAAAGCTCCAGATTTGATTTCATTTCTTCATACCTGTAAAGTGAATAAATTACACTTATTTATACTCTGTTACAGAGAGACTTCTCAGAGAAGCTTCCACAATAACTAACTTAACAAATCTCAACGAAACTAAGGATTATTTTTTTTTATCCTGAATTGCAAAAGTTTCCATTGTATTTTTGGGAACATAAATTAAGTTAATGACGAGATTTGATGCTTGAATTTCAAAGGCGACATACTTAGAATCTTACAGTTGAACCTTTTCTCAACTACATAAAGTCAGACTAGACATTAATCTGTTCAACCCTTCTTTCAAGGGCCAAGTTGACATCCACATTATAAGTTATATCTTTCTTAAATATACTTGAATCTAGGAGAGTCAAATTATATTTGCTGAGAACTTCATTTTTCTTTTCAAGGGTATTAATTGGGTATAATTTACTTTGTTCAAAACATGAGTAGATATTATTATGAAATGATAACTTCAGCTTCTTTTTTTCTTGGGTAGGTCTTCAAATGCTATGGATGAATAGTAACTTTAACTTCAGTATCTTACAAGAGCCATTACTTTTTTGGGGAACTTTTTTTTTTGTATTTTTATATTATTTAGATTGCAGTCTATTGCATACTTACTTTTAGGTTTCTCTTGGAGACGGCTTGGACTATTTGAAATTGCTTACTATTAATGTTTTTTCATATTAAACAGAGAGAAGAGATATCTTTGAAGTGGGGAGTGTGTGGAAATGTTGAATTAGAGTTGGTTACCGGTTTCCCGACTCTTTCTGCAGGAGGATAATCCTGAGTTGAGAGTAAAGAAGGCAAGATGGTTTACCATCGAACTTTGAAAAGCATGATGTTTGACCCTCAAGTAACAAAATGATTTTTTTCCTAAGGAAAAATATGCATTACAATGTGTAATATTGGAAGTATTATTTCCTCCAAAGGATGACTAGCTAAAAAGCTATGTGACAGAGTTTCATATGATTATTGCATTTAGAGGGATTGAGTGAAGGAAGGTAGTCTGTTTTTAACATGCAATAGTTAATTTGAAGGATGTTAGGTTGAAGTACTGAATTTCCTTTCATATCCCTATCATCACAAGGGATAGAAAAGATCATTCATCATCAACTCAAGAGAACCAGTAACAATCTAAAGCCTAACATAAGCGAACGAAACACATAAAAAACAAACTCTCCACAAGTAGAGAGATACAGGACAGAGAACATATGGAACCGTAACCATGCAGAAACAAAGATCAAAACAACATCCCCAAACACACCATCATCATTACGTATCAATTTCTCCAGCTTCCAGTCGAATCACCACCCACCGCCGCCGCCTCCATATCCACGATCGCGTCCACCACCGCCGCCGCCTCCATATCCACGACCGCGTCCACCACGGCTGTATCCACCACCGCCTTCACGTCGGCCACCGCCATATCCACCACTGCCGTTGCGGAATCCTCCGCCACCGCCGTCGCTCCCTCGCGACTGCGCTTCGTTAACAGTGATGTTCCGGCCATCAAGGCTCTGGCCGTTCATGCTTTCGATGGCATCCCTCATCGACTGCTCGTTCGAGAACGTCACAAACCCAAACCCCCTCGATCTTCCAGTCTCGCGATCGTTAATGATCTGTTAACCACAAATGAAAAGAAACACATTAAAAAGAGCTCGAGAAACAAGATCCGCAACGTACGAGACAAGATCTGACTGAAATTTGATTAGATCTATATCTACGTCTCTGTATATCAACGAAGACAACAAAACATACCGTTTCCGGTGATCAATAAAAGAGCAGAGTAATAGAGAGAAACAGAAACAACAATCCACCGATATGACAGTAGTGAACAAAACAGATCACACAGCCGAATCAGTCCGATCCATTCCGATCCGGCCCGATCGGATCTCTGCATCTGGTGGAAAGACGAGCTTAGTTAGAACAGACCTTTGATTCGAGGATATCTCCGAACTGCTCGAAAGCTCTCGACAGAGTTTGATCGTCTGTAGTCCATGCTAGTCCGCCGACGAAGCATCTGAATTCAACTTCTGTAGTCGCCATCTCCAACTGAAACGGATATCAGAAACCCGAGAAAAAGGGCCAAGAAAACCCGAGAAAAAAACCCTAAAATGATATAGATGATAGCAGAGCGTAACCAAACCCTATATATAGCATTTGCTATTAGGAAGGGAGTGCCCACTTGGGTTTTTTGGAGATTAGGGCCTCCAGGTCACGTAGTTTCTCAATTAATCAACCGGTCTTCCGTAAATCATATCACAAGGTGTTAGAGGTTGCTCTTGACTATTTTACCCTTGTCTCAGTTTAACAATCATGTGAGATTGCTCGGTGAGAAAAGAAATTGTTGCCCAACGTTTCGAACAAACCGACCTTGTTTGTCAAAACTAATCGATTATCGAATGGTAAATCGATAAACTTCGTTCATGAAAAGATGTCAACACAGGTAACAAAAGAACTAAAAATTGGTGAATAAATATACGGATCGATTATAATGCTTACTGAACAGTAAAACTAAATATATCGGATGGTTTTAGAAAATGGTAACAATCAATCGATTTCAGTCTGGCAATAAACAGACAGGTAAAATTATATACCGATCCAATGGTCACCATATTGATATATCGTTTGGTCAATCAGTCACCGATCTAGTGACTTTTAAAGCATTCAACTTAAGTACAATCACTGGTGACCAGAGAATCTGTTAAAAGAACATTGTATTGTAGATCATTTCTTCATATTTCTAACGTATCTTAAATCACTTAAATCAAAGTTCAAACGAAATAACTATGGCCAGTTGAAGTTTAATTACCAATTGACCAAATAATATACCGATCGATTTAACCCTATAACGAATAAACTATGGCCATTTGTACTATAAATAAATCATTAAATTTTTATTTTACGTAGTTCTTTAGTAAGTAAAGAACTTTTTTGGGTATTCTCATTCAAGAATGTAACCCTTGACTATTTAATAACTTGAGAATGAATTCTTTGACAAGGTTGTTGCGTTTATATAAATAGATTAAGAGCTTTCTCAAACATTTTGCAAGTAATGTAAGACTCAAGAGAGGGTTCTTCCCTTTAGTTCTATACATCTTTTTTCCTCTCTTAATTACTTGGCACAACCAATTAAAAATTTCAATTCATCACTTATGTTTGCTTATTGTTTCAATGATATTTTATAAAAGATCCTTAAAAATCAATAAATAACATTAATCCATCAAACCTTTACAATATTTTATATATGTGCATTATGCATATGCAAATGAAAGATTTACTTCAACTTAAGTATAATTTATAATTATTTTTTCTCATAGAAGAATGACAGGTACATGTGAATTGACAAATTTATTAAATTGTATAATTAAACAAAGTATATAGATGATAATTCAAAAATTAATTTCTAAAGTAAAATAAATAGTTTAAAACTCATTATCTAGCTAGATAGCCTAGGTAGACTAAGAAAGCCAACTTCTGACCATGTTGACTACAAATGTAAATAGTCATGCTTAAAATTTTTATTTTTAATTAAAAAATCATATGGGTAATGAAAATTGCCAACTTCTAACCAAATCTAGAGCAAAAATACATTTAAAACATGTATATTATAAACTAAGTAAAAGGATGAGTGTATTACATATATATACATATACTCTTTAATTTGATTTGTGCCTCTACAATGACTATACAAATAGAAAATGTTTAATGTATTATGTATAACTCATTTCATTGAGTTTTTTAATTAATATCTCATTTGTATGAAACTACAAGGTTATTAAATATTGATAATAAAGAAAAACATTTAGCAATGATATACCAAAGAATATAATGTAATCTTTAGTTAACAACAACTATTTTAGCAATTCTTGTATTCATATTATTATGAAATTTTGTAATTTCTGTAGTTATATATAAAAAGTAATATAAGATGAGTTTTTATTTTTATTTTTTTTATTAAGAAATATAAGACAAGAGATGACACTTAGTAGTTAGTAGTAATGCATTTACATATAAAATCGCAAAATCAATAAACCTTAGTTTTACAATTTGGCAAAATCTGTATTTTTTATATGATTTAATTTTTTTAATTTAATTAAAAATTTTAATTATTTTTTGTTTTAATCCTAAATATAAGATTACTTTATTTTTAATCTTATCTTATCTAATTCAATCTAATTTAATAAAAATAATTATATCTTATCACGCGTACCAAAAGAGTCCTTAACAAATTAAAACTTCCATCAAATAAAATAGGGAGATTTGCATTTGGTTTTATGATTAAAAACAAGAATACAATCTAAAAAGAAAAATTTTAAAAAAAATCATCATTTTTTTGGACAATAAGTTATTTTCTTGATAAAATTCTAAACAAATACAACTAAACAAATACATTTCTTTATCATACAATTTTTTAACATAAAAAAAAACATATCTAAATCACAAACCAAAACTGGGTTTGTTCAATATGGTCACGTTGGGAATTGTGGGAATTTGTTCTAAACTAATAATAGTTTTATCAAAGTTACTTGTGTTGGTTGATGCATACCAAGAAAGTGAAAGCTGGAATGTTACAAAATTGCATTATTAGTGTTTAGCATACTCTTGTCCAACTGTTTTATGCTCCATCTTATCAAAGATGAGTGCATAGCAAAAAAGCAACTTAAGTAACATTAGAACTCAAATAATTGAGTGACAATCAATATCGCATGATTACTAGCTGCCCAATATATTTATATAATTTTTTTTTTTAATGATAAGATAAACATTAATCTACTCAAATATGGAAACATTTAACAAGAAAAAACATACTAATGATCAAGAAGGTCGCCTAGGTTGGTGACTTTCATTTCACTGGGGAGGGGCACCCACCTAAGCTCCCCAAGTGGGAGAGTCTACTTCATAATTTGTGTGGTAGAGGGGTACGCGTTCGCGCGGCAATTAAAAAAAGAAAGTGTTGTTGGGCGGGGCTCCAAATGCAGCGGAAACCCAAGCCCAACATCTGTCATGTAAACTCAAAAAAATATACATTAAAATTATAATACATCGAAATGAATCTTTTCGATTGGATTAAATAGGTTTGGATTAGGATGAATTTTAAAATACCTAACCCGCTCAATTTGGGTTCGATCACGAGTTTAGCCCTTAAAAATTTAATTAAAAGCCGAACTGAAGTAAATGTTAAAATTCCAAAATATTCTCTTAGGTGTTTATTTTTTTAAGATTTATATGTATCTTATGATTCTTATCAAATACTGTCTAATTTAGTTTATATCATAATATAGATATATATATAATTATTTACATATCATAAGGTTACTATACTATTAATATATACAATCTCAATTTATGTGCTACTATTTGCAAATTATTATTACTATCTATTCTACTAATATGTAATATTAACAAACCATTCATTGAAAAATAATAGTAAAAAAAAATTACTAGTAAATTTAAACGATAAATAAATAATTAAAGTTCTTATTTCAATAAATTATATGTTGAATATGAGGCTTAAGTTCAACCCGATCAAACTAACCTAATCTAAATCGAATCCGAACTGTTTGGGTTGGGTTAGACTTTGGCCCCAATCCAACCTAACTCAACCTACGAACACCCGTACACCATATCACCCATATAACCACATTATAAAAATAAAAATAAAAATAAAACACCCCTCAATCATCGTATAACACATCAAGATGAATATGATTTTAATATAATTTTAAGGTCATAAAAGTATTTCTACTTCGAATATAAACTTCCGACTTAAATATTCAAGAGAAATCTGCGTGCTAAAATGGAGATGTGAACTTAGTAAGAAGAATATGAATGCTAAGAATTTGTGCAGGAACACATAAAAATAGATAGCGTATTACACAAAACATCGATAGAGCGGTACAACCAGAACCACACACATGATAACAAGTTTCTTTCTTATAATAATTGATCTTTAGATCAAGAAAATAGGCAAGCTTTCTGCATTTTTCATTTCATTCTTGGCTTTCGCAACACAGCGCAAGGAAGAATTGCATCTTCCTTTCCCCTTCAATTAGCATTAAGTTTGTTATTTGAACATCAGTGTCGGTAACGTGGTGTACAAACTAAAATGAATTTTAATGGATTCTACAGGGTGTCAGTATACAAAAAACGTCAAAAGATATTAGGCTATATAACAGTTTGATAATTAAGAAAAGGGTTCCAAAGAATTGTTCTGATATTTCTTATGTAATATGTATCTCAATTGTATTAGTTTCACTAACAACAAAACAAATTTCACTGAATCAAAGATAATATATAGGAGCTTTAATAGGTAATTTTCCATGAAAAAACCGAGAATTAATAGTGAAATAATAGCCATATTCAAACTCAATACCACACGATAGGACATTTAATCAAAATAGAAATATATCAAGATACGTGTGCGGGGGACTATGCTAATACTCCCCCTCAATACAAGGACTAGAGTCACTGGGTACTCCCATTACAGCATTAGATATACAAAGTTGACCCATCCATCATACACCTACATTGATACCATTATAAAGCTCACGGGCATAAATCATCCTTAAAAATTGGCTTGCAAGAAAGGGTTGCCCATAACCTATATATTGCATACTATAACTATATTCACATGATGTGAAACTATACTAAGAAATTATAGAATTTTAGTCACTCTTTCACACCATAATAAAAACGACTTGAATTAAAAAGTTATAGCTAATAGAAAATGAAGTCCAACTATATATATATTGAATAATGTTATAAGGACATATTTTTGCCGTTATAAGTGAGAATGGTTAAATTACTTTAAATCACATAACACCTCGTATCACGCATTAATTACGTGATACGATGTGCTATCACGTGATTTAAAATAATTTAACTAATCTCACTTATAATGTAAAAAATATATATAAAAAAAATATATTAATTAATTATTTTTCATATATATATATATATTTCCATAACCTATATAAAAAGAGAGTTTTATCGCAACACTCACGTAATGTGTACCACGGTTCGCCTCTTTTCTGGTGCACTGCTCTTTAAAACGAGACTTGGTACATTGTTTCATGCGGTTTCAACACTCACGTGACGCGCACTACGGTTTGCCCCTCTTCTCGCAGCACCGCTCTCTAGAACTATTTTAAAACAAGACTTGACTACACTATATCACGCGGTCTCGTCTCTCTCTTTCTTTCTTTTTTGCCCTTTGATTTTCTACCGTTTCTTCGTCCTTTGTTTTCAGTTCAATTCCTAGAATTTCATAGCTTTCAAACTATAGTTTCGAAGTCTATAACCTGAAGTTTTTGTTTTTGCAGTTCGCCTTAAAGTTTCTCTTTTGCTTCGAATCAAAGATTTCTTTCAATTTCACTCTGCTTTACCTGGGCATAGAATTGATTTTTGATCTGCTTTCAAACCCTAGGTATTGCTTCCTCTTCTCTTCCACACAATCAGAGTAATTTAAGAACGCAAAACTCACTCTTCTGGGGAATTCCTAAGGTTTTTTTTTTTCTTGCTCACTCTTTCAAGTCGGTTTAGCTTCTTTGAACAAAAAAACGACTCTTATGTTTCTAAATGGAAAATAGAATAACTTTAACTTTTGCCTCTTCAAACTACTAACTTCTCCCAATGATTGCATCATAAATATTGTATTTAACTTCGAGAATCCATATTTAGATTTACGTGAAATTCTTGCTTGGCGTGACTACCATTTTGTTATATCAAGTAGTTGAACACTGATCCAAACACACATAAAAACAGGGCATTGATCCTCATATCCTCCGCGACATACTGTCATCTAAAGTGCCCTTCCCTTTCTGCAACTAGATCCACTGACTCTTAACTATTTCCTATTGCCTTCCTTTTTAGCAAGATTCCCTGTAAAGCGCTCGCGCTTTTCCTGCAAATATATGGTCTTGGTTTGGTGGACCTTTTAACGCCATGAAACGTCACATAATTCCTAGTTCCCTGGCCCACAAACAAGCGAAGGCATTTGATCCTGTTGATTAATCGGAACATTGAATCTCAGTAAGAAACCAAACAGGCACATATTTATTGACAATTAGGATCATTCCAACTTGTAAGGTAGGACCACCGGGGGGAAAGGGAAGTCTTCAAGGCAGAGAATCAAAGACAAAAAGCTTTTGGGGGAAATAGTCATGAGATGATAAGGATTGCAAAGATAAGTAGAGGATGATACATCTCATACACCTCACTTTTCAGTAAAAATCCCATGCACAATTGCAGGAATCATTTTCATCAAATGATCACACAAACCCCCGAAGCATGTGGGCAATAACCCAACCCAATGATCCAAGCAGTTGGCATAATTGGGTCACGGTCTAGTCTTAATGTGTCCTAATGTTTATGTGCTTTCGCATCATCAAACTAGAAATCAGAAAACAAATTTAGACACTTTCTGCTAGGACGCTCCTCTCACATCACTTAAACAACAAAATCTGCAACGCTCTTATGACAAAAGTGTGGATTGTCTTTAAGTATCACGTTTTACAACTTACCCAACCAGGTGAAAATTCTCTGTTTCACCACTCTTCTCTCCCCCAAGCTCTTCTTGTATTCTTTTGGCTTTGTCAAGGCTCAATAGAAGTCCGACAAATTCTATTACACTACCCTCCTCAGTCCTCCCCTAAGTTTTACTGACAATAAGAAACAATATATCAATCCAGAATTTGTATCTTTTTCATTGTCCAATACAACAAATACATTCCTATTCTCCAATACAAGAAATACGATCTTGCCCCTCTTCCTCAACCAAGGAACACTTATATCTTTTCTCAAAAGGAAGAACATCTTACTAAGAAATCTTACAAAGTCATGTATTATCAGTTCATTGCTCAACAAAAATATTCACTGATATTTATTTTATTCTCTTTTACTGATTTAATTGTCACTAATTCACAGAAAAAATACAGTCAAATTCCTTTAAGAGAAAACCTTAAAATGCAGACCTAACACATACATAGGAGTATGCAATTCTTGTAAATTTGTGTATATATATATATATATATATATCAATTGTAGCTTAGTGGCAATGCATCTACCACACCTCTCATGAGGTTGGATGTTCAAGTCTTCGGATTCGATTTGCATGTCTCCAACGATGTGCTTCTATATATTAGGGTCCTGATTCCCTTTGATCCTTTGGGCATCAGGGATAGTAATAATAATAATTAAAAAATTAAAAAAAAAAACTCTTTTGTGCATGTGTCTTCATTTTGTTACCATAGAGTTAATAAAATGTTGCACTAACTCAGTTCGTCTTGTTGCTTTATCTAAGATAATTAGGGAAGGAATGGACTGACTGGTTTTGAGACTTCCTGATTCCACTCCTAGTTGCAGGCGGGTCTTAAAGAAGATATAAGGCAAGTTTAAAGGGATAACTTAGCTATTGTAATCTTCTATTATGGAATTGTTCAGGTTCTTGACAATAATGCATATTCTGATTCCAGAGTCCCCTCTCATCATTGTTCCGTTGTCTTTCCAACCACACATCAATGCATTATTTTTTGTGGATTCTAGTTGCCAGGGAAAGTACTACAGTGAACTCTAGTTGTAGAAGATCCTGACCAACCTAGGCCCTAGCATAGAGATCATCCAAAACAACTTGCTATATTAAGGTCATAAGAGATTGCAGAAAATCTAAGCAACCTATCAAGTTCAGATATTTTTTAGCAAGATTCCCCTTCTCATAGAAGAAAGATACTAAGTTTACAAAAACATGGATTGGACCTTTGTGCTTGATCTATTTTTAGTCACTTGTTTGGTAAGCATCTATATAGAATGTTAACAACTTTTAATTGAACAATATTTAATAAAATACTGTTCAACTCAACTCAACTTAACTAAGTCTTTTCTCAACTATATGGAATCAGCTATGATAAAATACTGCCAATAATGTTAATTTCACTGCACATATGTTACTAGTGTAATGTATAAGGTCTACCATGAAGAATTAGACAGGTATCAAATAGTACAGAAACACTGTAGCAGACAAAAAGTAAAGTCATTCTATTAATTTATTGCTGCTTCCATCTTAATAATAGAGACGTAATGTTGCAACGGATTTCTATACTAAAGTCACTGGGGCAATTCACAACAGCAGCCTGATCATTTGGGTGGTACTAAAGATAATAAGTTTCTAGTTAAGTAAAAGGGTACCTTAAGAGTAAAGCTCCAAATATTGTTGTCACCATTAGGGTGAAGCTGAACACAGCTAAAAGCTATTGATCTCTTTAAGTTCTAAAAAGAGAAAAATTAAACATTGAAAAAAATTAAAAAACCTTTAATTCTCGAGACTCCAGCACATGTTAGAATAACCATCGAGTTATTGCAATAAAAAAAAATTCATTACAGATCTCCTCAAGCATAATTACTTTTCTTTCATGTTGAATATAGTATGTGCTTTTCTTGTTAGTTGAGTACTGTTAGTTGTATTTTGACTTACATAATTAATACAGTTTATACTTGTTTCTTTTCAAAAAAAAAAATATAGCATGTGCTTTATCCGTAGTAAGCATCTATGCCATCAAGTCATTGTATGGGCACATGATTTATCTCTATGTGAGGATTGGCAATTTGTTCTCTTCATCAATCTGGCGTTTCATCCATTTATGGTTCTACAAATTCAAAAAACATCTCCAACATGCATGGAACTCGCTTGACAATGCAAAGATGAAACCTGTCTGTCAGGTTCACTCCAATGGCAGCTTTTAAAAATGAAATGACGTTCTATGTTTCAATACTAGACCTTTTTACTTGTTTAGAAAGAGCAAAACCTACCAAAAGGAAAGTACAATTGATTTTTAAAACGAAACAATCTTCTAAGTTTTAATACAAAACTTAAAATAAATAGGCATGAGGAATTTTTCTTGTCTTAGTTATGGTGAGGGCATTACAAAGTCTTCCAATCAGGCCATGGCCCATAGTTACCAGACCTGGACTAATTTTACAGGGGCTACATTAGGAAGCAAAGCAAAGGTAACGGTAATGTATTGATGGTATTTTCGTTTGGCGAATACTTAAGGGATTGCCTTGCGCACTGCATACCCAACACCGTGCACAAGGCAATCCCCCTAGCAGACCCCCTTTTGTGTTTTTTTAGCATGGGCTAGACCTGTTTTCTTTTTGCACTTCGATAAAATTTACACTAGCTAACCTATATAAAAAGACTAAAATACCCCTTAATGAATATGAGGAAATAAAAAAAATACCCTGCGAAGGGATAAACTTCATAAAGAGAATTGTAGAAGGCTTTAAAAATGTACCAGGTTACGTTGATTCATATGATTTTGCAAATTGAGTGAACTTTTTAGATTGGTTCTACCAACTACGTTGGATTGAGTTGGGTTTCAAAACTATGATGAGATGCACTTGCTGGGAATCTGTCTGAAGGAGCATCTACTAATCTGGACCTAGAGATTACGTCCTCCTCACAATGACAACAACACAGTGGCTTAGAAGCAACATTTCCAGAGATGGTGTTAAGAAGGTCCAGGGACCTAACCATTCTAAAGAAAGAATAGCTGTTGACCTAAAAAAAAACACGAACTATTATTGCACGGTCTCAGCTAGCCAGCTATAACCCTTGGACTTTTGCCTATACACCAATGCAAACTAACAATACTCCAATATCTGTGACGTCTGAGGGTATCCCCGAAATGTGGAAACGACCAAGGCAATTGAAAGTGTTTTCCCTTCCTGCAGCTTGGCAGCACTCAGTGTGAGCTGTGTAGCCTCGTGAGCATTCAGTACGGCTGTTGGATTGAATCCTGCTTTAAGTTTGGGCCACTTTATGTGACAGTAAAAGAGACAAAGTGGCATCAGCAGGAGCCGGATATTAAAACCAGTAACTTATGTAAGGAAAAAAAATAGCTGGATTTCTAGTTCGTGGGGTTCTTTTTTTTTTTATCGAGTGGCACGCCTAATCCAAAGCCATAAAGCTTTCCCTGGGGCTAAATGATTCCCAATCCACAACATGGAGATTTGTGTGCGTTACATGGGTGAAAGCAAAATATAAGATTTGGGAAATAAAATCCTACTTAACAGTTAGATAGATATGAGATATGAAATTAAAAAAAAATAGAAATAACAGTAGAAAAATTATAAAAACAACCAAGATACAAATATTATCCGGGGATACTGATTCTTTACCCTCTTGTGGTTCCGGAGTGGACGTGTCATTAAATATTCTATACTTGTGCACAATTTATTCGCCAATTGGCACTGCCGACCCTACTTCTCATGTATATAAGGAGGATGCATGACCACCTCATTGCTCATATCATCTTAACCCTGCCTAAAACCTCTTCCCTTGACCATCCTATACCTTCCCACATAGTGTGGTTCTCAGTTTTATCAGTCTTCTACCTTCTTACTCCCTAGTTCTAGACTCAAACTTGAATTGCTCCAAGAAAAATGGCATCAAACTCCATCACTTCATCACGCAGCACTAGCTCAACCTGGACTGCCAAGCAAAACAAATTGTTCGAAAAGGCCCTAGCTGTATATGACAAGGACACACCCGACCGCTGGTACAATGTTGCCAAGGCTGTTGGTGGGAAAACGGTGGAGGAAATTAAGAGGCATTATGAGATCTTGATAGAGGATCTCAAGAGTATTGAGTCTGGCCAAGTGCCCTTCCCTAACTACAAGCAAACAGGAGGTGGCAACAAAAAAGGCAGCAGTATGAGTGATGAAGAGCAGAGGTAGGAAACTATTAGCTCTATCACCTAGCTGTAATATGTATAAAGAATAAACAACATGGTCACCAGCTGGTTTCCAAGACGCTGGAAGGTGAAATCATGAATGCCACATATACTATTTCATCATTATCCATTTATCCTCATAACAGTAGATTACTTCTTAGTAGGATTATGCTGCCTTTTCTCCTTACAAATCTATGCATTAGCATAATCTTTATCTCAACTTTTGAGGCTGATTTCACGAATCTTGTTCCACCATTCCACTATCTAACATCATGTCTTTTCTTAAATCAAGAGAACCCACCTCACTTCCTTACAAATTACAATTCCACCACTAGTTAATTAAAATTTTTAGCATTACTCTCACTGTTCTATCATCTTTCTACTTGCAGTCTCATTCCTGCTAATATAGCATTTGGTGTTCATTTCACATAGTCAAAGCAACTTAATTTCTCTCATTTTCTCAGTATTTGGTTGTATCCCTTAGTAATCATAAATAATCAAAGAAATTCCTCAGTACATAATGAGACACACAGAAATAGGTGGCCCTAAAATCAGCTGATTGCCTCGCCCCAGCATGAAAATTCATGCTTCACATAACTCTATTTTTGCTCTCATCAATCTGACAATATTTACTTGGTCCTAAGCTTTCCATTACAAGAACAAATAATTCAATCTGCTAAGCACCTTTCTAAGCTTCAAAAATGTTTTATGCCCCAATGTTCTGGTTGCATAAAGAGGTTTTATTATCAGTAACCTAAGCACTTGTTCACTAAATTTTTACTCATTTTCTTTGCAGGCTAAAGTACTTAAAGCTCTGATGTAATCAACTCTGCTGAAATAGAGATCCCTTACCTATAGTATCAGATCAGGATATATGCTTCTTCTTATCCTTCCTCTTTTTTGTTTTTCCTTCCCTACTTGTTCTGCTTATATAGATGTATCAAGGAAGAAAGAGAAATCAGAAATTCTCACTTCTAAGTAATGGATTCTCGAATTGAAGGAAGTGTTATATAGTATATTCAAATGATAGAGCATTTTTAACCATAAAATCCTTACTTAGAGATCAAATCGAGAGAAATCAGCAACCCTCACTTCTAATGCAACAGATTCTAAAAATCAAGGGAGCGTTATTTAGTATATTCAACAGATCGAGCATTTCTAACCATTAAATCCTTAGTAAAAGACCAAATAGGGAGAAATCAACAATATTCATTCTAATGGAACGGATTCTTGAAATCAAGGAAGCATTATTTAGCATATTCAACAGATTGAGCATTTCTAACCATTAAATCCTTAGTAAAAGACCAAATAGAGAGAAATCAACAATATTCATTCTAATGTAACGGATTCTTGAAATCAAGGAAGCATTATTTAGCATATTCAACAGATTGAGCAGTTCTACCAATAAAATCTTCAGTAAAAGATCAAATCAAAATCAAAGAGAGCGTAATTTACTATATTCAGCGAATTGAGCACGTCATGTCTCGAACAATCAAATTCTTAGTAGAACATCAAACCGAAATCAAGAAATCACGCACGACATACAGAACCGTCGAAAGATTCTAAGCAAAGATTAAAGATACCTCAAACAATCGACATTTTGTTATTCCCCGCAAAAAGCAAGAGGAAAAAGAAAAATTTCTCTGCTAGGTTGCAAATAATAGAGAGTGAGAGAGAGAAAAAAATAAAAAAACAAAGATAACAGAAGTATTTATAGAAGCCGGAAATGACGAAAGGCGGTAGACACTATCCAAGAGGAAGTAGTTGAATCGACGAGGAGGCGGGAAAATGAGTTGCAATCCTGTACTACCGGAAGATGGTTTATTAATCGACTCTCCTATCTAATGCGTGTCGCGTGTAATTCCACCAAACCATGGTTAAAGATAGGTCACGGACCTGATTCCTGACTTTCAGCTTGATTATTTGATAGTTTTCATTTTTAAGAGACGAGTTGTGCTTAGGCTTGGGCTTGGGCTTGGGCTTTGGGCAACATACTAAACCCAAGTTTGAAGCCTCGTTCTCATTGAGTATGAATTAATCCTAACCGTTCAGCCCATAGACTTGGAAGATTGAGTATGGATTTCCTAGCAGGCATTGTTTGAGAAAACTTCTGACACAATATCAAATATTGTATTTGAGAAATTCTTTTTTAAGCAATGTTTGAGAAATTTAATCATTCCCATATGAGGTATTTTAACCCATCGATCGTCCTCTAGTGCATAGAGGTAGGGAAGTCTACAAGTCGAATTAAATGTTCATAATAATGCTATACATAGGATGGCTTGGGCTATTTTTAGGTCAAATACCAACATAACTTATGCAAGTTGCTAAGAAGATGACAGGCAACTATGCAGCAGATGATGTTTTTTTTTTTTCGGTTTTTTTGGAGCATCCAGTAGATGTAGTTGAGGCATTGGCTTTAAGAGAAGGCCTTTACCTTTCTTGTGATTTGGGAATCCCTATTGAACAATTATTACAGCATTACAGGGGGCTCTATCATTCACAATCTGAATTGGACAAGATCGTGGAGGATTGCAGATTTTCGATGGACAGATTTCCAAATAACATTCCCAAAGCCGTTCCAAATGAGGCCAACCAAGTAACTTATAGATTGAGCAAATTGTATCAGAATATGTTTAGATTGAGAAAAATCCTTATATTGTCGGAGACCAGATGCATGTCCTCTAGGGGTGTACCAACCCGATTGACTCAACCAACTCGATTGAACAAAAGGTTAGGTTGATCTAGGTGTTTAAATTAGGTTGGGTTTAAAAATCTTAATCTAAATGGTTTGCTTTGAGTTATGGGTTGACACTCTTAGAACCCAACTCAATCCGAATTGAACTTAACATTAACTTTTAAATTCATTATTTCCTAAAGCCAACAAATTACAAAACTAACGAAATTCTCAAAGTCAAATTGCAATCTTTTTAACTTTTTACATAAAACTTTTAAACCGTTCATCTACTTTGTTTATTCTTCTTCTTTGATCTACTTTTTCTTTTAGTCTTCTCAATCTGAATAACTAATTCAATCCAACTTGAACTAATTTAAATTGGGTTAGATTGAGTTAAAATATTAGTTTAGTTCGAGCTGAGTTTTATTTTTGTCAAATCTGAACTGTTTTAATTGGATTAAGTTTTGGTTTAAACCCAACTTACACCCCCAATGCCCTCCAAGTTAATGTTTAGTTGTTTCTTGAAAAAAAAAAAAAAAAATAACAACAACGTAGGCAAGTCGCATCTAAAACTAATCAAAAAATAAAAAATAGACCAACCAAACATAACCCAATAACATTGAACTGGTTTAACTTTTGAGTCAAATTGTCTAACTCAATTTATGAATTCAAAATTTTCATCTCCTACGTCTGTTTCACGCATCATCATTATAATAGGTGGCTCAAGTGAGAGTAGTAAATTAAGCAACAATTAGCATTACTAAATAGTTCGAGTTAACTAATGCGTGATTGGCTCAGTGAAAATGGACTAAGTTTCAAGATTATCTTTATATAGAAGTTTTAAAGTTTAATTTTTAGAAGCGTTCTCGTTGGAAGAGGTCTACAATTTTACTTTTATCTTGAATAAAGACTAGTCCACACCCAAAAAGGTACAGAATACATTGTGAGAAATCTAAAAATAAAATAAAATTGGGTTAACTTTTTTTATTTTATTTTCTATAATTTGCAATTCAACTCAAACTACCAACACTCTGAATTTTTGTTTATAACTTAACAAATTTAATTTACAAACTCATTCCAACCTATATGATTTGAATTGGGTTGCTCATATTACTTTAATTAGTGAGTAGGATGAACATGTCTAATTCTCTCAAACACGCAATTAAAAATAAAATCACAATGAATAAGAAGGTAATATTCTTTTGACACCAAATGGTGGATAGGTCCTACTAACGTATGGTATGGATACAGTATCTAATCTAATGCAGCACGCAAACTTATCTGTATCAGTATTACAATGAGGTATGCAAGGTATAAGAAAATTAGAAAGGAGCAAACAGTAGCATTTAATGATAAAAAGACTTGCAATGAATGGAAGGAAAAAACTTAGGTGTTCTTAAATATAGTACATAATCCATATATATAATAGTATCATAGGCTTGATATCTGCAAAAGAAATCTTATTCTTTTTAAATTATTGTATCTAATTATTAGATTAGGTTAGAATTTAGATTTGAATTTATATCAGATAAGGATCATAAAACATCGAGATTCGTGAACTACAAAACGTTCCCATCACGTCGACATCAGCTTACCCAGTGAACTACGTAGCATAAAATTCGTTCACTCTTCTAGAAGAAACGGACCATGTTTACACTCACAGTGTAGTTTTACTCTCAAAATCGTCGTCTCGCAATCATTCGGTCAAAAAGACGAAACATTAAAAAAAAAAAAATTCCACTTTACGCAGTAAAATCGAAAGTTAATATAATAATGATTAATTAACTCATAAAAAAAACAAAAAACGTGACTTTAAGATTTCATTTACACGTTTTGCCCTTAAAGAAAATTTAATTTTGTAGTCTCTTATTTTTTTTGTTTGAATAAGGGTAAAAATGACAATTCAAACTTAAAAGGCTTGTTTCTTCAAATTACGATAAATCCGACATTATCAACAGTTAGTAAAAATAAATAAACGTGTCAAACTCAATTTCTACTCGTAAAAAAAAAATATATTTTTATTACAGTAACAAACAAGTGTAAAACCTTCATTAAAAACCTCAACCACCAAGTCCATAAATGCCAGTCAATTTTTCCATCAGTTTCCGAACCGGCCTATAAATACGTGTTAATTATCCAAACTTTGACTTTCAGTGATCCCAAGTCGTCACGTGGACACCTGTCAAAAGCCCACACGATCCACCTTAATCACCTTAATCATCAAATAAAACAGGCAAACAAACTCAATTAACATGAAAACATCCCCAACCCTTACCCTCCTTTTCTCAAGCCACGGTTCTTAACCACGTTTAGGCACCATCAACGTCTGTTACTCAACTTACGTGTCGGCTATCAAAAACGTTTAATTTAATTAATATATATATATATTATTTTTATTTTTATTTTTTTCTTCTTCTAATTCTGAACGCCCAACATCCAACGACTACCAAATTTGGCCATAACTCAATATTTGAACAAATATTATAATAAAATCATGTGGGGCAGTGAGTGAGACTTTTAAAAGGGCAGGACTCAAAGCGCCAGTAAAGCAAAAGTCAGAAACAGAGAGAGTGAGAGAGAGAAATTTCAAGAGCCTCCGCTCCACACGCACGCATCAATCACATAGTCCTTCTCTTAGTTCAAATTCTTTCAACTTCGAATCCAGATCTCCCGAGCGGTTATTTCAACCGTTAATCGGATAAAAACCTAATTTTTTTGTTCTTCTTCTTCAAGATTCGAAGCAAAGATTACGAGTTTCAGATCCATGAGCGGAACAGAAGGCGGAGCTCAAAGCGACGCTACTAGCGCTGGCGGTGCCGCCGGCGGCGGAACTGCCGGTGTGGAAGTTCAGATGAATCAGAGTGGCCGGAGATTACCGGATTTCTTACAGAGCGTGAATCTGAAGTACGTGAAGTTAGGTTACCATTACTTGATCACGCATCTGCTAACCCTATGTTTGATACCGCTGATGGTAGTGATCGTGGTCGAAGTTGCGCAAACGGATCCGGAAGAGATCAGGCAGCTTTGGCTTCATCTTCAGTACAATCTGGTGAGCGTTATAATCTGTTCGGCTTTTCTTGTTTTTGGTTCCACTGTTTACATCATGACTAGGCCTCGACCTGTTTATCTCGTCGATTACGCTTGTTACCGACCGCCGGATCGTCTTCAAGTTCTGTTCGGTAAGTTCATGGATCACTCGAGGCTCACCGGAGACTTCGATGAATCTGCGCTTGAGTTCCAGCGAAAGATCCTTGAGAGGTCTGGACTTGGAGAGGAAACTTATTTGCCTGAAGCTATGCATTGTCTTCCTCCGAGGCCGTCCATGGCGGCCGCAAGGGAAGAGGCGGAGCAGGTGATGTTCGGTGCTTTGGATACTCTTTTTACTAATACTTCGATTAAGCCTAAGGACATTGGAATTCTTGTGGTGAATTGTAGTTTATTTAATCCGACACCATCGCTTTCTGCTATTATTGTTAATAAGTATAAATTGAGAGGTAATATTAAGAGTTTTAATTTGGGAGGGATGGGCTGTAGTGCTGGAGTGATTGCGGTCGATCTTGCGAGGGATTTACTTCAGGTTCATGGAAGCACTTATGCAGTTGTTGTGAGCACTGAGAACATTACTCAAAATTGGTATTTTGGGAACAAGAAGTCAATGCTGATTCCCAATTGTTTGTTCCGTGTTGGTGGTTCTGCGGTTTTACTTTCCAATAGGTCCGTGGACAAGCGACTAGCCAAGTATAAGCTCGTTCATGTAGTTAGGACTCATCGCGGTTCGGATGATAAGGCATTTCAATGTGTTTATCAGGAACAGGATGATAAGGGTAAAGTTGGGGTTTCGCTGTCGAAAGATCTCATGGCCATTGCTGGAGGGGCCCTTAAGACTAATATTACCACACTTGGCCCCCTCGTGCTTCCAATTAGTGAGCAGCTTCTTTTCTTCACTACTTTGGTGGTCAAGAAGTTTTTCAATGCGAAAATCAAGCCGTATATTCCGGACTTCAAGCTTGCTTTTGAACATTTCTGCATTCATGCCGGGGGAAGGGCTGTAATTGATGAGTTGGAAAAGAATTTGCAACTAACACCAAGCCATGTTGAGGCTTCAAGGATGACACTTCATCGTTTTGGGAATACCTCGTCAAGCTCCATCTGGTATGAATTAGCGTACATTGAGGCCAAGGGACGGGTGCGCAAGGGCCATCGGATTTGGCAAATCGCATTTGGGAGTGGTTTCAAGTGTAACAGCGCAATCTGGCAGGCTCTTCAGAACGTGAAGCCATCTCGTAAGAGTCCCTGGGAAGACTGTATCCATAGGTATCCTGTCCAATTATTGGCATAGTACAACCACAATTTGGTTAGAGACTCATAATTCAGGAATTAGTTACAACAACCAATTAGTTGTTTGCTTGCTTGTATTCTCTTGTAACTTTGTTCACAATGTCTCTGTCCTTTGTCATTGGATCGTGAAAACTACAATGTTGCATTTTCTGTCCTGCTCTTTATTTGTTTGTGTTTGAGTTAAGTATTATGAATTCTTGAACTACCGTTCTTGTATTCTAATGCTTTGGGAATTGTCAAGCTGGCTATTATTGTGTTTGCATAAATTAGAAGATATCATTCATTCATGCCAATTTCTTTTTAGTGAATCATCTTCTTGGTGGCGTGCTCTTAGATAATTTGTACTCCGTTAAAAATACTCAATTCAATGAAACAAAGTCTTTTCCAAACTACAACACTCACTACATTAATATGCTTCCACCTCTCTGCTCTATCAAGGGCTTTGTCAGATGATACTATATTGAAGGAGATATAACAAAAAAGGGCGAATTAGTGTTTTTTTTCTTCTCCCAAGGTAGAAAAATTTTGCTTTCATCACAAAGGTGGCTTTCTTTTTGGTAAGTTTGTTGTTATTTCTCATTGTATTTGTGAGAAAAGTTCTTTTCTTTCTCTTCTTCCCCCATTCATCTTACTTGACTCATTTCACTTGCTCTATTTATCTTTTCCAATAAACTATCAACTGAAAGCCTACGTTATTTGGACTTGGATACGAGTGTCGGATGTCTGTGGATGTCTAGAGGTTTGACTTGTTTATCCACAAATTATAGGATGTGGGGGCTAGGATGAAAATGTCCTAAAACTTGTTTCTAGGTATTTACACACAGCTATATTCATTATTGAACCTCTATTCTTTCCTTTTTTTTCTAGGTATTTATCTTTTCCAATAAACTATCAACTGAAAGCCTACGTTATTTGGACTTGGATACGAGTGTCGGATGTCTGTGGATGTCTAGAGGTTTGACTTGTTTATCCACAAATTATAGGATATGGGGGCTAGGATGACAATGTCCTAAAACTTGTTTCTAGGTATTTACACACAGCTATATTCATTATTGAACCTCTATTCTTTCCTTTTTTTCTACTTTTTTTCATCTTCATCCTTTTCTTTTATAAATTTCTTCTCTTATTTTTTCTATTCTTAATCGTTTATTTTCTTCTTCTTCTTTTTTCTCCCCACTTCAGTGTATTGCCTATTAACCATTTTCTTCTTTTCTTTCTGTGAAGAATTTACATGGCCATGTCTAAATATTATCTAATGTGTCAGACCCTTATACCATTTCTATGTTGATGTCATGCCATGTCGACATGGGTACTTTGGGCTGGAGTGAAGAATCCAGGTAATACAGCTAAAAACCCTTTGAAAGACATTATTAAAACTGGTTCTTTTGATTCTCTCTAGAGAAGTCAAATCATTTCCTTTCATGTTTCCCCCAATGAGAGCAATCTCCTTTGAGGAAGGTTGTTATAATGAGATTGCATAGTTTGCTTGGATATCTCTTTAGGTGGTTTACCTTTTTTCTGATTTCAAATTCTCAATCTTTGGACACAGTTTCCTATTCTTTAAGCTGGTATCTTTACTTCTATTGTTATGGTGCATTTACTGACTCCCGTTTAATTTAGTTTTAAGGGTTTAGATGAAATCAGTAGAGAGTCAATTAATGGGACTAATGTTTTCATGATCACATCATTTTCCTTGTGTCATGGAATTATCTAGTTTGAAAACATCATTCTGGTTCCTGCAATCAAAACTATAGTTTTATTGCCATCCTTCTAGATTGAAGATTCCACCATTTACTTTTTATTTCTGACTCATGTTTTTCTCCTTGATTTGGAGAACAGCATCTTTTTTTCTGCGTTTTGCCATGTGTGTCTTCATTTGAACCTGACAGTATTTTGCTGCTACTTTCAGCCTTTTTACATGTTTGATCTGTCGCATTATCCTTGAATCTATTGCTATCAAATATGTGTGTGTGTGTGTGAGTGTTGGTGCATGTTTGTGTTTTGTGTGTACTCTTTTGTTGAGTGAAATTATTTATTTTCTGCATCAGCTTCAATGGACATTGCATTGCATTGGCATTACTGTCAAATGAAGTAGGTGAAATTTGCCTTGGAAACCTGATAGTTTTAGACTACTTCAAATGATTTGTGTTTGGCCAACAAATAGCCTATATATAAAAGTTAATTTCATCTTCATTCATTAAGGGTAAAAAAATAAAACATGCAATGTTTGGATGTCTAATGGTAGTTGCAATTTGGTGCTCATTTGTCTCTAATGGTATTGCATTCGACTATGACGAACACTCGGGGGCTGATATTTAGGCTTGGGCCAAATTTAGTTGGTTATGTTTTCATTCAAGTATCATTTACGCATTAATGGCACATTGCATGGACAGAGTGGTAGATGAAGAGGAAAAAAAGAAAAACCTTATTAGTTTTTAAATAGGAAGGGCTGGGATTAGTGAAGCAAAAAGTGATGGAAATAGGCTCATATTGCTGTTGGTTTATGTAAATTAAACTATCTATTTGGATGGGTCATTTCTGAACTACCAGTACCCCCTTCAGGATGATGGTAGTCGGCCCTTTGGGTTGCGCCAAGGAAATATCTTATGCATGATCAAGTATTGGCCATGAGGGAGAGTTGGACAACTACTACTCTCCAAGGTAGATGTTAAGCTTTTGACTTATTTCCAAAAGAAAACATCAAAATGTGAGGTCAATTATACTGGGTCATTTTTACGAGATTGCCACCTCTGATTGAGACGAAACTTCATGGACCATCTTTTTAAGTGACGGTGCATGTCTTGGCATGACCGTGACATCAGGCAAGCAATTTTCTGTTTTTTGGTATGTACCAATCAAAGCCATAGGCAAAGCTAATTACAAGTCGTAAATAAGGTGTGGCACAGCTAATCAATCTACTTGTACAAATAAACAACAGAATCTGGCAACGAAAGTCTCTAGACAGCAAGTAATTCTTAAACAAAATTTTAGAACTTAGTACCATGACTAAGGTTCACACTTCTGCAATCAGATCAAATAAATAACCGAAGTTCCCCATTTGTATTTCCCGGACATGTATAGATAGACTACCTAAAAGGAAATAGAAACATGATAAAATTATCTAAGTTCTGCACTGGAGAAGGGACATTGGGTTGTGTTGCTTTGAAAAATAACCTTGACTATGACATGGTTTTTCTACCTCCCAACAAGAACAAATTCAGAGATTTTCTTGCATCTAAATAGACAAGTAACCAACCACATTATTTTTTCTTTACCATAATATTGTGGCAAAAACAGCGTCGTATGCAACATCTAGTCATGCTACAGATTCAGTTCCTTAAACCAGCTCCGACCTTTTCACTCTTGGTAGTATTAGTTTTGGAATGCAGGGAAAGGTTCCAACTCTAAAATATTAAAGGATTAAACTTCATCAGGGTCACTATCACTAGTTGCGTCTGTCTCCCAATCAGAGAATATTGTATGATAATGACAACCATCCGCTATCGAGTTGAACGCATTAAGTTATCTTTAGCCTACGTGCTAAAATGTGCTTGTGGGGATACTTATGAGTGAGTTATCTATGGAGCTTACTGGTATTACATGGTCCGGGGCAGCACTGTGCAAGAACTGCTATCAAAAGTATCCGAGTGATCTGTTCGAGTGATTATCCGACGCTACGCACAAGTGAGAGATTCGAGTACTCCGCTGTAACATGAGTATATGCATCAATGACTGACCAAGAATATGTGTATTCGAGGTGCCGCATGAATAATATGTCTATCTTACAGATATGTCCATGACACTGGCCTGGTTGATTTGAAAGACTTTATCCCTCTAGAGTACATTTATATCTTCTGGTTGCATGAGTTATCAGATGGTCCACTTATATCCGTGCTAATAAACTCTGAACTTACTAATATCTGTCTCTCCCTATCTGTAGTGATGGGGTTTGAATTTAATAATTTATGACTTTGTAGCTTTCATAAATAATGTCAGTTAAGGAGCTTAGTATACAATCTTACAATGACTTATTAATGCCTTTTCAAGACCATTAAATTATGGGGTCATGGTTTTCTTTTTGTTGGATGGGTGTGGATCGAAAGAATAGCTTCACATTGAAAAGAAAAGAAATATAAGTGTAAATCTCTTCCCTTATTAGCATTGTGACCTTCTAGAGTAAAACTTCGCACCTGTGCGCGTAGATGGTTAAGTGGAAATAATATTGGTATTAGTTAAAATTCAAACCCGCCCAATAAAATTATTGGAATCTTATTCAAAATAGAAACGTGAGTGAGGTGCTCTCTTATATTAGCCCCTTTCAAAAACAATATTTTTGATAAGCGCTTTTAGAAAAATACTTTAGAAAAAAATTAGGTTCTCATAACTTTTTCTAAAAGCACAAAATTATTTTTTTATCATAATTTTTTTAAAAATAAATATTGTCAAACACTTCAAAGATATTTTTGTTTCAAACGGGCCCATACATTATTTTAAATGGGTGGTACACTGCTACCAGGTACCAAGTCAACTTGGTGATGGCCCAATATTGAAAACAATTTGAGATGAACCCACAGGAGGTTGGTTACTATGTTGATCCCAAATTTCTAGCTAGCGAACAAGATAGTGTTCTTCTCACTCGTATTTTTGATTCATAAATCAGACCTCGTAGAGCAGCTATTGCTCCCAACCTTTTAAAAAATTGTCTTCTTGGTTCATGATCAATGGATGACAATTCTTTAAATTTTGATGTATTTCTGTGTCTGTCAGCTAATTACAGATAGAAGATAGAAAAATATCATTCTATCTGAACATTTTTTTTTAATCCAATGTGCTGCAGCTGTCAGAGCCCTGAGATTCCTCATCCCAAATTAGAGAAATAAAAAAATTATTAAGATTGATGGAGTTTGGAACAAGCATTTTTTTTTTTTTGGGGTGATTCAGATGAGGTGCAGGACAAGCAAAACAATCAGATTATGCAGGAAATTCCCTAACACAATGCACTGCAATACAAGAAATCTAGGAGCTTATTCATCCAAAAGAATTGTGATAATGAGATCTCCTTGCCTAGCTAATTTACTAGGAGATGTTGAAATGCTAGTTGTAATTAGTAACATTTAAAAAACTTTATGAACCATTATCACTTATATGCTTTCAAATATTAGACTAGCTAGTAAAGGGTTATGTAATGTTAAATAAACTTCTAAAAAACTCAAAACACAAACTAGATGAGTTAGCCATCGTCATCACCATTAATGAGATCATGTATAATTCCGAGGATGGAGGAAAATCAATGGTATAGGTGATGACCAACTCATCTAGTTTGGATTTTGAATATTTTTTAAGGTTTATTAAGCATTACCCTATCTTTTAAGTTCATGTTCTCTAACCGAAATGTATACGGGAGCCTGGAAAAGTCACCATGTCACCCATCATTTGTGAATAAACTTAAGTGGGTCCATTTCATACTTTGCATGCCCACCTTGTTAGGCTATTAAGAGGCTATATAGAGAGGAGACAAGAAGAGGTTTTGTAGTGACTTGGATGTCATGATGTGGACAAGAACTTATCTTTTATAGGCATGTCATCTATATCTAAACCCTTCTCCTACCCTTCTCTAACTAGCTAGCTCTTCCACTCTCTCTCTCTCTCACTCTCTCCTCTGTTCAAACTTGGTCTTCTTGTTTCTTCTGAGGAATATCTATATATATTTATGACCATGAAAAGTGTTTATTCAACAAAGCTAAAGCTCATTTTGTACTTACTTCTAGGCTTCACTTAGCGTATTTCCTTGAACACCACCACCACCACCATTGAACGAGACACTCGATTTCTTTCCTTGCAAAACAGAAACACGAATTGGTTTTTCTTTTTTCTTTTTTTAATAATTTTTTTTATAATGTGTTCAAGTTATAATCATTAAATTAAAACATTAAAAAAATTAAATGTTAGCGTTAAAACAAAATTGTATTGACACGTAACGTAAATATAACAATGTTGACTCAAATTTTTTTCCTTGTCATGAATTGGTTTTATTTTTTTTTTTTTTATAAATAATTTTTTTACGATGTTTTTAGGTTATAATCATCAAATTAATACATAATAAGAGAGCAATGTTATATGTACGTTAATTATTAATATTATTTTTTTGACACTGAATTACTTAATAGATACAAAATTTTAAAACATTCAAAAAAAGTTTAGGGTCAACTTCTAAATATGACATTAAGATCCATAATATATAAAATATTTTTCATGTAAAAATACGAATCTTGTTATCTTAGTAGTTGGCTTTGGCTTACTAGTCTTGTGTTATTAATTAATCATTAAGATTATTATTAATTCTTATAATTAAATTGGGACATCTTGGGAAATGGAGAACCGTGCGCCACACTATATCCCATGAGATGCAATGAATTAAGATCATGATGATTATTAACACAGACATGCGATACCTCAATCAAATCCCCATAGTTCATTTAGGAGGGTATAAAGGCATAAACAGATATATATGACTGTGCGGTTTGTTACTATTCTCAATGTGTCGCAACTCCACTGACAATCCTGTACTCCAGGAGTTTAATTAGTAACCCCAACTCGAAATACTCTTATTTGCCAGATGTAACGTAAAAAGGTGGAAACCCAGTGACAAGTGAGTGAGCAACATTTGAAGTTATCCAGCGTTTGGAGCACGAGATACTTACTAACTTTGTCTTGGCTCGACTCGATCGTCGTTGCTCGTAATTTGCAGTATTTCACGTATTACAAAGCCAAGAGAGAGAGAGAGAGAGAGAGAGCATCTTTTGGAAAGCGTTGAGTGTCCTGTTTGTCGAAGGACATGAAGAGAACGCCAATCTCAAGACGATACGATTCTCTCTTCAGTTTTGAATCTTGCAATCTCATCACTCACTCACTCTAAATGGAGCGTTGATGATGTTGCACATTACGGGCTTCGATTCCATTCGCTTTATTTTTCCCTCATTTCATTTTTTATTTTTTATTTTTTTGATTAGCTTTCCCTTTGTTGCTGCAAATTCCTTCTTTGACTGGAACTTAACGACTATATTTATATACATTTTTTCTTTTCCAACAATTATTCCCATGAGATCTCATCACACTGTTGCTTTGATGCTAGCTGTGCTGTTCATATCTTTGTTACCTTTACTTACATGAGCTTCCTTCTCTTCTCTCTTCTTCTTTATAAACGTTACCATGTCATATAACGTTGAGGATAGTGTAGAAAATTGTGTTTCTGAGCATTTTTTTATTTGGATACAAACATGTATCTTTTAGGGAAACTGTTGTTTAATTAATTAAGTCATTCTAATAATTTTGAAGTGAAAATGGGTGGTGTCGCCGGTGGTGGTGGTGGTGGTGGTGGTGGCGGTGGCGGTGGTGACAGAGAGATACGGATACGGACAGATGTGGTGATGTGTTTGGTGCATCGTGATCGATGAAGGCAGATCCATGGAAGACTGTTCCCGAGTGTCACGTGGGTTCTTTTGACTACCCCCATGACCTCCAATCTGACGGTCTCTCACTTTGTCCTCTACTGTTTGGATCCTATGCTCCAACTGCCCGCTAATTGTATGCAACTCATCCTCCCCTTTTTCCGCCACGTCAAATCTTGTTTCATAACTTGCAATTAAACACTATGTGAAAAATCATTTTTAGTGAATTTTTAATCACTAAATCAAAGAGGTCTCAGCAATGCCGCCATAATTTTTGAAATCTTCCACCCCGTTATAGCTCAAGGACCAATTAAAATAATTGAATCTTTAATATTCCACTATTCTAAACATTTATGCCCACTCAATCAAAAGAATAAAAACCCTCCTCTATATATATTTATCCTCTCTTAATATTTAATTAATATTAAAGATAAATAGAATTTCACATAAAAATTTCTTAACATTTTGCTAATATTTCACTCAAACATGGCATAAATTCAAGGCCACCATTGATATTCTAACATTCCCACATTTTTTGCCACTTGTAATGAATTAATACACCTTAAAATATTAAATCTTGATACATTAGTACATTTAGCCCAAATACAAAATATATCTCACATATCTATATAAATTATATTAAAAAGTAAATTCTTGATAGAGATTTATGAACTTATTACCTAAAAAACAAGAGTTGATTTATGAAATGATCTACTCGAGTCTCCACTTCTTCTACTTGGAAATCATGAATCAATATGGGAAGAGACCATTTCATTTGACCGAGCCGTCTCTCTCTCTCTCTCTATGCATTTCACGACAAAGTAAGACTGGAAGTGCTGACTGGTCTTTGCGAACAATATACTATCTTTTAAAGCTACATGACAACACACCATCCCCACCTCTCACTCGTACAAAAACTATTCTCTCTAGACCTTCCATCTTCTTTCAAACATTTGATAATTAGATCCCTCTCTCTCTCACTTTAATTTTCCTCTTTCATCTAACTTTGCTTTCTCCCGCTGCTCACAGATTCACGTAGTACTCCTCCTCCATATATACTTCAACTTCATCACACAAATTAATCAATCACACAATCTTTCTTTCTTTGCTTTCTTGCTAGCTTGCTTGCTTGATATATCTCTTAATTAGATCATACGCACAGGTGCAGTAGTAGTAATAGTACTAGTAGTAATTCATCATTCTCCATGTTCTTCTCCGGCCAGTATTACCCTTTCACCGATGTTGATTCCTACCCAATCACTTCTTCTTCTTCTTCTTCTTCTTCTGTCGATTGTACTCTCTCTCTTGGTACTCCTTCCACTCGTCAATCTGAAAATGCATCCATTAACAATAAACGATGGTCCGGTTCTTCATTCATGTCTAATCTCTGCTCGTGGGGCGCACTTAACTCCAAGAAGCAAGCGGCCTCCTCGGGACCTACTAGAACCAGTTGTAGCAGCAACAGCAGCAATGGTAGCGTTATGATCAACACTGTTAATGGTGACCCTCTTCTCGCTCGCAGGTGTGCCAACTGCGACACCACTTCCACACCGCTGTGGAGGAACGGACCCAGAGGCCCCAAGGTACTTAATTTCTCAAACCAATATCAAACCTTTGAGCTTGCAGAGTCCTTAATCTCTATCTGTTCTTTCAAACCTTAGTCCTGCTAATAACATGTGTGGACTTGAAAACTCTGATTTATTACTGTAACCATGTCTTTCAATCAATAAAACAAGACAACTCTAAATCCCATAAATTATAGAAGTTTATTGGGTTTGGAAACTTATTTCTATGAGCCACATATATACCATATAACTAGAACTTTTATGTGAGCCACATATGCTATATATATATAAAACTAACACTTACAGCTAATTATATTATATATGCACATATAATCGTGTTTGTAAATGATTTTAACGATGTGGTGTGTTTGCAGTCACTTTGTAATGCTTGTGGAATCCGATACAAGAAGGAAGAGAGACGAGCGACAGCGGCCGCAACGGCTGTGGCTGCAGCACCGGCGATAATAGAAGCACAACAGTTTATGGGCCACCATCATCATCAATCATGGAACTACCGTGCTCATCATGATCGAGTGCCAAATGAATTCAGATTCATTGAAGAAGGGGATGATAATAATATTATTAACGGATCAGAAAGTACTGATAGTACTGTTCCTTATTTTTCATGGCATCTCAATGTCCCAGAAAGGCCTGGTCTCGTCCATGATTACTCATGAAGAAAAAACATCAGCAAAATTGCTGATTACACTGATGATATATATATATATATATATTATTCAGAGATTGTTATGATGATGGTACTTCTGATGATGGGTCTATCTTAATTATACTTTTCTTGTTATTTCTTTTGTTCCTTTGTGTCTTTCATTGGTTCTGTAACTTCAATTTAATTTCTTTCGTCTGTAGTAAGTAATTAGGTAGTAATTAAATTGTTCTTAAGGAAAAAGTTGTTATTCACTTGCATAGTTGCATCTTAATCACTTAATTTCTGATGGTGTAGTTTATTAGACACCGTCGATCAGTCGAGTGTTGTAGAAAAAGTACTGGGTTCAGTTTGTACTGAGAATATCCAGTTTGTACTGAAAGAAAAAGAAGCTAAAGAGCTTTAATTAATTAGTTCCATTTGCCTGAGTCTGAAGCGATCTGCTTTTTTTTTATATAATTTTCTTGCTGTTCTTCTCTTGCTTGTGCTACCATATATACGAAGGTGAGATCCCAATGTTCCTACTTTCTTTAAGAAAGAAAAAGAACTGAGAACATAGAAAAGGAAATTTGAAGGAGTAAAAAAGAGAAAATGGGAAGAAGGGTACAATCAGATCTGTTTGTTTTATTATTAGACATCCCTTCAATTGGGCCCTGATAAATGATTAGAAAGTTGGATACATCTGGGTGACCATCACGCAAGCAATATTCTCTTTTCAGTAACTGGGTTCGATATGTTTCAATATTCTCTTTCAATCATACTTAACACATGAACTTGACTAACTTTAAAGAAACAGTATCCATTGGTTTTGGTCCAATTTAAACAAGTTCATGATTCATTTATTCTCTTACTTATGAACTATAGAAACAGAGAATATAAAAATGGTGAAAAGGCATTGATTTGTATTTCTATACAAAGACGTTTTATACAAGAAAAAAAAAAAAAGCTATATATACAGGGAAATTAATAATTAATTGTGGCCAATATATTTTCCAACTTTCTAAACTTGAGCCCATGATTGATGTTTAATTCTTTATTATGAACGAACATAACAGCTAGTACTCATTTTTTGAGCTACTGTAATCCATAAAGTTGTGACTATATATTAATGACTTAATGTAAACAATAAGGAATTTACAACATTAATTTTAATGAGAAACAGGTCAAAAAAAGAAGAAAAATGGTAAAGAGATTGAATCTCCACACCAATCGTTACAAATATAATGCGTCAAATCTCTATGTCTGATTTGTAGATTTATTAAATTAGTTAAAAGCAAATATGAAAGTAATTTATAGCCATTAGTATAGTGTTTTCAATCCCCAGGCATTGCTAAAAATAAATGTTTTCAATACATGAGGCTAGCTCTTATTATCAATTAAGTTAGCTCTTATTATTGTAGAACTTGAAGATGAACGATATATACAGAACTCTTACTTTCGTATTAAAGAAGATATTTCCAAATTTAAAATCATCATCAATTAGGTTATAATGAAGCAATTAAATTCACTAAATCTAAAGATCAAAGTTGCAAGAGATCAGGTACAATGTGATAAGTTTGCGGAAAAAAAAAAAAGAAAGGTACAATGTGATGTGAAGCTCTCACGCGTATCTCTTCCGTACCTTTCAAATCTAAACCCAGGGAAGGGGGAAGGGTGGTTATATCTTTACAGTTACAAGTAAACTAAATTCATATTACAAGAGCCAATCAGTCATTAGTTCAATGGTTCAAACAGCTAGTTTATTATATGGGTCAAAGGTAAAGGCAACACTCTAAAGGGACAGATATCAAATTTTTTATTGACGTAGAGTGGTTATGTGAACTGTCTGAGGGCCTACTTTGAGGGGCCATTGGTCAGGTCCTATTGATATGGGTATTAGTCGGATCTTTTGTGATTCAAATTTTTCACGAGAGTAGGGTGAGTACAGGATTATACTTATTTCTTCACAAATATATATATATATATTACAAGAAATACTCAATGATGAATCACTTTCTAAGTTCTTCCTAGCGTTCCTATAAGTAGGTTGATATCATAGTTCAGAATGGCAAGCTCGTTCATACACCACCATATTTGAAAACCATGTAGGCTTTTGATGGATGATCTCATTTCTTTTAATCATTTTATTAATTAGTTGCAATAGAATTTGTTTGTTCTAGAGTTAAACCTCGTCATCATCTCTTCTAGATCAGTAGAAATCTTCACAAGCAATATCATTTATGTAACTTTCGTCCATGTGAACAAATTTTGCCAGCTGAGGAGTTGCTATGTATGAACAAATGTTTATAGGGACCTTGAGAGGTTATTTTTGTTCAAAAATATAAGAGAATACATAAATAGTAGATTATAGTTGAGAAAAGTCATTTCAATATTCTTTGGAAAAGAAAACATTTTTGTCCTTTAAATTACAAATGTGAAGAGAATTTATTTTAATTTTTTTCACATTCTATATGAGCGGTGATCATTGATCACTAAACATATATATATCTGTTGATCAATTTAATTTCATAATAATTTGTGTGACAATGTTATATATATATATATATGTATAACAATTCTTAAGCTTAACCATTAAGCCGTAGTTCTTCCATCTCTTTGTTTCAAACCAATTTTTCAATTCTCTCCCCCCGCCCCCCCCCCCCCCCTCCGCACCCTTCTCTCTTGCCTAAATTCAAAATTCTCTATTTATAATATTAATCTGGTTTTGGGCAGTAGGTAGGGTTGGTTTCCAACCTGAAAAATTGCAAAAATTAAAGGATTCTTAACTTTGTCCGCGTGGATAATGTACACCCGAAAGTTTGGAATCTATCCCACCCCAGGTGTCCTGAGTAAGCAAGTGGCACATTCTTTACGGGTTAAAAGTCTAACCAGGGGTTTCACAATCAACGACTGGAGCAAGCAGATGAGGAGCTCAGTAGCTATTCAACTCCCAGGAATACAATATTCATAACACTAATATTTCTCAGAATGTGACACAATCGTCATGGTAGAGGGGTTAGGTGTAACAGGTAAAAGAACCCGCTAATCAACATGCAAATGCGTGGACGTTAGCTTGGAAAATAATACATATATATATAAACAAGGTAGGCAGCACCGTTGATCAAATTCACATAAATGAATTATACAATATTAATTAAAAAAAAAATATTAGATCGACCAGAGGAATGGAATAATGAAGTTTCTTGCAAGTAAGCAAGGGCTGACAAGCATGCCGGATTAAGTAGTCCTATGAATATGATCAATTATTATTTTATATATAATTCAAAAAGTGGTGATGATGACCAAATAATTAAACAACTCATTACCATTTTCTGACTAAATTAATTAAGGTGGTTGAATCATTAACTCACACTACAACATTTTCTGAGGAGTGTCAAGGCTAATATTTATAACTCCGATAAGGATGGATTTATCAAGATTTAGGAGTTGGATACTGATATAATGAAATTGCCAAGGGGATGACAATGGAAAACGTGTTGGAGTCCATTGGATCATCCTTGAGATACATATATTAAGCTTTCGAGGACGGTGATCTAAAGGACCCAAACATAAGTGCCCAGCTAATTAAATCTCGGGGGCCAAAGTCCCTTAATATATATCTCCAGTATTTCAGTCTAGATGAGATGATAACCAACCCACACCCAACTTTTTTCAGGTTTTATAAGAGAATTCTGATCTTCACTTTTTTCTAAGAAGCTTAAAAGATAGAGAATCCAAGCTTCACAGCTTCACACACATCAAACAGAAGATATAGAGATATAAAAAAAAAATGGTGAACTTGGTAGCAGCACAGAAGCCATTGTTGCATGGATTGATGAAGCTAGCCGGAGTAGTCCCTCATGCAGTAGAAATCCAACCAGGAACAACAATGAACTTCTGGGTCCCATCCGAAACCATAAAAAAACACAGAAACAAAGCCAAGTATGAATATGAAAGCGAAAAACTAGTCAAACCAGTTGTGGTTTTAATTCATGGATTCGCTGCAGAGGGTATAGTAACATGGCAGTTTCAGGTGGGATCATTAACGAAGAAATATGCAGTCTTCGTTCCCGATCTTCTCTTCTTCGGAGGGTCCATATCGGATAGTCCAGATCGATCGCCAAAGTTTCAAGCAGAGTGTTTGGTGAAGGGGCTGTGGAAGCTGGGTGTCAAGAGTTATACTTTGGTTGGATTCAGTTATGGTGGCATGGTGGCGTTTAAGATGGCTGAGATGTTCCCGGAATTGGTGAAGGCTTTGGTGATCTCCGGTTCGAGTTTGGATGATGGGGATAGCAAAGTTGATGACCTCGGGTTCGAGTCTCCGGTGGAGTTGTTATTGCCTAATACTGTTAAGGGTCTCAAGACTCTGTTGCAGGTTGCAACATACAAGAACATTTGGTTTCCTGAACGCCTCCATCGCGATTATCTTGAGGTAATCTGTTTACCAGTAACGCTATTTTAATTACAAAAATGCAACTACATATACAACTACACATGTTCATTGATTTTGTTTGGTAATTAATACTGGAGATTAATTGAACTTTTTATGGTGCACGCATGCTCATAACTCAATCCTATAACAGGTGATGTTCAGCAACAGAAAGGAGAGAGCTGAACTCCTAGAGTATTTATCAACTAACAGTGATGATTATACAAAGACCAAATTCCAACAGGTATGAACATTAGGTGCACTACTGTATGAAATTTGAGTTCTTTCAGATTCCTGTAGGAAAAAAGAAAGGCTAGTTATTTTGCAATTTATGCTACTAATTTGAGAATGCACTTGCAGAAGATACATTTGCTTTGGGGCGAGAACGATCGCATATTCAACCTGGAAGTTGCCCAAAAGATGAAAGCGTAAGTCAAACTCTCTACCTTGAGAAACCGATCAAATAGGGTATTTCATAAATTTATGGCACGATACCAGATTAATCACCTAGATCTGGGTCCAGATTCAGGCCATTTTAATAGGTGTGGGCACCTCTTTAATGAGCAGAGGAACACATCAATGACAAATTCATCATCAAGAAAAATACAATATCCTAATATTTTGTATTGAAACTTGACCATACTTTCTAATTAATAACTGCTTTTTATAGCACAGCAAATAAAGGGTTCCACCTAATTCATGACTTAGATTGGTGTAGAAATCTGGTCATGGTGGCCACTTTATAATAATGTTTACCAGTAGCACCATGTGAATCCTTCTAATAAGATAGTTTTCATCATTGTTCTGATAGGCAATTGGGGGAGAATGTAACACTGCAAGGCATAGAGAAGGGAGGTCACCTGGTTCACCTGGAGCGACCGTGTGTCTACAACAGGTGCCTCAAGGAATTCCTGGCAACCATACCTGTAGATGAAACCAAGAATTGATTGGCTTTTAAACCATCTGTCTACGTTAATTCTAATTGGAAACGTACATTTTAGGTTATTAGACCTCTACCTAACGGCTACAGCTTTTGGGTCAAAGTGGTTTTCAGAACTCGGGTTTTGAGAGGTCTTCTTTTTGACTTCTCTACAAACATTTGCTTGTTTCTTCTATTTCTAAGTTTGGTAGACCCCACGATTCTAAGGCCGATCCATCGAGTACTAATGTACATGTTTAGCTTGATAAGCATTATTGAGTATTTACTAAACATCCAAAGCTTTAGCTCAAGTAATTCCTGTTTTCTGCAGTAATATCTGTAGTAATGTCAAAGTTGGCAAGGAAAACATTGGGGTTTATATTGTTTATTAGTCAAATTATTCAAAAGATGTCTTCGCAATCTACAGCTTCAACTGGCTTATTACTCATTTTTGTTTAGAAAAATTGAGTCAACTGCTACATAAAAACAGCAAATGAGACAAAACATATACTGGGTAAATAGATCATAGTTTAGTGGAAAATGAAAAGTGGACATTTGGACATAGTTGTAACACTTTATTTGGAAAGCAAATTTTCCTTTTGCACATTATAAGGCAAGGAATAAGCCAAGCCGTTGCAAAACAAAAACAATAAACCCAATCTTTAGACACAAACTTATCTGAAGGAACACTGAATCTCTTCCAGAGTTCTTCCCTTGGTCTCTGGAACCCGGAGCAACACAAACATAACAGTAAAAGCGCTCACAACTGCATAAATGGTGAAGGTTCCTGTTGACAGTGGTATTATCATTTCAATTTGCATTCAAAAGAGGGAAAATAGAGATATAAAGAGTTACATATACATATATATTGTATGCATCAAGAACATTTTTTTACTGTATGCATCTTGCATATAGCATATGCACTGCACCTACTTGTACACAGGTGCACCGAGAATCCAGTTTTATTTATACATTTTCCTACAGGTGTACTCAGGTATGTCGTAAATATTTTGTATTGATGTTTACATAGAGAGAGAGAGAGAGAGAGAGAGAGAGAGAGAGAGAAGAGCATACCTCCAGTACTCCAATTTAGGAGCAAGTTTGCAGTCATTGTAATCACCCAGGCTGTCAACCAATTCGCCATTGTTGCTATGCTACCAGCAAGGCTTTTAATATTCACTGGAAGCATCTAAAATTCCATGTTCATGAAATAATATTGAGCCAAGTCATATAATTTAGTCAATATTAACACTAGAATATAAGAGAAGAAATGTTGGGCATCTATTAGAATGTAAAACCTCTGTAGAAGACAACCAAAGTATAGCCAAATAAAACAAATCTAACACATTATTTGTTCTTCTCCAAAGTCTAGAAGCTAATCTATCAACATAAAACAAACTTATCGATCCAAATTCCAATATCCACTTAATACAGAAAGAGGGGAGAGCAAAGTGTACCTCTGACATTACAACCCATGGAATAGATCCCAGTCCTAGAGAAAAAGCAAGAACAAAAACCTGAAAAAATGTGATCGGTTAAAAATATAGATGTGAAAATCATTTATAAAATTTCTAAGAAGCATGAAAGCAAGGAGATGCGAGGGCACATACCACAAGTCCAACCACTGACAGACAGTATTCCCAACACAGAGAAGAAATAAGAACTTTCAGATATAAAGCCGTGGGTTTAACAGGTAAAGAAAAAACATAAGAAACCATTCCAATACTAATACCTTCTTAATTCAAGCAATCTATGATTGAAATTAAAACTATAATGAATGCGCACCTTCAAGTAGAAAACAATTGCAACTAGGATAAGGCTTGCCGTTGCTCCAGTTGAAGCTACCTGAAGCAAGCACGATATATTTCATTCGTGCTTTTCTAACACCAACCAAATACAGATTCTCAAAATGGAGAAAAGAAGGATTTTCTCGTAACTTACGATAAGAAGAGGCCGGCGCCCAGCTTTGTCTGCCAACCAAGCAGAAATCCCAGTAGCAACAACCTTGCAGATATATAACATGTACCTTAAGTAAAGGAAGAGAGTTTCATCATAGAGTTTGTGCAAAGTAATTTAAACAGAAATATGATCTTGATTGTGAAAGCTCATACCTGAACAGCTCCAAGTCCAAGTGTTGCAATATTACTTGATGTTAATTCTGTTCAAAAAGCCAAGCACAAAAGCATTTCAGAATGTATTGGCCAGACAAATATTATATTTGAACCAAACTTCTAGTATTAAGTAACAATACTTCATTAATAGTTTGTGGTCATAGCATGCATTAAAAAGAATGTAATTCATCATTTTGTTTTGTGAACTGTATTATTCAAAGCATCCACTACTTAACATCTTATGAATAGTGGAACTATACAATTCATAAAAAAGTACATCAAGTCAATATGGGAAATTGAAAAAAAAATAATAATAAAAAAAAAGACAGCCGATAGTTATGTGGGCTTTGATTTTTAAAGATATGATGATATTACCAGCAGCTTTGAAAATAGTACTGGAATAAAATAGAATTCCATTGACTCCACCAGCCTGCTGAAGAACAAGCAATCCAATTCCAACCTGGAGGATGCCAATCAACAGGTTTAGTCATTTACTGCAGATAAAACAATTTCAAGAATGGAACCATTAATTCCAAACAAGTACCAGCATTACCGTCAGTGGGATCCAATATTTTCTTTGCTTGAGATCCAAAAAGCGGATAGCGGTTCTTCTGCTTGATGATGCTACAGATCTCTGCTTCCAAGCATATTTTGGAGAAAAGATGGTTACTTTACATAAAAAAGTATATGAACCAATCCTTGACAGAATTTTATTGGGAGTAAACATAAAAAAAAACTGTAGTCAATAAGTTGTTAATGCCAATGACTTCATCTTTTTTAATGATAAGTTTATATTGTTGCATCTTTTTATTTTTATTCTCATGAGTGAAATTGATCTTTGTAAATGTTGAACATCAAAGAAAACTAAACCTTGTCAAGTACCTTTATCTCGCTCACTTCAGTGGAAATGTGTGTGTCAAATCCCCGTAAAACTTGCAAAGAAACTTCAAAATCTTCTGTCATTCCCATTTTTTCCTGAATAAAGTTAAGCAGACAAAAGAGGCATGGACAACCAGAATCTTTAACAAATTAATATCTTATTATACGCATGATACTGACCAGCCACCTTGGAGATTCAGGGATGAAAAATAGGCCAGGTATCAAAATCGTACGTGGAAATATTCCTGCAAGTTATGAAGATGAAAATTTTCATTCATTCAGACACTCTCTGAGTTTTGGGGGTGTATTGCAATAAAACGGAACCGGGCACGAGATAAAAGATCCCCTCCAGTTGTGAATTTTTCCTCCTTGTTTTCCCTTAGCTAAGAGGAAGGATGGAACTGTTCAGGAAAGAGGTGCCGTTTTGATAGGTTAAGAGGATGTATATTAAAGGGATAAAAGATTAAAAAAAAACAATGCAGATGGTCAAGTACTTGTTAGAATAGAGAGCACCCTATAAGTAAATTAAATCCTTGGAATAGTTACAGAATTTCATCCTCTCTCTGTGAAACAAAATTTCAACATGATGACGAAATTGACAAATACTTAAAGAAGCAAAAATTCCATAATGAGCACTTAAATCCCCCAAAATGGATTAGGCAGTCAACCAACCTTCCACTCAATCTGCATTTGGTAAAAAAGAAACTTTCATTAAAACCATGGCATATCATTTTGTTTTGATATAAAGTGAACAGAAACTTAAGTATGAGAGGTTCAGCAGAAAGTATGTCTTGATTACATGATATCGCCCACAACAAAATGAGAGTTCATTTGCATGAGAATAATAAATCTTTCTTAATCATTAATCATTAATCGAGAATATTCTTGAAGTGCTAATAATCTATCAAAAAGCGAGCTTACCTAAAACTGCAAGAACTCTCCACCGAAAGAAAAGTCCTAAGAGATAGGCACGCATAATCCCAATTGTGACAGAGAGCTACAATCAATAAAGACGGAGATGATCTTAGCTATAAACAATCAATTCTTGACATAATTTAAAATAACAATAATACTATTCAAGCACAACGAACCTGATTCACTGCATCAAGCCCCTCTCTCTCTGCTATATAGACGGGCACCTAACAATTATCCCAGCGATAGCATCCTGTGAAGCTCTTTCTCTGGTGAATTCAAATGAGAAATGAATTATATGGCAAGAAGCTTGAACATTGATCACCGTGTAGGATTAGGAGATGACTCCTACCCGAAATCCTTCCAACAATCTTCCCATATAAAGAAATGAATAATCCTACCAAAACAAAAACGCCGCAATTTAGAAACGAACAATTGATCACTTGAAAATAGTGATATCCTACTCCAATCAGTAAAGGCAGATCGAGAAATTGATGCATATGTTTATATACAACAAAAAAGCGAGCTTACTTTAGCAAATGAAATCGCAAAGGCACCCGATGATATTGGGAACGGACGCGATCATCAATGACTACAATTCCAAGTAACAATTTCCATAATCAACACATAAATAAATCTAGAAAATATTTCTGGGAAAAATCAAAGCAGGACTGTTTTTACCCCATTTCAACCAATGTACTCTGCAATCTGACGACTAACAATTGCTCCAACCATAGCACCCACATTCGACAGGGAAGCACATAGAGAAAACTGTAACAATCGAGAACTACAATTCAGTAAAAAAAAAGAAAAAAAAAAAGAATTGTGATTTGAGTTTAGAACTTGAGGGTTTGCAATTTAGTAATGAATTTAAGGGTTAAAATTAGTTTGTCCCAAACCACTGGGGTTAGTACAATCTCAAACACGAAATCTGCATTTATTTATTCGTTATTCTTGTTTTAGATTATCTATGATCAAATACTTTTCTTTCTTTTAATTTTACTAATATTTGCATAGATAATCTAAATTTACTAAAACAAAAAAATATATTTATTATAAAAGAAATGTCAATCTATGGTTTTGTCTTTAATATAATCGAAATAGGTAAAGTTGTTTACAAAAATAGATGAAGGAAAGTAAGAGTAAAAACTTATGAGTTAAAAGAGTAGTTTCAACAGAAAAAAATAAATTCCAAGGGTAAGGAATGGACAGGCAAGACTGAAAAACAGTGAAATACTAAATTATTTTTGTATCACTATTAATAATAAATAAAAAAATAAATAAAATTCACAAAAAAACATTTTAAGTAAAAAGAAAAGAAAAGAAAGGTTTTACCTCAATTACCAAAATATTCTTATTATAATAACATATAGATATAGTTAGAGATATAAATATAGATTCTTATAGTCATTATTCTAAAAAAATTAAACTTCAATATTCTTGTAGTGTAATTTGTGGGTTTCTTTATTTATTTTCTTTGATTATCTATTATTAGATTTTTCTAATTAAGATATTAAGTTTTATTTATTTGTGATAAATAGTGGCACCTTTTTTATCAACTAATAGGAGTACATGGTATATATTAAGAGAATATTTTTGGATGAATGTTTAATTTATTCGTGATATAAATATAATCTAATGCACACTATCTTAAATTTTTTTTTGGATGAATGTTTTTAAAAGAGAATGTAGCATTTTTTTTTTTCCACGAAATCACTTAATGTGGGTATTGCGTAGACAATGAATAAGTTCTCTTATAGAGAATTTTAATTTTAATTGGTTTCAGTTTTGAGCCTTTATCTACAATTAGCTTACATTTTGTTTTTCTGGGTAATTAGCTAGCTTGCATTCTTATGCAATGTTTATGTCTTGTATGATAGAACTAAAATATTATACAACATTTAAATCTCTTTTTAATGATTTATTAAGTGTGTATATATATATATATATATATTGAGCAGTGGTATTTAATCCTATGAACTAACTAATTCACTGGGATCGATATGCACCCACTACGCATCAGTCTAGATACTCAGGGCAGAAAATTCACAAAGGCAAGATTCGAACTTGAGACCTCATTGACCTCGTCCTCACCTCCCGACCCCATCAAGTCAATACCTAATGGGTATATGTTATATTAGATTTATATAAAATACTTATTGCTTAATTAATTATGGAAAAATATGGTTGAAAAGATAGAAAGGACGGAGAGGAAAGTGATGAGACGACCAACTAGAGTTGGCTTGGGTGGAAGGGCCCTGGTCGCTTAAGTAAAAAGTCTCGGTTTTGAATATTAGGATTTTAGCACCCGACAGTTATCTTAAGTACAGGTGGATTAGTCTCGTTGTAAAGCAAAATGAAGACATCACTTGAGTGCCGAAATTCCAGTAAAAAAAAAAAAGTAATGAGACCGAGAATAAAAAAAGAGTTACACGTGTAATGGAAAGAAAGAGTGGTGATGATGATCAGATAGTACACAACTCATTATCATTTTCTGACTAAATTAATTAAGGTAGTTGAATCATTCACTCATACTACAACATTTTCGAAGGCTAATGTTTATAGGATAATGTTAGAGGAATACATATTATTTATATTGTACTTGAGAGTTATTTTTAACACCAATGTCAATCAAATGTGTCAACAACTTGTGTTTTTATGCATTTCCCGTATTCATAAGTCCGATACGGATGGATTTATGCAAATTGAGTGATCTCAGAAGCTCCTCACTGGCAACGTGGGGTCTTTGGCAATTATGGAAGAATAGAAATAACGTGGTCTTCTCCAGAGTCCCTTAATTATATGTCTCTAGTATTTCAGTATGGATGAGATCATAACAACCCCACATCCAACTCCCTCTCTTTTTTTTTTTCAGGTTATATAAGAGAATTCTGATCTTCACTTTTCTCCAAGAAGCTTAAAAGATAGAGAATCCAAGCTTCACAGCTTCAAACACATCAAACAGAAGATAAAGAGATATAAAAAAAAATGGTGAACTTGGTAGCAGCACATATGCAGTTGTTGCATGGATTGATGAAGCTAGCCGGAGTAGTCCCCCATGCAGTAGAAATCCAACCAGGAACAACAATGAACTTCTGGGTCCCCTCTGAAACCATCAAAAAACTCGGAAACAAAGCCAAGTATGAATATGAAAGCGAAAAACTAGTCAAACCAGTTGTGGTTTTAATTCATGGATTCGCGGCAGAGGGTATAATAACATGGCAGTTTCAGGTGGGATCATTAACGAACAAATATGCAGTCTTCGTTCCCGATCTTCTCTTCTTCGGAGGGTCCATATCGGACAGTCCAGATCGATCGCAAAAGTTTCAAGCAGAGTGTTTGGTGAAGGGGCTGTGGAAGCTGGGTGTGAAGAGTTTTGCTGTGGTTGGATTCAGTTATGGTGGGATGGTGGCATTTAAGATGGCTGAGATGTTCCCGGAATTGGTGAAGGCTTTGGTGATCTCTGGTTCAAGTTTGGATTATGGGGACAGCAACGTTGCTGAGCTCGGGTTCAAGTCTCCGGGGGAGTTGTTATTGCCTAACACTGTTAAGGGTCTCAAGACCAAGTTCCAGGTGGCTACTTACAAGAACATTTGGTTTCCTGAACGCCTCCATCGCGATTATCTTGAGGTAATCTGTTTACCAGTAACGCTATTTTAATTACAAAAATGCAACTAAATATACAACTACACTCTCATGTTCATTGATTTTGTTTGGTAATTAATACTGGAGATTAATTGATCTTTCTATGGTGCACGCATGCTTATAACTCAATCCTATAACAGGTGATGTTCAGCAACAGATAGGAGAGAGCTGAACTCCTAGAGTATTTATCAACTAACAGTGACGATTATACAAAGACCAAATTCCAACAGGTATGAGCATTAGGTGCACTACTGTATGAAATTTGAGTTCTTCAGATTCCTGTAGGAAAAAAGAAAGGCTAGTTATTTTGCAATTTATGCTACTAATTTGAGAATGCACTTGCAGAAGATACATTTGCTTTGGGGCGAGAACGATCGCCTATTCAACCTGGAAGTTGCCCAAAAGTTGAAAGGGTAAGTCAAACTCTCTACCTTGAGAAACCGATCAAATAGGGTATTTCATAAATTTATGGCACGATACCAGATTAATCACCTAGATCTGGGTCCAGATTCAGGCCATTTTAATAGGTCTGGGCACCTCTTTAATGAACAGAGGAACACATCAATGACAAAATTCATCATCAAGAAAAATACAATATCCTAATATTTTGTATTGAAACTTGACCATACTTTCTAATTAATAACTGTTTTATATAGCACAGCAAATAAAGGGTTCCACCTCATTCATGACTTAGATTGGCGTAGAAATCTGGTCATGATGGCCACTTTATAATAATGCTTACCAGTAGCACCATGTGGATCCTTCTAATAAGATAGTTTTCATCATTGCTCTGATAGGCAATTGGGGGAGAATGTAACACTGCAAGGCATAGAGAAGGCAGGTCACCTGGTTCACCTGGAGCGACCGTGTGTCTACAACAGGTGCCTCAAGGAATTCCTGGCAACCATAGCTGTAGACGAAACCAAGAAGTGATTGGCTTTTAAACCATCTGTCTACGATAATTCTAATTGGTAAACGTACATTTTAGCTTAATACGCATGGTCAGACCTTTATCTAAGGGCTATACCTTTTGCGTCAAAGTAGTTTTCAGAACTCGGGTTTTGAGAGGTCTTGTTTTTGGACTTCTCTACCAACATTTGCTTGTTTTTTCTATTCCTAAGTTTGGTAGACCCCACGATTCTAAGGCCGATCCATCGGGTACTAATGTACGTGTTTAGCTTGATAAATATTATTGAGTATTTACTATACATCCAAAGCTTTAGCTCAAGTAATTCCTATTTTCTAGCAGTAATATCTGTAGTAATGTCAAAGTTGGCAAAGAAAACATTGGGGTTTATATTGTTTATTAGTCAAATTATTCGAAAGATGTCTTCGCAATCTACAGCTTCAACTGGCTTATTATTCTTTTTTGTTTAGAAAAGTTGAGTCAACTGCTACATAAAAACAGCAAATGAGACAAAACATATACTGGGTAATAGATCATAGTTTAGTGAAAAATGAGAAGTGGACATTTGGACATAGGTGTAACACTTTATTTGGAAAGCAAATTTTCCTTTTGCACATTATAAGGCAAGGCATAAGCCAAGCCGTCGCAAAACAAAAACAATAAACCCAATCTTTAGACACAAACTTATCTGAAGGAACACAGAATCTCTTGCACGTTCTTCCGTTGGTCTCTAAAACCCGGAGCAACACAAACATAACAGTAAAAGCGCTGACAACTCGAACTTAGAACTAAGTCCCTTAATCCCTTTTGGATTCAGCTCTCGGACCATTAATAAAATCGTGGATGGGAGAGACACACTTACCTCTATCATAGTCTGAGTCCGGTGGACTAATCTCGTCTCAAAGGAAAAGAAGACATCACCGATTCAAAATTTCAGTAATGAAAAAAAAAAAAAAAAGCTTTCATTGCATAAATGGTTAAATGGTGAGGTTCCTGTTGACAGCGATACTATCATTTCAATTTGCATTCAAAAGAGGGAAAATAGAGAAATAGAGAGTTACATATATATATATATATATATATATATAAGTGCCCAACGTTTTTTCCTTGTTGGGGCTTTTTACCCTAACGTTGGGGCACTAGCACCAACTTTGGGGCAAGAGAGACCCCTATAAAAAAGGTTTTCCTTCCCTTTTATTTTCAGACAACCACCTTTTTTATTTCTCTCTCCTCCTCCCTGAACTCTTTCTCTTTCTCTTTCCCTCTTTTTCGAGACTCTCTACTTGTGTGGTACAGAGCTGTTGCTTGATGAAGAGCGTAAATCATTGAGTGTCTAATTTGAAGGTGAGAAGCGAAACTTAGGTTTATATGTCTTATGCCTTTTTATAAAATTTTCATACATTATTATTATGTCTGATATTCACATTATTACACAAATGTCATTATGTTTAGACTATACTCACATCTTGATAAATGTAATCTAAATGTCATATCGTTACTCTGTTGGATTAATAATTAATTTAACTGGCTAGACTAAGTCTTGTCCCCGATAAATTTAAATAGTGAAAGGGAGTTAGCTTGCTACTCTAAAAGATTTTATGTATTAAGAGCGTCTATTGTAACTCACCTCTCAGCCTAGAGACTGACCTGATTGGTCTTATTAAAAGCTATCCACTTCGTGAAGATACGACTGGATGTTAATGATGCACGTCCCATGGACTTAAGAGTTGTCGTACATGTGCAGTAGACATTTATACCAGTGTAGAAAATTGAGACTAAACCTACACACACATTCATACATTATATTCATACATAAAATATTAGTAGACAACATAACCATTAAGTTGTTCGTGCCCTAATGATTAATTATTAGTGCACCACTTGACTGAGTCAACACTAGGTGGTACATCACTGCTATAAACTTTATTGTGTCAGCCAAAAAAAAGATGTGCAGACGGAGTTGTATCATACTGCTTGTTATATATTTTCCTCGTGATTGACACATAGCGTGATCCCAGGATGGTACATGGTCACGACCTCTCTTACGAGACGATACGTTATGAGTGTCAACTAAATTGTGGTATTGTTATTGATGATATGTTGCACTTATCTGATTATTATGATGATGATGTTCTCTTTATAAATTGTTATAATTCACAGAATATTTGTTTCACCCATTGGGCGATGGTTTGTCCCGTTGCTAACCAATTTTTAGGAACCTGAGTAGATCTGGACAGAGATGCATGACCCTTATTTGACAATCCTGTGCGAGTAGCTAGTGTAATTTTATTGGGACTACGTTCCCTGTATTGATAGTGTCACACCCTGGGTTGCACAGCGTGCCCCCTACCCAGGTGTGGGCGCACCCCCTCGAGGCGAACGCCTAGCCATAGTACCACATAATATTGTCATATCGCCATGTAGCAACCCAACCGCAGCTGGTCTACATCGAAACAATTATTTGTCTGCTACTATTCCACTATTCATGAATAGTGGCAGACAAATAATCGTTTTGATGTAGACCAGCTGCGGTTGGGTTGCTACATCGCGATATGACAATATTATGTGGTACTATGGCTAGGCGTTCGCCTCGAGGGGGTGCGCCCACACCTGGGTAGGGGGCACGCTGTGCAACCCAGGGTGTGACAAAAAGGCCTTATGTATTCAGTGGCTACTAGGAATGCAAAATCTAACTCCTTAAGGGAGGTCTTGAGTTCGATTCCTAGGGAGGCCCTGCACTATTCATAAATAGTGGCAGACAAATAATCGTTTCGATGTAAACCAGCTGCGGTTGGGTTGCTACATGGCGATATGACAATATTATGTGGTACTATGGCTAGGCGTTCGCCCCGAGGGGGTGCGCCCACACCTGGGTAAGGGGCACGCTGTGCAATCAGGGTGTGACAAAAAGGCCTTATGTATACCCTCAGTGGTTACTAGGAATGCGAAATTAGACTCCTTAAGGGAGGTCTCGAGTTCGATTCCTAGGGAGGCCCTGCACTATTCATAAATAGTGCAAACAAATAATCGTTTCGATGTAGACCAGCTGCGGTTGGGTTGCTATATGGCGATATGACAATATTATGGATTCATAATGGCTAGGCGTTCGCCCCGAGGGTGTGCGCCCACACCTGGGTAGGGGGCGCACAGCTAATTTCGCATTCCTAGTAGCCACTGAACCATTGGCTCAGTGCTTACTAGGAATGCGAAATTAGACTTCTTAAGGGAGGTCTCGAGTTCGATTCTTAGGGAGGCCCTGCACTATTCATGAATAGTGGCAGACAAATAATCGTTTCGATGTAGACCAGCTGCGGTTGGGTTGCTACATGACAATATGACAATATTATGTGGTACTATGGCTAGGCGTTCGCCCCGAGGGGGTGCGCCCACACCTGGGTAGGTGTCACACCCTGGGTTGCACAGCGTGCCCCATACTCAGGTGTGGGCGCACCCCCTCGGGGCGACCGCCTAGCCATTATGGATCCATAATATTGTCATATCGCCATGTAGCAACCCAACCGCAGCTGGTTTACATCGAAACGATTATTTATCCCTACTATTCACTCATGAATAGTAAAGGGCATCCCCCAGAATCGAACTCGAGACCTCCCTTAAGGAGTCTAATTTCGCATTCTGAGTAGCCACTGAGCCGTGATGTAGACCAGCTGCGGTTGGGTTGCTACATGGCGATAGGACAATATTATGGATTCATAATGGCTAGGCGGTCGCCCCGAGGGGGTGCGCCCACACCTGGGTAGAGGGCACTCTGTGCAACCCAGGGTGTGACAGATAGTCTTTGGATTGCCTACATTTTGTATCAAAATCTTATAATTAATGAAAATATTTTGTCCTTATGTGCATCTGATTTCTGTTGTAATTACATTATATCCCGCTTGTGAATGTTCCGTTGATCTACACGCGCCCGGACGAAGTGTGACAGACGCCATCATAAATGATTACAATTCAAGTAACAATTTCCATAATCAACACATAAATAAATCTAGAAAACATTTCGAGGAAAAATCAAAGTAGCACTATTTTTACCTCTTTTCGCCCAATGTACTCTGCAATCTGACCATTAGCAATTGCTCCAACCATAGCACCCACATTGGACGGGGAAGCAAATAGAGAAAACTGTAGCAATCGAGAACTACAATTCAGTTAAAATAAGATAAAAAAATAAAAAAAAGCTACAGATGCAAGCAGCTAACTGTGGGTCCACCTCAAATAAAAAATATAAAAGGTGGTTGTTGGCTGCCCACGAGGGCGGCCAACATGTTGGACAAACAATTCGGTGCGCTGCGCCGAATTGCTTGACGAACAATATATTAAATTATTATTTTAATTATGAAAATGCCCCTAAATACTCCTATAAATAGAGCTTCACTTTGATCTTGAAAAATATATTCCTGAGATCTATTATGAGAGATCTAATATGAAAGATCCACCTAAGGATGAAGTAATACAAGTTTGCTGCCTTCCGTGGACGTAGGCAATTTGCCGAACCACATTAAATATTGTTGTCTTATTTTTTCTTTCATGCTTTACCACGATTTCGCATAACAAATTGGTATCAAAGTCGAGGTTAAGCTTTGGAAGAAAAACGGACCCTATGTCGAATTTTTCGAGACTGTGTCGAAATTTTGAGATTCTGTAAAAGTGATCAGAACTATTTTCTGATCACCCGTGGAGGTAGCTCTTGTTTCCAGGAGTCCAACGCAATAAACGGCGAGAAAACGGACAAGAAACGAGTTCCCAGGAGCCGATCAAAGTTTGATCCCTGTACAGCGTTTGCCGACACTGTTCATCCCCGGCACTATTCATCCGATCCGAATCCGACCCATCTTCCCGACACTGTTCATCCGGCCCATCCCCCGGTCCAGCCCACTTCGGTCCAGCTCGTTCGGCCCGACGTTGTTCATCTGGCCCAGTCCGTTTCGGTCCGACTCTGTTCATCCGACCCAGATCCGTTTTAGCTCGACGCTGTTCATTCCGGCCCAGCCCGTTTCGGCCCGACAGTTGACCGAATCCATTATCGGTTGACCAACCATATCCGGCTCATTTTTCGTCTGATTTCAGCAAAGTCAGACTCGTTTCCGCCATTTTCGACTGTTCCGGACGCAACCGTGCAATCAGTTTCTGCAGATTCAGCCCCTAAGTTATTGATATAGCTTAGTTGGAGTTGTTTATCATTTTAAAGCATTTTTCGACGTCATACATATCTTCGGTATTAATGGCGGAAGAAATCCCAACCACAAGCAGGCCTTGGCAAAGAAGTTCGATGTCCAACGCAAAGTTCGAGGTAGAAAAATTGAACGGCACCAACAACTTTGACATGTGGCAATGCGAAGTTCAAGATCTATTATTCCGGGAAGGATCATATATTGCCTTGGAAACCAAGCCCAAGGATATGTCCAATGATGATTGGAATTTTGTAAATCGTCAAGCTTGTGGAACAATTAGACTCTGTTTAGCAAAAGATCAGAAGTACTTTGTCATGAAAGAGACTATGACAACAAGTCTCTGGAAGAAACTGGAGGACAAGTACATGACGAAAAGCGTAGAAAACCGCCTCTACCTGAAGAAGAAGCTCTTTCATTTTCACTATAAGAAATGTACTCCCATGATTGAGCATCTTGATAATTTCAACAAGATTCTCGCTGATCTACAGAATCTTGACGTTGAAGTTATTGATGAGGATAAGACACTATTGTTGTTAAACTCTTACCTGAAAGTTATGAACATTTAAGAACAACTTTGTTATATGGTAAAGATGATGTTAAATTCAGCGATGTTTCAAATGCTTTGGTGAACAACAAGTATCGAAGGAAGGACCAGCTCGATAACAAGGAAGCATCACCTGAAGCCTTGACAGTATCCAGAGGAAGGGTTAGCAACAAATCTGATTGATCCAATTGGCGAGGCCGATCTCGCTCAAAGTCAAAAGGACCTTCATCACGTCAATGTCTTGCAAATGATGAATGTGCCTATTGTCACCAAAAGGGGCACTGGAAGAAAGATTGTCCAAATAAGGGCAAGACAGATGCAAATGTGGCACAGAAGGCTGAAGAAGATTTTGCATTCTCAGTTTCATCTATAGACAATCAGTCTGATAGATGGATATTAGATTCTGGATGTTCCTATCATATGTGTCACACCCTGGGTTGCACAGCGTGCCCCCTACCCAGGTGCGGGCGCACCCCCTCGGGGGCGAACGCCTAGCCATTATGGATCCATAATATTGTCCTATCTCGGCCAGTCACGCCACACAAGGACGCCGGACACCGAGATCATTTATCCCCCTGCACAATCCACAGCACATGGAGGGCCTCCCCCAAGTTCGAACTCGCAACCTCTTCCTCATAAGGTTAGATTTCGCAACTTGAGTATCCATTGAACACATAAGGCCTTTTTGTCACACCCTGGGTTGCACAGCGTGCCCCCTACCCAGGTGCGGGCGCACCCCCTCGGGGCGAACGCCTAGCCATTATGGATCCATAATATTGTCCCATCTCGGCCAGCCACGCCACACAAGGACGCCGGTCACCGAGATCATTTATCCCCCTGCACAATCCACATCACAAGGAGGATTGGTTCAATGGATACTCAAGTTGCGAAATCTAACCTTATGAGGAAGAGGTTGCGAGTTCGAACTTGGGGGAGGCCCTATATTATTCATGGGAGTGTGAATAATATGGATAAATGATCTCGGTGATCGGCGTCCTTGTGTGGCGTGGCTGGCCGAGATGGGACAATATTATGGATCCATAATGGCTAGGCGTTCGCCCCGAGGGGGTGCCCCTGCACCTGGGTAGGGGGCACGCTGTGCAACCCAGGGTGTGACAATATGTGTCCGAATCGAAGTTGGTTCTCAACACTGGATGAGTTCGATGGATGAGTCGTGCTCATGGGCAACAATAATACCTGCCAAACAAAGGGTATTGGAACTATACGCCTAAAGATGCATGACGGTACAACAAGACGACTCACGGACGTCAGATATGTCCCAGATTTGAAGAAAAATTTGATATCCCTATGAGTCATTAATTCCCGCAGTTACAAGGTAACCATTGAAGGTGGAGTTCTGAAAGTTGTACGTGGAGCACTTTTGGTCATGAAGGGTACTCAGAAAGGAAATCTCTATTTCCTTGACGGACACACAGTAGTCGGAAGTGTATCAGCTTGCACCAGTTCTAATAATGTTTCATCGGACACTTCCCGACTTTGGCACATGTGGCTCGGACATGTTGGAGAGAAGACTCTTCAAACCTTGATAAAGCAAGGTTCTCTGAAAGGTGCAAAGACCGATAAACTTGACTTCTGTGAGCACTATATCTTAGACAAGCAGACGAGAGTCAAGTTTGGAACTGCAATCCACCGCACAAAAGGAACATTGGATTATGTTCATACCGACGTTTGGGGCTCAAAATACTTCATTGGGAGGTAAACGTTGGTTTGTTACTTTCATTGATCTAATAATGGAGGAGAATACATGTCACGGCGCCTCTGACGTAGGCTGACGTCATGACCGACACAGTGTACTATACACTGTACATACCCATATACAGTATATAATACACTGTCAGCCTCAACGAACTTTCACAATAATTCCCAAAATTTTGACAGCATCTCAATTCACATTTTTTTTTTCTGATATATCACAAATCAAATCCCATATAGATATATATATATATAATCATTCCATTCATTCACACATCAAATTCTCATTTCATCATCCAATATATTAAGCTATATATGCCTACACATCTCATCTAGATGATAATACATATATATAATGTGTGATAATTATATATATCAAAATAACAAAAATATAACCTATTTCCTGATAGCATACATACACATACCAGACGAAGGCTCACGTGATTATCACTCATGGATTTTTCCTTTTCCCTTCGACTCAATACCTGAAATATTGGAGGAAATGGAGTGAGCAAACAACAGCTCAGTGAATATAGTTCTTGACACGACAATCACATGCATTTTAGGAAACATGGCATATCAAATCGATTTAAAACATTTCAAAAACACATATGCACCATTCATCAAAATAATATACGTGCACACAATATTGCTCATTCATAAATATTTTACCATCTCCCTCCTTCAAGGCAAGAGAGCGGGTCTAACCCTTGTATGGTCGTACAAGGTAGCCACAGCCTCTTATTACCCAATTCACAGTCATTTGAAGGATCGCAACCCTTGTTAGGACAGACCTACTGACAATGAGGACTCGCAAAACCTCATCCGGGTCTAATTCCTAACAAAATGACATCAGTACAACCTCAAATTGCTAAAATCAGTTTGCATGATCCATAAAACTCAATGCATTATATATAAATATAACATGCATACAATCAAACATTTTATATGTGTATAATGTCATACAAGAACCAAATCAAGAAAACTATACTCACAGTGGTTACACGGGGTTTCTAAGCCAATATATCCTCTAAAATCGAGCAACAATAAATGTCCATCATAATTGCTTCCTCCAGATCATTTATCCATGCCCTTAAGCTCTCAATTTAAACACTAAAATTAACCATAGATTATCATGAGAATCACCATTTATCATATCTTACTAAAAATATCAAAGCATATCCAAATATCATGTTCTTAACATCGAAACATCCGGAATTCAGTTCTCTACGATTCTATGATCTCAAACCGGAGTTTCATTAGATTATAATTCCATTTACTATTCATGTCACTGTTTACGTCGTCACTATTCATTTGAAAGATGTAAATTGTACTAAAATTGTCAAACGGTCTCCAAAACTCATGAATTTAGCATCGATGGACTCGCAACAGTCCATTCTACCATTCTATAGCCTTAAACTAGAGTTTCATCGGGTTTTAAATGATTCAAATGGTCTACAATCGAAACTCTAAATTCCAACAAACTTCAAAAGGCTATAAAAATTCTGAATGAACACATAAAGTCAATCTAACCACATATTCGGGGTCCCTACAGTCTAGGGAGTGTTTTTCTACCTTTCTAGCGGATTTTCATTCACATGGGTCAAAACCCCAATTTCTGAAAACGCCGTAAAACGGCTCCCACAACAAAAATTACTCCGCTAGAAAGGTTACATCTAGCTTAGATATCAATTTTACGAAGAAATAGAGGGAAAATCACTTACCGCGAGTCCTGATTTCGTGCGAATCCCACGTTTTCCCTTTTTCTTCTTCTTCTTCTTCTTCTTCTCTGTGCCCGTTCTTTCCTTTTCGTTCGTTTTCTCTCTGCTTCTTTCAACTTCTTTTCATTTCTTTCTTTTTTTTATTTTGTTTTCATGCGAGTACTGTTCACGGTACTAATCGGTGAACAGTATCCGTAAATGAACAGTAATGTATTTTTATTTTATTTTTTTCTTACTTCATTCCTCATCTTCTTCTTCTATACACTCAATCCACATGAGACATACACGTGTCGTAAATCGATTTCTATTTATAATCACATTCTGAACTCACTTTTGACATGTTCAAGTTCATTTGACACATGTACACATGACTTTAAATGTCCTTATACGTGTATTATACATTTTGATAAAAACATATTTCAACGTATGTATGTAAGTAAAACTACGGGGTGTTACAATACAAGTCAGACCCATTTTAGAAACTTTGTGAGAATGAAGGGATAGTCAGACATTTCACAGTACCAGGCACGCCACAACAAAATGGTGTTGCTGAACGCATGAATCGTACTTTGGTAGATAAAGTTCGCTGCATGTTATCCCATTCTGAACTGAGCAAGACATTTTGGGCTGAAGCTTTGTCATATGCCTCTTATATCATCAATAGACTTCCGACAACAGCACAAGATGGCAAAACTCCCAAGGAGGGATGATCTGGACAACCCGTTTCAGATTATAATTCTCTGCACATTTTTGGATGCACTGCATATTTCCATGTGAAGGAATCCAAACTGGATCTTAGGTCCAAGAAAGCGATTTTCATGGGCTTTAGTGAAGGAGTTAAGGTTTTCCGACTATGGAACCCTGAGTCAAAGAAGATTGTACTAAGTCGAGATGTAACTTTTGATGAATTTGTGATGTCAAAGCATACAGTTTCTGATAAAGAAAATCGAGATCCAGCTTTGCATCAGCAGGTGGAGTTAGATATTCTAGTAACTCTTGGCAAGTCAGCAGAGATATCCAACCATCCTGAAGAACACAATGAGAAAATCTCAGTTGAGGTGGAGGCTCTAGGACCAGACATTAGTCAACAACCAGAATCAATTGCCACCAGCCGACCAAGAAGAGAAATCTGCAAACCTGCTCGGTACACTGACATGGTTGCATATGCATTTCCAGTCACTGGAGATGATATTCCATACAATTTCAAAGATGTTATTCAGAGTATGGAAAGTAATAAGTGGAAAATGGCAATGTATGAGGAGATGAAATCACTCCATCAGAATTAGACTTGGAAGTTGGTTCCACTTCCGAAAGGAAAGAAACCAATTGGCTGCAAATGAGTTTTCGCTAAGAAGGAAGGCTCTCCCAGCACAGATAGTATCCGATACAAAGCCAGACTGGTAGCAAAAGGCTACGCTCAGAGGGAAGGAATTGATTACAATGAGGTATTCTCACATGTTGTTAAGCATTCGTCAATTCGAATATTATTGGCTTTGGTTGCACAGTTTGATCTCGAGTTAGCCCAACTCAATGTCAAAACTATTTTTCTGCATGGTAATTTGGACGAGGAGATATATATGTCTCAACCAGATGGATTCAAAGTACCAGGAAGAGAGAATTGGGCTTGCAAGTTGAGCAAGTCATTGTATGTCCTGAAGCAGTCACCGAGACAGTGGTACAAGCGATTTGACAGCTTCATCCAATGGCAGAAATATATCCGGAGTCAGTTTGATCATTGTGTTTACTATTGCAAACTTCAAGATGATACATTTATCTACTTGCTTTTATATGTAGATGATATGTTAATCGCATCTAAAAGCAAGGTGGAGATCAACAAGCTGAAGGCTCAATTGAGCTCAGAGTTTGAAATGAAGGATCTTGGAAAGGCCAGAAAAATTCTCGGGATGGAGATAACTCGAGACAGAGCCAAAAGCACAATCTGTTTGACTCAGACTCAGTATTTGAAGAAAGTTCTTCGAACTTTTGGCATTGGCAATGACACAAAACCTGTGAGCACACAATTGGCACTACATTTCAAGCTAAGTACATCAATGTCACCAAATTCTGAGGATCAGAAAAAGCAAATGGAGAACATTCCATATGCAAATGCAGTTGGTGCCTTGATGTATGCTATGGTGTGTACCAGACTTGACATTTCACATGCTATAAGTATGGTAAGTCGTTACATGCACAACCCCGGTAAAGGCCACTGACAAGCAGTGAAGTGGATTTTACGGTATATTCATACTGTAGATATTGGTTTAAAGTTCGAGAGAGATATGAAAAGTTGTAAGCATCTAGTCGGATATGTGGATTCGGACTATGCTGGAGATCGTGACAAGCGCAGATCTACTACTGGTTATGTTTTCACTATGGCAGGATGACCAGTGAGTTGGAGATCAATACTACAGTTAACAGTTGCTTTGTCTACTACAGAGGCAGAGTACATGGCAGTAACGGAAGCTTTCAAGGAAGCAATCTGGCTTCATGGATTGACTAAAGACTTGAGAATTATGCAGAAGAATGTTAAAGTTTTCTGCGACAGCCAGAGTGTCATTTGTTTGGCAAAGAACCAAGTTCATCACAATCGAACGAAGCGTATTGATGTTCGTTTTCATTTTGTTCGAGAAATAGTGGAAGAAGGGAATATTCTTCTGCAAAAGATCAAGACTGCAGATAACCCCGCAGATATGCTTACAAAGGTGGTTACATTAATCAAGTTCCAACATTGTTTGGACTTGATTAACATCTCACAAGTTTGGAGTGTCTAAGGGCACTAATGGAGACAGCAATAGTTTTTTTTAAGACGTTTGCTATCTGTAGAGAGATTGCAAGTGTGGAGGAGCCCTGTTCCACATAAGGTGGAGGTAGCGATTTGTGGGTCCACCTCAAATAAAAAATAAAAAAGGTGGTTGTTGGCCGCCTTCGAGGGCGGCCAATATGTTGGTCAAACAGTATATTAAATTATTATTTTAATTACAAAAATGCCCATGAATACTCCTATAAATAGAGTTTCACTTTGATCTTGAAAATTATATTCTTGAGATCTATTCTGAGATATCTAATTCAAGAGATCTAATCTGTAAGATCCACCTAAAGGTGAAGAAATACAAGTTTGCTGTCTTCTGTGGGCGTAAGCAATTTGTCGACCCACATTAAATATTATTGTCTTATTTTTTTTTTATACTTTATCACGATTTCGCATAACACTAACCTCAGACCCAGATCGCTAATGATGTCCGATTGTGTAGGAGAAGAATAACCAGACTAAAATCAACAAAACAAAAATAGTAATTTAGATTGAAATGTAGAGGGTACTAACAAAATATCAATGAATAGAAGAAAAAGGGTACAGACAAGTGAAGCCAAATTGAACAGAGCCCAAGGCGACAACGAGGACGCAAAAAAGAACAGAGACGGAGCTGTCACGAATGGCGTTAGCAGAAGACCCAGTCTTGTCCATCATACTCGACTGCCTCGAGCCCATTCGATACCAACTTCCCGTGTGAAGAAATGGCTTCCTTATTTCCCCTCCATCCTCATTTTCTTCTCTGAAACTCATCCCTTCTTCTTCTTCTTCTTCAAATGGTACGCACTAACTTTCTACACTCAGAAGAAGAAGAGTGGTTTGTTGGGTGGTGGTAGGTAGGGCGGATAAGATAAAGAGAGGCAAGAGTGAGTGATTGATGAAGATAGAAACTGAAACCAGACATGCCAAACCCCTTGTGAATGGTTGGGGTGATTTTGAACATTTAGTGCTTCTTCTTCCAACACCAAAATCTGTCTTCTACCTTCTTTTTTTCTTCTAGTTTCTACCTTCTACCTGTGACCACTGTGATTGTAGATTAAGGGCTTGAAGTTGAAGATGCATTTGCTCGGCACCAAAAAAAAAACATAAATAATCTCTTTCTATGATTGCAACTGCTGAAAAACCCGGCAACAGGGTGACTGTAATGAAATTTTTTATTTTCATTTTGATCTAACACGGGAGAATGACATATTTTTCTTGTTTCTAATAAGCAAATAGATAATGCTAAAAGCAATAATGTTAACGAAGACTACCTTAGTCTATAATGTGAGTATGCTAATAACATTCTTTCAAAAAAGAAAAAGTTCGCTAATAACTCCACAAAAAGTGCTTAAAGTAAAAACAGAAAGTTAAGAATATAATTGTTATTGTGAATTCTATAATTGAATACAGGTCAATTATATTATCAAGAGAATATTTATTTTCTTCCAAACAAATGTCCAATTTATCCACCACAACTTTTATATTGTAGCAGTTTAAAAAAACACACATGATTTTGTTATCTCTCTACAATTATGAAAGAAAAATGAAAGCTACTTTTGGTGTTTGTTTCATTATAGGATACCTACTAATTGTTGCATAAAAACAAAATCAAATACAATTATTATATATGTGCTAGTCAACACACATTATCCCCAATCTCAAGAAAAAAGAAAAGAAAAGGGAAATGCAATTATCTAGCTTTATAAATCTAAATCTTTGTTCAATGTTACATATTCAATTCTTGTCACTATTTTACCTAATGGAGTTAAGGAAATTAATTAATTAGGAATAAGCTTGATATCTCTGATAAAGCTAATTATACAACTAACTACTATCATTGTATCTCGGGACAAAAAAAAAAAAAAAAATCCTTGAGAACTAATTTGAACTATAAGGGATGAAAAATGAAAATAATGAAAGTAAGTTTTAAATCATCAATTAACAGAGTAAGCAACCATTTTTTTTTTCAAAAGTAATTGCATAATGGGTTCAGATGTCATATTATTATGTAAAATGTACCAATTTATCCTTGTTCCTATACCAAAATATAAGATTATTATTATTATTATTATTATTATTATTATTTTTATTAGTATTTTCTCTATCTCCACGTCAAGAAAGTGGGTTTCAAAAAAAAAAAAGGTCAAGAAAATGAACTGGGTTTCTTTGATTCGCCAAATCTTCTTTGGATTCTTTTTATTTTCTGAGTTCCTTCAGTCACATGTAGTAGTAGTATTTCTAACTCTTATAACATTATCACCAAAGTACCGCCGCACCCCACCTGACCACCACTACGCCACCACCATCACCACCACCCCCGCCACTTCCGACGTCTCGATACACTGAGTCTCTCTTTCGCACATGGGAGAACAAACCCAACCCCAAGCTCAAACTCAAACCCAATCTCAGTCCTCACTCACCACCGCCACCACCACCACCACCACCACCACCAGCACCGGCGGCGCCGCTACCATCACCACCGAACTAACACCAGTTCCGACAGCTCCTTCCACCACATCAAAGATCCCTTTCCGGCCAAGAAAGATCAGAAAGCTCTCTTCGACCTCTTCTATTCCACATAATAACTCTGTCACCACCACCACCACCAACAACAACGACAACAACCTAATTGTCGTAAAACAAGCGAGAATTGCTCCGAGAACCATCGCGAGGAGCTTATCTTGCGAAGGCGAAATCGAAATCGCAATTCGGCATTTAAAATCATCCGATCCACTCCTCTCTCGCGTAATCGATCTCCATCAACCACCAATTTTCGACTCCTTTAATCCTCCATTCCTCGCTCTTTCCAAGAGCATCCTTTACCAGCAGCTCGCATTCAAAGCCGGCACTTCAATCTACAATCGATTCGTCTCGCTTTGCGGCGGCGAAGCTAGCGTCGTTCCTGAGACAGTTCTTGCCCTAACCGCTCACGAATTGAGGCAAACTGGGGTTTCCGCTCGTAAAGCGAGTTATCTACATGATCTCGCGAATAAGTATTGCACGGGGATTCTTTTGGACGATACGATTGTAGAGATGGATGATAAGTCGTTGTTGACGATGCTGACTATGGTTAAGGGGATTGGATCTTGGTCTGTTCACATGTTCTTGATTTTCTCGTTGCACCGGCCGGATGTTCTGCCGGTCGGTGATCTTGGTGTTCGTAAGGGAGTTCAGTTGCTGTATGGTCTTGAGGAATTGCCGAGGCCTTCGCAGATGGAGCAGCTGTGTGAGAAGTGGAGGCCGTATCGATCGGTTGCGTCTTGGTACATGTGGAGACTTGCTGAAGCGAAGGGAGCTCCGGCAATGGCTGCGGCAATTGAGGTTGCTACTAGTCAGCCGCAGCCGCAGCCGCAGCTTGTGGATCCTATCAATAGCATCACTAACCTCGGGTGAAGTTGTCTATCTAGCTTTCTACAATGTTTAATTTCTTTTACTTGTCATATGCTAGTTCATGTGAATGGATATCAAACTTTGGTTCCTCTGCTTGAGAATAAATGTCTTCACTTTGAAATTTGTTATAAGCTCTACATAAAAAGCAAATGTTTAGTAACATTGTCATGGATATAATTTAAGAATTTCATAGAAAAATATCGTCAACGTATTCTACGCAAGTAACTTATGATAGCACATGGGCCGTCTGAATCATCATCCACCTTAACCTCACTTTGAACTAATTGACTACTCGAACTCCCATAATCTGCCAAAAGAATGTTTACAATATTCTCCTAACAATTTATAAAGTCTACCTTCCACCATTTCCACCTTGAATTTGTTTTCACTACTGTAGATGTTATAAAAAAATTGCAACTTAACCACTTCCATTTTGTAAGGAGCATGCATAATAACTTCAATGGCCAATTAATATAAGACTACAATCTTTTCGATACGTGTGAAATTTTGTTTGCATTCTCAATGCCATTGATCTTTTAAAAAGTTTTGAGCCATCCATTTCCTTATTCAAGCGGCACTGGATTTTCCACAAGCCCAAGTGTCATCTTTCCCCCTTATAATTGATGATAACATTATGAACCTATACATTGACTACCATCCCCATCAAAAGTATTTAGATGGCGCCTCATACCTTTACTTTCAATATTGCTATATACTAATATCTTGGTGTTTCAATGTCTTCATTTACCCTTCTTTTGACCATTATCGACTATGGGAATACTCTATAGAGGAACAACGTCAAAATCTTGTCATACACTAGATTGATATTTCTATAAGAGTTTCAATGCAACTGTTGATGTACTATGACTTATATTGTTGTCAAAAGAATTAGGCATATTCAAATGTTGCAGTTGCAAGATATAAAGTGTATGCCGAAAAAGAGTCAAACATTAATTAAATAGCTAAAAATAAAGAGAACGAAGAGGATTTTGTTCGGCTAAGTAGTTTTACAGAGACAAGCAAGTTTTTATTTTTTTGGCGAGGATGCAAAGCAAGATTTAGCTCAAACAAAAGGAGTTTCTTCAGCTATTCTCATCCCCCTCTTGCATGGTTGAAATTCCTTCATGTAAATACACCAAAGTGTACTAGAAAGGGCAAATTTATGCTCAACCTATACGTGAGCATTCTATTTCATTTTTAAAGCTTATTTGATTTGTAGAATGAGTCTAATACAACAACAAGAAAGCAATATCATATAGTTGATTGGAAAATTAAAATTAAAAAAAGAAGAAGGCGACAAACCTTAGTGCTTGTTGATGAACTTAATATAGTGTAAATGCTAAGTTAGAGGTTAGAAATGAAACTTTTAGAATTTAAAGAGTTCAAGATTAGCGGTGCCAAAACTAAATACATTAAGACTATTGACTGTAATTTTAGTGGAACTAGACGAGCAAATGAAGAAACAATAAAGATTAAAAGCCAAGAGATACCATAGAGTGAAAGTTTTAGGTATTTGGAATCAATTATTCATCAAGAGGAAGAAATAGGTAAGGATGTGAATTATAAAGTTAATGTAAGATGGGTTATGCGGAGGAGTGCTTCTAGAGTATTACATGATTGACACATCCATTGAAATTGAAAGGGAAATTTCATAAGATCCTATATTAGGTTACCATGCTCTATGGAGCAAGATGTTGGGCAAATAAAGAAACAAAACATTAATTGTTGTAAAACCTTAGCTAAGCCAAAAAGAGTACAGTGCAGTAATCAATAATTCCTCTTCATAAGAATTCTCCCCCTCATGTTGACATCATTGAATTTTCTTCAGTAGCTTGATGTTTCAAATACCTTTCAATCTCTGTATGCTAATATTGTAAATTGGCTCCACAAATATTGCAATTGAAAAAACTTTGGCAAAGAAATTAGTTAGAATAATGCATCATGATCATATTTCTACATATTAATTTTATCACTTTTTATAGCTTATAGATTTCAATGACATATGTTTATTTAATAAACCTTTTGAACTTGTTACATATCCAAGTAATTATGATCTTGACGCTCTTGAATAAAATAAATTCATATTACTTTTCATATGAAAATATACCATTTTAATGCTTCAACTTGATGTAAAGTTGTATCTTGCTAGCTAATAAATTACTTACGAACATAATATAATATATGTTCTTTGTATAATCTGTAAGATACATAAGTACATCAATTGTATAAAAATATGGTAATTTGATTTCAAGCAATCAATCATTAAAGAGCTCAAGGATATGTTTTATCAATATATATAGAATTAATTTATTTTAATCCTCTATTTCACTAAATTGCCTAAGGGATAAAAATTCCACTGAAAAATAATTCATCTGCAAGCTAAGGCAATTTTTCTTTTATTTCTCTAAACTTAATTGCATATTTCTCTTTTAAAGACATACTAATAAATTCTTCAAGAGTTCTTATAAAACTCAAATAATCAACATATGCCCTAATAAATACAAATCAATAAATATATATATTTTTTCATAATATGCATATGATGACAAATACTTATTAAAGCAATTATAAAATATGTATGGATAATAATCATATAAACATGAATGTAGTTTTGAATTAAGCAATTTTGAATCATCCAATGCTTTTGCTTCGAGCATTTTAATCCTAAAGGATTTTCATAAATATATATCATCATTTCTGGATCTATTCATTTCCTTGAATAGTTTTATATAAATAATCATTTATATCTAAAATGATTTACGCTTCATGCGTTTGAATTCCATTTCAAATAGCTCTCGTTCATCAACGAGTTTAGCTAATAATTTTTCACTTTTGCCAATAATTTCAACGTCGACATTCTTCACACAATTTATGGTGTGGGATCCTCATTTTTTAAAAATATCAATGGACACATGAAAATATCACGAGCAATATTATTTTCATCTTTTGTCTATCATATATATGTATGGAATTTTATGAGATTCCCTCATTTTATTCTTCCTTGAGGAATATCAATTCTTGAAATTCATATATTTTCAAAGCATACTTACGTCCATTTATTGGACATTTATATTAAATTTATTTCTCTTCAGAGAATATTTATTTCATACTCCATAACTCTTTAAGATATTTTTGTCTCTTTCATGGACATTCATTTATCAATTTATTTCTATTCATGTAATACATATTTCTCAAACCATAACTCTTGAAGAGATAATCATATATGTTTCTTCGTTAAACATATATTTTTTTCCTATTAAAGGAATATTTAATCATCAATCCGTACATCTTCATGAGACATACTTGAGAAAGAAGTAGAGAAATGGGAAGATATTTTATTTTCATGATATTCTAGACTTGTATAAGACTTTTGTACATCTTGTGCAATCTAAGCACTTCCTTATATAGGCTCATGATCATAATAGAGGATTAAATTACATTAACAATATCAATAAATCCAATGGTTACAAAAATTAATTCCATTGGTTATTACAAAATTAAATTCAACACTAATATAGAGGTTACAAAATCCTTGTAATGAATTAGAGGTTATGATGATATTCAAATATATTTATAACATTAACAAACTAATTGTAAAAAAAATGTGAATGTTAAGATGGATTTGTGGCAGAACATTGAAGATAAAATAAAAAATGAAGATATTCGAGAAATGGTAGGAGTAGCTCCAAATGAAGATAAAATGAGAGAAAATCAATTAAGATGGTTTAGACGCATACAACAAAGGCCATTGGATGTTTTAGTTAAGAAGAGTGACTTATCAACAATCTTGGTAATGATGGAGGCAAAAGAAGACCTAAAATAACAGAGACATATATATATATATATAATTTTTTTTTTGAGCAGAAACAAAGACTCAATCTTATTAAGTTAAACCAAGAGTACAGGAAACAGTAGCATCAGGAATGCTACACAAAAGGCGGCCTAACGTACAATCAACAAAAGAAATATACCCCATAACATTGAGAACCCCCCGACACTTGATGTAAACAATTATCCCAGTCAAAGATCCAATCTGAAAGAGAAAGACCCTGAACTAGGGAAACCGTGAACACCCAAGAACTGGCCATAAATTTAGTATTTTTCCACAGTTTCTCCAACACCCTAGCTCTATCGTTAAAAATCTTGTTGTTACGTTCAAGCCAAATTTGCCAAAGCGTAGCAAAGGAGGCAATAACAGCCGCATCCTTGCTCGTGCTAGAGAGAATGGAAGAATGTGAGGTTGTCATATTGTCCTCAAGGCTGCTTGGAGTGAGGAATCTTCCCCCTGAGAAGTTGGACTACCTATCCCAGATATTTCTCGCAAAGGGGCAATGAATAAATATTTGATCCAAGCTTTCTCCATCCTGAAAGCAAAAAATACAGCACTGGGGGGAAAGACACATGTTAGGAAGTCTTATATGAAGTAAGTCCAATGTATTTATTTTCCTATGGGCTAATAACCAACCAAACACTTTAACCTTAGATGGGATTTGTATTTTCCAAATAAATGCCAAGAGTGGGACAAGGGGATGAGTGGGTGAGGTGGTTAAGGCTTCAAAAAGAGATTTACATGAGAAGGTACTGTTGGATTCAAGGTTCCAAGAAAAACATAGACAGATATTATTAAGAAAACATAATTACTTGTACTCTAAATATAGACTTAACCTTTGATATAGTGGAGTAGAAGATATACTTTGTCTTCCCATCAGCTTGTCACTAAACTTATCTCCATTGCTTTGCTGATGGATCTTTTGTTTCTATACTTTGACTAGGAAATGTGACATACTTTGTATTATCATGGATATGTTGCCCAGTGTTTGTCATATTCCTCCTGTTAAGCAATGAGCCAAATATTCAAGTTGCTTATCAACATTTTTGTTCCATTATGTGTTTTAGGTCTTGTGCTTGGAGCCAATGATTGGAGAGGAAAGAAGAGCTGCTCCTTGTGCAATTGTACAAAATTTTTGCTTTTCCCTTGCCCTTCATTCAACTTGGGGAAGTACTTTCAATCATAGTTTCAGAAAGAACCTGATCTGTGGAATATCTAATGAAGGAAAGCTTGAACATTGAAGGTGTTAGAAGCTTTCTAGAGATGAGTCATTTTGCTTTCTCTCGTTCTCTCTCTCTCTCTCTCTAGTAGGCCGTTGTGGTTTTAATAAAATGCAAATGTACTCAAGTCGTCATTTATCCAATAGCCCCAGAACATTATTTCAAATTATGTAGCTGGTCATGAAAGGACCCATTTTTGTTTATTTTGTTTGATGTTCATTGATTTAGTTACAACTTTTTTCTAGATGGAATGAAATATTTTACAATGTTCTTTAACAACCAATGGAAGTTGTATGGTGGTCTCTTGTTACTTTTTGAAATATAAAATGGCTTTGCCATTTTGGAATGTATTCCTCTCAAATTTTTTGTCTAATTTCTGAACTTGATTAATTCTTTATAGCCCATATAGTGCAATAAACAATTGACCATTTTAATCTCTTGGACTTGCCATTCTCTTCAATGCTAATACTCAAAACTTGGGATTTGCTTAAACGAGTCTCACATGAAATTGATCTGGAATTGTTCACCTCAAACGGGAGACACTTGGGTCTGCACTCTATACTTGTTTCATTGTGCACTCTCAACTATGCAAAGTTGCAGGGATTAATTTGGGTCTGCTGAATGCATTTGGTCAATTGGGATGCGCATTCATCAGATAAAGACCTCTGATCTGTGACCATGGACACTGTCCCCCAAAAAAATAAATGAAGAAGAAAGAAATGGTTTATTCATGTCCAATCATAGAGAGAAGATAGATTTTATTTTATTTTATTTGAGAGAGGAAGATAGACTATTAACAGAGTAACAGATGGTTGGTTTTTGGGAGTTAGAGAAATTGAGTTCTCTGCATGAAAGAGAATAAAAATGCTTGTTTCTGTGAGTGGACTACTATAAGAAAACCATGGTGAAAAAATGCATTTTCTTCATAATATAATCACTTTGGCACCATTTTCAGTTTATCATCGTCAGTTACTTGTTGGAAATTCCGCATGATAAAATGCATTTCCTTCTTGATATAACCACTTTGGTATTAGGTATCTATTTTGGTAGTATTTTTTGTTGTTTTGCAGCAAATGATACCAGGTCACTATGTTTATAAAAATCTGTAGCTATTTCATACTCTCTGAATCTGCCTTTTGGTTGTTTAATAACTTATTGCCTTATTGCGAGAGTATCTTCTTTTTTGAGTGCTTAAATTTCGTAACTGTTACTTCTCCACCCTAATGCCAATTATTATGTTATTACCTAGGAAGATTCCCAAATGTGCCAGATTTTATTGTAATTTCTGGCTTATAAATTTCTTTGAAACTTTTCTGTCTGTTTTAGCTTTCTGCAGATGATAAGTGATCTGTGCCTGTGCTAGTGTAGTATTTTGTGAGGCCTCTTGCTGGAAATCTTAATCTTGTTCTCACTTCTACTTCCTTTTGACATCTTCATTGCAATAGTAATAATAACCCTTCTCAGTTCTGAAAGATTGTGTAGTTAGTTGCCTCTGACAACTAAATTAGTACGAGACGCTCTGTCATGTAGCTAGGATTGTATAATTTTTGAATTTAACTTTAAGATTTAGAAAAAAGCTTGATTTCCAGGTTTGAATTGCTTTAGATAATCTTGGCAGTTCATCATGGTCCAGCAAGGCACAGATGTGAGATGCCTTGTTTTAGCTTTATCCATTTGAACTTTTCCTCATTTTTTATTCAAAGATTGTGATGCAAACTGCCACATCACACATTAACCTTCTAGTAATTATCGGATGGGAGTCTTCGCAATCATAAACAGAAATATCATGCAAGAAAGCTGCTTCCTCAACATTTTTGTACTCGATCCAGCTTCATGTCGATTGGTTCATTATTTGGAGACGAGTTGAGATGGGTCAAATGATTGTTAGGATGGTATAGAAATAGGGAGAAGTTTATACTGTTGGATTCATTAAAACCATATACTTACACTTGGAAGAGACAGATTGGACGGCTGAATCCTGAAAAAGGGCAACATGAATCACCAAACTTACATTAAATTTTTAATGATTTATTACAGAACAAGAGTGGGATATTTCATGGAATATGCGACGTCCTGTTAATGCTTAGTTGTTTGGTTTCATCGATGATACTAACCCATCATATAACCTCTTCTTCATATTCATATCCTGCCCCCTTGAAAAATAAGACCAATTCAATCTACGCTCTTAATTTAAAACATTCAACTTATCTAGTTCAACATTTAATTATATGATGGTATTGAAAGCATGACCTCATGGCTTGCTTGCATATTATATATGAAGCCACTGGACAGTAGCTCAATCCAATATTAGGCCACTATATAAAACTGAGGGAGGAAGGGCAAATATTCCTTAATACTTGAAGGATTTGACTTGGGGATCTCTTTCTATATAAAACCCATGCACGGCGTGATCAGTTTACAAGATGAAAACCATGAACTACGAGAACTACGACCCTTGTTTCCCTGATCAACCTGTCGTAGACCTCTATCTTTCTGTATGGGCTAATCAGCCATCTTTCTGCTCAAAACCGGCTTTCACATGGGTTGAAGATGGTTCCTCCAATTACTCAACCCTTACCTATGCTCAGCTCAACTACTCAGCTCATTCCATTGCTTCTCAGCTTCTCAATGTTCCATTAATGAAAACCAAGGACACAGTTCTTATCCTTTGCTCTCCTGGGCTCCAACTGGTTAGTGTCCTCTTTGGGTGTCAAAGAGCAGGCCTAATTAGCTTACCTGTATCCCCCCCTGACCCGTCTTCTTTAACTACAATTACAAACCATGATCACCATCTTGTTAGAGTTCTATCACAGACTAAGCCCAAGGCAGCCATAGCTCCGCAAAACTATATCACAAGTATTCAACATTATATCTCGTCATCCTCTTCGAAGAATAAACAGGTTTGTGACCTGTTGCAGAAGCTCATATGGATTTCTGTGGATGATATGGAGGCAGCAAATTATTATAACACTGTTCCCCCAAAGTTGTGCCCTTCATTTTCTTCATATCAAGGTTGCAAGCCAGAAGATTTGTATCTGATACAGTACACATCTGGTGCAACCGGAATTCCAAAACCAGTGCTTGTCACGGCCGGTTCAGCTGCACACAATGTTAGAACTGCAAGGAAGGCCTATGACTTGCTTCCAAGTAGTGTTATTGTCTCGTGGCTTCCACAGCACCATGACTGTGGCCTCATGTTTCTGTTATTAACAGTTGTGGCTGGTTCCACCTGTGTTCTCACCTCGCCTATGGCATTTGTGAGGCGCCCTCGACTGTGGCTTGAACTGATAACTGAGTTCAAGGCAACTTGCACTCCTGTTCCTTCATTCACTTTACCTCTGGTGATTCGCCGAGGCGGACTTGATCAAGGTACCAAATCTATTAATCTCTGGAGTTTAAGGAACTTGATCATCATTAATGAACCAATCTATCAAGCCCCTGTCAAGGTATTTGTTGCTCAATTTGCTCCCTTTGGACTGAACCCTTCTTGTATTTCTCCATCTTATGGGCTAGCCGAGAATGGGACTTTTGTGTCAACGGCATGGAGGCCAATGGTTGACCATGATTCTAGTTTTCCTGATCACTTTCCATCTTACAAGCAGCTGCTGCCTAGTGCAAGGCTTGCTTCAAATACTATGGGAGGTAAATTATATCAGGAAGAAGAAGAAGAAGATATTGATATTATTGTCGTAAACGAAGAAACTCACGAGTCACTTGATGATGGAATTGAAGGAGAGATATGGATTGCTTCTGCAAGCAATGGATCTGGATACCTTGGATACCCTTGCTTAACTCATGAAGTATTTCATGCAAGACTCAGGGGAAGGGTGAGCAAGAGGTTTGTAAGAACCGGTGATCGAGGAGTGATCATTCAGGAAGAAGCAAGGTACTTGTTCGTGATGGGTCGATGTTCCGACGTAATTAAGCTTCGTGATGATGGTCGGGAAATGCACCCACATTATATAGAGACGGCGGCTTATAACAGTTGCCCCGAGCTTCTAAGGGGAGGTTGCTTGGCTGCATTTCAGGTATCAACAACAATTGTTATCGTTGCTGAGTTGCAGAGAAGTGAGGTGGATTCAGTGATTCTGAGAAGAATATGCGAAGGGATCAGAGAAGAAGTGTGGAAGAAAGTGAAAATTGAAGTTGGGTTGGTGGTGCTAGTGAAGAGTGGGATTGTTCCCAAGACTACTTCAGGTAAGGTACAGAGGTGGGCAGCCAAGAACAAGCTGATCAGAGGAGAAATGAGGATATTAAGTGAAGTCAATTTTGCAACAGAAGAACCAGTAAGGGGAAAAGAAGAGCCATATGATCACTTCTCAAACTCTGGCACTCGTCTCTGTCTGTGGTCGCTCCTCTGATAAAACTGCAAATTAGTGAAATAAGGTGAGATTTGCGTCATTGTTCTAAAATGACTTGCTACATAAAATTACCCGTAAGATGGTATACTGCAGTGCAATGTACATATATAGTAGTCATGCTTATGGGCTGGGTTTTCCTGGCACTCATGTCTGAAGGCTTGAAGAAAGCCCATGTACCTCTCCTTCGTTTTTCTTTTTCAAAAAATAAAGAGGGCGTGAACATCAATTCGCGAACTTAAATTGAAAGTCATTGGGTTCATATTTTGTTAAACTGAACATATTAATAAAGGATAGGGATTTTTACCTAATGCAGTGTAACATAGATGGTCGGGGTCTGTGCTAAAATTGGTTGAGGGGTAAAGGTCTCAGTCGTGCCTACTTGAGGAGAGTTGTGCAATATTTTTACAGTGCTCAAACGATGATTAGTCTCACCTAAAGGGTGGGGACTATAACCTACCGGCGCTTAGTGCAAGTAGTGGGTATCTCGCCTCCCATCCATGAAGTGATAGGTTTGAGTCTGTGTGTATAGTGTTTGCATCATAAAAAATAAAAAAAATAAAGAAAAAAATAAAAGAAAGATAGGGCTCTATTATATGTTGTCTTTAATTTTCTTAAGTTGTGTTTGATATCGTTTTTAAATTTGGTTTTTTGTATTTAAAAATAAAAAGTGAAAAAATTTATGAAAAACTTGTTTGGTTAGTTTTGATTAAAAAAAAATGTTTTTAGAAAAAAGTTAAGAAAAAGAGTTGTTTTTAAAAAAACATAAAAAAGTTATTGTTTGAGTTTTTTTATCTTTTTTTTTTCTTTTTTTCACAAACTTTAATGCTCATTTTGAACTAATTAACCTTCGTTATATTTATTGTCATCTCTTAGCTTTTAAATTAGAGTTAGGAACTTTGAACATACTTTTTATGTTCCTCACAAAATATTTAGTTTAAATTTGATCAAGACTAAAATTATTAAAAAATATGAATGAGGGTAATTAGTAATAGAACTTAAAACTTAAAAAGGATAAATTAGGAAAAGAAATTTTAAAGCCTAAAATGTAAGGTGTAGAAAAAAAATTAAAAATTAGTTAATTAAAAATTACTATTTTAACTCTATTGACAATAAAATTAATTTTTCAAAAAAAATAAATAAAGTAAGCTTTTTAAATAGTCTATTTCACAAGGAACGTGAAAAGTCTATTGAAAGTACCTAACTGATGCCTCCAAATACAAAATAGAAAATACCTAAATGAAGTTTAAAAGCTAAGAGATTAACAATAAATATTTGTAATTAACCCAATTTTTTTCATTTTTTGAAATCGTAATTAACCCAGGTTAACTAGTTCAAAATGAGCATTAAATATCATTAGTTAAACAACCCAAGTGCTATCATTAATTACATGGAAATGCCTTTTTGGTAATTTCACACGAGAATATTTTTGTCTCTTCAAGTTTTAAATTTGGTGGGTAAAAAGTGAGAAAAGGATGGATGGCTTTAGCCGGACCCAATCCAGAATTTGTACTCTTAGCCGGATAGACTCCCTCAATGACTCTGCTGGTGTGGACAGAGGTGGCAAAACAAATTGAATACGAACGAATACAGGGTAATGTCTCGTCCTAATGCATATATAATGTCTCCATATCTGATTCAGTTTAAAAAATGGATAATAAGTAATTGTTCGTACTTATATATTTTAAATATCGGGTAACCTATTTTTTTCCATATCTATATATTTAAAAAAAAAAAAATGTAGTAGTAAAGTATATTTTTTCGATAAAAATTAAAAATCTCATATCAATAGCCTGAAAAATAAAGAAGAGAAAAAAGATAAAAGAAAATAAAAGTGCTAGATATGGATCAAGTTCGTGCTCAGAAGGATGATCAATCAGTAGTAGGCGCCCAAGCTAAAATCTGGAACTACATCTACGGCTACACCGACGCAATGGTCCTCAAATGTGCCAACGAGCTCGACGTTGCCACCATAATTCACAGCAACGGTGAGCCCCCATGTGTCACGCCCCGGCCGCAGCCACGAGCGTGGGCGCACCACCACAACCTCAGCCGTGTGGCGAATGCCAGCCATTATGAATCCATAAGCAGCTGGTCTAGGGCGTGACACCATGACTCTCTCCGAGTTGGCTTCTATAGTACTAGTACCAGATCATAAGCCCATTAACAAAGACAGGCTACACCGAATCCTTCGTTACATGGTGCATATGAATCTCTTCAGTGTTACTTCGAATATTGATGAAGAAGATGATCATAAAAAAAAATATGGGCTTGCACCAGCAGGCAAGTTCTTGGTAAAAGGATCTGATAAGTGCATGGTTCCTATACTGTTATCTGCTACAGGTGATCGGATAAATCATTGGCTCCCTGTGGAAGATAGATTAGTTGGTGAAACCACTGCTTTTCGAGAAGGCGAGAGGGAAGAGCGTGTGGGAGTACATGGCAGAGCACCCGGAGATGAACCAGAACTTCAACGAGCTGATGGCGACTCACACCAAGCTTGTCATGCCGGCTTTGGTGAGCGAATGCGATGCCATGTTTCGTGAAATGGGGTCACTGGTCGATGTCCGGGGTGACACTGGAACAGCATTGAGATACATCTCCAAGGCCTTCCCACGCATCAAGTGCACTCTCTATGATCTCCCGCATGTCATCGCAGACGCTCCAGCTGACCTTCCATTTGATCTTGAAGGGGGTGACATGTTTAATTATATACCAAGTGCAGATGCTATATTATTGAAGGTATATATATACACCTCCATCCATACTATAATAAAAGAGAGAAAAATGCAAGAGAATGATAGGTGTCAGTGATTTATGCACATAAATTTAGCACACAGCCTTATAATATTATATGTGGATGCCTTCAAATCATTGAAAATATTAATTATAGCCTTAAAAATATAAAAAATATGGAAACAATGGAAAAAAGTTAGATTGTTAAAATTACTATATTACCTTTACTTTACTAAAATTAAATTTTAAAATAAAAAATACCTTTAAGGTTTTATGAAAAGTTAAAGATTGACAAATTAAATTGATCACACTTTTGAGTTTCTAACTTTTTGCATCATAATAGTACAGATAAATAACATTATATACAATCTATTGTCTATATATATAACGCATGGTGATTATTAATACTAATTGGATCAATGGATCAATGGTTGGTGATTCAGTGCGTTCTTCACGATTGGGGCGACAAGGAATGCATTGAGATTCTAGAACAGTGTAAACGAGCAGTTGGTGATCGAGATGGAGGGAAGGTTATCATTGTAGATATTGTACTTGATGATCATCTTGAATCAAAACCACCCTTTTACTAAAACAAGGATGCAGATGGATTTGGCCATGATGTTATACAATGGTGGTAAGGAGAGATCTGAGAAGGAATGGAAGCAACTGATGATCAAAGATGCAGGTTTCAGTCGCTACTGAATAACCCAAATATCGGCTCTTCAATCCATCATTGCAGTTTATCCTTAATTACTAGCTAGCAGTTAGTACCATCTGGGAACCACGGTTATAATTACTTAGTTAATTCGTGTAGTTAATTTACTTGAATGATTATGAAAACCCAAAACAGCTATATATGTCTGACCTAAGCTTGGAGATGAAAGTCTTCTTTCGTTTCTCAATGGTGAAGTAAGACCAAGTTTATGGGCTTATTATCTTAGGTCGGAGCAAGTTGATTAGATCTCCCTTTTACGTGTACCCTAAGCTTGGAGATAAAAGTCTTATTGGAGATGAAAGTCTTCTTTCGTTTCTTAATGGTGAAGTAAAACCAAGTTTATGGGCTTATTATCTTAGGTCGGAGCAAGTTGATTAGATCTCCCTTTTACGTGTACCCTAAGCTTGGAGATGAAAGTCTTATTGGAGATGAAAGTCTTCTTCCGTTTCTTAATGGTGAAGTAAAACCAAGTTTATGGGCTTATTATCTTAGGTCGGAGCAAGTTGATTAGATCTCCCTTTTACGTGTACCCTAAGTCTTCGTTAGTTTTTTAATGGTGAAGTAAAACCAAGTTTATGGGCTTATTGGAGATGAAAATCTTCGTTAGTTTTTTAATGGTGAAGTAAAACCAAGTTTATGGGCTTATTATATTAGGTCGGAGCAAGTTGATTGGATCTCCCTTTTACGTGCACCCTAAGCTTTGGAGATTAAAGTCTTCTTTCGTTTCTCAATGATGAAGTAAGACCAAGTTCATGGGCTTATTATCTTAGGTCGGAGCAAGTTGATTGGATCTCCATTTTACGTGTACTCGTGCTTTTGGCATAGCGGGCCACCAGTGTAAGGGAGGCATGGGCTATAATTGATATAAAAATAGAAATAATTAGACAAACATTGTTTAAATACAAATGATTATTTTATTTCAATTAATATATTGTTAAAATTTTAATAAGTAAAAAATGATTTATATTAAAAGAATTTAATATGAGAGAGTCATCTTGAAGTTGGGTACGAGTGAAAAACTTAATTTTCTATCTTTACTTTTATTTAAATTACGAAAGTTATCATATTAGTTTTGTACATCATTAAATGCTTTAAGCTGAGGGTAAATAGAAATAAAAAAAAGTGGCTTCCCCTCCTCATGGCCAGCTAAAAATGAACATTGATGCATGCTTGGATGGGAATGGAGCGGTTGGTATTGGCATCTTGGTGAGAGATCAGGAAATATCATTGTTGCAAAGGCTTCCCATGAGATGGAAGGACTCAATGCAAAAGCAGCTGAACTTAGTGCATTAAGAATAGGCATAGAGTTTGCAATTGAAACTGGTGTCCCTCTTGACATTATTGAGGGCGACTCTTCGAGAGTGATGGATGAAATAAAAAGGAATGATCATAACCTATCTGAAATAGGTGAATTGGTTGGGGACTGCAATATCTTAATGGCCAAATGTATGTGTTAAGGCAATCCCACGCGAATGCAATCATGCTGCCGATGGACTTAGTAGATTCGGCTTATGTACCCAATACTCCCATATGTAGATTGAGGAAACTCCATCTATTATTGCTGACATTGTAATTGAGGAAGCATTTCCTCCTCTTGTTTAATTATATTTGGATGTTTTCTATCAAAAAAAGAAAATGCTTAATTTAAGCAGTACTCGGTTATTATCCAAGACTAACATTCAACAAAGCTCCACCAGCTTTACATTTGACGTGGCTACTGTTACATGGCTATCACCATGTCTGAATTGTAGAATTTGGTGTAAAGTTCTCAATTCCTATAGCATGTTTCTAAGAAGGCGGCATGTGGTAATCGTTCCTTCCGTTGAATGTTCAATGCTTTCCTTTTATTGATTAATACATTTAGGAATTTGATCAAAATTTGACGAATAGTTACACCCATTTCAAACAAATGAAAAATTAAAAAAATACATATATTGAAAGAAAAGCCCAACTTGTCTATTGCCTTGGATATCAATTAATGTAGCATTACATAATTAGGTGTGAAGTGCTTTTCACTTAATTGTAAAATTTGGTGTAAAGTTCTCATTTCCTATAGCAAATTGCTAAGAAGGCGGCATGTGGTAATCGCTCCTTCTGTTGAATGTTCAATGCTTTCCTTTTATTGATTAATACATTTTTTTTTCTCATGAGATTGGAGTCCTTGAAAAACATCAACCTTATACACAAAGAAAATGCTAAAATGACATTTAAAGTGTATATTAATATATAATACACGTCACCTTTATAATTCATTAAATTGTCTTGAATTATGTACTCACCAAATGATTTAAAATAATTTAATAATATATATATAAAAGGTAATGTGGACTATGAGTGTACAATTATTTAGATATTAATGTAACATTACATAATTAGATGTGAGATTTTTTCACTGTCTGCTTTGAACCTTGTGCAGAGAAAACTTTGCTTTTTTTTTTCTTCATTATCTGTTTGAAAAAAAAAAAAAAAAACATCCTCCCAACTTCAACTACTTCTTTTCTTGTTTGATTTAGGTTTTTTTTTTGTTTTTTTTATTTTTTTTCTTTTGGTTTTCTTAATTTCTCACGCTCTTTTTTTCTTAAATTTTTGCCAACACTTTCCCTTGTTATCTTCTGCCGTCTCTTGCATTTTTTTCAAACTGATGTGACATCAATTTGATCACTAATTCGAAATTTTTATCATTCTATTAATGATAAATCAAAATCATGTAGAATCATCTTGACTTTATATTAATTTGAATATTTTTTTCTAAGTTTGTACACTATTCTTTTCTTTTTTTTTTAATTATGAGAAATATAAAAATTATAACAACGCCGTACCACAAGGTGTTAGGTCAAGATCCACCTATCAAGTGTTGACACTTCTACAATTCATTTTGGGAGCTCTCAACATAAGCTCCTGGGTTAATAGAACGATCTAAAGATTATATATAGATATACTCTGATGAGATGATCAATCCATTCAACAATTTAAATTAAGAGAGATGGAAGTAATTCATCATGATCAGAAGGTTGATCATCAATCTGTAGCTGAAGCTAAAATGTGGTGCTACATCTACAGCTACATAGACTTACTTGTCCTCAAATGTGCTAACAAGCTCGACATCGCCACCATAATTCACAACCATGGCAAGCCCATGACTCTCTCCGAATTGGCTTCTCAACTAGTACTAGTACCTTCAGATCATGACCGGAATCTCGTTAACCACGACCGGTTATACCGCGTTCTTCGCTACATGGTGCACATGGATCTCTTGTTCATCACTAGTAATACTAGTCCTGAACAATCGAATCACTTGGAGGCAATAAGATTTGGGCTTGCACCAGCAGGAAAGTTCCTAATAAAAGGGTCAGATATGTGCATGGTTCCTATAGTTTCAAATGATCAGATTCTTCCATTATGGCTCCCTGTTGAAGATGGTTTGATTAATGGTGAAACCACTGCTTTTGAGAAGGTAAGAGGGAAGACCATGTGGGAGTACATGCAAGAGCGGCCGGAGATGAACCGGAGCTTCAACGAATTGATGGCGGGTTACACCAAGCTTCTCATGCCGATTTTGGTGGGCGAATGTGCCGCAATTTTTCGAGAAATTAAGTCGCTGGTAGATGTTGGTGGTGGCAACGGGACTGCGTTGAGAAACATCTGCAAGGCGTTTCCGCATATAAAGTGCACTCTCTATGATCTACCTCATGTAATCCCACAAACTCCTGCTGCTGATGATGATCAACTTCCATTTGCTGTTGTGGGGGGCGACATGTTTAGTTATATACCAACTGCAGATGTTGTACTATTGAAGGTACTAATTTATCATTTTTGCAATTCTTTCAAATATTATATTTATGTTGAATGATGCTATATTAACACTCAAAATATATTTTTACAGCATACATCACCCCTATACACTATTAGATTATATCAAATCATGAGTTCGTACATGATTCGAAGCAATCTAATGATATTTAATGGTGATATACACCTTAAATGTACGTTATATTATTTTAGCATTTTCCATTTATGTTAAGGTTAATATAGTAACTTATAGTTCTATACTTAAAACCTTACTTTTGTTTTTAAGAGTTTTAAATTATAGTTCTACTTATGTTAAGGTTAATATAGTAACTTAACAAAATAACTTCTTCCCCACTATATACTTTCCTTATGTTCTTATATTTTTTAAGGCATAAATTAATAATTTTAAAATTTATCCTTTTTAGTTACATAATAATTCAAAAATTGAGATGTATAGTGTGTGTGTTTGGTTTAATTAGTCTCACATCGCCCGCATGATTCTACAACATTAGGATTATATCCTTCGTTCATGCCTCTCAATATTAAGATTTTTTGGGGATGAAACTCGTTGGGTTTCTGGCCTAGTCATGGAAATGGATCCCCATTGTTATGGGGTTAGATTATTAGATTATTCAATGTCTCATTTTGTATCGTTCACTAATAATTCAAAAAAGTTACATAATTTTACTTTTATTTTGTTTATTTTTATTTTAAATAAGAAAAGACAATTTTATGTTTTTAATTTCATTAAATTTTATAGTTTCTCGATGCAAGATATGTGGATGTATACTAATTCTTATATAATATAAAAGAGCAGAAGTGATATTAAGGGAAATGTTATTTTAAGTACAAAAAAAATACAATTATATATGCAACTAAACATGCACACTTTCATGTTTATTGTATAAATTAAACACACATGTCCAATAAACAAAAATGTGTAATTATATTTTTTATAGTTAAAATAATATATATTTTTTAGTCATTTTTCTTAAAATTGATAGTGTATAATCATTGATGTCTTAAATATATATACGGTGATTAATATGTACAAATTGGATTAATCATTAATTGGTGATTCAGAGCGTTCTTCACGATTGGGGAGACAAGGAATGCATCGAGATTCTAAAACAGTGTAAAAGAGCAGTTGGTGATAGAGATGGAGGGAAGATCATGATCGTGGATATTGTACTTGATGATATATCAAAGGAATCAAACCATCCTTCGATCACTAAGTCGAAGATGCAGATAGATATAGGAATAATGTTATGCAGTGGAGGTAAGGAGAGAACTGAGGCAGAATGGAAGCAACTCATCATCAAAGATGCAGGTTACAGTCGCTACAAAATAACCAAAACTTCTTCCCTTCATTCCATCATTGAAGCTTACCCCTAGCTAGTACCATCCGGGCAATACTAGTTATAATTAATTAGTTATTATGCTAGAGCTTAGGCAAATAATATTCCAATCAATAAATTTAAGGGATGGTTGATACAATTATGCATCTGTTACAAAAGATGATGCGTGCTATGTCACATATGTACAAGTGAATGTGTAGAAGTTATATCATCAGCCGAAAGCCTCTTGGCTTGTGATAACCTCTCTAGTTACTCATATTATAGTGAATAAGGATTAAATTCCATTGTGGAAAAAAAAAAAAAAAAAAAAAAGTTCTATCATCATGATCAATAAATAATTAAGGGCCATTTTGTAATATTGACTAATTTGCGAGCATACTCAAAAATTATAGTGAAAAATCCGAGTTGCTATGTGGAAATCTCAAATGATCAGCAAGGTACAGTTATATATATGGAATTAAAAAATCCCTTTGAACTAATTAATGCAGTAGCCAAGGGGGGACTTGTTCTACCCAAACTAGCAAAGATGATCCTTATTGACAATGCAAACTTTACCAAGGAATGATCGTTACTTCTTTTCATTTCATTTGTTATTGTTAGCATTGTGTGGGCTATATATGAGGCCTATTAATTGTGTGGGCTACTTACGTTCCTTGTGAAAAAAAAAAAAAAAAAAAATCCTTTAATAGAGCTAAATTAATGTGTTCTCTTTAAAAGATTAGGCATGTCAATGGGAATAGTATATAATATAATAAATAAATAAAAAATCAAACTGCATGCCGTTGGCCGGATTTAATTAATTTTTCAAATCTCTAAGCCGATTCAAATCCTAATGACATAACTGAAACCAATAGTACCTTCAAGGCTAAGATATGCAAGGGGAGTGCTTCACTAACATACTTCATTGATACCGTTTAATCACAATTTATTTAGATCAAGCATTATATCATCTGAGATGTAGATATATATTCAATGGATCTCAATAGAGACCAACACGGAGTTTATGATGCAGTTGGTAAGGTGGCCGAATTAAAACCTTAAGGTTGTAGGTTTAATTTTTGTTACTACCTCATTTTAGGGGATGTAAAGAATTACTGGGTTAAGAACAAACTTGATTTATTTTTGAGAATGCAATTTAGTGTTATATAACTAATTACTAACCTTAAATCTTCTAAAAAAAAAAAATCTCAATACTTGTATTAATTAAATATTACTAAAAAAGGACATGAGATTAGCTTCTTTTTTTCTTTACTACTTACAGTCAAAATTGTTAGGACCCTAATAGATAAGCAAAACAATGAAGGATAAGTGGAATTAACTAAGCATGACTTGACAAGTTGGCATGGGATGATGATCCCTTCGTAAAAAAGGGTCGTTCTGGGATCGAGGCGTCTTGCCCTCTATTTAGCTATTACAGGTTTGTCTAGCCGTTAACTTGGGGACTTTAGCGACTAGTTTGTATGTCACCTCACCTTGTTGTTTGAGCACCCGTCGGATACCCTGGATTTAAAAAAGTAAAAATAGAAAAAGGAAGAGGAGAAGAAGAAGAAGACATGGAATTCAAAGCTTGTCACGGTGGTTAGGTTAGTTTCAGTTTAGTTTAGGAGGGATAGGAATCTTTGGGTGGGCACACTGTTGAATGTTGACGGGGGAATGTAGTTGGGCTTAATCCACTGTAAGCCTAGGGCATCAAATTCAGAATCTATGCTCTTAGCTTTCGGCACAACAACCTAAACTTGTCACTCTCTCTTTTTTATCTCTATTCAGAGACCATAAATAAAGCTATCGGCCCATTGGACCACATTAACGTTCCTAGGGCACTATTCTTTGTGGACCCACGAATTCCATTACCTTTTTCACTCCCCCAACTTTCAAACCCTAATTTTGGAAATAAACCCAATTTAATCATGCCCAATATATATTTAGGACTTGAGTGCATACTTTCATGTCTAAGTTCCTTGTATTAATCTAGAGTCGAATGACTCTAGAATGATCAAAATGACTTCATCAGTGTGGACAAGAGTGACAAAAAATTGGGTACACCAACAATGTCGCATACTAACTCATATATCGCGTGTTCGTATCTAGCTTGGTTTAAAAAAAGAACAACTAGTATTTGTTCGTACTCATATATTTTAAAAATCAGGTAACCCAGTTTTATTTGTACCCAAATGTTTTTAAAAAAAATATGTAATAGTAAAATATGTTTTTTCGATAAAAATTATAAATCTCATACCAATTATGATGAAAAACAAAGAAGTGAAAAAAAAAAATAGTAGAAAAAAATAAGATTCAATAAAAAAACATAAGTAAAAAAAAATTAATTGGGCAAGAATATAGGCAAATTAAAATAGAGATTTATAAAATATCTGTGTTGTATTAAATAAGAACCGGGTATCTGATTTTTTGAGCTTCTATTCTGCCGGGGCTTGGTTTTTTGAAACAGATACAAATTTTCGTCCTCTCGTTTTATACACACTTTGTATAATCTTTGGATTGTAATGTTGAAGAATTGTGTAGGGGTAATGAACCCTAGTGTGGTGGCACTGGCAACGGTGTTGACAGGAGAGGGTCGAACCAAAAAGCCAAGAAATGTGGAATTTGTAGAGGTTAAGGGGAGTGGTGAAGTACGTCTTCTCCTGACAAGAAGAGAGAATTAAATTTTTGAGATTTTGTAGAGTAAAAGCAAGGAGAGATAGAATATCTATTGCCAGTCATTTCCCAGTCGAATTATGCGGGATTCTGTCTTCTTTCTTTCGTCTCATAGCTAATTAATTAATTTGACTTTCTAAAGCTAATTAGCTAAATTATAAGGCTAGTAATGTGATATCATATCATGAGAAGGTGTACCTATATATATTTCAAAGAAGCGATCCATGGAATTGTCTATACCTAGCTACCTAAAGCTAAAGCTTCTTATTAGTCTTATATGCTTGTTGATTCCAAAGGAATTTTATTGGGTGCACTCCACGCGCATGTTCACGTAAATTTGACAAAAATGCGACCCCTCCACTCTCATTCTCTTATCAGTCCACATTGCAGCCTGTTACGCTGTAGCGAGCGTGGGTGGCAACTTATTTGCTCTTAAGATTTGGTGCTTGATTTTGTATTCCTCCACCACCAATCTAGCTAATTCCTTCTTGTCCCCCTAAATCTAAAGCTTAATCTTTTTTGTCTTCTTCCCACCTTTCAAAATCTCTCTCAATTACTCTACTTTTAACATAAATTCACCCTATTTATTTATATTCATGCCTAATTTGCAAATATAATAACAATAATTATATTAAATTTTTAGGCTTTAATTAGATTTATTATCATTCTAGAAAATGTTTGAGATAGCATCTACTTTTAACATTACTCTAAAGTCCAAGGGTGTGGACTGGATCGATTTTAGGTCAAAATCTAATTCAACTTAAACAGTTCGGATTGAAAAAAACTATCATCCAATTCAAACTAATCTAGTTCAAATTGGATTTGGTTGGTCAATCGAGTTGGACTTAGGCGTACTCTTTGATCAATTTCAAGTTATGTTTATCTCTAACTAGGGGCCAACTTTCTAGTCCAATCTAGTACAACTTTTCTATGTATTATAGTATTAAATGATAGCTTCTTGACACTAATAATCTTAATTTATTTAAAATAAATACTCAATATTATTAACTATATTATATTAGAAAAAATACAGTACAAAAGAGCATACACAATCAAATTTCCCTAATAAACTTGAGAAAACAAGTTAACACAAAGAAAATAGAATTTGATTTTACATTTTTAGAAGTGGTTCGGTTTGGGTTGGGTTGGGTTTGTCGGGTTCTAATAGTTTGATTCTGCAATCCAACTCAAACTAATCAGTTCCAGTGGTGTGAACCCAACCTAACTCAATAACTTTAATTAGTTCGATTTGGTCGGATTGATCAAGTTCATTACACCGCTATACAACTATACTTTATAAAGTCGCTGGAGCCAAAGCCTTGGCACATCAAGCCCGCCCTTAAGGGAGCACGTACCAAGTGATCATTTTGATTATAAAAAGTAAAAATAAATAGAAAAAGACTTAATTTAAAAGTATATATTTCATATATGTCACATTAAAATGCCTGTCAATCTTACTCTTTGTACCTATGTTTTGTTTTCAATGAATATTATTTCTTTTAATGATAGTTTGATATGTATTGTTGACCCTACCTACCTCTATCAATTATAATTTTTTGGGAAAGTAATTTGATTTTAAAAAAAAAATATTAATCTAACTACAAAAAGTACAACTACACATTTATAATCATTAGATGAATCTGTGCTATACATCTCAAGATATATAATACATGATTCAATGATTATGTATATGTAATTATAATTGAAATTTACAATTATTGTAGTCAAAATAACATTCCTCTTTTCAAAATGGTATAATACTCTTTTAGTTTTATAAAAAAGGCTTGAGTTCAAGTTCTGTGAGGGAAAGCCTAAAAACTTAGGCTGCGTTTGATTTGTCGTCCGAAAATTAAAATTCAACTCAAAAACTAAAACCTCAAAAAATAATATTTTGTTATTTCTTGAAAATAATATTTTTTTTTATAAATTTTGAGAAACTATTTTCGAATTTCAATAAGCGGAACATATATTTTATGTTTTCAAATTTTTGAATATAAAAATTTTATTCAAATCATAAATCAAACACAACTTTAAACTACTTAAAATGTCTAATCGCCAATTAAATGAGGTGTGCAGTATTTAATGATTATATTAAATATTGGTCATGTGACTCCCAAAAAGTTTGCAATTTTGCAACTATCGTTGTTTGGTTTATTCACTATGCATGTAGTGCAAAATAATTAATTAAGTTATCTGTTTAGCAAATCTTAATCTTTAAATAATCAAATCTTCCGAACATTTTCAGCTATTGTTATTCTTCTATAGACAGAACTATCGGTAAAGCTTTCCAGACGGGTTCCTTAATTAATTTGCTTTAACCTCTTTAATTTACCTTTGAGTCTATATATATATATATATAGGTTATAATAATTAACCTATGATTAATTGATTGTTATTTGAAGAGATGTTTCAGACATAAAAGATAAGAACTCGCCTTAATTTACTTTACTATCTATTAAAATGGGTAAAAGATAGAATCCCTATCAAAAGCAAGTAATTATCAAAAAGGCAATAGAAATAGTAGCTAATAGAGAAGAAGAAGAAAAAAAATCAGCATCTACTACTAATGAATTCTTTTTCTAATTGTAATAATAATTGATATTCTAAAGTTCTTTCATCAATCGGCCATTTTCTGTGTATATGTTTACATGATTAAATGTTATCGTCATCCTAATTACATGATTATAATAGTTTTATTATTATATATAATCCTATTTTATTTACATACTTTAACAATTGTAACTCGCTCGCCCTATGTTATGTAACATAGGAGTACATTTTTTCTTAAAGGAGAGATCCGCACATAAAAAAGATGAATATATTCTTTTGTCATAATACTAAGAAACTATTCTTTCAAACTAACAAATATCGTAAATTACCCGTAACTTGAGTGGTATCGCACCCCTGCCCACTTAAAATTTGTTTTGTTCTCGATTAGTATCAGGACAGTTGTACTTAAAAAAAAAAAACCCCAACAAATATCACAATCTTAATTTAAGACTAAGGTATTAACTTTAAGAACCTTTAATCATTTATTGCTATCACATTATTCATGTCACAAAAAATTGTCCCTATCATTTGAAAAATCACTCTCTAGTTCATATTTTTCACAAATTTACATTTATTCCATCTTTAAATACGTGTCATTACCTTGTGAAGCATCCCTATCATTTTAAAACCATAAGAGACGCATTAATATTAATGTGTCCACGAGATCAGAAGTCTTATCTGCGGCTGCTTCCTTTTGTGGTCCAACCACGAAGCACTATATACCTAAAGGCTCTCGCACTCGCACGAGCCATTGCATCCCAACACGTACAAATCAGGCTCCAACGCACGCGTGCGAAGGTGGAATACACGTGTGCAGGTGTCGCATGCAGCATACAGCGTACGATAGCTCAGCGATACTGATAGCGACTTATGTGCGCGTCCTGACACTGTACGGCCCCACACATGTATTATCTCAGCAAGCCTAAATGATCACATGTTAACCATTGTTTCTTAAAAACATAGCCCATCCAATACATTTGCACAAAACTACTGGGAATAAGTTTAAGCTAATAGAAAAATGACACTTGTAATTCTAACGAGGTAATGAGGTAGGTTGAGGATACAGAGGATCGTAATAATTTCTCTGAAATGCGAGCTGGCTTGGTATTGTCGATGACAACTCAGGGGGTCAGAGGTTGAGATGACTGATGGATCGCCAAATTGGCACGGACATTAAGAAAGGCAAAAGAGCGACTGAGACATGGTTGGGCTTTCGCCACGTGTACCTATGACCTGGCCCCATCTAGCTTTGAACTAGTTTAATTCAATTAATTTAACTACAGGCCTATTATTATTATTATTATGTTAGTATAATCACTTGGGAAATTGTGTGGTTAAGTAAATCACGCGTTGATCACCTCCAGGCCTCCAGTTTTTGCTATTAAATATTGCTTAGGTTTCCTAATTTGACAAGACAACACGCGGGTCTAGAGTTAATCCTACTACTATTTTAAGTAAACCATGCTCAGTTATTTTATATAATATAATAGTTTCTTTTAAGATTTTTAAGAGGAAACAAAGAAACATGGAAAAGTTAGATTGATTTAAGAAATGGGTTGCAAGTATTTGGCAGTTTGGACATGGTGTTAACATCTATAGAGAGGCCTTTTTCATGAGCACCATGATTAGTGAAATGTCTGGTAACAGCATCAAGAAAATTACCAATTATGCTGTTTGTGGACTTTTGCAAATATATTTACAACAGAAGCATATTATATATATAAATATATGTAAAAATGACATTATATATAACGTCATGAATGTATGTATAAAAAGCAAAGTCATTATTAACAGTTGATAGTTCAGTTGGTTGAAGAACTGAGTATAAGTAAGGTTAAAGTTCACGTCTCGAGCTCGACCTGAACTTGTTCCTATTTATCTATTTTTATTGAAAGGGACAGCTCAAATACATTTATAATGTTCGAATCTATAAGGATTAGTCTTTTCTAAGAAGAATGAGAAGACCTTCCCAAGTATCAAAAAATGGGTAACGAAAAGAAAAAAGAAAACAAAGTCATTTACCTATATCATCACATTTAAGACCATTTTGCTTTGGCTGAATAAATATTAACTATGTAAAATCATCCGTTTTAAACTGCTTTTATTGACTTTTAGTTCCAGTCTTAAATCAAATTTCGATTGAATAAGTAGACGCGATGAGGCCCAAAAGCCACTAATGATCTGATAATTCAACCGCATTAAATAAATGGACGATTCTGTTTCTTGTAAATAAAATGTGTCAAAGTCTGAATGCGCCGGAAGTGCACAAAGCCACTTCATAACCAAAATCAGAGACTGATTATTTTGGCTGAATTAAGTTAACAAAAGGTACTGATGAAGAAGATTCAAATGATCACAATCGTATTATACATAATATCTTAAAAATGTTATTAATTACTTCGATATTCTAATGTGATTAGAATGACATAGTTGACAACTTAATTAACAATTAGATTAATCCAAGAATCATTTTTCTATACTATTATATGCCCATTAGTTGGTCACTAATTAAGGAAGCCCATTAGTTGGTCACTAATTAAGGAAGTAGGGATGGAGGGAGAAAATAAAAAGAAGAAAATGTTGTGGGGGGGGGGGGGGGGGGGGGGGGGGGGGGGATAAGGAGAAGCTTAATTTGGTAAGCAAGGACGTAAGCAAATCAAGTTCTTGGTAGTACAAAGGAGAGACATTAAGGTGATTAGTCAATGATTGAGGCTTAATTAAGAGCAAGTGTGTGTGTGTGCGTGGGTAATTATCAATGAGATTAAGATATTAAATACAAGCTTATTAGAGATATGAGAGTTGGTGATAGCAGGTTGGATGAAAAAAAACAAAAACAAAAGGGTCTTATAAGGATTGAAGAAGGAATGAGAGCCGTAAGTTGCTTATCATGTGATTCATATCAACATCTATCTATCTTGGGTGAGGTGAGAGATCAAGAAACATAAAAAGAAAGAAGTTGGAATTGCAATTGCAGTGTATGTGTATGCGTGTGGGATTAAGTAATAAGAAGGAGCAGAAGGTCAATTGGCACAGAATCCAGCCTCTCACAAACAATTCCTATTGGTAGACGCAACGTAGCAACACAACACAACACAACACTACACAACACACACCACTCTGAGGCCCGAGCCACCACTCCAAGTACCAAAAGCACGGACATCAAGACAAAGTAAGTAGTCACACTACAATAAAGTTAGCTTTTAACAACACGTAAAATGCAATTAAATAGGTGCCTAATTATTTAGCTTTGCAATATTAAGTTGCTACAAAATATGATATGCTTTTGAGAGAGGAGGAGGAGGAGAAGGCATAATCGATTGCGGAATAGAAAGGTAGCAGCAAGAAAAAGAGAGTTGTTTTGGTGATGGTTGTGGTTTTGGTTTTTGGGGTGCTGGGTGTTGCAGCAGATCCAGCAGGCGCACAATAGCATCGACTCTATAGCCTACTTGCAAAAAAGAAAGACTGACAAAACACACCAAGAAGACAAATGCGGTGGTGTGGACCAACCAACCAGTATTAAGCTTTTACTAGCCTACTGATCCTGATTTTGCTTATTAATGTTTGAAGAGAATTGGAGATTATTATGTATCGTTAAGGAGAATCTGAAGTTTGAGAAAATTAGGGTTAGTGTTTGTGTTTTTTTGGAGAGAGAGAGAGATAAAAAAAGATAACAATATTACAAAGAGCAATAATTTAAAGATGGGACCAGTTTGCAGGCCGTGGAAGAGGAAGAACATGACTTTGTCGGTAGTTATGCAGAGGTGAACCCCCCAAGCCCCTACCCCTGCCCTTAATCATCTTTCTTATCTTCTTCTTCATTCTCACTCTCCCAAATCTATCTTTCTATCTATCTATCTAAAATCTATCTATCTATCTTATTTTTATTTTCCCCCTCATTTGAGTGCAAGCAACCAAGCTGTTTCTTGCTATGGGATTGAGATTATTACAAGATGGGTGGTAGGAAACAATCACTCTTGTGCTCTTCTCTTCTTAAATATCTCTCTCTCCTCTCTTTGTCTTTCTCTCTCGTTGTTGTTGTGGACTAATTTTCCATTTCCTCTCTTTTCTTTTTCTTTCTTTTTTGCATTATTATCTTCTTCTTCTTCTTCTTTCTTCTAATCGTCCGCTTCTTCCTTACTTTGCTCTTTCTTTCTGTGTTAAGAGTGAAGTAATGGAATTGAAGTAGGTCCCCCTCCCCCCTTTTCCTTTCTTTTGAGCTTTGTGTCTTCTATTTTGAGTTCTTTAAGGTGTTCTGAACCAAGGGCTTGTTTTGTTTAGTCTCTTCTGTCTCCACTATAATCTCTTAACTTACGTCTTGGGAAAAGGTTTCAATTAGAAAATGGTTTGGTGGGTACTTACGAAAGTTCGTTTATTTAGTTAAATTATTATCCTCCTACTGCCGCAGATGTTGATTAATTATATGCCTTCCCAGTTCTTAATTTCTTGCCAGTGCCAACGAATTCAGATACCCAATTGCTGTACTCATAAATCATGAAGAATATTGCTGTGATTATGGAATAGGAAGAAGAAAAAGTAGAAGTTGGGATAATATTTTGTGTTTTGTGGGTTTGTTACATGGATATGATAGGGGGTGGTCAAGAGAAGAGATTAGGGATGCCAAACTCTTTAGGGCCGCCCTATAATAGTAACAACAATAATCCTTCTTCTTCTTCTTCCATTGGAGAACCAGCAATACCCTCCAAGATCTCTCCGATTACTACTACTACTACTACTACTACTTCATCAGTAATCTCCACAAGAAGAGATCTTAGCAGTAGTACTCATAATACTGGTAATGGAATTTCAGTTCTAGATCATCACCACCACTACCAGCAGCAACAAATCCGGCAAGACTCACCAGACCCACCACCACAACCACCGGCACAGACCCAAGATCCAGACCGAGACCCAGATCCAGTCTCAATTGCAGTCGTCAGTGCAGCCATTGCTTCAATTTCAGCACCTGGGTCCAACCCTAGAACTCCCAAGCCCACCAAAAATCTCTCATCCACTTCTATCAGATACCGGGAATGTCTCAAGAACCATGCTGCCAGCATCGGCGGGCACGTCGTCGATGGCTGCGGCGAATTCATGCCCGGCGGCGAAGTAGGCCCGGAAGCCCTGAAATGCGCAGCCTGCGATTGCCACCGGAATTTCCACCGTAAAGAGGTCAACGGAGAGCCTCAACATGGTGCCAATTGCTTCTACTGCTACAATCCCAATAACAAGATCGACCGAAGTCGAACTCGCCCGCTTCCATTACCGCAACCGCCGCAGCCACTGGCACCGCCACTTCAACATCACCACCACCACCAGAAATTCTCACTGGGATTGCCCACAAGTCCTACGTCCCGGCCAATTCCGCCGATGATGATGGCCTTTGGAGGCGGTGGCACAGCCACCGATTCGTCGAGCGAGGAGCTCAATGTGTTTCATTCCAATGCCGGAGGCGGGACGCCGGTGGCGCCACCACAGTTCTCGTTGTCGTCGAAGAAGCGGTTTAGGACGAAGTTTACGCAGGAGCAGAAGGATAAGATGTTGGAGTTTGCGGAGAAGGTTGGGTGGAGAGTTCAGAAGCAAGATGAGCTTGCGGTGCAACAGTTTTGTGCTGAAGTGGGTGTGAAGAGACAAGTTCTTAAGGTTTGGATGCATAATAACAAGCACGTCATGAAGAAGAAAGACATGTAGAAAAGCTTGAATGCATCCATTAATTATTAATGACAGATAATTTTACACACACGGGTAGGTAGCAAAAGCAGCTGGTTAGGTGATTAAAGAGAGAAGGAAATTAGGAAGAGAGAATTGAGAAGGAGAAATGCTAGTACATGATGAATTGTTGTTGTTGTTGTTGTTCTTGGTCATATTTTGAGGATTTAGCAACATGATCAATCTATTGTTGTATTATTTTCTTCTTCTTACCTTTTAAATTATGTTGATTGTCTTCCATATATTCTCTTTCTTCTTCTTCTTCTTCTTCTTCTTCTTCTTCTTCTTCATTCGAAGTAGTACTACTAGTCTATTTAGTTTGCTAGGCATACATAGTGTTTCAGAGAGATTTTATTACTTGTTCTTCATATGCCTTCTGTGATGAAGGATGTTAATTTCTTGCCCATAATGTTGGGTTCTAATTGTTTCTATTATACACAGACCTAATACTTGTCAAGAGGTTTTGGTTTATTTTACAGTTTGGTGTGGCAGTGTTTGTTGATCATCAGAGACCCAAGAACCCTACCCGTACTGATCTCTTTTTCTTTTTTTTTGTTTCTTAATTTTAAATTCGTTTCTTCAAATTAATCTATATAGCCACTGGTTTAGATGACAAATTAACAGTTTAAAGTGGCAATAAGTGCATAAATTAATTGCTTTAATGAAACAAGGGAAGTGGGGCTGGTGGTTGAGTTGCTCTTTATGAACATGAATCATGTAAGAGAGACAAGGTAAAAGAAAGGCTCGTAACCGGGGACATGGGCATGTAGTCGGACCACTAAGTAGTCTGTCTCCCAAATTCTAGCTGATGGTAACGCTGTTTATTGCCAAATATAAGTGGAATTTTCTTTCTTTCTTTCTTTCTTTCTTTCTTTCTTTCTTTTTTTCATTTTTTTTTTTTTTTGGGTGACTTAAAGCCAAGCTAAGACTCAAGATATAGAACAAATAAGAACCATTCATTTATAATAGATGATAAAAAGACGGTTCAGTTGATCTGATCAGCTTCAAATTACACCCAACAATTGAGCCAAACACAACAAGAAGTTAATTCTATCTTCAATTTTCCCAACCGGCCCAAGTTACAAATTCTATTAGATACAAATTAATGTTTATATTTATATTCCATGTGATTAACTTATTCATAGGAGACTATATATGCATGCATGTATCTAAAGCTGGGCATGTCATGTTGTACATGCTTGGAAGAATCATCATTTGATGCCAAGGATTGCGTCAAAGTCTTAACTACATTTAATTCTGATTGCATAAATTTAAGTAGAAACCTATATGGTTTCTTGCAGTTCCTTAAAGCAGGCCACTGCAAAGCCATTGAATTGTTCTGCAAGAGTTGTCTCAAAGAGATTGCAGAATTCTTGGTGATCACACAGCTTTGCTTAAAGAGGCTGGTATACTTAAAAACACTCATTATTTTCGCTGCCAGAATTTTGAAGATTGCAGTGATCTCAAGAGTATTTCACATGTTGGTCAAAATTAATCATACTTCTGCAGTGACATTTATTAACACCATTGACGTAAAAGATGAGTAAGAAGAACCCGTGTAATTAATTAAGACCTGTAATTAAAAGAAAATTTAAACTAATAAATTTATAACCTATATAGCTAATAAGTAATTACTAGATTAGAGTAGTTATCAAGTTAATTAGGTCAATTATTAGATACTCATTTATACATATAAGAGATTGATTTATTTTATTTTGTAATTTAAGATATTAGTATGGTAGTCAGTCTGTAGATATGTTTATTATCTCTTTCAAGTAAGTAATTAATTGGGTAAACAGACATTATTATTTTCAGTACTTAGTTTAATCACATTAATTGCCTTGTTATAATATCACTTTGACATAAAACGTGAAGTTAATTTAGTTGAAGGAAGACATTGATCAGATAAAGAGATTGTGATGAATCATATATGTTTAACGTATATATGTAGATCATTTTCTAACTACAAATCATATATACATTGCAATGTATATAAAGTTTCATTGCATCTACTAAGACTTCCTCTTGAAGCAATAATGAGTCCAACTTGTACAAGACTCGGTTGAGTGCCACAAGTCCATGAGACACTTCTAGTAATTAGATGCCTGTCTACCACTTGAGTCAAGACAGTAGAAAAGGACTCAAGGCTCGCCTTACCCCTTTTGACCCTTCATCATTAAATTCCTATGTATCATTTTGTACATCTATTGCATTTGGTGGTGGTTAAATCATCTTTTTATTAACTCTTCTTAATTTTTCTTCAAATTTACTATTTTTAATCTAGATTTATACTAGTCTGTAATTGACTCGTGTGTGTGTATATATATATATATATACATATATATAAATAAAAACTTTTACCACCTAATAAATTCATGAACCATACCCGTGCTGAAGTGGTGTAGGGTGAGTTGAGGGTGTTTACTTTTTATTTTTTACATGAAACATATTAATCTTGTAATTAAACTGAACCCAAATTAAGTCATCTAAAGAATCATTAACCATTAATTGTTTGACATTATATATGCACAAAATCGTCATAGCAATATTATTCCTTTAAGATATAACTTGCTCCTCTCTAATATTAGTCCAAATTAATGAAAAATAATAATACTCATGTACAAATCAACAAAGAAGTAAATTAAGATTCCTTGAACATCAATGCATGCCAGCAATTTGCTATGCATATATATAAATATTATTTCCTTTATTCAAGCATTGATCGTTCATTGCAAACATTTTAATACAACAACAACTAATAACTAAAAAAATAAAAAAAAAAGGATAACAAAAGCAACAGCTACTAAAGACAATTATATATGTAGAACCCAAAAAAAAAAAAAAATTGTCTTGTTAATTAACTACTCAATTAATTAAAACTTACCATATATATGAAAATCTCCATTAGTGATTTATAATTCGATTTTCTCCTTGGCAGCCTCGTAGCCAGTCTTGGCTTTCTCAGAAAAGGTTTCCTTAGCAGAATGGTAAGATTCCCCAAGCTTTTGCTTTCCATCATCATAAGCATTCTGTGCAGCATCCACGGCTTTATCTTTACCATCTTTCATGGCTCCCGTCACTGTCTCCTTTGCCTCACGAGTCTTTTCACTGGCCAAGTTCGCTGCTTCTCCTGCCTTCTTTGAAGCCCATTCCGCTGCTTCGCTATCTTTTGCTTCTGCAACATCAAATAATATATTTTTTAAATTATAAGCATAAATTAATGAAATATAATTAATTAAAGAGAAAAGAGGGGAAAAAGAGTAAAGTTACAAAAGAATCAGTAGGCCCCACTTGATGCTGTTAGTTAAAGTCCATCGTGTTATTGGCTTGAATTGTCATTATCAAATCATCCAAAGAACCACACAACATTAAATTAAATTAAACATTACTGTGCTTTCTAAAAAAATCCTCAATCATTTCCCACCACATGATACTTACATACATCATCATGGGTCGTGGGTGTGACTTTAAATTTGTGTTGTATGACATCATCGAGTATTACATAATATATACACAGTATACATTTATATTGCTTATATTCAATGAACATGATAAGAGTAATTAATTACCAGATGCAGCATCGGCCACCGTCTCTTTGGTCTTGGAAGCGGCATCTCCAGCCATATCCATTGCCTTCTTACCAGCCTCCTCAGCGTCCTCTTGCTTAAATCCAAACCCACTTTAACACACCAAATACCTCATCCATCAATTATGAATCACAAATTAAACCAAATTCATTTATTAGAAACAAAGAAAGAAAGACCATCTATATATATATATAACAATCGCATTTATACTTACTCATTGAACTTGTCTTTGGCCCAGTCAGCCCAGGAATCGCCCTTCTCCTTAGCATCTTGCATGGCTTCCCCTGCTTTCAACTTCGCTCCTTCTGCAGCCAATTCCACTCTCTCCTTCGCGTTCTCCATAGTCGACGACTCGGCCCTACAATGCGAGAGTAACATAAGACACACCACCACCACCATAAATGTTAACCAAAACCCCATTCTCATTCTCTCGGCCATCTCGATTCTCTCTTTCAACTAATATTTCTTTCTCTATTCAATTACAACGAACGATCGGTAAAAGAAATACAGATCAGAAGAACACTCCCAAGTTTCTCTTTTTAAAAATAAAAACTGATTCAACTTCCAGGTTCTCCTTTAATTAGTCCTTTAAGACTAAGCGGTTTTTGTTACTTGCTCGCCAAGTGGCATGGAAAGAGACGATGTGGCGGCCCCCTCGGAACTGGTTCTTCGTTATGCGGAAACGTGGTTGGTTGTAACGAGTTTCTACCATTTAAATCCTCGAGTAATGAGCCATATTTTTTGTACATCCCTTGATTTTTGTATATTTTTGTGCTGGGTCCTTGAACCTTTGGCTTTTATTGAAATGTGATAAAATGAAAGATAACTTGGACCGAGTTTTATCCTTTTTACCAGCACAGAATCTAATAATGGATAAGAATTAAGGTGATATATAACAGGACAAAAAAAAAGTGATACATTAAAATGTGTTAAAATAAAAAATAAAAGAGGACGTGGGCAGAATTAATGTATTGACACGATTTCAACAATAAAGAATTTGGGAGTCCATTATTATATATAGTATTTATGTTGATTCCATGATCTCGCGTACACGAAAGTTGGTTTTTTTTTTCATGGTCTTTTTAACTAACTAATGGAGCTGTGGAATTGGACGTGGGGTTAGATTGTTCAGTGTCTCATTCCCTATTGTTCTCTAATAATTTAACAAAAAATAGATGTATAGTGTGTATATGTACCGTTTAGTCTTATATTGTCTACGTGATTCTACCACATTAGGTTTATATCCTTTATTTGTAGCGTCTCTCAAAATTAGAATCTTTTTGGGATGAAGCTCGCATCTAGGTTTAGCTGTGGATTTGGATTAACGATGTTATGATGTTAGATCTTTCGGTATCTTATTTCCTATTGCCCCTTAATAATTCAAAATAAAATAAAATTAGTGATAACCATAGTACTAAAAGATAATTTATAATTCTTATAATTTATCTTTTAGAGTGTGTTTGATAGCTGAAAAAATAGGAATTTTCTCGAGAAAATCTCGTGTTTGGTTGGTAAAAGAGGTGAGAAAAAATTTCTCGGGCCCACCATGTTCTCACCATAATTTTTTCAGTTAAAGTGGTGAAAAAATTTTATACACTAATTCGAAGAAGTTACAATCATATAATTGAATAACTAATTAATTGAGAAAATGTACTTGAAAAAACTTTCTCATGATTATTTGATTGGACATGAGAAAATTTTATCATTGTTGGTTATTAATTAGTTATTTAGTTATATGATTGAAACTTGTCAAATTAGTGTATTTTATTTTTTTCACCTCCTTCGGTGAGAAAATAGTGAATCCGAAAAAAAAAATTTAATTTTTTTCTCATTTCTTTTGCTAACCAAACACTAGAAATTTTTTTATTTTCTTAGCTATCAAACACATCATTAGTGTATAACTTATTTTCTCACCTCCTTAGCTAAAAATATTACAGTGAAAAAATAGTGGGCCCAAAAAAAAAATTTAAAACTTTTTTCTCTCTTTTGTCAATTAAACACTAAAAAATAAATTTTTCTCAAAAAAAATTACTATTTTTTTTTGGAGAAAATAAAAATTGTCAGCTATCAAACACTATTTTCTAAAATAGTGTTTATTTTAGCCCTATTGGGGTCCTCGATTTTGTCGCAATTTATGAGTTAGATGATGAGCTCATTTTACATAATTTAGAATAATATTCATATACAAACCTGTAATTTTACACCTATTATTGTTTTGGAAAAACGATTAAACGGCTATATATCTTATATACATGTTCATGACTTACTTATTGCTTAGAAATTGAAGTACATGCTATGTACCAGTAGATGTGCAACATTAATAACTAGGACAATCTACATGCTTTATATGTTTCCTTACTTTGATGCCCATGCTATATTAATTTGTCTTTCTCTATACCATGAAAGAACCTAACATACTGATTAATTCAGTGCCATATATAATTTTTGTCTCTTACATTGGACTCTTTCTCATGCATGTACTTGCTTATGAATATCTTGGATTTATTAGTTTGGTTGGAACTATTAATTATATCACATGTTTTTTAACTTTAATATTTTTTCTACCTACTAAGGTCTAATGTAGAAAGAGACGAGCCCGTGAATATACTATGGCTATTTGATAATGAATCTGTTAGGTACGTATTGCTTCTATTTATAATTGCTTATAACCTACTAAGGGTGTTATGTTTTACTAACTGAGCTCTAAATATTATAAATATAAAAGAACATATAGAATTTCATATTTAAAAAGTTTTAAAAAAGGAAAATGCTATAAATATATATATATAGTGAGAGAAATGTTTAAAGTGACTTTTAACGTAACTTTCACCGCATAGTCTTTTAATGTAGTCTTTCTTTTTTTTAAGTAAATTACAGGATTATTACGTGATACAAGTCATTTTATGAATTATGCTTAAAAGTTGTGGTAAGACTTATCGTTTTTTTCTTTTTTCTTTTTCTTTTTTTAAACTAATGGTATTCGAGTATTCGATCCCGACTAATCTCTTAGGCCTCTGATTGCTGGAGCGGGAGATGCCTCCAGTGGCCAACGCTAGTGAAAAGTTGACTTTGTTTTCTAAGACGAGCCACTCAGTCAATCAGGTTAAGACTTATCAAAAAAAATTCTTTTCTGTTTCACCTACTTATGCTGAATCAATTCATAACCAGTTATATAACCGGAAATTACTTTAATGAACGATAAGTTTAGAGTGGGAAAATTACAAATGCTTGTCGAATTTACCACCATACCTTCAATTTCCAATTAAACAGGGAAATGGTTATAAAGGTCATGATTTTAAATACAAAAATAAATTTTTTTTTTTTTATTTTGAAGAAGTTTCTTAACTAATTAAACCTTTTACAAGTCCAAATAAGCAAGGCTCAGTTAGTCCGTTGTTTGAATTTGACATGCTTGCGATCACCCATCTCGACAGAATACTTGATCAAACCGAAATTTTATATAAAATTAACAATAGAACTGTTGAAAAATATTACAGACCACTTCAGCCCTGCTTAATTTCCAGGGAGTGCAACAAAATTTAATTTTTTTCAGTTCCTGAGTGAAAGAACTGGGCCTTCAAGCTAACTAATTAAGCTCTTCCAAGAACACAGAATCAAGATCATAAGCATATATATATATAATTATTCGACAAATTAATAGAACCAAAATCTTCATATAGAGTAACGGCTGGTGATGGTTCCATGAGTGCAAGAGCCAGCCTCATCAGTTTATCTTCTCCCCGTTGTCTCCCTTGCTTGCAGGAGCCTTTTCTTTAGAGTCATCGCTCCCGAAACTAAAACCCATTCCACTGAAAATACCAACAAAAACAACAAAGCCAAAGCCTACTAGTGAGATTTTATATATACCGTCAGGTGAGGTGTGAGATTTTATTTTAAAATGCTTCAATTCCATGACTTAGAACTATTGTTTCACCACATTTACCAAACATCACAAATCTATATGTATGTATGTGTATAGATCGTTCCTGCGTTTCGGATATAAAATCTCATTCGAAGCTTTAGACAAAGGTGCAACTTACTCGAGCTTGCCTTTAGCCCATGCGGTCCATGACTCGGAAGCTTTCTGTGCATCTCCCATGGCATTACCTGCTGCGTTGGAGATGTCACCGGCTTTATCTTTAATGAGATCACCAGCTTGGTTTAGCTGCTGGTTTGCGTTTTCCATCGACACATCACAGTAAACCGATCCAACGCATAACAGCAAAGCCAATGTGAAAACCACAATCACCACTTCTCCTTTTCCCATCTCTTCAATTCTTCTTACTTTCTTTTAAAACAAAATTTATTGTGTTTTTTTTTTTTTGTCTTTCCAAAATCAAAATCAGAACAAGTTACTTTATACTCTTTCTTTTCTCTTCCTAACTTCCCCATATTTTACGCATATGTAGTGGTTGTATGCAAATGTGACTCACACACGTGTTGCTTAGAAGAAGCTTAGTTTACCGTTTCTCTTGCAGAAATTTGTGACTGTCCGAAAAATGGACAAGTATTATATATTTTCCCTTATTTTCAACTTTGTAGCCACTTAAGGAGGTTTTACCCATTTGTCTATAAAAAGAAAAAGCTACGAAATATGTCAAAATTACTCAAGACAACCACTAAGAGAGAAATTCAATTTATATAAAAGTATAGAAAAACAATTACCATTATAAAAAAACACACATTGTTCAACGCATGTAATCACCAATATAGGTACCAAACAGCCCCAAAATGCGCAAATACCATACGGGTAACCCAAGAAAGTTATATAATTTAAAAAATTGTAAATTATGAATAGCAAAATTTCATGCCCGGAGTGTAAAAAGAAGGCCACTGCATTATTCTTACCTAGCAGTGAAGGAGAACCATCTAATACAAGAATTTAAGAAGAGATGTTGGCGCTCTTCTGATCACCTTCAGTTGCAAGTTTAATTCGCTGGTGATGTTCAGCAACCTTATAATCTACAACCTCCATGAACAGCTTGGAATCCAATACGCTATCTGGTCTCCCATACACTGCAGCTTGGACACTGGCCATAAGCTTCGCTATCTCCCGACCAGAGAACCCTTCCGTCTTCCTGGCAGCTTCGTGGATCACGTCATCAGATAGATCCTTAATGGTTATCTTCTGCTGCTTCCTCTTGAAGGATCCCCAATAAGACTCGGCCTTGTCTTGGTCCGAAAGGTATTTGTTCAAGTATAGCTTTAGAAGCTTCACTCGTTCCTCCTCTCCAGGGAGCGGAAACTCAATTACCTCGTCTATACGATCTGTCACAGCACTATCAAGATCACCTGGCCTGTTAGTGGCAAGTACAAGGACTATATCCCGTGACTGGTCACCTGTTCGAAAGAGCAATGCGTTCAGAGCGCTCCGCTGAGCTTCACTCATATGGATGCTATTACGCCTGGCATAAAAAAAAAAACGGAAGCATGTTAAATTTTAATGTCTTATGTAACGTTAAATTTCTTGGGGATACACGAAAAATTATAGCAGTAATTACACATTCTCTGATTAGGAATCATCCTTTCAGAAATGACCAAAACTATTTTGAACATTTACTGGAAAGAAAAAGACAAAGTGACTTACTCGCAGAGAAAAGCATCAGCTTCATCAATAAAAAGTAAAAGGCCTTTCTTTGATTTTTTAGCCCAATCAAATATCTGATGGATTTTTGTGACAGCCTCTGCGCCCAATGGTGCAACATCTCCTCCTGTCATCATTGCATAATCCAGACCCTTGAGCATGTGACAATGGGCCCAGTGATAATGCCCAAAAAATAAAATAAAGTTCCATCAGATATGTAATGATTTAAACAAAGCACTAGTTTCATTGATGATACCATCACTAATCTGTTGATCTACATGACTTTGAAACAAAAAATTCTGTATCTACCACTTAGAGACCTTTTCAAATTTCAAAACAATGGTCAAATATTTTTTTTTTAAATTCTCCTCCCCCTCCAGAAAAAAAAAAATGTGATAAAAAGTATCATGATTCTTATAAAACCATACCGATTTCAGAGCTATCTCCCTTGCGACCATAGTTTTACCAGTCCCTGGAGGCCCATAGAATAGCATATTACGAAATGGTGCCTGATGAGCCTTGGTGTTTGCAGTAGCTCGAGCAAGCTGCTGTATCCTCCTCTTTAATGAAGGATGAAGAACAATGTTATCCAAACCAGCTTTACTTTCAAAAGAACTTGTCGGTCCAGCTTCTGTACTGTAATTCCGAATCTTTTTAACACCACGAGAAACTATGCCTGACCATGGATATTTAGCAATTGATGAATCTCGAATTAGTGAAGGCTGTCCCAGTATACGATTGATGTAACCCCAAATTACTCGTGCACCTTCTCTGTAAAAGACAAGAGATGTCAGTCAACTATAGCACAGAATTCTCCATCTCAGAGCTGTGAGAAGGGTAAAACCTCATGAGACATATATGAATGGAACATTAAGAATTCGATCCCAAGGAACTCTGTTTAACTAGATTTTCTCAAACCCTTGCTCTATTAAAAATATACATACTGCTGACAAAGAAATAGTAAGGGCTTATATGTGTCCACATCTAACTCCTGGTTGTCACATTTCCTTGTTCCCTCGAGAAGAGATTATACCAATACATAAATTTTGCCTCCCATTAGTCTCTTAACACCATTCTATGCTGTAAAATATTATGTAGCTCTATATCACATACCAACTCAACTCAACTAAACTAAACCTCCCCCGCAACTATATGGGTTGGCTACATGAAGACAAAGTTTTATGTTGGCTGTCAACTACCTAACACAACCTTCTTCTTAATCCGGGCTTAGGACCGGCTGTGTCTAAAGATATGCGAATATACTCGGTTCTGTATCACATACCAGACAAGTCAAAATTTTCCTATGGGATTACAACTTACAAGGACAATGAAACCCAAATTCATAGCGATTAAGCCAACACTAATAATTGAAAATATCTAGAAACAACGAATGAAATGCAACCAATACGAAAAGGGAATGCAAACCTTGTAGTGTAAACCCCAGCAGCTAGTGCAGTAGCTCCTCCAACAGCCATAAGTAATCTACTCCGGTCAGTCAATAATATCCTGAAACCCCCTAAATCATAGATGCAAAAATGGTAAATCATGGAAGATATCTTCCACATTAAACCAAACTTGATTCTTGCTGACATATTGGTGAAGTACACACAGGATATTCAAATTTACAATATTATAATAGATACTTTAAGTGCAAAGAATTTCCTGGGAAAGGTTATACAACTTGAACAAGATGTGAACTTCATAAATCCATTTACTCGAGGATCTCTGCGTCAATGTTGTAAAGAAAACAATCTAAGGTTGCAAAATCTCTGCCATAAAAATCTACTAAATCAAACTGGTAGAATTTACAAGAACACAGCTTAGCTGTTCTGGATAACAAACCATAAGATAGAATTTACCATGCAGTCATTAGCTTAGTCCACATGATTTTCAAGCAGAAATAAGACAGATAAATTACTTGTAATACAGCAAGTGTTAACGGAATAATTTAGATGGCATATACCTTCAATGTGGCTAAAAACCGTGTTGATTGCAGCAAGCCATTTTTCTCTTTCACCATTCATTCTTTCCACAAGCATTCTCCTATTATGTTCTTCAGTCAATTTTGCCTCATGAGCTCGGGCTTCTGCTTCAACCATAGCCTTCACTCTTATTGTTTCACGTTCTATTTCAGCTCTCTCTTTCTCTGTTTGGCGTTGCTGTGCTTGGATTTGTTCTTCTGTAGCGCGTCTCGCTTGTTCTTTTCGTATGGATGACTCTTCTTGCATCCTAACCAACTCAGCATTATGCATCCTCTGGGCTTCATGATCAGTCTGCAAACAACTAAAGGTATTACTTATTTCATACCAAAAACCCAACCAGTTAAAGAAATAAAGCTTCGTATTCAATGCTTTAACAGAATGTAGGCGAGTATAAAAATGACAAAGAAGACCAAATCAATCACTATTTTGACCAAATTTTTCCTGAATTTATTGAGTCCGACATTTGACCACATTGATGATGCGGCTTTAAATTTCTTGAAGAAAATAAATGAGTCTTTTCCAACCAATTATAGTAACTATGACAGTGAACTCTTCTGGTCAGTGCATTGGTGCAGCGGCAAGAGTATCGCACGAATAGGTATTAAAGCATTGGTTTCAGTCCTGGAGGCAACCGCTTTTGTAAACGTGAAAGCTTATGACCGTACCCAGTCTACACCCTCCATCACCATAAATTGTTTGAATCAGTCACTGGCTAATGACCTTTACTCCAATGAACTGTTCAACTTAGCCAAGAACTTTCTTTATTCAGCTCGTTCAAACTCAGGCAACCTCTCATGGAACACCTAAGTCATGCAAATATGCAATGATTCAAAGTAATACTGCTTAAAAGCAATGTTCATGGTACCTGCATTCTTTTTCTAGCCAACTCATCCTCATAGCGTGCCATTTGTGCTTTTGCTTGTGCTTGTTGCTGTACTAAATTCCTCTGTTCTTCTGCCATTTTACGTTGCTTCTCCTGAAATTGGAAAAAGTTCATTGTGAGGAAAAATAACAAATTGTAAGTTCATTACATTAACTCTCCCGTAAAGAATGGGATGTTGCTAAAAACAATTTTGTCAAATTTGCTTCCAACAATAGTTTATGATACTACTTGACTTTAAAAATGTCATGCACCACATTTTTAAAAGGGTCATAATGTGTCAAAAAATAATCCCACCATATCCCTAAAACTATGTGAAAATGTTTAACTACAAGGCTCAAAATGCATAAATCGAAGCCACACGTGTAAAAATAAAATTATTTAACTACTCATTAAAAACTATATAAGGAGATGGCAAGTTAAGATTATTATTTATTTTTATTTTTTTCATCTGGAACCATGTAGATGGCAAGAACTATATTAGCCAAAAATTATGATTTGTCTAAACAGATATCACAAGGCATTTTGCTTAATTGATTTGAAGCATGTGAACTTGGAAACATCAAGCTCAAACTCCAAGTGTCAAGCATATAATTTTGGTCTTAAAACCTTGATGAACAAAATTTTGAGCTTGAATTTCCAATTCTTTTTTTGTGCTTCAATCAGATGGCCAATAACAAATAAGAATATATGCCGCCTCTAGCCTCTATCGCAGATATAATGCTCCACCTATCACCATTTCTCTCTTCTTGAGAAGGAAATGATTCAAACATACAAATTTCCATCGATTCAAAAAGAGTAGAATATAACAAGTTTTTTCTTCATTTATGTATCTCTGAATCATCTCTATTTTAAAAGAATGAGCAAACAATGAAATTAAATAATATTTGTCAACTAAAACACCAAACAAAAAAAAATACGCACGATTTCCTCTTGAGCTTGCATTGCATGGAAGTAAGCCTTCTCCGCAGCCAAATCCGCTAAACGAGTCTCCTCCTGCTTTCTCATAACATCGAAAACCTGATAAAACAAGTAATTCATCAAAACATTCAAAATTCTCAAAACCAGACTCTCACAACCAAACTACATGAAAAACAGCCTCAGAAACACAAGAACAAAAACCTGTTTAGCGTGCGGAGAGCTGTTGATTTCTTTAAGAGCTTTGACGCCTCTCTCTAGAGATTCAGGATCAAAACCAGACAAACCGTCTTTAGAATCCTCGGCGGAAGGCTTTGATTCTGATTTCGGAGAAATCGATGGAGCACTTTGCGAAGTCTGAGAAGAAGAGAAAGGAGAGAAACGAAAAGAACCGTCGGCATGAGCTCGATTAGAATATGCGGAGAGTGAAGCGACTGCAGCAGCCACTGCTGCGCATGAGGAGATTCTCGAAGCTGCCATGGTTGAGCTTCAAATCTCGACCTGATTCTCAAAAAATTGAGTTTGTTAACGAAGAGAGAGCGCCATTGAAGCTACGATTGAGTCGAAGAGCATAAACCCCAAGTCTGGTGTCTAGGGTTTAGAGACCTTTCCGAGTCGAAAACGTTGGTCAGGGGTTTCTTCCCAGTCAAGGAACAGTTGACGGACCCCAGCGTCCGCGCCGCGGATCCTCTGTGAAACTTGGGTATACCAGGGATGTGTATGCATACGCATAGATTTTGTTCTCTACATTTCATGATGGGAATTGTGAAAAATTTATGGGAAATGTTATGCCGTTGTAGAACTTATTTTCTTTCGAAAAAAAAAAAAAAGAACTTATTTTAATATCTACTATGTGATAGTTATGTTAAAATTTATGTTATTATTGAACAATAATGCCTTATTTTGATCAGTTTTTTATTATTAAATAATATAAGATAATCAACCAAAGTGGCTTAGGTAGGAACCATATTAGTGTCCTTACTCATATTTAGGTGATCTATTCATTCAGGGCTCGTTTGGTGTACGAAATAAAATATGATTATTTTTATAAAATTTGATTAGATTATATTGTATAGGATAAGATTAAATAATTAAAAATTAAAAATTAAAAAAAAATATATATAAAAGGTAAAACACATTACAATGGGATAAAAATAATTTTTTCTTTTGATCATCATTATTTTATCACATTACAATGAGATAAAAATAAGGATGAAATTATTTTTTATTTCATCCTAGTCAGCAACCAAACATGAGTTTGAGATTAAAAAAAATCTTATCTTATTTAATCATGCACACCAAACAAGCTCTTAGGGTAATAGGAAGAAGATGAGCTAGAAAGACCCTTGAAGGAAGTTTTGTTGTTGGGTCAAATTTGAGCCTCAAAGGGAAACTATATAGGGTAATTCTAATACCCACAAAAAATAATCTCTTACCCACTTATTATGTATCATTGTTCAAAATTTATAAAACACGTGAGTAGAGTAAGTATTTTTTATGAGTATATTTTAAATTACCCACTTATTATGTATGTCACGACCCCTCCGTATGGTAACGTTATGATCGACACAGAATATTATATGCGTCATACCTAGACGTATACGATACACTGTCAACCTCGTTCTTTAAGACAATACATCAAAAAATCAGTAAAATTTTCGACAGAACCTCCCCATAATTTGAGGCTCAACATACACCTGATAGTCTGATCCAAACACATATAGACAAACTATCAATATCATAATCAATTACATCTCATATCATACTCACATCCACATTTATTGGTCATTCCATATATATATATATATACAACCACAATCCTTTTTTTTTTTTCACAAGACTTATATACAATCAAGTCTCCGAAATATATACATTATTCACAAGTATCCTTTTCAATTTACATCTGACTATTGTTTTATACATAGCATAGTAGTGTTATATACATATAAATATACTTACAAAATAAAAAGTATATATATATCCAACTCCCTGTACTCACGAACTCACAATAGCAATGAGACAAACTCAGATCACTTCTCTGGAGCGTTGTCCTTATCTTTGTAATCTACACCTATAATAAAAATGGAGTATGATGAGCTACAACAAGCTCAGTGAGTAATCTAATAATGAAATTATATCTGCATCCATAAAACAATATGTCATTGAAAACATCATTATAAACTCAATATGCAATTCAAATGTAATTATCACTACATGATTCAAATACATTTCTCGCCACTCTATACATATCATTCAATGCATAAAGATAAAATCTTCACCCTCAGGTATGTGAGCGAATCTATATCCCTATTATGCATTTATAGGGATAATTCAACTGATCAAACCATTATCTCGATCATTTCGAGGTCTAGTCTACAAACTTCCCTCTTTGGAATTGATTATATACTTTCCTTACTTCAAGTTAGTCTAAGTATTTCGGATTTTCAAATCAAAAATTTAATGCATTCATTAAACAATGCAACATGATAATCACACATGCTCATAATTCATTAAAACAGAGTATATACTAATGTCATACATAAAAAGCAAATTAAAAATACTCACAAATACAAGATTTTTGTCTAAGTCCATAATTTACAATACTTAGCCAATTTTTCAATTCTGGACAGTTCCTACACAAGCACCTCACTTGTGTTCATCTCCATTTCTCAATTCATCATCAATTCTCTGCAATTCAACATTGCAATTTACTATAAATGAATTCTAACCATAGAAATTCAATTAATTGATCACCAAATCAATCTCAATTCATCAATAAATAACTTATTCATGATTTTCCAACACTCTAACTTTTCCAGCACAAGTACCACACTTTTGATCATCACAAAATCCAGAATTGACCAATTATGTATTTCAAATCTTTGCAATTCACCATTGCCAACCATCCATTGTCAATTTCCAGCCATAAAGCATAACAAATTACAACAATCCATCGTTGAAATTTAGTTCACAAAACTCCTACCTAGAAATTCTGGAATATCAACTTTAACCATGAAAAATCAGTATTTTACCATTAATCAACTTAGAATAATCAAGAGAACAATTCCTTACAATTGTACTCTACAAATCTCAGATTTTTTAGTTCAAACCCATGTTTAACAATATCGGAAAACATGATTCTAGCCATGAAAAATCAGTCAAATTATTACCAAATGAACTACAAAACAACAATGAATTACTTACCTAAGGTTTCTTCCAACAATTCATTCAATTCCTAGTTGAAACCCTCTTTTTCCAGCTTGCAATCTAGCCATTGAAATCACATGCATGTCACATATGATAAACAAAGTGAAGAGAGGAATCCAAATCTGGAATTTTTAGCTTTAAAAACCAAGATTCTCACATTTGATTTTGATCTTCAAGCTCATTCCTCTCCTTTCTTCTCTTCCTCTTTCGTTGCTCTGCAACTCAGCAAGCTCAAAATGAGCTGAAATGGTCGTGACATCTGGTTTTAAAATGCACAAGGTCGTGACATCTAGTTTTAACATGCACAACCGCCACATCGACTTTTTAAAAAAAGTGTAGGTCCACCGAGAAGCGCACTTCTCCCTCCCAGGAAGCACGTTTCTCGCTGCCCAGAAACTTAGTTTTCTGGGAAATCGCGTGAGGAGCGCGCTTCTCCCTTGCCAGGAGTGCGCTTCTCTGAACTTCTCGAACATTCCTGTTTCGAGTTTGCCACAGAAGCGCGCTTCTTGCACCTAAATCTGAAATTTTACTAAGTATTGGACATTTTATGATACAACTAGTTTCCCAGGGTACCAATAGCCCTATAATACTTGTATTCACACTATTCTAAGGTCATATATATATATATGCATATAAATACGTCAAACAATATGTATTAATCAATGTATAAATTTGACTCATACATTAGACATGTTACAATGTATCATAGTTAACCACCAACTAAGATCCCTAGAATTTCATAATTAGCCAAACGGGAAAATCCCTTCCAACCGTCAAACTCCAATCTGCCTTTTGAAGTGTAATGCCAGAGAAAAACTCAAAAGCCGGGACTTGACAGTATTAAGCGGCAACTTGAATTAGGATTACAATTGTTTTGGTGCAAATGATGCAGCAATAGCAGATGTCATGGTGGAAGAAACATTCACACACACATATATATATATATATATATATATATATATATATATATATATATATATATAATCATAATTTTTTTTTCCTCTTGAATAATGTGAGATATTCATGAGTTACATATGTCACTCCCAAGCTGAAAACTAGGGGCGAGGATTAAAGGACATAATGCAACACAAAGTCTGACGAGTGGAACCCGCCATGATGCAAGACAAACTCCGATGAGGGTCCCAAAACCTCGGGAGTTGTATCTTCTAAAAAAAAAAAAAAGGTTTGTAAAGCTTTGTGGAACTACCGCTCAACTCATATTGAAAATGAAGGAAGTACAATGACAATAGGGTAGACCAATTTGAATACCTTCAATCTTTCTTTAACTATATAATAATAAATTATCAAATTGATTTTATTTATCAGGGAAAAGTAGCCCCCAATTACATTGTACTTTTATTTTGTTTCTATGTATTTTCAAAAAATACAAATTTTCCCGCGTTTTTGTCTCCACTAATAATCCTATAAATACTCCACGTTCATCCCCCCTTAACGCAATTGTCGATTCGAGCTTCTTGTTTCTCATCGATACATCGTCGCAGTTCACGTTTTATGGATCTTTCCTTGCAAATCGGCGGTCTCGGATCTGTTTTAGAGTCCTGCCTGAAGGATCATCCAGATGAATCGATTGATATCTTGTAAGTCAGTCGTGAATCCCTAATTCGATTCAAATACTTCCGTTTCTAATTTATTTCAAGAAATTAGTTTTATGTTCGATGTTATATAACTTATATGCAAAGTAGAAGATTAGATAATCCGTTGATTATACAAACACGAATCCGTTTATACTGTTCTTTTTACATTTTAATCAATCGTGATTTTCGCTTGTTGTTCTGTAATGTGCGATTGTAGATTTCTGTGCTATTTCATTATCAAAAGATCTGTTCTAAATGGAAAACGACTGCAAAAAATATTGATTTCATTTAAGAAAGCATTCCAGTAGTAATGGAGAACTCTTTTTCATTTTAATCAATCGTGATTCTCGCTTGTTGTTCTGTGATGTGCGATTGTAGATTTCTGTTCTATTTCATTATCAAAAGATCTGTTCTAAATGGAAAACGACTGCAGATACATATTAATTTCACATAGAGAAAACATTCCAGTAGTAATGGAGAACTCTTTTTCATTTTAATCAATCGTGATTCTCGCTTGTTGTTCTGTAATGTGCGATTGTAGATCTCTGATCGGTCTCATTACCCAAAGATTTGTTCTAAATGGAAGATTACTTCAAATACATATTGATTTCATTTAGAGAAAATATTCCAGTAGTAACCGAGAACCGAGCAGAAAACTTAATACTTATAAGCTCTTTCTCGCGGGTAAATGAACCGACTAACATTAGAGAGCAAGAGGAAAAGGCAAAGAAGAAAAACATAAAAGGAAGACGACTTGCATCCTGAGCTATCTGCTCTTCATAATCTACTTCACAGATTTATTTATCTGGTCCACCGACTTATAGCTTCAGATTTTTCTTCATTGGAGCTTTAGATACTTCAGAAGCCTGTCAAGAAGATTAAAAAGCGAAAAAGGTCTTAGTTCGCAGAAAACCACTATGTATACCTAGAACGCAGATTTCTGTTTGCTTTAGAGATAAGATTTTAACTCCAATGCTGACAAAGAGTTAGGCTAGATACAGAAATATTATATGATAAGATCTCATGGAAACCACTATGGAAACTAACTGTGAGGGAGGGCATTGTCCAATATTATATAATATCAGGACGGTTTGCCGTTTGGAAGCTTAGGACCAATTACATGTGATGTAAAGTGAGAAGGATTAGATCTCATGTGGGCTTCCTCTGGGATTAGGAACAGGATAAGAAGTTGAATGTAGTGTGGATAGAATTTCTTTTGTTAAATAAACAATTTGCCATTGGGGAATTGACGTTAGCTTCTTGACTAGCTGAACCACCATGATGTACCAAAGCCTTTGTGGAAGTAATTTTTTGGGTTCTATAATCTTGTTCCTTGAATCGAGGCTTGATGACACTAGATGTATGTAAGATTATCCATTTACGTTAAATGGATTGGGTCCAGAAGGATAGTGGCCCACTTATACAGGACGGCTTTGTGGATTTTTTGTAATGGAAGAGGGAATGGAGCAGTAAATTAATGAAACAAGAAATGGTGAAAACAAACTAATCCAAGGAGCAATAATCCTTTTGGTTACAGTTTAGGTACTACCTCTCTTCCTCGTCGCCGATGCCCTTGCCATTGCTTGCCCTTGTAGGTTTGTAATTTGGGAAGGGGACTTGGCCAGATTCTATATGCTTAAGATCCTCTATGAGGATCTCATAGTGCCTTTTCACTTCTTCTGCAGTTTTCCCACCCACGGCCCTGGCTACATTTTGCCAGCGATCTGGAGTGTCCTTGTCATACGTAGCCAGAGCTTTCTCAAACAGCTTGTTTTGCTTGGTTGTCCAAGATGAGCTGGAGTTCTGCATAGTTTGAGCTGGATGTCGTTGCTCTTTAGACAATATTGGACTAATAGTTGAGAATTGCACTTTAGGATACGGGAGAGGTTAAGCGCAGCTCAGTGGATGAAAGTGGCATATACAACAAGTTATGGGAGGTGTATTGGTGTAGTAAGAGATGGGTAGGATGCCAAAAAGCTAAAGAGGAAAGTTCGCAACACAAAGAGGGGAAGAAAGAGGGAAATTACTTTGTTATGGTAGAACTCGAGGAATGATATGAGCAAAAGACTGCATGCTAGCGCCTTATAAACAGGGGAAAGGGTGGTGGGTTGGAGCCACTTGGGGAATATATTTCGTGAAAGGGTAGAGAAAGGTGCGACCCGTCTTCTCAGGAACCACAAACTGAAGCAAGAGGGGAGGAGAATCGTTATCAAAGCTGGGCTATATTTAATCATTTATATATTTTTTGTGCGTATCGGTCCTCTTTTCCCTTATAATATTACTAGCTGACTGGATTTTGTTGGTATTTTTGCAGCTAGTGGGATCTAGATACGGTAATAAAAATGGATTGTTAATGTGAAACCTTCTCCGTATGTTTCTAATTAAAGGAACAAAAACTGTTACTAGAGGGTACTGAAACTGTTACTAGAGGGTTTTCTTTCACGGCTGGTTTCTTCATCGTTAAACATATAAATTTAATATAATCCACCCAATTTTGGGAATAGAGGATCTCTTTTCGTTTCACAAGCATCCAAATAACTCTGGCCTAGGTGGTTTTGACGCCCCTTAAAATTCATCGGGTGGTAGCTTGCATTTCTTATGGGCTTCCAAGTTACAACTGAGGAGGATGGCTGGTTCTTTGCAGTATAGAGTTTTGTCTGATTAACCTGTGACTCTTACACGTACTTGAGTTTGGAGTTCCAACATAGAACAAGAGTCCAAAGGGTTCTAGCTGGCTTGCTGAGTCGGTACAATGGTATTTCTTTGTTTTGTTGATGAGGCAGCACAGTCAACAGGTGTTACTTTTTGGGACCTAGTGTCAGCTGTGAAAAGGGTTGTATGCAAAGAATAAACCCTCTTCATGCGCACCATAAACGTAGCAGGTAATGCTCATTCACTCACAATAAATTCTAGGTGCATAATAGTAGAACATTGTTAGGGACAGGAGGCATTTTTCAGGGTAGGAGGCTAGGAGCAGACTATTTGGCTTGTAATTAACGAGTTAAACAGTATACAGATTTAGGGAATATTCAGCAACTCTAAACAAAGTCCATAAGCCAAATAAAATGATCTTTTCATCTATAGTTCGGGTTTTGTATTTCCTGTAGAAATTAAATTTTTGACCAATTTTATTCAAGATCTTATCTCTGTTTTTACGGGGATGTTGAGGGCAATAATCAAATAATTTAATTATACTTATAGATATAGATAACAAATTAATATAATCTAAGTGGCGTTGTGCTACCCAAGTGGTTTATATTGATATTGAGAAGCTATGCTTAATTTGCCTAAGGGTCATGCTATGCAACAATAAGCATTTATAACCTGTACCATTCATTTCTCAGTGGTATATTAGATATATATGTTTTTCCAGCTCTTTAGCATTTGTTCTACATTGTTTTTATTTTTCCCAATTATCTTAAGTTTTTCTAATTTACATCATCAGATTATTGGCACCATCTGTAAAAAAATACTCTTAGAGTTTTTTTCCCCTTTGTTTACTGATTAATATAAATTTGGTAGAGTGATTTAACAAGTCTTCCTCCTCTCACGAGGTCGGAAGTTTTCATCCACCTTTCATTAGGTTGGAAGTTTAAAGGGTTAGGGATAGCGGTTATCTCCTTTTGTTGAAAGTTTGGATCCAAGCCTCATATGTACATCTCCTTTCTACTTGTCTACTGGGTCTCAGCTCCAAGACTATGAAGTCTCAGCCTTTAAGAAGTTACCTTTTTTTTTTATTGAAATTTACTTTTTAACTCAAATGTCTTAAAATTAAAAGGAACACCTCACAATGATCTACAAATATGACTATAATGAGCTCGCGTAAGCCTGTTCTAATTGTGCTTTCAAGCTAAAGCTCACTATGCTCTGACACGGACATGAGGAATCGCTCATCAAGCCGTATAGTTGGGCTGTAGGCCCATTATTTAATATGCTGCAGCCGCCCCAAAAGTGCAGTGGTCCTATCACCCAACGATCTGACAATATCTGGTTATATTCAACAGAATGCATAGATTGAGAAACAAATAAATAGGCCCCTATGGCATCCTAAACTTTAGGTAAGTTGTTTGCGATGAGTACCTATTATTAATGAATGCATTCATATTTACGAAGAAATATAGATTGACATTATAAAGCTACTTGTTATAAGGAGTACCTATTATTGTCAATGTGGAGTTGGTAGAGTTGGTAAATAGATGATTTTAAAACTCAAAGATTTTATGTTCTAACTCTTACTAATGTCTCACCTTATGGGTAAGGAAAATTAATGGGTCAGAAACTGACCTAATACCTTTCTGAAAATAGTGGCGATCGAGTTTGTTATACAATTAAATTCTAACATTATATCTTTTAAAAAAAGTACCTATTATTAATTAATGCATTCATGTTTATGAAGAAATATAAATTGATAAACGATAAGTTTATACTATTTCTATTATGAGTTTCTGCTATTTGACTATTTAAGGTGGATCGCCACTTTCAGGGGCTAAGTCCTGTGCTGAAATTATATATTGTATATTCGTTTGAGTCAGAAACCACGAGATCTATCACTAAACAATACGCTTATTTGTTAATATTGAACAGCTACACTGTTATAGCTTAAATATTTGAAGCATATTCACAGTGATAAACCATCCTTTGAAAATTTTTTTATTCTCTTAAGTAATGCCTTTTCAGCCGAAGTGTCAATTTTTGCAGCCTGTTCTACAATACCTGTTCAGTTTGCCTTTCGTATTTTCATAACGTTGGATGCTCCCTCCCCCATATTATTGCAAGAATTTGTCAAATTGCAATATTAAATATCTTTGGCTTGTTCTAAGACCTCATCTGAATAAGTTCCAGTATATCCAATGTGACAATACTAGTTCAATACGCTTGTTTCTTCAAACATGTGAATTTTGTGATTTGCTAATCCATTACTCATCATGACATCAAAAGAAGCGCAATTTTAGCAGCAGAAAAAATAGTAAGGGCTGAGAATATAAACACAAAGTTGGAGACATGAAGATATAAATAGAAAGGTGGAAACGCATTTTTTTGCTTGAGGTGGGACTATGAGGCTATTTGGTCTGAAACTTAAATGCTTCTTATGTACATGGAGGCATCCTTTAGGCACGTCAGGAACCAAGTCTACTCAATCATGCGATCAGGGTTTTGTAATTGTTCTACTCGCTCACCTTGCATGCTTGGCAATTGGGATGCTAAACACTATCTGTGGACTCAGTGACACTAAATATCTACTGGAATATGCAAGGAATTCTAGATTATCAGATCTTTCACTTTATAAGTTGGCCAACTGCGATGTCTTCTTTTTGAGCAAGTTGGCAAAGCAGATCTCAGTAATATGGTCCTCTCTGTCCCTAACTTTCTGAAAGTAGGGACACCCAAGCCACCAACAGATATGGGAAACCAAAAATAAAGGTGCAGAAAACAGAGTTTCCTTTGTTTTGTTTTTTAAGAGAAACTTGATGATATTTGGCTTTCCCATCTCTTAATTCAGAGGATATGAAGCGCCTTATGTTAGCAACATATTATTTTCTTTCCTAGACTTTATCAAGTAAATTCTTTCTTGGATTTTGGTAATTTATCACGCAATAGGGTTCAGAGGAGAAGGCAGAGGGGTCGTCGCACCCCATCATGAGCTCCTCTAGCGAGAAGGATTAGATCCGTCCCGTAAGAATGGTTTCTTGAACGGCCGATGTGAGAAATCCATGGATTTTTTCAATTGCAATTATTACTTGCAAAAGGCATGGAATATTGACTAAAAGGGAGGAAAAATGTCATTTTGATTGGGAATCCATCAACCGCAGGGAATATTTAGAGATAAGTGGAGCTAGAGATACATTCCCCAACTGACATTTAGAATCCTTATCGTCTCATTTTCCATCTCCAGAACGTAACTCCCATGGATTCGCACCTTTTTCTCGCTTAGCGATTGTTTCCCATTACTGGGTTGGTCCCTCTTTACTGTTCCGAAATGCCTAAAAGCTTTTATTATACTGTTTGATTTTGTAAAATGTTTTGGGTTCAAGTTATTATTATTTTTTTTTTTCTTATTGAATCCGGTTCAGGTGTCTTTATTGGCATAGTTTCATGTGAGGAGTATTTTTAGTATCCTTGATATGTTTTATTATTTGTTGAGCCTTTACCTATTTATTAGACATACATGGGTCCAAAGGAATAATTTTATATTGAAAAGAAAAGAATTCATTATATGAATTATTACGGTGGATCTCTTTTCTTATTAGTACCGAAGTTTTTTAGAGTAAAACTTTACATCTAGACCTAATAGTGGGCCTAGAGGTGGTTAAGTGAGGATAGTACCGATACTAGTGGAGATCCAAGCTAGCTAATAGTAGTATTATAGTTGATGGTTTGACTGAGACATGACATACATTTAGATAGAGTTAGTGTGGGCTCATTAGAGCCCAACTAATGTATATTAAAGTGAAGTGGGCAAATTAGGCTCATAATAATGAATGACCCTTTGAATTTTGGTCAAACACGGAGATTGTTAAATGTATAGAAAAAAATTTATCATATGAGTTGTTAGTGCGGATCTCCTTCCTCATTAGTACTAAAGTGTTTTAGAGTAAAACCTCACACCTAGGCCCAATAACAGGCATAAAAGTGGTTAAATAGAGACAATATTTATACTAATTGAGATTCCGGTCTACTAACACTGTCAACTATAACTTTTGGGTTCAGTGGTTCTAACACTCACAAGTTGGAATAGCTGTTCAGGTTACAGAGATTGCTACTAGTATGAGTATGTAGACCTTTTATCAAGAATGAATCTCTAGATACTGATAACTTGTGCTGGAGTAACCCCATCGCTTTTAGGTCAGGATTCAGGAAACCAAGCCCTTTCAGACCCTTAAGAAGTAGCACAAATCTTTCCCCGATCCATGCTTCAAAGGCATGAGAGCCATCTTTTGAGAGAATCTTTGCAAAAGGTAGCACTTGGAATCCCATTTTGTCACCTCCATTTGGCGGATCATATGCTAAAGGATATTTGCTTTATTATCGCGTGGGTAGGAATTAGATTCAGTAATATTAAGGGATTAAAGTTTAAACTGTTAAGATCTTAGTAAAATTTACTAATATGTTTGTAACAACTGTGGTTTGAACCGGTTGGATGAGATGAAGTCATAAGTCATAGGGTTCTATCTAGATTTTAATCATTGAAGTGGAAACTGTTAGTAATAGTCTCATAGAGCAATATCTTTTTTCTTTTAATGTCATCCTAAGGGACCTTTGTCCAAAGAGATTTTGGTGGGATTTTGTGTGGCGGATAACGAAGTTTTAAGTATCTTGAGGGAGTAATTGGCTGCTAGTCTTACGGTCTCATCCTTTCCCTTCTTACCATTCCCAAATACAAGCACTCCTTTTCTCTTGGATTAAACTTGGCCCGTGCAAGACTTGAGGTTTTGCGTTGAGAAAGCAAAAGAGATTTAAGGTAGAGAAGGGGTTCCCCCATCTTTAAGATAAGAGTTCAATTTGTAAAATAGAAGTTGCAGTTCCACTCGTGCAATAGCTTCAGTGGATTGTGTGAACTGGAGGACAGCGAAAGGCTGGACATAGATGTGGTGCTCCATGCACCTTTCATGAATGATGGGTTGGTGCTCCATGTTTAAGTAAATGGGTCCGTGCCCAGCACATCCAAGGTTCGCCCTAGGGCACTTATCAAAACTCATTAATCTAGTCTTGGGTTTGTATAGTCAAAACTGGTGGAGCTTACATGATCAAGACACCTCCCCCAGTTCTTATGAGGTTAGGGGTTGTATTCTCCCCCTTAACCTCATATGAGGTAAGGAGATGATCTGCCCTTAACAGTCTTGTTGCGGTCCTATTTGGATCTTGATGTAGGTATTGTTTCCGATATTATTTATTGGGTCTATTTTCACATGTATGCAATTCAATATAGTGAAATATAAAATAACAAAATAAAAACTTGGGTTTGTAGAAAAAAATAATCAGTTACAATTTTATTCTTCATTTGTATTAGTATTTTTATTATTGTTTTAAAGATGTAAATAAATTTCATCTGAGAGTAAAAATGTAATTTTGTTTTTATTAAATGAAATTAGAAACTAAAGTAGTTAAAAGCAGAAAGTTAGAGTGAGTATGGGAAAGTGAAAGAAGTATTCTAGTTAGATCAAAACAATAAAGTAGGATACGCTGAAACAAATTGGTAATAGTTAAGCAAAAGAATTAATGTATTAATTACCCTTTATTACACTGAAATTAATTTTGCAAATAAAAAAAACTACAGTTCGGTCAAAATTATAATATTAAAAAAATTGATAATTTAGGCTACGTTAGATTTAAGATTCGGATACAATTGTATTCAAAATTTTAAAAATATAAAAAATACGTTTAATTTGTTAAAACTTGAAAAATAGTGTCAAAATTTACAGAGAAACAAATTGTTTTTCAAAATAACAAAATATTGTCCTTTGAGCTTTTACTCTTTTAGTTCTCCCATGTAACTCTATCCGTCTGTCCAATGCTTATGGCTTCCCTAAGCCCAACCAGTGACTCTTAAAAGCCTAGGCCGGCTAGCGGGCTCGTTTTAAAGGACAGGCCTGTGGCAACATGGGCAAAGTGCCTCCGCACTCTGCAGTACGTGCCACGCCGCTTGCATGGCTTGAGAAGTTAGAACTAGGTCTAATGGGCAGGTTAAGCCAAGACTGCCTCCGCAGCCCATTTTATTACACCCCCTGCAGCAACAAGGTAGGTTTAATTCTCAAAGGGGTGCTTCTATTTTGTCCTAGAAAAACTATTTTAAACACTTAGCAACAATGAAATGGAAAGTACTACAATGAGAAGTTCTTTGCACTCTACATCCAAGTTAGAATTGCCAATGAAGGCCGAACAAAATGCTTTTATTCGGCCACTCATGGCCAAAAAATTAAAAAAATTTTAAAAAACTTTTGTTTGGCAGGAGGCAACCATAGACTGAACAAAATGCAATTGTTTGGTTGCCTCCAAGTGAATAGAATTGACTGGTTCGGTTCACAACCGAATTGATTGATTTGAGTAGGGTTTAAAAAATATCATGACTTTTTAACTTATTTCTCTTGGATTTCTTTTATAAAAATGCATAAAAAGTTATTACTTAATAAATAATCTATTTTTATGTTTTAACATGTAAAAATCATGTTTTCCTTATTAATTCAAGATTTAAATGCAAACAATTTTGCTCTCACACAAGATTTGAATAGAACGCTCAAACTACAGTTCTCTAACATAAAATATATTGTTCTAAATTGTTAATTGTTTGAAGAAAGAAGGTAAAATGGTGAGCCAAATGGGGGATCAAGGGGAACAAAGGGCAAGTAAAGAAGAGGGACGTGGGGTTTTTTAAGAAAGGCAAAATGGGTAGAGAAGGTGGAAACGCTGGGTGTTTTGAGAGGAATGAAGTGTGTTTGAATTTTGTGAAAGGGGTATTGAGTAGGTGGGTAGAGAAAGTGAAAATAGTGGGTGGAAATAGAAGCACCCTTCGCAAAGAAGTTAATTAGGGTGTAATTCCTTCCAAATCTTACTGTCTCAACGTGAATTGAGTTGCATATGATTAGATTACCAAGAAGGAGATATCATAGAACCATTGAGGATGTACACCATAAATGAACACTTTGATGTCATAACATTACTCAAAAACATATACTTATTGTTATTGTTCCTGTGCTATAATGAGTTGTCTCCTTTATTAGGTAGGCTTCAATTGTAGTAGTACACATTTGTTGCTCCAGCTGCGTCTCTTAGGGCAGAGGAGTAATGCTAAACCTTACTTAGGGACCCATGTTCCGTCCAATTTTTTTTCAGTTCTTTGTACCTGGGAGGGGAGGACTCCAGTCCATTCTTGTACAAGAGCCAATAGAATGATCTTACCTTTCTTTAGCCTTATTTGGTCAAGTGGCATCTGGGTCTCCAACAATTACGGGTTTCAGGAATCTGGTACGTGAGCATAAAAATAAGGGAAAAGAGACACAAGATAGAAAGCAAAGTAAATAAATAGGTGGATTCCAGACTTTCAAATACTTGAATTCGAAGTTAATGGATGCCTAAGGGTACAAATTAAAACCATTGAACAATTTAATTAAGTGAGCCTAGGAAGATGGTCATCACTTTATTTTCTGACTGGGACAAGGATCGAGGAACACCTGATGGAATCAAACATTTACAAAAAGTCCTGAAGGAGTTGATGTAATATAAAGCTATCTTCCTTCATCTTCATCCCAACTTTCCTCATTTAGGATCTGAAAGGTCGTACGCTTTGGCCCCTATGAAACAGATCCTTGGATTCTTTTCTTCTAAGAAAAATGATGATTAACTATATATATTGAGGCACAGTAACTTTTGCTGATTGGAGGTTGTGTTTCTTAGGGGTGGGTTCAAGAAAAGACTTCCCTTTAGTGGCTCAAGAAGATTAGTGGCGAGGAAAAAGATCGTATAACTTGTTCCAGCTGGACCTCTTCATGGCTATATTGACTTTGTTTGAGTGCCCAACCAAGCATCATCATGAGTTTGAAAGACTTTCTTTGTTCCACCCATCTTTCCTTTACAGTTGGGGGGAACCCTACAGTAGAAAGAACAACCCTATCAAGTGCAAGGTTTCCATGCAGTGGATCTCCAACAAAATGACCTTATGTTGAGGGCCCGAAAGAGCATCTTTGAGAAAAAGATAAGATTAGATGATAACAAGTAGAGGATTTGCTAGGGATAGCCTCATGATTAGATATCTTGAATGCTCTTATAATTTCCTTCTTTTTGGGTTTGTTTTGAGTGGTGATATTATACAATGAGGAATGATGAAAGCTGAAATTACAAATTAGAGTATAAATGAAGATGACTGATCCATAAGTGATCATATTCTTTTGGAAATCTTTTTGAACTTTCTCTAGCAAAACCTTCTCATTAGTTATTACGCAGAGAAATCTTGTTCCTTAATGCAAGAATAGGCTTTTCTTCCTCTTATTTGAGAAATTTACATATGGCTTTATGATCATACTAGTTGTAGGCAATTGTGTTGCATGTGTAAGGAATGTGTATTCTTTTTTCTTTTTTAAGTTTTTAATTGAGTAGTGCCATGATAACTCTTAAAAATGATTTGCATTACTTGACAATCATGTATTTCACATAAAAAGAAATAGAAATGCTAAAATGACCCAAAAAATAGACCCAACTTTATATCCATGTTGATTTGGTGAATGATAGGTGGTTATTGTTTCTTTTTTTCTTTTGTCCTTAATATGGTGATGTAGTGATTCGCTACGTCAGGCCAAGTATAAATTTAGATTTAAATTTTGGCTCGTTTTAGCACACCCCAGATAATGAGATTGAAAGTCAATAAATATTCTTATCGAGCAATAGTAGGGATAAATGCTTATTTTTTGACAAATGATATGAATGCATTTGTGAGGAATGAGAAGAGTAAAATAGAGAATTCACTATGACATCGAATCTCATAGATGTAGATGCCTTTAATAAAATATAGTAGGATGTAGGAGAAGCTAACAAATTTTCAATTACAGTAGGTTTATACCAAGGATCCGCCTTAAACTCTTAGCTTTATGTACTAGTTATGGATGAATTGATTAAACATATCCGAGAAGATATTGCATGGTGTATGTTATTTACTGATGATATACTATTGATTAATGAAATTGCATCTAGAGTAAATGCTAAGCTAGATGGTTGGAGAGAGACTAGATTTTAAAGGATTCAAAATTAGTACGACTAAGACTGAATACATTAAATGTAATGTTAGTGAAAGTCAAGAGATACTAAAGAGCGAAAAGTTTAGGTATTTGGGATCTATTACACATAGAGAAGGAGATATAGGTGAGGATGTGAACCATAAAATTAAAGCAAGATGGGTCAAGTGGAGAAGTGCTTCTCGAGTAGTATATTATAGGTGCATCCCATCAATGTTGAAGAAAGATTTTATAGAGTTGCTATTCGGCCAGGCATGCTATATGGTACAAAACGTTGGGCAATTAAAAAACATGTTAACAAACTAACTTTAACATAAATGTGAATGTTAAGATGAATATGTAGTAAAATTTTAAAAGATAAAATTAGAAATGAGCATATTTGGAAAATGGTAAAAATAACACTAATTAGAGATAAAATATGAAAAAAACTGACTAAGGTGGTTTACACACATACAACGTAAGCCTTTAAATGCACCAATTAGGAAGAGTGACCTTTTAACCTTAGGTGGTAACAATAGGGGTAGAGGTAGATTTAAAATAACACGGACAAAGATAATTATGAAATATTTAACTTCTTGTAATTTGAATGTTGACTTTGCCTTTGATAGAGTGAAGTGAAGGAAGTGAATTAATGTAGCCGATCCTATGTAGTGAGAAAAGACTTAATTGAGCTGAGTTGCCATAAAAACAATAGAAGATTAGTCAAGTGTTTACGCACCTATTTTACTTTTCATAATACATACTGAAATGGCTTCTTTGTCCGTGCTCTGATAATGTGCCATAGATTCTTTTCCATCAAATTCGAATTTCTTACTCGTATTTGACTGTTTCTCAAGCATGTAATCTATGTTCTGATGCTATTTTTTTAGATAATAATATAAGTAAAGAAGAAGATGCAACCAATTTTTTGCATGGTTGACGTTGAAAAAAAGATGGTAGGATTCAACAAAGTTGAAAACGTTACATAATGCTGACACCGAGAAACATTTCATCTCTCTTGGATTAAATATCGGCAACTTGAGAGTGCTGTGCAGGGAGACAATCCTATAAAATTTTCTCTGTTTTGTTTTTTTTAATTAGATATTGTAAGTTAGTCTGCCCTACCAGGTCCCGTACATATACCAAAGACTGTCCTGAAAATTAATAATAATGATAAAAAAGAAGATAGACATCAAAGATGCTGTGTTGCAATCAGAAAGACTTAAGCCATATTGATGTGGTACAATAAAAAAGAAAAGAAAAAAAAAAAAAACTTCGCTCCGAAAAGAAAAGAAGGCTGTAGGATAGAAAATCACGATCAATACCAAAAAAGGCTAGCAAAAAAAGAAAAAAAAAGTTTTTTTCTTTTTTCTTTTCCTTTTCCAGCTAATGTAAAGCTGAAGCATTTCGTGAGAAGTCAAAAAGGGTGAAGGACTGATCCTTATCTATGGTAACAAAGTGCAGTGTGGACCAGCAACTCCATGGAAGCCCATTCTCATTGTTATTCTATAAATCAGTATCTCCTCTAAACCTTTTAACTCATTCAATATTATTTATTACATTATTTATTTATAATCATCATAATTCTCAGTAAATATAGCCCATCACCTTCAGGTCTTTTGTCTATTTCAATTCGTTCCTTTAGAATTTCCCAACAAGAGAGTTAAACCATCTTAACAGCCCACCAAGCAGTGACTATTTGACTGACTCTTGTTTTTCTTTTTTATTGTTGTAGTTTTTGTTACATTGGATCATTATGTACATACAAATACAAAATCAATGAATTAAAGACAAGGGTAGGCCCTAATAAGGGAATAGATGCACAACTCTTCTTCATATGTAGCTGAGAAGAGATTTGAACCTCCTACCTCATATGGGTGAGCTACTAGTCATTGGCATTTAACAACTTTTGACTTGCTCAATCTCTCTAAATTAATAGAGGGTGATCTTATTTTACCCAAAAAGGAAAAAGATGTCTTTCTATGAAAGAAGAAGAGAGCCAAGATGTGCTATATTAACAAGTTGGGTAAGAGAAGGGGTTGGAAGGGGACACAAAGCAATGGTGGAGTGGGGTGATACTAGAAATGGTCGAAGGGTAGTTGACTAGGGAAACAATGTGGCTAAGTGATATGGGAACACACCTATCAGATCCACCCCAACTATGCCCAACCTGTGGTCTGTTGGTCTCCCTGCCAATCTCTTATCTTACACTCTATTATTCCTAAGTTGCCTAAGCCTTACCCATTCAACTTCCCATATTATCATCTAGATCACTTAGGAGTTTGTGTCTTCACACCAAATCTTTTTTACTTGAAACCTCATGTGATGTTGTCTCTCATTACTCTATTTTAATATAATCACATACTCCATTTGTAAGAGTTCCCAGTTGGCAAACTAGTTATCCATTAATAGGTAACATAGTTTGACATTAGAAGGGCCGAGGGCAGGTGGTTGAGGCATCATTTGGGGCAGTGGGATGGGAATTTGATGAGATACATAGAGAAGAAAGTTGTTCATAACTATGTTGTTTATGCTACATATAGAGAACGAGGTTGTTAATAATTGTGTTGTTTGTGCTGTTTGAACTATATATTACTGTCCATTTACCCTTCATCCTTTGCATTTATTTGTTCCCCTAAGAAAATAATTAACCTTTTAAACGCATCTCTGTTCTTATCTTCATTTTATTTTACATTTCTCTTGCTTAGGAAACTGAGGGTGATGCAGAGTACTCTCAGTGGAAGAATAACTCACAAAATCCCACAATAAAACTAGAAATAATTTTAATTATTTCTACTGAAAATAACACTAATAATCAAAGAATGTCTATTTCTCTACAACTATTCCCTATTTATAATATTAAATAATCCCCTAGGTCTAATCCAACTACAAATCTTAATTGTAAGACAACTCAAACACTAACCCAAACTCTTAATCTTATTATAACTCAATTTCCTAATCTTAATTGTGATACAATTACATTCTAAAATAAATTACTAATTTTTTAATAAGTGAGCTTTGTTAATAAATTAAAAATTCTAATATAAAATAAATTCTTATTTTCCTAGATAAATAATGACTCCTCATCATTGGGAAACCTAACACTCCATGAAGGATTAGGACAAAATTGAATGGTTATTTGGGTTCATTGGGTCTTTTTACTTGGATTTCCCATTTTCTATGTATTGAATCGTAAATGTAAATTTTGATTTGAGGTTTAGCCCCTGACTGTTAGATGGAGCTTACCCTTGGTTCTTCCTTCTAAAATGGGTTTTCTTAATGTCTACAATCGCTTAACATCATAGTTGGGGGCCAAATTATCAATTATATTTTTAGATCAAGTGGTTTCTGACAGGTTTAACTTGAGTATGAAATCACTTGTGCGTTGGGTCGGGTTTCTCAACTAAATTTTCAGATTTAAGTGATTTTCAGCTTAGGTTGACCTAGAATCTGACATACAAATTCTTATGGCACTCTGTATTCATTCTTCCATTTGTGAGACTAGTCGTGCTCATTTGCTCTTTATTTAAGCTTGTTTTAGACGGTTTCTTGGTGACAACTTTCGCTAAATCGCCTCCAGAAATACTACTTTCTTGGAGGAAAAGATAAAAGTAAAATAGTAAAGTCATGATACTTCTTGGATTGCAAGGTAAATGTAATTGTGTATCCAGTATGAAATAGGGGAAAATGCGTGCGCTGTGAAAGGTTACTCCATGCAGTTTTACCCTTGCTTTATTAAGATGTTATTTTCACTTTATAAAGTAATGTTGTAGCTAAGATTGATGGCTAATCCTCATAATTTACTTTTGAATGATTTGATGGGTCGTTAATGAAATCTAGGAGAGATTAATGGACCCATCTTTGTGCCACTTATAATTACTCTCAAATCAATTATGTTTAGGGAATCTTTACCAACCTAAACTCACCTTTATTTTATTAGAAACATGAAATGCTTATCTTCTAAACATCATCAAACCCCAAAAGATTTTGGGGTCGGGTAGCAAATAACTGTAAAACCTATCAATAACTGCACTAACTTTCCTCAAATTTGTCTTACTACGGCCAAAATTTGAAAATTTTGATCTCTAAGAAATAATTCAATCTGGAACTCTCGGTTCAACATATGGTCATATGCAAAATTAAGCTACACCTAGCTATTATTTCCTCAATCAACATAGATTTGATGCTTTGACAGGTGACAGGGAATTGATTCCCCCAGACAAACGCAATTTGGGCTTTTTGGATCCTATTGTTCTCCAACGCACTCCATGTTGCTTGGTCTTACCTCAAGATACCCACCGCGTACCTTGCCCTTACAAATAAAGTTTTAGTGGCACCAATCTACAGTTGGGCGGGCTAGTATCTCAGTGTACAGTGATATTGTGGATCTCAATAAACAACAATATTAGTTCTATCTTAACTACCTTTATAAACTTTCAAAAAAATTACCTCTAAACTCAAATGTGAGGTTTAGTGCCGAAGTATATGACATGCTTTCTTACCTTTGAAATTGTACCTAAAAGCTATAGTTATGAGGTAGATGTTTAATTGTATATATAAAGCAAATATAGACATATATAACATTCTTCCTCCTATAAATAATGATAAGACTATATTTATGATAGAAAAAAAAAACTATGATTAACAAAGGAAAGGAATACTTGTGAAGATGTTTGAATACAAAATTTTTAAATAATAAATTTTTGATACCATATTAGAAACCAAAGAACTTAAATATTATAATTATTATAAGGATAATTATACAAGTAACATATACCCCACAAATGCTTATCTAATCCTTATAAGATGGAGTTCCCTTTTAGTTTTAGCATTTAAAAAAAAAAATGGTGAAGATCTAATTAACGTAAACATTTACCAAAAGTATTACTTTGCAATAGGAGTTAGTAAGATGGGTGAGAGGTTGGCCCCAGTGAATAGCGGCGGTACTTAACAAAGGAAGAAGGGGGTATGTTGAGAGGTGCATTGAATTGAAGGGTGCGAAGGAGGGGGGGTAGGTTAGTCATTTTGATTAAGAACACTGAACGCTGGTGATGGGTTGCTGTCAGTGGTCTTAGCTTGATAGTTTCGTGACATAGTGATGTCAGTTACCGTCCTTCCAAGCTCTGACAAATGGATCCCACCACTTTGCCCCAGTTATAAACTAGAAGGTCTGCGGCGTCAAATAAATGATTGGGATGGCACACCTTTTCCGCAAGCCCCCCATTTTCCTTTTGCCCTTTCTTACAACCAGCTAGCCCTCCTCCACTTGATGTTGCCATGTAAAATTAATTTTGCATCTCATCTTCTTCTTAGTATTATTGTTGACATGGAAAGGAAAATTGAATAAATTAAAGTTAGTTGGATAAACCCTTCTCCTATTTTTTATTTCTTTTTATTTTGATCCAAAGGTATCCAAGCCTCTTAAAATACTTAGAGTAGGCCTTTGAGGCGAGCGTGAATATTCCATAACTTTATGATGAGTCTATTTGGAGTGGGATTTGAACTAAAAGATTTTCACTTTCTGAATCAGGTTCTTGGCCATCACAATACTTCTAAGTTAATTTTCTTAAATTTTTTGCTTAATTCTAAGTTTTAGTGTAAATCTGTCATGTGACACTTCCCAGTGTTAGATAATCATTTTTCTTTCTTACATGAAAACCAGGTTAATTAAATTAAATCAAGGTTTTCATCCTGGATCTTAGGGTGAACTTCTTTTATGTAGTGAATTACATACCCAGGGAACTAAGTGGTTCTTGCTTGGCATGGGTATTCTGTGAACTAGCTTCTAGTTAAGTGAAATATGCTACCATGTTAACTGTTAGTGAACTTAACTAAGGAACGCCTGACCATTTGGTACTTATAGTCACACAATCAGCTTTGACATGGACAAATATAAGTAGTAGACTTAAAGGGATGAGAACATATGCCCCTAGGTAATAAAGTGCTATTTTCAAAAAAAAAAAAAAAACGACTCGGGTCGTTTTGCTCAACCATCATTAGTGCCTTATGCTTGCCATTTGTGAAGTATTTTTTGAGGAAGCAACAGTCTTTTAAATATTTCATCATAATTTGTGATGAAGTTAAGTTCTTGAGAGACACTAGGAAATTTCTGTAGACTTGAATTTTTCTGGTGAGGTAAAAATGCAGTTGAATGCATTTTGTTTCATACTATTTTACTTTCCATCTATAAGTTCTTCAATTTTGCAATATTTGAGAGAGAATAAAAAGTCAAAAGCTGCTGAATATATTTTGAGCGAAGCGGATATTAGTGCAGCAGCGGTCAGAACAGGTCGCTCTTACAGTTACATTAATGTTCTGAGTATATCATTTTTTCCCGGCTTTAAATTGTCTGTCATTGTTTTACCATATGATGAGGCAATTTACTCTTTCAGACAATTCTTTCCTTTTCTTTTGTCCACTTGCTTTTTTTTTTTCCTTTCTATCCAAATCCATGTTTCACTTGTTTTTTATTTTTTTTATTTCCAAGCTTGTGAAATATTCTTGTCTCTATGTATATAGTTATGTGTGTGTGTGATCACGGATAGAACATTAGAAGAATGAATTTGAATTAATCATTCTATATTAAAACTTCAATTATTTTCTCTTCCATTTACATAAGTGGATGAACCATGAATTTTATTTCCATGTACCTATGTCATATGGGGGGGTAATTATTTGGATAAGCATGAGAAGAGATAGAAACTGACTTACCCATAGAAGAGCAGCTTCAGTTCATTTGTTTCGACTTTACAGCAGCACCAGGTGGTTTTGGTTCTTAATAGTTGGGTTGAGGAGATAAAAGAGAAGTGGGGCTAGTGGGAAGTGGGTTCTAGCACTCTTTAACATTAGTGTTGTGGGTATTTCTTGTACATTTTTATAAGTGAGTTGGTGCCACAGCTTCAGTGGGGACTCAAATTCCTGTACATAGTGGCACCATACGTCAGGTGGTTGGAAATTGGAATCTCAAGTGCATAAATATTTACTTCCAAGTGCACATCTCAATTCACAATCTAGGGATTCATTTATAGGTTTCAACTCCTGACTCAGCCTCGCCTCACTGTTATGGGCTCACTTAAGTGAGCTAATAATTGGTGAATCCAGTGCAACTCAACTCAATTGGGTCACTTCCAATAAACATGAATCATGTGTAAGTATGGGAGATGAAGCTGGTAGGCTCCTTATGATTAGGGTGGGAAAACGGAGGAAAGAGTTGAGTTTCTTGATATTCAATTTAAATATTGTTCTCCACACACAAGCTTTTATTGCAGAGTGATGAAAGAACTAGGATTCCCTTGCATTGGATCTGCTGCTTCCTATCCTTCCCACTCTGATCTTATCACAATCTCTGTAACCATTCTAGAACTAGATATATGACAAGAGAACATAAATTGAGAGCAAATTTACTCACAGAGCCTCCAACTTCTGCAAGTAAGCCTCATGAATATGTTAATATCTTACATTTATATTTTTTTTTATTATTTAAAGGTATTCAACAGAATAATTGATACACACCCCTCTTTTTTTTTTCTTTTTTTTTTTTAAGAAGCTAAATTTGAATGATTGAAGATATTATAATAAGGATTAATTAATGATGTGCAATATACTACATTTGAAAAAGCAGGTAAAGACAAAATTTGATCATAACTATGTGTTGTGAGCATTTATAGGGCTTTTCTATGTTGCACATTGTAATGGATGGTGGTTTTGCTCTTCAATTATGGTTGTACTTGAGTTCGTAACCAACATATTCTCATATAATACTCTTTTTATTCTCTAATTTATGGTACTTTTTTGTGACAGTCTTTTTTCTTCAGCATTAAACATGCAGTTGGATTTAATTTATTTTTCATCTTTTATATTTATTTATACATACCCACCCTACTAGAGGAGTTAGTTTCTTTATCCAATTTATGAGGCAGTTAATTTTTTTAAAAAAAATGGGGATGAAAGAAATCATTGAACAATTTGAAGGAAATGTGATGCCATATGCCCACTTGCAAAAACTGACCCTTGGTCTTAACACTAAAGCCCAGCCCTTCGTCCCATGGAGGAGTTATTATCCAAATTCCAAATTAAATTAAAATACATTGAATTTTGAATTTGTTAAGAGCTCATTTAAGGTACTATCATTATTTTTATTAATATATATATATATAATTGATCTAGCCCACATAGAAAAAGATGGATAAAGAAAGATGGACCCCCATTTGCCTTTAGTCTTAGTATACATTCAATTTGTACATGCACTCAATTTTGTGTGGTAGATAGAATAAAATAGTAGTATGGAAAGAAAGAGGGGGGCATTAAAGTGCTATTGCCCTTTGTCTTCCGCGGATTTATTGGAATAAATATTTGCCTTTTTTCCATGCAAGCGTACATGTATCTCCTTGACACTAAATCTTATTATTTAATGTATGTAACACATTTTCCAAAAATCAATTTAAATAATAAAGTTCCCCATGCCAAGTTCTTTTTTGGATTGGTCATTCAAGCTCCAAACGTAAGATGAGGTAGTAATTCTCGGGCTTCGATTAGATACCGAGAAGAAAGTTTGAACTTTGAATTCTGATAATTATTTTACAAATATTGGCGTTGATATTTGTTGACAATTTCAATTATGTCATTTGACATGTCAACATCAATGGTTCTCTATATATCAATATCAATAATATATTTTTATATCTCTCGCATGTGGGCGACGTAGTTACTGTTTCCTATTTCTCATAATGTGTACGTATATACATAAAATGTATTTTAATTCTTTTCTCTAAAAATTAATATAACGGGTGGTTAAACTGATTAGATCTATTTTTGTACAGGGAAAAAGAAAAAGAATAAACAATTTATATTATATTAGAGAAATGAATGAGGAGAGGCTAAATATAGAATGACGGAACGAATCCCTTAAACACCCCTGCGCAGAATCTTCGTCTTCGATGAGCAATTCCGTTGCTCTCTTCTGTCCTTAAACCCCCATACAACGCTACACTCCACGCTACTACTAAACCATCCTAACTCCCAGCTCTCCGTTCCGCCACGTCATCTCTCTGACACTCCCTTTACACCACCCCCTCTTCTCTACCCTCGCCACGTGTATGTATCCACGTGCGTACCTACGTATCCTGACCCCACTCTCCCCCGTTCACACATCCCCAAAATACACCGCAGATCCTCCCTTGCCCGGACACTCCCACGTGGCTTCATGTCAGTGGGTCCCATTTTCCCTGACCCCACCCATGACCCAATCGCTCTCTCTCTCTTATTAACACCGGCCTGTCATTTAACCGGCTACTGTGTCAGACAGACCTCCGCGAGATTTTCTCTTCATTTATATATATATATATCTATACAACATAGATATAACTCTCCCTCTACTATTCGCCTTTAAAATCTTCAATTAGATCAGGTGTTGGGCGAGAGTTGCTAGACTTTCCTGTTCACCTCCCGACGCACGATTGTGACAACAAGCATCCTCGCGCTTTATTACACGCACTTGGCATGAGGCCTTGTTCTTCCTCCTCCTTGACACCACCTCTCTACTAGTCGTCATTACTGCCTTTCATTCTTTCCTTTCTCTCTCTCTCTCTCTCTCTGAACGGTGATCGGCCGGAGATGTTGCACACGCCGGAGATTCTCGCCGGAAATGGCACGGACTTGACGGTGCTGGAGAGGCAGAGGGCTCGGCTCAAATGGCAACAACAACAGCAGCAGCAACAACAACAGCAAAACTACTATAACGTTAACGATGCGCATTTCAATCTCTTGCCTTTGCCTTCCACGGCGCAGCAGCTGCAGGATTTGATTAGTAACGAGGCCATGAAGAGAGAGCTGGAAAATGGGTGGCCGGATTTCGGGTCCAGTCTTGTGGACTACTCGCTTTCGAGGACTAGTAGTTGCCAGGCGCCGATGGTGGATAATGCTATTGCTCCGGCGCCGGCGACGGTTAAGAAGGGAAGTGAGATGAGTTTGGCGTCGACTGTCGGCAAGGAGAACATGAAGAAGAGAAAAGCTGATAAGGCACAGAACACCAAGGTGTGTGTGTGTGTGTGTGTGTATGTATGAAGAAGAGCTCTTCTTGTGCCAGATTTTTGTTTAATTTGTTGTATTCTTCAATTTTCTTCTTCTATTTCTGCTCTGCTTTTCTGGTGTGCACCATTCAATTCTTAGACACCCTTTTCTGAATCATAAAAGCAAAAAAAACAAAAAAACAAATGGGTTTTCTCTTCTTATTCCAAATGGCCCTGCCCAGATTGTCAAAACAGAACAAATCATAGTTTCTTATTTTTTTTCTAAAATTTGTTCAGTTTTTTATTAAAAAAAATTGTGCATACCCAGGTAACTGTGGCAGAGGACACAAGAGACAAGAAGATCAAATTAGACGCAGAAGAGGATTCCAAGGTCACGGATCAAAACAACAACAATAGAGAAAGCTCTTCAGATTCAGCAAAGGAGAATTCAAAGGTTACTGAGGTTCAGAAGCCAGATTACATCCATGTAAGGGCTCGTCGAGGCCAAGCTACTGATAGCCATAGCTTAGCTGAAAGAGTAAGCTCTCTAGTTTTCTTCTTCCAACATCTGTTTCATATCTTCTTAGCGGTGACTAATTTGGTTTATCTATTTTGTATAGGTGAGAAGGGAAAAAATAAGTGAAAGGATGAAATATTTGCAAGATTTAGTCCCTGGGTGCAATAAGATCACTGGCAAGGCCGGAATGCTTGATGAAATCATCAACTATGTTCAATCTCTTCAAAGACAAGTAGAGGTATTTCTACTAATACTACCCTTCTCTAAGTGAAATAAAAATATAAATTCATGTTCATCTTCTTATGGGCATCTCTCTAACTGGGTCTTAATAATTTCCCAAAACAGTTTCTATCCATGAAACTCGCCGCAGTTAATCCCAGGCTTGATTTCAACATCGACAATTTCTTGGCCAAAGAAGTAAGCAGCCCTCATGGAATTATAATTTTATGCTGATTTCATCAATAAATCTGAATTCATTTCAAGGAGTTTTGAATAACCAATTTTCCTTGTTTTATTACTGGGATTTTTGCAGATGTTTCCAACTTGTGCTGATAATTTCCCAACTACTGCTATCTCATCAGAAGTGCCCAACTGCTCAGCCTATCTTCCATTTGATAATAATCCAGTGCAGCAGCAACAAGTGGTCTCATGTTGCGGCTTTGACATGGTGGCGAGCCCTCAAGAAATGGCTCGTACACGAACCATAAGCGCACCCGTTTCTCTGCCTGAGACATTATTGGATTCTTCATGCTTCACTGTAATTTTCTTTCTTAATTACCCCTCTAATTTTGATTTATTTCTCCTTTATTTTGTTGCTCAAACTGAAATTTTGATTGCAGCAAGTTCAGCTTTCTTCTTCTTCTTCTCCCTGGGAGACTGATTTACAAAGCCTTTATAACGTGGATTTCAGTCAGGGGAGACCAATTGGGTTTCAACCCCAATCATTTGCAGGTAACTATCGTTATTAGGAACCTTATTAATCTATATTATTCTTAATGCAAAATGTTGTGAGTGCTCATTTTTGCATTTCTTTCTAAAGTGCCCTTGATAGTTTTTTTATTATTTGTAATTTTAAAATATAATTTGTATTTTACTTTTTTTTTTTGAGAAAACCCTATAGCATTTTATCTAATTTATTTTTAATTTAGTTTGTATATCTTTATTATAGAACTTAACTTAAAATTTTGTTTATTAAGAGTAAAATCATATTTCTTTTTTTTTATTAAAATAAATAAGGTTGAAAATAGGAGGAAGAAATTGAAGGAAGCTAGAGCTATCTCTCTAGGACAGAGGAGACCCCACAAATTCTTTATGAAATAATCTTGCTCAAGACCAAAGGGTTTCTTTCTGAATAAAATCAACAAAGCTAACTTACAGGAGATATCACTTTTTCTCTTTCATTTTCTCTCCATCATCATCATCATCATCATCACCACCAACATAAAGGCATCCTCTTTTCAATGACTATAATGCCCTTCTCATATATTGATCTATCTGTAATTAAGTTAGCTTACTTTTTAAAAGGTTCTTCAGAGCTGATGTGTACAGAGATGTTGCCTGCAACACTGACATGGGGACACATGACCCACCATGCAATTTTTGCTTATAACAACATTAATAACATGTTTTGTTTATCTAATTGCTTTCTTAATTATACGTTTTCTTTTTGTTTTCAGGCAATCTGGACACTAACAATCTCAAGATGGAGATGTGATTGGTGAAAGCCATAGATTGAAGATTTGTATTGAAATGCCACCACCAGCCATCTGATTCTTTCTTTCTTTTTTTCTTTTTTTTTCTCTATATATTTTGTATGTATGTAATACTTGTAACTAAGTAGTTATAATAACATCTGATACCCTGTTAACCTATCTGCATTGTACAAGGATGAAGTTTTTTCCTAATTAAATGAAGTCTTTTTTTTCTAATCAGGCTGCAATTCTACTGTTATGGTCATTATATGTATGTCTTAGTTGTTTGTATCTTAAAACAGGAAATATAACTGCTGGTGTATCACCCTGTACTTTTTGTGGGGTGAGAATTGGAGAGTAAGCAAGAAAGAGGGTAATGTCAATTATTACAAGAAGAAGACGGACATTACTGCAAGAGAATGCTTGAACTAGTGACTCATGATAACGTAGGTTTGTTAATAGATTGTCATTGATTTGGGTGACATTTATTAACGTTACAATTCATATATATGAATATAGAAATTTTTTTAAAAAAAGTAGATTATTTGATAATTTCCTTTTTTAAGTCATAAACTGCACAATAATGAAATGTCTTGAATTGGTTTTTTTTTTTCTTTTTTTGAGCAAGTCTTGAAAATATTTTAATAAGCTTTTTGAAAGAAAGGAAGATAAATATCCAATTCAGGGTATAATTAAATGCATTCTTCAAATGTTTTCCTTTGGATTCTCTTAGGGGAAGAAGATTAATAACACCCTACATATATAAGAAGATTTTAAATCCATTCTCAAAAAGGAAAGAAAGAAAGAAATCCATTCTCTACTTGAGCTGCCTCTGCTAATATACAAGATGTTCAAGTCAGCTAGGATTTGTTTCTTACTTTCTTTTACCTCTTATATCATGACCCACAATTAAGATATTTTCCTCATATGCAATGACATGTAAAAACCCCATCAGATCCATTTTTCATGTTCAGCTCCCAATTCTTTTTTTTTTTTCTTTTTCTTTTTCTTTCCAAAAAGTGATAACTATGTGATAAACAAAGCAGGTGGCAATTCAGTTGTTCCTGGACTATGTTGCTGGATCAACTAAACTAAACTACTTGGAACCTTCAACTACCAGCCAAATGTTAAGAGATAGAGAGAAAGAAGTAGAGGAAGAAGAAGAAGAAGAAGAAATGGAAGAAAGAGGACCACTGCAGGTTGCCCATAAAGTAGAAAGTGATAGTGAAAATGACCAGAGAAATTAGGGTTGGAGAGGGAATTTAAATACATAAATATGTAGTGGGGGCAACAAAAGAAGCTGAAGAAATGAATGAAAATGAAAACTGGGGCAAAAGGGTTCATTTCAGTGGCCTAAACTGTCTGCTTGGATAATTTGGAAGAGCCCAAAAGCCGCCTGCAAACCACACCTTCATTTTCCCACTATCCCCACTACAGAGAATGACACGAATCTTCTTATATATGGGTTAAGACAATAAAAGAGAGAAGAGAGCGATGCAGCAACTTGGATTTTTTTTTTTTGTTGTAAATTTCTTTTTCATAGTTCTGCAATTTGGGTTGGGAGTTTGGAGAGTGATTGATACTTGATAGATGTTACAACCTGTCTTTCTTAGTGCCTTTACACCTAACAACCCTTATAATTGTATCTTATATCTAATATATATGAGACTAAACATATTTGTGTTACTCCTTTGTTCTTACTCCATAAGTTTGTCTCTCGTCCATTTCACACCTTTAATTTTGTTTCTCTACCCCGGTCTCGTTTGAAGATGCTATGATGATTTCTCATATTAATGGTCTTAATGAGAAGCAAGTTAAGATTATGTGTTCAGCTGTTTTGACAATAATTTGGATTATTTGGTTAGAACGTAACCATCAATTTTTTGATGGTTGTGTTAAGACAGTGGAGGATGTTTGGAATAAGGTGATGATTTTAGCTAATTCATGATTAATAGCTTTTAAGATTAATGGAGACTTTCCTATCAATAGTTGGATTAGAAATTGGAGAGTGTTTAAAGTAATTTCTTTAAAGTTTTGTTTTTCTTTTCTGTGTGAGATTTTGAGTACCTCCGGCGCTCTTTTATGTATTTCTCAGCTTTTTGATTATTAATATATCCTTGTTGTTTATTCTCAAAAAAAAAAAAAAAAAAAAAGTTGTATATAATAATATCAGTCTCATGACTATATTATATCAATAAAAAGAAAGAAGTCTTATTATATATGGCAACTACTTTGGACCCAGCCGTATGAGTAGTCATGTTTAAATTTGTGTTATACACTATACTTGTATGTGTATTTATATAAATGTCTATTACAACCATAATGCCAAAAATATCAGGTTCAAGCAAATGATTCAAAGGCTTAAGCTCGTGTATTTAAAATCTGATTTATGTTGCTTTCAACCTAATGCAAGCCTCTCTCTTTTGCTCCATATTGATATTGACAGCATGAATAAAAATATATACAAAGCAAATAGCTAACTTATTACCTTATTACCTTGTCAGCTGTAATTCTAAGTTTCTGAATCTTTCCTTTTTTACAAGGCATGTTCTGATACATTAAAATCTATCATTAGCCATATTAACTTTTTCAAAAATATAATTTAATCCTTAACTTTCTCTGCAATCATAATGCCACTGATGGATGTTCATCCCATTTAAAGCACTTCCAACATATTCCACCACTTCAAAAATCATCACCATCTTCTTCTTCTTCATATATCATCTTTGGCAAAAAAAAAAAAAAAAGATCAAATTAATGATCAGACAGTTAATATAGGTTAAGAACATGGGGGGGACTAAGAAAGGGAGTAATCAGAGAGACAACAGCATCTTTGCAATCCTTTTCAAATAAATCTTGTATGTCTTGAACCTAAAGAAAGGAGCTTTTCATTGTTGCTGCTCCATAGGGGTCCCCCTTTTCCACCAAGTGATCATTAATATATTTTATATGATATGGTCCTCCACAATCTAGCTCTTATTAGTTCTTCCCCTCAGCATCCTTCCTAATTTCTTTCCTCCCTTCTTTTCTAAGCTAAAATGAATGGAAAGGGAGAGAGATGGATCCACCACTCTTCTCATCCAATTCCAAGATCTTTGAGATTCTCTTCTTTTCATGGATTAGATTGGATGATGAGAAAATTACTCTTTTCCTTTGTGGTGGACCCTGTTTGAGATGGCAGGAGATTTTACTCTCTTCCACAATTAATCTTTTTTACAAAGATAGAGAAGACAGTCTTCTTCTTCTTCTTCTTGATCTTTTTCTCTTGTTTTTCAAGTAAAAGCTCTCTTAAACTTTCAGGGAGGATTGAGTCAGAAAAGTGAGATTCTCTGCGTAAGAACTCACAAGCTCTGTAATGGATTCTTTGTAGAAATTGGTGGTCTCGGCGAATATTTTGCTCATGATTTTTGTTGCAGTTTAAGGAGAGGTCAAATTTTGGAATTTAGGAGAAGTCTTTTACTGATTATATCTATTTTTGTGATCACCATTGTTTCAATTGTAGTTTTTAAGAGGTTGATGCATTAATTAAAGCTTATATGGTTTTACAATTTTTATTGCTATGGAGTTTCAGTTGGATTATAATCATTTCATCAATTTTGGGACTTGAGACATTGGATGGAAAGACGTTCACATTTAAGTCATAAACTCCTAATTAAACTTCCTCTCTAACCCCTTTTATTTTTATTAGCTTCATAAACATTAACTTTGTCTGTGCTGAGTATATTTGCATATCCTTAAACACAGTTGGCCCCAGGCCCAGATAGAAGAGGAGGTTGTGTTAGGTAGTTGACAGTTGACATAAAACTAACTTATGACATGAATCTACTAAATCATTTTAACAAAACCAAGCTAAAGAATTCCCTCCCAAGAAAAGGGACTATTGCAGATGTCTGAGAAGTAAAAAAAAAAGAAAAAGAAATAACAAGCTTCTATAACATCAATGCAATCACCATAGAAATGTATATGAAACAACAACAAAGCTGAAACTTAGCTAAATAGAAATGTACACACAATATTTTTCACCTCTGGGCTTTCTACTACAAGCAACAATTCTGGTACCTCACAAACAATACAAATAATGCCATAGAATCCTTCTGTAACCCAATCTGTTAATAAGCTCCCTTATATTACTGATTCTTCTCCTGCTTCTGCCATTATAAAGGACAGTGTAAGAGAAATTCCACTTCCAAAGCATATGAGGGAAAATGAGGATTTTGATTACAGTACCTTTTCCTGGGACAATTATAACTGGTGCTGATTTACAGTTATGGAAGACATGTTCACTCACACTTCCCTGCAGCACACTGAATCAAACCATATATGCTGTTAAGTTTCAATCTCTACCATTCACATTTATTTCAGAGCAAAATATATGAAAAATCCATAATGTTTAAGGTGTGGGAGTAAACCACATGAAAAGGTAAATTAAGTGATGCGTATTATATATTTTCACAACCATATATGGTTAATCCTAATTCTAGTGCATCTTGGAAATCTATAGCTTTAAATTATGGCTAGGCTAGAAATCTAATTAAAATCATCATTATCAAAGAAATATATTGGAATCACAGATCAGTTGGAGATTTTACATTCATTTATTCACAAAGCGCTAACAATGATAATAAATCCTTATACTAAGTGCCCCAGATTAGCTCAATGAAGTGGGATTAAACTCTTCTAACAAGCTGATAAAAAATAGAAGAACTTCATGTTAAGGGGAGCCTTGACACAATAGTAGGAGTTGTTGCCACGGGACCGTGTGGTAACAAGTTAAAGTCATGGAAACAACCTCTTGCACAGCAAGATAAAGCTGTGTACAATATGCCCAAATGTGGTCCAACCCTTCCCTGGGACCCTGTGTAGGAGGGAGCTTTGTGCACTGAGCTGCCCACCTTCATGTTCACTTCAACATACCTAACTCTTCCTTTCTCAAAGTGATTTTTTTTTGTTCAACTCAATCCATGTGCTTCACCAGATTGCAAAAGTCAGGACATGAGCTAGAAAAATTGTAATTCATTGATTGCCAAATAAGTAACAAGAACAACGTTTTCCAATAACTTCTGCATATTTATACTATGGTCAAATTGGGTATAATGGACCCATGAGCGACATGAAATAGTCCTTTTGTTTGCTACTTCCTATAATTTGATTGCGATGCAAAGTATAATCTATAAATGGGCCAAGTATAACACCATTTATTACCCTCCAACTCCTCCCAAAATTGAACCCTTTGCCACAGGCCCATGACATCTTCTCCCAACAATACCACAGCTACTTGCCCAAGACAGCAAAAATTCACAAGTCACAAAACTCAATTTGCCTAAACCCAACCCAAGTATCCTTCGAAAGGGGAAGGAAAAAAAATCTCTTCTATCTCAACAAAGTATATCTATAATGCCCCCAAAATATCATTCCAAATCATAAATAAGGAGTTTAAGAATGCAAAGACTTAATAAAAAGAATCATCCTACCCAATTCAGGAAGGATTCCTTAATATAATCTCAACTTATACCCCCCAAAGCAAGGTTAATTAGCATCTACATAAAGTCTCAAATAATAATTAAAAAAGGGAAAAATTTTAACTTATGGGCAAGGTGTAATATTGAAGAACTAAATATCACATTTCTGATCAATCAAGAATGAAATTCAAAGCCAAAAAAGAAAAAAGAGATGAACCTTTGAATCAAACCCCTGCCTCTAGTCCCCATCACCACAGCTGCTGGCCTCAACTTATCTGCTTCCCTGCATATAACCTTTCCTGGATCTCCTTCCACAATCCGAGCCACCGTCCTCACCTAAATCACACAAAATTCACTAATTATTCTCAAATACCCACTTTCAAATTCACACCCAAAATCACATCTCCCACCGTTCCAAACACTCACCAAAGCCACTTGAAACGCCTCCACCGCCAGCCGCTCCATCAGCTCCTGTGTCTTCTCATACACAATCTGATTGTTCACACCTACAATAATCAAAACCCACAATTAAAACTAGAACTCTCAAAACGGGTAGTTTTCAAAATCAAATTTTGGTTGATATTTAATGAAGATCATACTGGAAACAGCGTGGACTAGATGAATTGTGTCAGCAAGTCGGCAGAAATGAACAAGGGCCCAATCGAAAGCGTGTTTGCTATTCGGCCCATGATCGATGGCTATAACAATATTTCTTCCTCTTCTCCTCTCGCCTGTTTCTCTCTCTAGCTCTGGTTCTGCAACTTTTGGTATTAAAGATGGTAGCTTCACTTCTCTCCAGCTATACTCCTCTTCGTCCTCCATTAACGTCTCCATTTCCGAAGCTCAAACAAAATGGAACTCGCAAAGATTTTCTTTTTCTTTGTTTTTTTTATGTTATTGTTTGATTTCGTCGATGGAAGCAGGAATTTTACGCTGTAAATTGACGAATGACGCGGCGCCGCCATGATCATTTCACGTGTTTGTTTTTTCTTGTTCTAGTTACTTTTGATCCTGTGCTCTCGAGAGTTTATAATATCTACACCACCAACTCCATAACCTTGTTTGATGACAGCCCCATGAAGATCGTGATTTGGTATAAGGTTGCCACGTAGAAAATGTACGATAATAACAACGTTTAAGTGTATATTATCGTAAAATCCTTTTCTTTTTTTATGTAATTAGTGCCCACAACTCGAGAATAATAAAACTTGGCGACTGCATGTTTTGTGTTCGATCACGGAAACCGCGGCTAAACATGTGCACGTGTCCTAATTTTAGGGCATTACGACAGGTGTACCAAGTGAACGGACAATAATATTTAAAGTATTGTGTTTTATGTGTTTGACGAAATGCCTGAGAATGCCCAGTTCTACCACAACGAATAGGCTTATTTCTTTATCACAAACCCGAAGTTTTCATTAATTGGGCAATATTTATCTATCAGTTAATCTTATCTTTTCATCTTGAACCTGCATTTTGATCCAAAAAAGCATATAAAGTTATGAAATTGCTTGTGTTATAAAGATTTAGATGTACATTCACCTTCTTCAATTGAGAATTGCCAATTGGGCATCAGCTTTTTACATCATGAATAGGACTTTTTTATTTTATGATTGCAAGTTTAAGTAATTTCACTTAGATTCTAATAGTACTTTCCTTTGATAAAATCATTTAAATGCTTCATCTCCTCATTTTGCTGCTCTACCACTGCTCTAACAACATCATGTATGGAAATCATGCCAACCACCTTTGCATCGATCACTGGAATGTGCCTTATTCGATTCTCTGGGGACAACGAAAAAAAAAAAAAAAGATCATTATCTTCCTCCCAATGATTTTTGGAAGATTAACATTTTTTGAATTTAAAATCCACAGACCACCTAAGTTATACTTTACTATTGTACCTGTCATCAGTTTCATTGCTTCCAAGATGTTTGTATCAGAATTTACAGTGATCAACTTATTCTGTTAAACACAAGTAGATTGGAATGGATAGAGATTCTGGGTTAGAACAGAAAAATACATGGGAATTCCCAAGAAGATCTCAATCATCACAGGAATAGAAAGAAGTTAACCTCATCTGTCATGATTTCCCCAGCTTTTGTAGTTTTTGGGTTTCTTCCTTGCACAATTATCTTCTTTAGATAATCTGTTTTGGCATCCATTCAGCAGTCAGAAATTGGTAGAATCATTCAAAATCTAAAGTTTATGATCAACAAAATGGTACAAACTTGGCATGAACTTCTCAAAATTGTTTTCCCCAGGTCTACTAAAATGCTAAACGGGCAGGTCCTTGTGAAAAACTAAAAGAGAATTACCTCTTTCTGTAAGGATTCCAGCAAGTAATTTTTGTTCACCCGGCTTTAGAACTACCAATGACCCAATATTGTTCTGTGTCATCTGCAAAATCATTTTAAGTTTAATATTGAGAGGAAATGCAGTTGTTGAAGTTATTTATGTATATCTAGATTCTGTTTTGTTAGAAAACCATACAAGCTTCACGGCATTGTAAACGGTGTCGTTGACTCGACACCAGAATAAAGGGCTATTCTTCTCGTCTTCCTTCATTTTCAGAACTTCCTCCACCGTCGTATTCTCTAGTCCTTTAAGATGCATTGTGGGAGAAGAAGTAACACATTCGAAACGTGAAAATACTTTCACCCTCGTCTCCACATCCTTCATCCATGAATGTTGTATGGTTCCATGCTTAAATATGTTTCGACGAGACCATGCTCCTCGCAGTATTCCATTCATTTTGGCCTTTTACAAATGAAAAGAACACAAGCATCGAAACTATTTATTGAACATACCCTTAAATCTTTTTCATTATTTATCAAATGTGAAAAAACATGTATGAAGAATTAGATTTCTTGAAAGCAAAATGTATGAGAGATGATGAACAAACCTTGGGAGAAGATAGGCAAAATGTATCTCAAATGTCCTTCAGTGCTTGCTGCTTCTATTGAATCTTTGAAGGGAAACAAATGCTATTTCTAATTTGCATTCTTATGTTTGTCTGGCCTGTGAATTATGATTTTAGTTTTCTTAACAAGAACAAGTAGAAGGGAGAAGGAATCTTATGGATTCCTAACTTAATGATATTCATATAGATGGGTTGTATGTTACACAGAGATACCAAATCCAACTTGCCAGCCAAAGAAACAAAAAAAATACTTTGTTGGACTTTATCCAGAGATTAGCTTGTACAAATTAGTCTCGGAAGCCTAGGAATTCTTCTACCAAGTTCCGAAGATAAAAGAAAGAAAGTTCATTTGGGCTTGATAGAAATGTAATTACTTAGCTTCCCATATCAAAATTATTATTTATGGAGTTTTGTTAGTATAGAATTTGTATCAATCAATATCTCTGTTGCTTCATGCTTATGGTTGCATTTTGCTCAAACCATCTCTATGACCAAAAGATGACGAGACCTCCCCATATAATACTTGGTGCTGTGTGCCACACCCTATTTTACAAAAAGAAAAATGCTAATCTTACAACTTCAAGTGCAATTCCATAGCATTTTACTTCACAAAATATGTTTTTTAAACACATTATATGCAGTTAAACCCTTAAGAAAATAATGGGCTTAAAAGACCCAATAATAAAGGGTGACAAAGGCCCCTAGAGCTATAAAGGCTGAAGGTCACAACAAATCAAAGACAATAATTCAGAGAATCAAACTATATATACATACATACATACATACATCTCACAGATTCATGAGGTTTATTTTTAGGCGGTCACCAATTTCGCCATCTTAATAAAATTTAATTTTCAAAGATAACCATAAGAATTGAGCTCTAATACTAAAAAAAAAAAGAAAAGCAAAGAGATAGAAGAAGAAGAAGAAGAAGAAGAAGAAGAAGAAGAAGGTGCTCAGAAAGTTGGTAAGAATGGATTTAAAGAGGTGTCTTCAGAAAACACAGTCATGTATTTCTTCAGATTAACGAGATCTTTTTCCTCATCACTGCACCTTCTTCTTCATCCATGGATCTATCTCTGTGTCCATACAAAATCACAAAACACACACAACAAAAGAAAAAGAAAAAGTAATAAAAGGGGTCTAAAGAAGAAGAGCGAATCGCAAGTAACAAGGATTCAAAGAAAAAGAAAAAACACTAAACAAAGCAAAACTTCTCAAAGCGCCCCCCGTACACATGAGCAAGCCGCTGCTGTTGATTGTGTATTTTCCAATATATATAAGCCCTCTTAGAGTTGGGCTAGGGTTAGGGTTGGCATTACCTTACTTTTACATGATCCGGTGCTAAACGTCAGATTCTATTTTAAACATCAACGGGTTGCTTTGCTTCCACGTGGCCAATTATAATACGTTTCTTTCTTTTTTTATCTGTATAATAATATGTTTTTAAAAATTCACAAAAAAAGAGGCAACAAGCTTTGTGCAAAACATGGAATCTGTATTTTCTTTAAAAAAATGGCCAAGAAGAAGGCAGAATGTAAGAGCTGCTGGCAGTGGCTGGCCTTGCAAGGAACACAAGGGAGAATAAAGGGGAAGTGACATGGTGAAGGTAGCCAATGTACTAAAGTAATCTCTTTATATGTTTTAAAAGAAGAGAAGAAAATTCTTTTTTAATGCAAAAGGAAGTGAGTTTATAAATATTACTATATTAGGATGAATTTGGGGAGAAAAAAAATAAAATTCAAGTTCATGTTTTATATGGTTTTCTTTTCATGGAGTTTAATCTAATTTTTATTAAAAATAAAAATAAAAAAACAATAATAACAATTTACTTGATTTTAGCTCAACCCAACTAATAAAATCTCTACTTTGTCACCCAAAAAAATAATTAAAAAAAAAAAGACCTAATCTTTCACAAACTTCAAATCCATCAAATACAAACCAAACCAACTAAAGATGATTCCATTGAGTTCAGCTTCATTATGCTCAATTGACAGAAGGATGGTAATTTCTGAAGCAGCATGGACCCATGTCACACCAACAAGAGAAATCTCAGTTAAAGATGTAAAGATAGATAAAGATACCCAACCCAATTGGAGCTAAAGCCTAAAGCTTACCAGACACAAAACCAAACAAAAACTCAAGGTATCTGGTACAAAAACTATATAAAACATCCTATACTCCATTGTTTCCTCAAACCTCAAAAAACCCATCTTCTCCCAAAACACCCTCTAGTCAACAAAAAAAAAATATATATATATATATACAATTTTAGCTTTGTAAGAGATTTACCTTCTTATCTGATCATGGCAGAACAGCTAAGTAGGCTTCCATCTCGCTTCCGAATTCCCTGGATTACTACCAAGCCACCACCTACCGCTCCACCTGCTAATGTAGATAATCAGGCAACATCAATGCCCAGCACCACCCCAATCCCAATCCGACGGTTTTCATTTCAACTACCCGAGTCAATTCCTCCTTCAGAATCCCCGCCCAAGCCCCTAACCCCGCCGGAAACTGTGCCTCAGAACCTCTCACCTTCTGGCACAGAACCTAAATTACAAGGAGCCTCCAAACCTGAGTCACCTTCTATACTTGAAATTAAAATACAATCAACTACAGAAGCATCAAAGCCACCTTCTCCTTTATCATCAGAACCCCCTTCTCCTCAAGAAACTAATCAGTTGGAGACAACTCCATCTGAGCAAGCTCTTGAATCCCAACCAACACTTCAAGCAACCACTCAGCCGCTATTGCTGTCTGCTGAAGCCTCTCAGAGCCAAACAACTCCACAACCTCCAGAGCCCTCGTCGCCACAGAAGCAAGTTCCTGAATCCCAATCAAATCCACAGGCAATTATTCAACCACCATTGCCATCCGATGAAGAGAATAATCAACAACCACAAAGCCAAACAAGTTCTCCTCTGTGATGGGGTCCACCTCATCATCTCATTAAACAAAAATAAAACTCATGCATGAGAACAATAACACGTTTCACGTGGGCGCGAAGAAAATGTGGACTGTATGGGAACTACAACACACTTCACGTGGGCAGGTTGCACGGACTTCACGTGGGAAGGACCAAAAAAAAATTACAGAAAAATCCATGTTTAAACTCCTATAAATAGAGCCCTAATTTTATTCTTGAATATCATCTGAGAGAGATCAAATATTCAGAGAGATCTAGTTCTAGAGATCTAGAGAGCCTCAAATAGAGTTTCTTTGAGAAGAAAAAGTGTGAGCCAATTTGTGAAGTGTTATCCACAAATTGAAGATACATAGTTAGTATATATTTGTGAGAGATCCACCGAAAGGTGAAGTTTGTAATCTCATTATATTATAGTGGAAGTTTCTTTAAGCGGCCTACGGGTCCCGTGGTTTTTTACCTCATCTTTGGAGGATTTTCCACGCTAAAAATTGTTGGTGTTATCTTTGTTGTATCTTAGTTTGGGAAATTGTCCTGGGATTGTAGATAATTTTCTTTATATCCATCATTTTTCTCAACAAAGTGGTATCAGAGCTTGGGTCGTTTTCAGCGAAGGTACTGTTCATACGTATAGTACTATTCACGTATACGGTACTATTTTGTCGGCAGTCACTATTTAGAATAGTAGTACTATTCATAGAGTACTATTCACGGAGCACTATTCACAAGGGCACTATGTACATAGTACTATTCACAAGGAGTACTATTCATTGAGTACTATTCATATAGTACTATTTATCGCCGGAAATTCATCGCCGGTGAAGTGTCAAGCTCTGCGAAACCTATTGATTGACGACTCAAATGGAGGAGAGCACAAGCAATATGTACACAGGCAATATGATCAGATTGACTGCATTTAATTATGCAATTTGGAAGCCAAAGATGGAGGATCTTTTATACATTAAAGATCTATGGAAGCCGATTATAATGCCGAAGGAGGAAGCCGTGACTACAACTTCAACAGATGACAAGACATCAAAAACAACCAGCACAGACGCTGACTGGGCCGTGCTGAACCGAAAATGTGCTGCTCAAATCAGACAATGGATCGACAAGAGCATTTTCCAAAATTTTGCAAATGAACACGATGCTTACGTTCTTTGGCAAAAGTTGGAGACAATGTATGCGAGGACAACCGTACAGAATAAAGCTAATCTGATACGACGATTAGTTAATGTGAAGTATAAAGATGGAAGCAGCGTATCGGAACACATGAGTGAGTTCCAAGGCATTGTAGATCAACTCAACTCTATGATGATGATCGTAGATGACGAGCTACAAGCGTTGTTGTTGCTGAGTTCTCTACCAAAAAGTTGGGACACTCTAGCTGTGTCAGTTAGTAACTCAGCTCCTGGTGGCAAGCTTACCATGGAGATGGTAAAAGACAGAATGCTGAACGAAGAGTCTCGACGAAAAGACAATGGTTATACTCCTGAAACTGAAGCACTTGTCATGGAAAAACAAGGCAGGCAAGAATGGCACGGAAGGAGTAAAAGCAGAAATCCTCGTAACCAAAGTCAGCAAAGAGGACGCTCAAAGTCCAGATCGTGGCATGACAAGAAGTGTCATCACTGCGGCAAGCCCGGACACTTCATTCGAGAATGTCGAAAGTTAAAGGCGGAACGATCCAGAAATCAAGAAGTAGAAACCCGAACAAATGACACCGCAACTCTCACTGAAGAAGTTGTCATTGTTCGAGATGCTGATTATGTCAACCTTGCAAGTCAAGACTCTACATGGGTAGTTGACTCAGGTGCGTCCTACCATGTTACCTCACGACGAGATTTCTTCTCAGCCTACACGCAAGGTGATTTCGGACGAGTGAGGATGGGAAATGATGATGCATCCAAAATTATCGGCATCGGTAATATTTATTTAGAAACTAACCTTGGATACAGGTTACTATTGAAAGATGTGAGGCATGTTCCAGATATCCGCCTCAATTTGATCTCCACCGGAATGCTTGATGACGATGGCTACAATAATAACTTTGGTGAAGGAAAATGGAAGCTCACCAAAGGAAACTTGGTAGTAGCCAGAGGCAAGAAAGATGCATCACTCTACCACACAGAAGCCAAGTTGTGTAAAGAAGAAGTAAATACCATGAGGAAAGAAGTTCCCACCGAGTTATGGCATAAGCGGCTTGGCCACATGAGTGAAAAGGGTCTCAGAATTCTTTTCAAGAAGGAGCACTTGCCAGGAATGACAGGTACATCTTTACGTACTTGTGTTGATTGTATTATGGGTAAACAACATAGAGTTGCATTTCGTAGTTCCCCACCATCTAGAAAGGCAAATATTCTAGATTTAATACACACAGATGTCTGTACAATGAGTTGTAAGACACTAGGAGGTGCTCATTATTTTGTGACTTTTATTGATGATCACTCTAGAAAAGTGTGGGCTTTTGCTTTGAAAACTAAAGATCAGGTGCAGGAAGTTTTCAAGCAATTTCATGTAAAAGTTGAAAGAGCAACTGGCAGACGTTTGAAGAGTGTACGATCAGACAATGGCGGTGAGTATCGCAGATCATTCGATGAGTACTGCAGAAGTTTCGGCATCAGGCTGGAAAAATCAGTACCAAAGACACCTCAACACAACGGTGTCGCAGAGAGGATGAACAGAACCATTTGTGAAAGAGTCAGATGTATGCTCTCAAATGCAAAACTGCCAAACTCCTATTGGGGGGAGGCAATGAGGACAGCAGTCGATTTAATCAACCTTTCTCCATCAGTTCCACTGAACTACGACGTACCAGAACAGGTTTGGACGGGGAAAGACGTTTCTTACAAACACTTGAAAGTATTCGGCTGCAGAGCATTTGTTCACATCCCTAGAGACGAGAGGTCCAAGCTGGATGGAAAAGCTAAGCAGTGTATCTTTGTGGGATATTCCCATGAAGAATTTGGCTACAGATTATGGGATCCTGTCAACAAAAAGATTGTCAGAAGCAGAGACGTGGTGTTTCTTGAAGATCAGACGATCAAGGATTTTCAGAAACCTGAGAAGCCACAATCAGAAGAACTTCCAGTTAATCTGGAACCAGTCTCTCCATCATCAAATTCAGATGACAAGGAAGTTGCACCAGATACTGAAGATGATGTTCCACCAGCTCAAAGTTCAGAACCAGAACAAGTTCCTGAACAAATTCATGAACAAGTCCAACCAGAAGCACAACTAAGGAGATCCACCAGAGAGCGACAACCAAGTCAAAGATATCCTCCTAGCGACTATGTGATGCTCACTGACGGGGGAGAACCGGAAAGCTATAACGAAGCTATCACTGACCAGCATAAGACTGAGTGGATGAAAGCCATGCAGGAAGAAATGAAATCTCTGCATGAGAACCACACATTTGACTTGGTGAAATTACCACAGGGAAAGAAAGCCCTCAAGAATAAGTGGGTGTATAGGATCAAAAGCGAAGAAGGTAGCTCACAACCTCGATACAAAGCAAGATTGGTTGTGAAAGGATTCGGACAAAAGAAAGGCATTGACTTCGATGAAATCTTCTCACCGGTGGTAAAAATGTCTTCAATCCGAGTTGTTCTTGGCTTGGCAGCTTGTCTTAATCTGGAGGTTGAACAACTTGATGTAAAAACTGCATTTTTACACGGTGATCTTGACGAGGAAATATATATGGAGCAGCCTGAAGGTTTCCAAGTCAAAAGAAAAGAGAAGTTGGTATGCAGGCTGAAGAAGAGTCTGTATGGTTTGAGACAGGCACCGAGGCAGTGGTATAAAAAGTTTGACTCGTTCATGGAGCAAACGGAGTACAACCGAACGACAGCTGATCACTGCGTCTTCATCAAGAAATTCTCTGATGGTGATTTTATTATTCTTTTGCTTTATGTTGATGATATGTTAATTGTAGGCCAAGATATTGGCAAGATCAACACGTTGAAGAAAGAGTTGAGCAAGTCCTTTGCCATGAAAGACTTAGGACCCGCAAAGCAAATCCTTGGCATGAAGATTGTTCGTGACAGGAAGAACAAGAGACTTTGGCTATCTCAAGAGAAGTATATTGAGAAAGTTTTAGAGCGGTTCAACATGAGCAAAGCTAAACCCGTTAGTTCTCCACTGACAAGCCACTTCAAGCTTAATTCAAGCCAGTGTCCTTCAAGCGAGGAGGAGAAATCAGAGATAAGCAAGGTACCTTATGCATCGGTAGTTGGCAGTCTAATGTACGCTATGGTATGCACCAGACCAGACATTGCTCATGCTGTTGGTGTTGTGAGCCGATTTCTATCAAATCCTGGAAAGGAACATTGGACAGCAGTCAAATGGATACTCAGGTATCTTAGAGGTACTTCTAGTCATTGTTTATGTTTTGGTAATGGTAAATCTGTATTAGAAGGATTTACAGATTCAGATATGGCTGGCGACGTGGATACGAGAAAGTCGATATCCGGGTATCTAATAACCTTTGCAGGGGGAGCTGTCTCATGGCAATCACGATTACAGAAGTGTATTGCCTTAAGTACCACAGAAGCAGAGTACATTGCAATCACTGAAGGTTGTAAGGAGATCTTGTGGATGAAAAAGTTCCTACAAGAATTGCAGCAGAACCAAGAAAAATATGTTCTTTATTGCGACAGTCAAAGCGCAATTCACCTCAGTAAGAACTCAACTTTCCATTCAAGGTCCAAGCACATCGACGTGAGATATCATTGGATTCGTGATGTGCTGGAAAATAAACTGCTGCAAGTTGAGAAGATCCACACTAATGACAACGGGGCAGATATGATGACGAAGTCCCTGACCAGAGAAAAGCTTGTTATATGTAGAGAGATTGCCGGTGTGGAGGAGCCCTGTTCCACATGAGGTGGAGGGGGAGATTTGATGGGGTCCACCTCATCATCTCATTAAACAAAAATAAAACTCATGCATGGGAACAATAACACGTTTCACGTGGGCGCGAAGAAAATGTGGACTGTATGGGAACTACAACACACTTCACGTGGGCAGGTTGCACGGACTTCACGTGGGAAGGACCAAAAAAAAATTACAGAAAAGCCCATGTTTAAACTCCTATAAATAGAGCCCTAATTTCATTCTTGAATATCATCTGAGAGAGATCAAATATTCAGAGAGATCTAGTTCTAGAGATCTAGAGAGCCTCAAATAGAGTTTCTTTGAGAAGAAAAAGTGTGAGCCAATTTGTGAAGTGTTATCCACAAATTGAAGATACATAGTTAGTATATATTTGTGAGAGATCCACCGAAAGGTGAAGTTTGTAATCCCATTATATTATAGTGGAAGTTTCTTTAAGCGGCCTACGGGTCCCGTGGTTTTTTACCTCATCTTTGGAGGATTTTCCACGCTAAAAATTGTTGGTGTTATCTTTGTTGTATCTTAGTTTGGGAAATTGTCCTGGGATTGTAGATAATTTTCTTTACATCCATCATTTTTCTCAACACTCTGGTAGAGCCTCCTCCAGCTTCATCTAGGCAAGTTGCCAAATCTGAACTGATACCTCAAGCAATTTCCCAGCAAACATCTGCATCTAATGAAGGCTCTGATCAAACACAACGAAGCCCAGTAAGATCTCTAGCTCCAGAGCCTTCCCAATCAGATGAAGGTCCTGAATTGCAAGCGAAACCTCAAGTAATATCTGAGACGCCATCTCCATCTACTGTTAACTCTGATCAACAACAGCAAAGCCAAACAATTTCTCCGCTTCCGGAGCCATTAATCAAAGACTCTCTAGAACAGCAAAGCCAAACAGCTTCATCATCTCCAGAACCCCCATTTGCATCGGAGAAAGGTCCTGAATCAGAGAACACCGTACAAACAATCTCCATACAACCAGCACAGTCTGGAGATGTCTCTCGTCACCAAAAGCAGAGCCAAACAACTTTTATACCTACAGGTTCTCTTTCTCCAACTAGGCAAGCTCTGGAATCTCCTCCAACACCTCAGGTAATTTCTCGGTCACCATCACCACCTAACAACCGCTTGCATCGGCAACAGCAAAGCCAAACCTCTCTATCTGTGGAGCCTCTATCACAATCAAGGTTGAGTGCATCTGAATCAGAGACAACATCTATTGAGACAGTTCATGCAAAGCCAGCATTGCCCAAAGACCAAACAGAAATGCAAGCAAGCTCTGAGCTGGAAGGGGTGGCAAAGCTACCTTCCCAATTATCAGGTCCCACGGCAATAGATAGAGACACTTCTATGAAGTCTCGAGAGTTGATTACCCCTCTACAACCATCATCTCCTTCACATACACCCAATCAGCTAGCTAGAGAAATACTGTCACAACCATCTCCAACATCTGTTCAGCAATTATCGACTCCAACGCTCTCTCATCCATCACCTCCATCAATGCAAGTCTCTCTATTACAAACCAAATCTTTACCAAGCCCTCAGATATCTCCATCTCATGAAGTTTCTCAACCACCACAATCAATTCAAATAACCAGTACATCTTCGTCACCACGGAGGTCGCCGACTTTTCAATCTGAACCATTATCCAGTAAGGTGGCTCAGTTCCAGCTACCACCATCTGCCATCCTACAGCAAGATCATGAGCTGAAAGAACAAATTTCACCTGAGCAACAAGTTTCAAAGGCCCTAGATCAAACTCATATACAAGCTACTATCCTGTCAGACAGGGAGAAAAAAGAGCCTTCTGAAACAAGAAGTCCTGCAACAACAGTTGACCCTACTCCTACAGCAGCTCCAATGACGCATTTCCCAGTTCAACCACCGGACTCTTCCAGTGCTAGTGTTATTCTTAATGACCCGACAAAATCAAAAGAAATTAATGAAGGAAATCAGAAAAAAGAGGCAGAATCAAAAACAGAAGACAGATTAGCAAGACCAACTTGTGAGGAACCTGAAAAAAGAATGATGACCAAGCTTCTTAATTCAGCATCAGAATCTAACAAACATGCTGCTGGCCATTCGGTTACTACATCTAAAGCAGAATTGAAGCAGCTGGAGAAGCAATCAACCAGAAACAGAAGTGAAAAGGCAGCCACAGGTTTTCAAGGACGTAAGGGAAGAGTTGCACTTAGAACACATCCAAAGAAAAAGATTGCAGGAAGTAGATCACAACCTAGGTCCTCAGCATCCCAAAGGGAACTGGTTTCCTTGAACAAAGAGATCAGAGAAGATTTTTCAAGGTTTGCCCACAAGTTGGCTCAGGGTCATTCACATCAGTCCATGGATGAAAATGCTCTAAGTGTTATAGCCCTTTGCGGTGTAAATAATGGAGCATCCATGCATATGGTACCTGTGCAAGAAAAAGAAGGCCTGAGCGACATTGTTGGAGGGTATCAGCTCAATCAGGGCCACCTTGATGTAGAAGTGAACACTGAAGAAGAAAGCAGCCAAGAGCCAATAAGGTTCAATGATACCTGTACCACAGAAGATCAAGCAAGTAAAGCATATATTAACAACAATGTACAGGGAATCAATAACTCGGTCCTATACATGAGTTCCCTCCAAGAAAGAAATCCTGGAGTTCACCTGGTCTTCTCTAGTGAACCAAAAGAATCTGCAATTTTGAACACAAAATTGGAATCTATTGAGGCGTCACAGAAGCAATGTTGCAAGTCCACGGTTGAAAAGGAGAGCTTCAATAACCTATTTAAAGATATTAGTGCCTCTGGAGCAGAAGATTCCAATGCATAACAATTGCCTCAACAGCTGCTGCTGGGAGAAAAGGAAATGAAGCCTGTGTTTCAGGGGTTCTGCAACAAAGTAGCCAGATAAATCACCACATAAATTGGCACCACCTCACCTCCATTAGTTTTTCCATATATATTTTTGTTTTTATCAACATTAAGATGAAATCCATACCCCATGCATTCAACCAATGTTTGATCAATTTTTCTTATGCAACTTATGTTAAGCTCTTGGAGTCTATTGAGTCTTGTAATTTCCATTTGAATTTTTGAATCTGAACAAGCAAATTCAGAGTAGAAAAAAGAATGGTGATCATTCACACAAAACAAATACGAATAGCAGAACTTTGCAACATAAATGGCAAATGATGCATAAGTGCCAATGACACTAAGAATAGAGTCTGGAACAAAATTTCTCATTTGCATATAAAATAGAAAACAAATTACAAAGACACATTTCAGGCCTGCCTGACATGAGACAGTCTAATGCCTGTATAGCTGCTAACCTCAGCACTGCCTGAATAACTAGTATACTCTGTATTGGCAAACAGCAAAGATCAAAGAGCCTCTCGGGTTAAGATACTTATGTACAACCAAGTTTTCTGTGACAACAAAACATGATCATAATATTTAAGAAATGGAGATCATTCACAGGCAGGTTTGGTGTCAAAGCTGCTTAAGCATATTGCAAAGGCTTGGAAGGCAGACAGAGGGTAGCGGTAATCCATGGTAAAGATGTCTTTCCCAATCTTTCCAAACTGTAGTATTACTTTCTCTTGCTCTGCTAGAGAGACATTATGAGAAGGTTTCACGGCAGCAACAAGCTGGAAGTTCTTAACAGAGGCCACTGTCACACGTCCTCTGAAATTGAGGCACCAGCACTGTAGTTGTTCATGCCATCTAGGTGCTTTGTTCTTCAAAATCAGTGGTTCTCTTACACCTTGGCCTGATCCTTGTGTCGGTGAGAGGCTTGAGGAGCTGAATTCTATGGGTGGCTCCTTGGACTTCGGAGCAGACAAGAGGGAGAGTCGCTCCTCAAGGGATTGAGGAAATGTCGCTGGTGTCGGGGCTATGCCTCCTTCCTGTATTGCAGAGGTAGGGATTGAATGCATGGTGCATTGCATTCTCCTGGGGCCTCTGGCACGGAGAACATTGAGCTCATAAGTGATGGTGGCTATGTTGTAGTTACCAGCAGGTACTCTCGGAGATACCTGCTTGGAATGGATTCTTCGGTTTGATCGGCTATTTGATCGCATGGCAATGTCTAATGGAGGCTGGCTATCATAAATAGTGAACTTGGTGCCCAAAAAATTGGACCTGGTAAAGTGTAAAACAGAAAATTATGGTATTAGTAATTAAGAAAAAGCATGGTATTTCATCAAAGATGAGTAGCACATATAGTAAGTAAACTTGCCTCAGTTTCCCAATATAAGTATTACTGACTCGGGAGAAATCGTCTGTGACCAAGGATATTATAAATTCTGTGCTTGTTGCCCTTCTGACCTTCCTAGCTGCTAACAATAATTTTCCATTCTCCCCCAAAAGTGCTGCAATTTTCTTCACAACATTCAGTATCATACATTGTAGAAAACATAAAACACGGTTCTAAATTTTATGAATTCCACCAAGGTCACAAATATAGTCAATAAAAGCTTCTGCTCCACCAATACAAACGTGCAGGATCTTTTTATTACTATTTTTTTTTTCAGAAAAAGTGGGTGTGGGAAACAAAAATTCTAATCCTTAGTAAAGCTGCTTTCAATTACCACCGAGATCATGCCATAAATTTGATGTTCAGCCTTTCAGGTAGTAATACCAAACATCATTTAATGAACATAGAAAAAGAGAGAAGAAAGATATACTAACCAGGGGTCAGACCAAGATACAAACAATATGTAGAAGTCGCTCTCTCCCTTCTGATAAAGCACTGTATTGGAGCATCCCGTGGACCCGGCTGTTTATTTAAGAAGAAAAGGAACCCAACCCACCTCAGTCGAAGAAATTCAACAAAGCTTTTATAAGAGAAAATAACTTTAAAACATTAATAAAAAAAAAGTATGATAAATATAATAAAATCACCACCTGCTTCAATGATATTGGAAATGTGAGCCTCCCACATTCCTCCGGAGTCTTAACAACCTCTTTCGTTATCTTCCGCCATGATCTGCAAATTGAAGCGCAAGCCACGACGTGCCGTCTGGCAGGCCAGGACGTCTGGCTCGCTTCGAGTCTTTGGATCACATCGAGAAGTAATTCTGGTGGTAAATTAGCCCATCGGCTTTGCTGCGACGATTCAGATTGACAATGCGACCCGTCAGGAACCACAAGAGACCTCGTTCGGAGGTGTGAAAGCTTCCCTTCCACCCCTCCTCCCCTCCTTGGCGTTTCTCTTTTTTCTTTAAGATCGCTAAAAAGACTTTTAAATGTCATTGAAATGATAGATACTGTGCCCCCTCCTTAAATCGATTCAATCTGAACCAAAACAAAATTATACGTCTTAGAAAAAAAAAATAAAGAAATAATATCCGATCTGATTACTGAAACTGCAAATACAGAGTTGAAGCTTCAGCTCACCTTGGAGAGATCTAGGGATTTCGATCTTGATTCACCAGTCGCTCTCTCAACCTTATTGCAATGTTAAATGCGAGACCGTGAATAGTCTATTCAGCAAATCGGCCAATCATGCAACATTCCAACATTGAAAGAGCATATCTAAGGAAGTATTCCTGGTTGAAACTCTCGCATAAACCGGTAATATCTCGTTTGATCCCGATGTCTAAGATGGAGACGTAAACTTGAATGCAAAATGTAATGAATGCCTCCTCCCCCTGTAATGAAATCAAATGCCAGACTAACAACCAAAAACTCGATTTGCAATCTTCGATCCAACAAACACGCCAAAACCTCCTTGATTCCCTGATAACAACTCGAAACCTCAAAACCAGAGGCGGAATGCAGAAGATAGCCGATCCTTCGTCCTCAATCCGTTGAAATAACTAGCAATGCTAGAAAAACAAACACAAAACCACCGAGATCGATCTTCAATCTATCAACCACTCCCAAACCCCCTTCAGTTTCCTCAAAAAAAGGAAAAAACGCTTCCACCACTCAAAAACAGAGGCGCGTCGCTATTGAAATGCCGAATTCAGAACCAAAGAACCAATGTTCACCTGTACAATGACGGAATGCGTCGGAGATCTTCGGGAAAACTCAAAATAACGAAAAAAAACCCGATCCTTCAAAATCGCTCGCACAGGTCGACGCGGGGATGGATGGATGGATCGAGTGAGCTTTTGAAGAAGCTTTAAGATTCGTAAACGAAAGCGAAAGAAATCAAAAGAAATAAAGATCTTTCACGTTCAAAATTCTCCGAGAAACTCAAGAACAACAACGGAGATACACGACCTTGTTCTCTCTCTCTCTCTCTCTCTCTCCGTCTTCTTCGTTATTTTGAAACCCTAGAATCTCCTTCTCATCCCCGTACCGAGGACGCCACCACCATCACTATCGCCACCGATTCCAAGAACACTTTCGCTCGGATCCCAATCCCTCTCTCTCTCTCTCTTCGGCTCGTTTTTTCGACGCCATCGTCTCTCTCTCTCTCTCTCTTTTAATTCTCCACCAGTTACGTGTCACAAAGATAAGATTAAGATTTCCGATGCTCCTCCCTCTCACCTCACTTTATTTGATATTCACCCCTTTATTCTCATTCGCATAGCGTCGTATGAATCAATTGAATGGACCAAATATCTAATTTATTCTCATTTCATTATTTTTTTTTTCTCACTTTTTGAATACTTCGGACAATGTTGTTATATTAAAGCATATCAATTACTTGGTGTATTTCGCTTGCATTTGGTAATATCGTAATTAAGTATTTTAGATGGATGAATAAATAAGTGCTCAATATACCAAAAATTTACAAACAAATTGGACTATGTTGGTCAGTTAATGTTTAACTTGTGCAAAAACAATAAATAAGACACAATACTAGGATTTCTTAATTAATTTTATACAACACACTTTTTTAATAAACTTGAAGATGATTGGAACGAACGCCAAAAAGGCAGTGATTCGATCTTTTGAGCAAGTTGATCTATTAAATGGGATAGAGATTTGATATAAGACTTCAGAATGATGAATATCAATTTTTTTTTAAATTCTCTTATTAATAAAGAGTGACTATGTAAATTGACTATAGGCCAACTTTAAGAGTTATTGGGTCGGTTTATATAGCTCTAATTTCTCATATGAGTGTTTAATTGTTTTCTTTACTATTGATTTAAAAATAATAATTTGATAATCTTATAAAATTCTCACTCCAATTACAACTTCAAAACATAATTTGTATTTTGTTAGATTATTATTATTATTATTATTAAATATTTGACAATAATGACCTAAAGTCTAAGTCTAGGTTGATTTCATTAAAAAAAAAAGTCTACGTGGATTTTTTTTCTTAACTTAATAAGGAACTGAAATATATAAATAAAAATTAAGTTATTTTATAAGTTGAATCAAAATAATCAAAGAATGTTGAAAGATAAATATTATATTATATTTTTTATTTTTTATTATTTCTCTAATATTTTTATAACTCTTTTATTTCTTTTATATTTCTTATTTTTATATCATTTCTTACGACTTCTTTTTATGAGATTTAAATTAAAAAATTACCAATTTACATAATAATTAACTATATTATCACATGATTAATATTAAATATCTCTCTCTCTCTCTCTCTATATATATATATATATATATACTTATATAACTTAAATATATATGTTATTTAAATATAAATACTATTTAGATATACATACTAATTTAAAAATCATATTATTTTAGATATATAATATATATATATATATATATATATATATATAGAATTATTATTTAAATATTCAACGTATTTAGAACAACATGTTCGAACTTTCATTATTGCTTTGAACTCTCATTATTGTTTGTAATACTTTTTTATGTTTGAAGGACAAAGGATGCCAATAAATAAGTCTAAATGAAAAGGTGTTACTAGCAATTCTCATAAAAAAATAAATAAATTGAAAACTCCATTATCGTAATTTCCAAAGCAAGTTTAACCAGCGTGATGGCTTTGCCCTCGAAAAGACCTCGGGATTTTTTTTTTTTTCCTCACCTTTCCGCTGAAAAGGCATCTCTGCCAAAAATGCCCTCCCTTTCATTTATCCTCTTATGATCTCAGTGCCGCTTCTGTACACCAAGGCCCTCCATACCTACTAAGCTCCGGCAGCGACGTGGCACACCAAATCCAACTATTTTTATCAGGTACATCTGTGCTCGTCACAGTAATTCATCGAACCGATGAAAACAAGCCACGTGTTTTAAATAAAGAGAGAGTGTGTGTGGGCCCAGAGTCTTTATTATCGCGGCATCAGTACACGAAGTGACAGCTTTTTCTCGTCGCCAGGAAAAAGGATACTCCGCTGTTTGCGACGAAGTGGGTCCCACACAAGCGCCTCGTGTAAACAAGCCGTGATGCAACTTCCGAAAACGAGTCACGTGCTCTAAGGCTCGGAGAAAGAGGAGGAAACATTGACTCGAGTCTTTGACGGACACGTGGCTTCCATACATCGAGTGAGCCGTTCATGTACCGTCCAGCTTCAGGACTTCTAAGTAAGTATTAAGTGTGTGTGTGTCGTTTAGAGCCACATCAAGCTCGCGGAGAACGAGTCATTAGCTATAGCTAAAAAACGAGCCATGAGCATCAACAAGTGCGGAGTTGCCACGTTTCGCTGATGTGGAATGAAACTTATGTGGCAAAAATGTGAGGACCACAATAGGGAAGTCAGAGACGGTCAAACAGTTGAGTCAAGTGTCATCGATCGTCTGACGTGGCTGAGTCACACGTGCACCTTGTCAGCGTGTTGCTTACTTGGTGGCAACAAGGTCCGCAACCTCTTTGACAGACCAAAAAAAAGAAAAAAGGTCCGCAACCTAAATAAATAATTTAATAAATTCATTGAACTGAAAAGATGAGAAAAAGACGTAAATAAATAAAATACTATACTCAAATTTTAATGAATCTTGATGTTGTTTTGGAAAACCATTATAATTAGAGATTATCAAATACTATATAAATGTTAATATAATCAATACCAAAAAATAATAATATGAAGAGAATATTTTGAGCTATAATCGCATTAAATTGTCCACTTCCAAATTAGGACAGAAAAATAAGGAAGATAGTCATTAATTACTTCGGATTAAGAATTTGAAACTGAACTTAGATATTGAAAGGTTATTAGTCGACACCACATTTGTGTTTCTTGTGATAGTTTATCTTCTTTTTTATCTCTTTAACAAGTTGAAGGTACCTACCTTAGATGGATTTCGACTCAGCCTCCACATTATTATTTTTTAGAATTAGTCAAATCTTGCATCAACAATAACAAAAGAAAACACATTTTCATTAAATTGAGTTCAAAACTAATTGTTATGAACATTACTAATAATTTGGATTGCAAGATCACATCCCCATTAAATATATGCATGTTGCGAGCATTTATTAACTTATATATAAGTTGTGAGAGCTTATATTAATCTTACTTATTGTTTATGAATTCATTTGCTTTTTTTATATATAAATTGATTTTTTTAGCAGTGGATTCTTGGGTTTTATACTCCCTTTAAGGCCGATGTGCTTAAGTTTTAGTTTGGTTAATTGAAAAAAAAAAAAAGAAAAAAAAAATTGAACTTTATCTTCATATCAAAGATGCTATAAACGTAATATCATAGTCATGACGTCATATTTATTGGTTCATTAAACAAAACATATAAAATTGACTAAAAAGAAAAAGTCTATGTCAAAGGATCTTAAACAGGAAATCAGTGAGATATATAGAATGCTTCATTTTCTAATTGCATGAATAATTATATATATACACCACTTTATGAATTAGAAAAAGTCTAGCCCACTCCTCTTAGCATCATCATCTGTGAACCTTCACATGGACTTGATGCATGAACTATGTATTTTGATAAATATCTTTGGAAGTTATAACAATGCCACAAGTAACCAAATTTGTCCAATGTATAAATTATTTCATAATTCTTTTATTTCTACACGTTTTTGCTAAATGTCACACAAAATATTCATTAGATATTATTACAATTTAAAAATTATATTTTTTATCAATTTTCAGGTCAAGCCTTCTAACACCGAACGCAACAGCTAGTAAGACATCAGCCCCCAACCTCGAGCAATCTCCCCTTATTAGTAGTAAATAAGTGGCAAGTTAGGGGCAAGTAGACATCTGTTGTCCGGATCTTAAGTGATTTCTGTCGTAGTGTATGTCTCAACTAAGGATCCCGATCTTACATTAGTTGTCAAAAATAAATAAATTGCAACCTTTTGTTCATGAAAATCATTTCAACCCCACTTAATTAGTGATCTTTGAATCATTCCTATTGTCTTATTCATTAAGAAAACAATAGAGACATTTATATAAGAAAAGTGGGTAAATGCAAATATCTTTTAATTTTTTCAAAACAAATCAAGGTCATCCAATGAGTGACTAGGCCAAAAAAAGCTCATAGCCAAATGCCACAATTGATTTCAATAATTGATGAGACAATCACTTTTAAGATTAATATGGAAAACTATTTGAACTCACCATATAACCAACCTTTGTATGCAAAGCGACAAACAATAAAATTATACACAAGAGGCCATGAACTCATCTTGTCCATGTTCATGCAGTTACTATTTGGTGATTTATCATCTTCTTCTTGCCTTTTGTAATGAAACTTTATTATTTAAAACTGTTAGAAAAAATGTGGGCATCAAAATATGAGCCTAACTGAAAAGGCATCTTCGACATACATAAGGTTTAGAGAGTCCGGGGTGCCATGTATTATTGATTTTTTTATATATATATATATATATTGAAAAAATGAAGGGGAACATCCATGTTGGTGGTGATAGTGCCAGCTGAAATGTCACATCTTTTGTGTAACGCACCAACCCATCAGCTTGTTCCTCACCCCAAGCCCACATTAGTTAGAGACCATTCTATTGGTGTATGGGTGGGTGTAGCTTAATGTATGGAATGGCATGCCCATCTTGGCTCCATTTTGCCATCTTAGGGGTATTGACTGCCTTTATCATCATAGTGCACTCTCAGAAACGTATAGCATTACTAATTGCTACTGCAACATGCATGAAACTATAAGAGTAATCAAATTGGAGTTTTTCCATTTTTATGTATAGTATTTATAAATGTTTTTCTTTACATTGTTTAAAATATTAATTTAAGATGTTCATTGCTAGTCTATATCATGACATCAACTACAGGATTTGCAGGATATCGATTACCTATTAGATGATAAAATCATTTTGTCAATTAATGGCCAAGTGTGAGAGAAAGAGAAATTAATTTATCTGTCTAATCTCCTTGTCACTAAGCAAATTTGGGTTTGAAGTCACAATGTATTTGTTTTCATCTTCTTCTGTTTTTTTTTTTTTTCCCTTCTTTGGTATTTTGAGTTAAGTATCTCTTTTAGTAAGTTTTTAATTGTTTGTTTACTTAGTTCATTTTATTAATTTGTCATTTTCTCCTTGGGAACTTTCAACTATCACAATCTTCCTAAGATTCTATGATTCATTTAGAGTGTTTTTTTTTTTCTCAATAGTTAGGTGACGTATGAATAAAGCATTCAAAGAGTTTGGGAGAGTTTTTTTAAAATATTTTTAGATTAAAAATATTTGTAAAGGTACTTGACAACACTTACTTTTAGTTAAACTGCGTTGAAAAAAAAATAATCTTTTACTTTTTAAAAGAAGTTAAGTGAGACCAAATATTTTTATAAAAGATCTTTCAAGGCCTAACAAACATTATCTTTGGGCCTAAAAAGGCTTTGGAACAAATGACATTTGGACCCTAAGTTCGGCTAGGCCTAGAACTCTATTTCGTGGGCTCCATGAAGGCCTTGGACCTTGGGTCTGGCCCGTTAAAAAGAAGGAAATCCCACGTACGTTTCATACTCTCATTGTTGATTATGTGGGACTTTGTTAACAAAGGTACAGGAAGGAACAGAAAAGCAAGAGAAGCAGAGGAGCCGAGCTGCTTCTGATCTCTCCCAAGCAACTACTTCTGTTTTAACAAAATATAAGTCCTGAATTTACACTGAAGCATGAACGCTTAGACGCAACTGTTTCTGCTCTCTTCCCCCACACCAAACAGATCACAGAGATATTTAAAATCAAGGAAAGTAAAATTAGTCAAGATAAATTCAAAATAAAATTAAACTTAACTAAACTACATACAAACATTAATTAGAATAACTGGATGATTAGCCGTTGCATGCTCTTCCTTTACTGTAAAGCTCAGCTAACTGAGGTTGGTCTTACTTGCCCTTCATGCCAGAACCTTGGGAGTTTCCTTTTTTTTTTTTTAATTGTTATCTTCTTCTTAAGTTGGTTTTCTCAGCCTCTACGTAAGTGCCCCCTTCAAAGTCTCCTCAAGTATTTGCTTTCAAGCTTTTTAAAGTTTGGAGTGCAATTCCTCTATATAAATATCACATTTTGTACACTTTCCATATACAGTTGAAATAATTCGAGGTGAATTCGAATCGAAAATGGCTAGACAAGGCAATTTCTACATTGGTTGTTCTCTTGTTCTCTTCCTTAGTTTATTCGGGGTTGCCTTTGTTCCTATTGAGGCCGCCATTAAGAAGTATCAATTTGATGTAAGTAGCTTTAACTTAAATATTTATCTTTCATATGAATTATTATGCTTAGGAATCTTTGCTAATAAGGTTGATGGTTTTATAATTTGTTAATTTTCATCAGGTTCAAGTGAAGAATGTGAGCAGATTGTGCCATGCCAAACCTATAGTAACTGTGAATGGCATGTTCCCAGGACCTACCATCTATGTCAGAGAAGGCGACCGAGTTATCGTCAATTTAACTAACCACGCGCAATATAACATGTCAATCCATTGGTATGTGAAGGCATGGATTATCTTTACATAGTGTATATAATTAATATGTTTAGTTATGTACCCCATGTTATAACCTTTTTTTTTTTTGTTGGGATTGGTGGTTTAATTTCAGGCATGGATTGAAGCAATTCCGTAATGGTTGGGCGGATGGACCGGCTTATATAACGCAGTGTCCGATCAAAACTGGAAGCAGCTATGCTTATGATTTCAATGTAACAGGGCAAAGAGGAACCTTGTGGTGGCATGCCCACATCTTTTGGCTAAGAGCCACTGTTTATGGAGCAATTGTTATCATGCCAAAACAGGGAACTCCATTTCCCTTCCCACAGCCTTACATGGAAGGTAATCTCATATTAGGTGAGTTTTAACAAGCAAATACGTCATCCTTAAATTCTCCTAACACATTAAAACTATATAGGAAACAAATAAATTTTCCTTGTTGCATGTGTTGTAGGAGAATGGTGGAACACCGATGTTGAAGAGCTCGTCAAAGAAGGCAACGAGTTGGGCTTACCTCCAAAAATGTCAGATGCACATACAATCAATGGAAAGCCAGGACCCCTCTTCCCTTGTTCGGAGAAACGTAAGTAACGATGCTTAATTAGTTCAAGCAAGCTAAAATAAGCTTCTACTTCAAGTGAAAGATTTTCTATAATGTTGTCCTTTCTTTTCATTCAATTGTTTTAGATACCTACGTACTCGAGGTTGAGCAAGGAAGAACATATCTCTTAAGAATCATCAATGCTGCACTCAACGATGAACTTTTCTTCGCCATAGCCGGTCACACCATGACAGTGGTGGAGATCGATGCGGTGTACACCAAACCCTTCACGACTCAAGCCATACAAATTGGACCAGGCCAGACCACGAATGTTCTGGTTCGAGCAGATCGAATTTCAGGAAGATACTTCATGGGTGCGAGGGCTTTTATTGATGTTCCAATTGCCATCGATAACAAAACAGCCACAGGAATACTACAATACAAAGGCATTCCAAACACTGTGATTCCAGTCCTTCCTCAATTGCCTTCACCAAATGACACAGAATTTGCTTTAGCCTACAATGCCAAGCTCAAAAGCCTGAATTCTCCACAATTCCCTGCAAATGTTCCACTTAATGTAGACCGACATCTATTCTTTACGATCGGTTTAGGGGAAAACCCTTGTCTAACTTGCCAAAATGGAACAAAACTCACAGCTTCTTTAAACAACATCACTTTTGTTATGCCCCAAGTTGCACTTCTTCAAGCTCACTACTTTAACATTAAGGGCGTGTTTAAAACGAATTTTCCCGATCGCCCTCCTACGCCTTTTAACTACACCGGAGCACCTCTCACAGCCAACCTCGGGACTTCACTAGGAACAAGGCTTAGTAAGATTGCCTATAACTCGACCGTTGAGTTGGTACTACAAGACACTAATCTTCTAACTGTTGAGGCCCATCCATTCCATCTCCATGGTTACAACTTTTTTGTGGTCGGAACGGGGATAGGAAACTTCAATGCTTCGAAAGACCCGGCTAACTTTAACTTGGTGGATCCTCCAGAGAGAAACACTGTTGGAGTTCCCACTGGAGGCTGGGTTGCTATAAGGTTTAGAGCTGATAATCCAGGTACTTTACATTATACATAAATGTTCATATAAACATATATATGCTAGAAAGTTCATAACATATATGGTTGTTGTACTGATCTTCTTGTCTTATATATAGGTGTGTGGTTCCTGCATTGTCATTTAGAACTACATACAAGCTGGGGGTTGAAGACTGCGCTGGTTGTCGAGGACGGAAATGGCCCGGAGCAATCGGTTTTACCACCACCAAAGGATCTTCCTCCTTGTTAAGAGATGTCTGCAATGTTTGAAGTACTGCATGAGAAAAGCTCAAGTAGTACTGTTGTGTCCTGCTTGTTAAATTGCTTCTGTTGTTGGTGTGTATGCACACATTTATAGCCTGCAAAAGTTGCAGGGAGTTTGTGAAGCTTGAGATTTTTATTTTTTTATTTTCAGTTAGAAGTGAGTGAATCTGTGAATAAAATCCAAACAAGCAATTATAAATTCTTTTATTTCCATCAGTTCGTGCATTAAGTTATGATTATAACTTAATAATTTTTTTTACCATATTTTCAAATATTTTACTTTCTCACTCTCTCATAAAAAAAAAAAAGAAAAAAAAAAGGATTGCAATATCTATCTATCAAGTAGACCGGACTCGGTATAATTAACTCAGGATCAGTATATTCGAAACGGATCCACGGCTTCAAGTGTTTGAAGGGGCAAGCAAGTTAGTTATGTTAACTTAAGACGACACTACTACTGAGTACTGTCTTCCTGTGAGAAATTAGTGAAGCATCGCAATGGCGACAATTTCGATGCCGTCGTTGTTGTTTCAATCCCCAACTCTCGTTTCCTCCGGCCAACATCATCGGAGATGTAACCGGTAAATCTGATTTCTTTGGCTTGTTTTTTCTAGGGTTCCTTCGTTTCAATTCAACTTTCGTTGAGAGAGTATTGCTGTAATCAAGAGATGAAAATTACTTACTGGTTTGCAGACGGAGGAATGGAGTGGCTTTTGCAAGCGTTAGCTCAGAAATTCCTTGTTCAGGTGTGAAAATTACAGAAGGTTTAGGGAAATTGCCAAAGGTTGTGCTGAATTCTGTTGATGGCAGGTGACCTTTCCTCTATTGTGTTGTTTTTATGGAAATTAAATTACCTTGTGCTTTACCATCATCTAGGTTTCAAAGATGTTGTTGAACCATTTTGATTCTTTTTTTTCTTTTTCTGTTTTTTTTTTACCTGTAACGCTGAAAGATGATATAGATGTGAAGATTTAATAATGCTAGAGCTTCAAATAACTGAATAATTTGTTTGCAGTGAGGCTGAGATTTATTTATATGGAGGCTGTATCACCTCATGGAAAGTTCCGAGTGGCAAGGACCTACTTTTTGTTCGTCCTGATGCTGTATTCAATGGACAGAAGCCAATCAGGTTAATAATGCTGCAATATCTTGTTTCCTTAATCGTATTTAATTCTCTTTTATGAGTTTTTGACACATTTTCATTTTTCAGATTCAAATGGTTTATACGCTTATTCGATAATTGGAAAAGGCCTAGTTGTTTTTAGGGGTTTGTTTACGCGATTGACTTCCACTATAAATGATGCTCTTCCATTAGTTGTTAGTAATTTATAAGTGAAATATTGCTTCATACTAATTCTCAAAGTTATTTGCGTATTCTACTTGAGAGTGACAAAGGTCTCTGTCTTTTATGATTATTGTTCAGTAAAACGCTACTTGCTGATTATTTCTGAAGTTTGTAGTAGATTCAAATTCCTGTTAAAGACTTTTTATGGTAAACATGACACTAATTATATGTTTCTATGACAAAAGTGGAGGCATACCACATTGTTTTCCACAGTTTGGACCTGGCACAATGCAGCAGGTGCGATCCAACTTCTTATTCCAGTTTTAGTTACTCTTACCTATTATTGTTTCGACTAATTCCTTTGTATCCTAGCTTTGAAACATTAATGTGCTTCTTATGAGTAAACAATTTCATGATTATTGAACACTGTTTATTTGATAATAATTTCTAGGCTTAGACAATTTTCTTTGAGTAAATTCAGAGTATCATGAATTTATTACCATCAGTAAAGCTTCCAACTGCTTCATCCAACAAAACTCTGAATTTTTTAATTCCAATTAATTTTCTGAAGTGCAATTGTATGTTCCTCAATGTCCCTTCACCATTCTTGTCAGTTGTCCCTTTTTTTTTTCTTTTTTTTGTTTCCCTCATTTACAAGGAATGAAATAAACCTTTAAAAGAAAGCTAGGATCCAGGAGTGGCGTTTTTGCTTATGAAGTTCAATTCTAGTCTTTGACAATTACAATTTTTAACAGCATGGATTTGGAAGAAACATGAACTGGTCTATCTCAGATTCTGAAAATGTGGAGGGAAATCCTGTTATAACTCTTGAATTGAAGGATGATCCTTATAGCCGTTCTATGTGGAACTTTAGCTTCCGAGCTTTGTACAAGGTCTGCTCCTTTTCCTACAGTGATGGTTTCCTTTTACTTTTTGTCTGGTTTTTGCATTCAAGAAGCCAAGGCCTTTTTATTATTATTATTATTATTGTTATTATTATTCCTTTTTCAATTGTTTTCAGGTCATTCTGAAACCAAAGGGCCTTTCAACAGTATTAACAGTAATAAACACAGACAGCACCACATTTTCTTTTACAACTGCTTTGCATTCTTACTTCCATGTAAGAATCCTAAAACCTCTTCTGACATTTGTATCCTCTTTTTTTTTTTTTTTTTTTTTTCTGTATATTATCCACTTGATGTTTGAATTTTCCACCTTTGATACTGGATGTGAGGCCTCTTCAGATGGTGTATTGCAGGCTTCTGTTGCAGGGGCATCAGTGAAAGGTCTAAAAGGTTGCAAAACACTGAACAAGGATCCAGACCCCATTAATCCACAGGAGGGTCGAGAGGACAGGTTTGGTATCATCTCAGGATCAGACGTACACCTGTAAAGCAGCTGTTAATATACTTAATCAGAACATTATGTTATTTGGAATAACTAATATGTTTTAAGCTTTTTGACAAATATGGTGTTGATTTAGGAGTGTGTGGTCTAGGTCATCAGCTTATGGTTGCACAGCAATAATCAGCAAATTGAATTATCAACTTAAACCTAATTGGAGTATTTTGTCTTCAGGGATGTGATTACATTTCCAGGATTTGTTGATTGCATTTACTTGGAAGCCCCCAATGAGATACACCTTGACAATGGGTTGGGTGATCTAATATCCATCAGGAGTTCAAAGTAAGTGAGTTGCTCACAGCCCTCACATGCCTTATCTTTTCTTCTTTTCTTTTCTTTTTCTTTTCTTGTTTGTGTGTGTGCGCGCGCGTATATATTGTGCTCCTCGCTCTGTATACATAAAATCCTCTTTTTGTCCACACAGTTGGTCAGATGCCGTTCTGTGGAATCCATACATGAACATGGAAGCCTGCTACAAAGACTTTGTCTGTGTTGAGAATGCCAAGGTACTCATCTTTGTTTGCACACTCAACTAGCTGCATGATTTTCTCCATGAGGTTATAATTTTAGGCCCATGTTGCTGGATCATTATGTGGCTACAAGATGGGGATTTTGATGAACAATGAGTTCAGAAGAGCTTGTAAACTTGACAAATCTGTGTAACTCTGTTTTCTAATTTTTATCTGAAGTTGGTCTTGCCAATAGCATAGTTGGGACCAATAATGGTATAAAATAAAATCAAGCATAATCCTCTTCATTCATCAAGAAATGGAGGAAAAAAATGACATTTTGCTTAGGCTATTGAAATTCTTCCTGAATTCACTTTTTCTTTGTACCATCACAGATTGGAGAAGTCCAGCTACAGCCTCAGCAATTATGGACTGCAGAGCAGCATTTGAGTGTTGTTTGAAACATGCATGGAGTCATAATCATTGCTCAGCCATATAGCGGTGCATTCATTCCTGGGCCTGTCCACCCCGCCCATCACACTATGGGAGCTGGTCGTGCCCGAAGTTGTTACCCTAATCACAAGGAGGGGTCTGGTGTACAATGTCCTGAGAATGTGAAATAATTTATATTTTCTTTTATATGGTTGTTCCTTTTCAAGGAACACGGAGAGGAAACTTAATAGTGAAATTATGTTTTTTATTTCCTTGTTCATGTACACTCTTAATTAATCTGTTTATTTACTGACATTCACATACAACCCATTCATGATCTCCCTTATTTTCTCCAGTAATCCCCATAGGAGCAGTTCTCATCTTTTTAGAGGTCAAATGAGTCCTACTGCTGAACTATCTCATTAGTATAGACTTCAGAGATGAGTTTTTGTTGCAGCAATGCATTCCTCTGTGTTCATGACAGTTTTGAGGTTTAAATCATTGACCATGTTTCAGTTTTAATGAACAAAAATACTGTAGTTAGCTTAGAACTGTGCCAATGAATTGTTGTGGCACATATCCTGCTTTCTCTCGCCTGTAATTGGGAGCTTTGTCCCTAGTGAAAATATTCATGGACAGCACCATTTAGCTGGATCAAACTGCCCCCTGGATTTTTTGCAATTTCCCGGTGTTTCATCAAGTTTCGAACTTGCAGTGCTTCATCCCATTGACCCGCTGCAGCAAGAATGCTCGCCAAATGTATGTATCGGCCACCATGTTGTGGGTCAATTTCAATCAGGTATTTGCCTACTCGTTTGCCTAACTCAAAATTTTGATGAATGTAGCAGGCATTGAGCAACGCTCCCCAGATTGCTGCATTTGGCTTCATTGGCATAGTCTGAATCAGCTCTTCTGCTTCCTTCAGCTGCCCAGCTCGACCCAGAAGGTCCACCATACACCCATAATGTTCTATCGATGGGCTCATGCCGAAGGTTCTCTCCATGCTCTCAAAGAACATTTTTCCCTCTTCCACCAATCCTGCATGGCTACATGCATTCAAAACTACAGTGAAGGTGATCAGGTTAGGCTTTATTCCTTTCTTCTGCACGTCTGCAAATAGATCAAACGCTTCTCTTCCACGCCCATGAATTGCAAAACCAGTTATCATGGCTGTCCATGTGATGACACCTTTATTTTTCATGTTTCTGAAAACTCTAAATGCTTCTTCCACAGCACCACATTTAGAGTACATGTCAAGAAGGCTGCAGCCAAGAACTTGGTCGACATGGATTCTGTTTTTATCTACATAAGCATGAATCCATCTACCTTGGTCCAATGATCCAAGATGAGCACACGCGGAAAGCATGCTTGCAAGGACTACATTGTCGGGTTTGACGCCGCCAATCTGCATCTCAAGAAAAAGGTCCAAAGCTTCCTTGAACAAGCTGCTAGCCACACAACCAGTAATCACTGAGGTCCATGAAATAACATTTTTTGCTGGCATCAGCTTAAACAGTTCAAGGGCAGTTTTGATATCACCAGTTTTCACATACCCATCAATCAGAGAGTTCCAGGAAATCGAGTCTTGGTGCTTGATTCTGTCAAAAAGGCAACGAGCTGGGGCAAGGTAGCCAGGTTTTGCATATGCATGAAGCAGAGCATTGGCAGCATAGACATCAGAACTAAAACCAGTCTTCACAATTTGAGCATGGATTTGTTCTGTTTCTTCTATAGCTGAAAGCTTAGCGCAGGATGTAAGCAAGAAAGGGAAGATATGGGCATTATGGAGGACTGAATTATGGAGCATTTGGTGGTATAGAAGTAATGCTTCTTCGGGGTCTTTTTTCCTTGAATAACCTCTCATTATAACACTCCACATGAAGGTGTTGGGTGACTGAATTCTCTCAAAAACCCGCCGTGCATATATTAAGTCACCAGAATCAGATGTAGCACAGAAGCTTAACAGCCTACTTGCCGGAAAGGTGTCCAGAATCTGCCCTGTTTTAAGCATTCGGGCATGAATTTGCTTTAGTTCCTCCATGTTTGAACATCTTTCCAACAGCTGCAGTGTTTGATTCTTCAGCTCAAAAGGGAATTGATTTGCCTGAGCAAGCGAGAAGGCTACCATTATTGATGACTTGGAGACAATAATCCTAACAGATGTTATATAATATGAAGAGTACCGTGTTTTGTGAGTATTGATTTTTGTCCTCCCACTTCGGATAAGGTTGTTCTTGATATTTTTAACTTGAAAGAAATACCACAACACACAAAATTATGAATAGAATGTAACAGAAAAGAATGCTACGTACAACATATTTATTACATGTATAAAGAGTTTGCTTTACATTAATTCAAACTCAAACAAATGGATACAAATTTCAACTCTTCGTAGCAAACTGCAAAACCAAAGAAAAGAAAAATCTTCCTAACTCTTATCAACGAATGTATTCAATCCGGACACCACCAATTGTGGTGTTCACACCAGTCCCTCCTCTAGGTACCAATGTCACCCATATGCTCTGTTCTCCTTCAGCTTCAAGATCTTCCAATAACTCTGAAATCCCCACTTTAAGAACTGTCTTCCCTTTCACAACCACATCACCTTTCTTCAACACCATTTTCACTCCTTTCCTCATGTTCACAAATGTCCCTGCAAATTCCCTAGCTTCAGGCCCAATACTAGTCTCATCCACAGCATTCACATACACATCAAACTTCACATAAGAATCCTTCTTAATATTAATATTATACACAACCAGCACCTCTTCTTCCTCTAACTTCTCTTTCCTACTCCTCTGTGTCTTGGGTCTTTGAACCTTCACTCTTATAGTCTTATCAAGTGTCCTGCCTCCAGGCCCAAAATCCTGTTTCCTAGCTTTCAAATTTAACCCATTTTGATTCTCTTCTTGCTCTTTCAACTTCAATATTTGACGGGCAATCTTCGGCGGAACAGCAGGCTTAGGCCGTGCATTCATCCAAACTGAATTATCAACATCCTCAAAAACATAACCGAGCTTTGAATGATCAAGCACATCCCTGATTCTGATTCTAACAAGCTGGGCTTTCTCATTATGGAAGTAGAAATACGAATCTAACCATTCCGGGTCATCGATATCAAGCTTGTGTCCATTAATCTCTCTCCAAACCTCCCAAAGCCTATCAATATTGGCGTGATGAGCATAGAAAATTGGGTCCCTAGCAGCTGAATAAAAAGCACCCATGTTCTCTCTTTCAGGATTATCACTGTTCCCAACCCAAGTATGCAAAGCATTATGAGGAGCAAGCTCAATTGTTCCAGGTCCATCACAGAACCCATCTTCACCAGACCTATAAGGACACCCCATGAACAGCTCCGTCTTTTTAGCACCAGAAACCATTTGATTGTACATGAAAGCTATGTTGCTCTCTATCTGTTCTTCCTTTCCCAACCCTCTTTCAAAGTAATCAAAATCAATATCAGCAACCTGTGGTGGAAGATGGATTCTATCTCTTTGTGTGTCTACAAAAGACCCGTTTAGATACATATCAGGTATGAACATGCCTTCCGGGTTGTCCCAGCTCCAAAACGGCAAAGCGAAGGTGTCGTCGCCGATTAAGCTACCGAGAATACGTTCATGGAAGTAGATCATCATGCGGTGAAATGGGAAGAACATCCATGATCTGTGGATTTTAAGGAGAGAATTTGTGTGCATTTGGTTGTAAGCACCGGTGCAGTAAATGCAATGTATGTTAGCTTGGCGCATGTGGCTACGTGGGTCAGTGTAAGGAAGAGATTTCATGATGGACAAAGCTTTGTTGTACTTTGATATGTAGTCTTGGTCGAGTTTATGGGCTGGGCGACGGATCCGAACTGTGGTCGACGGATCGGGGAATTGGAAATCGATGATGGCCTCGTCGGACTCACGGTTGGGTGGGCAACAGTAGACTGGGCGGTCTGCGTCAGAGAGGGACCGGTGGCACGTGGTTAGGTTGGGGCTTAGGGGAACATGGTGAGACTTTAAAGTTTGTTTAGGATGGTTGTGTAATGGCACTTGGTCTTGGTTTTCAGTCCTCCATAGCCATGAAGCTTCATCTACTGTGTTGACAATTGTGCGTTTTAGCTCCCTGATCAAGAAATGAAGAAAAACCAAAGGCAACTGTTAGAAAAATTAATTAAGGTTTTTTATTGACCATTTTTACATTAATTAATCTCATGATATTTTAGCTTAATTGTACATATGATTTATATTGAATGCTTCAAAGGTGTTTGCTTGGCCAACTTGACATATTATTTATGTTTTAAAAAGTAGTCAATTAAAGAGAATAAACTTGTCTAAAGAGAATAAACTCTTAATTTGGATTAAGATAAGATTAATTTAATTGAAAATTAGTCTAAAGAGAATTCTTAATTTCTCAAAACCAGATGATGATGCAACTGGCACATGCCATGTATCTGTGATCAATTAAATGTTTGCTTAAAAGTCAAACAAAATATTTTATATTTTATTTTTCTTGTTTAATTAAAATACTTCTACTTTTCACAGAAAAGTAGAAGAAGAAAAAAAAGATAATGATGTGATGATGATTGTGGGGATCGAGGAGGTAGCACCATTGTTGTTATCGTTCGATCTCCATTCTCTTGAGTTTGCCTAGAGTACCCTAAGATGAGAATCATCTTCTTCCCTAAAGGGACAGTCTGTAACTTATCTACAAAAGCTAATTTAAGCTAATGATGAAACCAAGAATATTACGATGTTGGACATAAGGATTTTAGGGAACATGTTTTCTGATAACATGTTTCCTGTTTTTCAGATTTTGTATTTTGTAATAGATATATATTTGATGGTTGTGAATGGAAAAGGAGAGAATTGATAGTGATTTTGACATGGTATCAGAGAGGTAGAGGTGGCGGATCGGAGGAGCCGCTGCGAAAGCTGCTCCTGATCTGATCTGCGCGTGGTTGCTTCTCCTCGGCGTCTTTCCGTCGCCACCCTCCTAACTCCAGTGACTAACAAATCCCCGCACCCGGCGACGGCGAAGTTGTAGAGGGTAGCAGCGGCGGTTTGGACGGCGGCTGCTGTGGCGGAGGGTTGCCGGAGGAGGTGGGAGATTGAGGAGGGTGGCGACGAGATCGGAATCGGTTTGGTTCCTTTGGAGGTGGATCGGAGAGAGGAGTAGTCGCGGACGGTGACCGGAGGTAGGTCGACGGGGAGAGGATCCGGCGGCGGAGAAGAGGCCATTTGGGAACCTTGGTCGTGGTGGTAGTATTCTGGTTTATTTTCATGTTGGTGTTTAGTTGTTCTTGCTCCATTATATGAACAATAATTTTCTTTTGGGTTCTGATTTGGTATATGAGTTTGAAGTGTTGGAAAGAAAAATTAATTTGAAAAAGGCGTTTCAAATTAATTTGGAAGATTTCCAGATCTGTGAATTTTCAGATATGTGAATAGTGTTTTTTGATGGTGAACAGTGATGACGGTAACCGGCATGAATAGTGTGACCGCCGTGAACAGTGATGACGGTAACCGGCATGAACAAAGGTGACCGGCGTGAACAGGAGAACCTCGTGAACAGTGACCGGATCGAACAGTACATCCGGCGTGAACAGTCGACCGTCATGAACAGTCGACCGGCATGAACAGTCCCCTGCGTGAACAGTCGACCGGAGTGAACAGTCCCGGCCGGCGTTGGGCAGTGTGCACGCGTTGGGCAGTGTGCACATTAGGCAGTGTGTACGTGTTGGGCAGTGTGCACATTGGGCAGTGTGCACAGTGCGATTGAGAAGTGTGCGCGCACAGTACATTGGGCAGCGTGCACAGTGCATTGGGCAGTGTGCATAGTGCATTGGGCGGCGTGCACAGTGCATTGGGCCGTGTGCACAGTATGTTGGGCGTGTGTGAACAGTGTTTCAGAACAGTGTTTGGGAACAGTGTTCTTGAACAGTATTTTTAAACAGTGTTTCTGAACAGGTTTTAAAACAGTGTTTTGAACAGTGTTTTTGAACAGGCATGAACAGTGAATTATGAACAGTGATCTGTGCACAGTGTTTTGTGTACGTGATTGGTGAAGCCTGCGCTTGTAAAGCGTACGTGATTGGTGAAGCGTCATCGCGGTGATGCGGGCGCGCGGTGAAGCGTACGTTTGGAGAAGCGTACGTGATTAGTGAAGCGTGCTCGCAGTGATGCATGCGCGTTGTGAAGTGTGCTCGCGGTGAAGCGTGCGCACTGGTGAGGCGTGCGATTGATGAACAACGCACGTGGTGAAGCGTGCTCGCAGTGATGCGTGCGCGTTGTGAAGTGTGCTCGCGGTGAAGCGTGCACACTGATGAGGCGTGCGGTTGGAGAACAACGCACGTGGTGAAGCGTGCTCGCAGTGATGCGTGCGCGTTGTGAAGTGTGCTCGCGATGAAGCGTGCGCACTAGTGAAGCGTGAGCTTGGTGAACAGTGCTCGCGTTGTGAAGCGTGCTCGCGGTGAAGCGTGCGCGCGATGAAGCGTGTGCTTGGTGAAGCGTACATGATTAGTGAAGCGTGCGAATGGTGAAGCGCGCGTGGTGAAGCACGCGTCAGTCGGCGTTGTGCATTCCTCAAAATCCGTTTTTTTTCTACGAAACAAAAAAAAAAAAAAAAAAAAAAAAAAAAATTAAAAAAAAAAAAAAAAAAATCGGGGAAAGCGAACTTTGAGTTTCTTCTCTGCAAGTTGGGCGTTCAGAATCTTCACGCTCCAACTTGAGGGAGGGTATTACGATGTTGGACATAAGGATTTTAGGGAACATGTTTTCTGATAACATGTTTCCTGTTTTTCAGATTTTGTATTTTGTAATAGATATATATTTGATGATTGTGAATGGAAAAGGAGATAATTGATAGTGATTTTGACAAAGAAGGTTTTCAAGATACTTTCACATGTTAAAAAAAAAAAAAAAAACTTTTAACAGGCTGATTCGTACTGTTAATTTATGTATTTCCCTCAAAGAGCATGATCAGCAGCTCAGATATATACATATAAGAGTAGTTGTAATTATTAAAAACTCTCTTGGTGTGTGTTTCTTTGATAGAATGAACACAAAAACTGCAAGAAATTAAAACAGGAAATTAAGAAATGCATGCAGAAGAAGATGGAATATTGAAGAAGAAATTAAATAAACATACCCCAAAAAAGAAAGCTGAGATTCCTCTTCATGTTTATCTTCTCTGATGAACAAGTTGACAGAAAAACCAAGGAAGATGAAGCTCAAGAGAGCTACAAAGACCCATTTTTTTGGGTCCATGCTTCAGCAACAGCTAGTACAGGCTGATCTCTCTCAACTTAAAAAATGAAAAAATGGAACTTATAAAACTAAAAGATCAGAAACTAAACCAGAGAGAAGTAGATCATCAACTGGTATTTCTTCTGATCTTCAACTTTCTATCTTAGCTTACCATACATATTTATAATATATATATATATATATATCCAGAGATTCCTACACACTCTCCTACCCAACCTTTCTTATTTATTTAAAAGAAAGGAAAACCCGTAATAAATAAAGAAATTCAACAAATTAAGCACAAATGTCAAACCCAACGTTTTGTGGGTTGCCTTTTTGTCTTATTTTATGGCGGCAAAGTTGCCATTTCCAAGAAACTGACTTTAACCTATATTACTGGTCAGGTTTGAATAAGCTTCATGGCCTCGTGGGTTTGAAATTATTGAAGTTGGTGAATTTTCCAGTCGCTCAATGCATGCGCTGTATATATCTAACACAATGCGTACAAGAATTCTTTTTAGCAATAGGTGGCTTTTGAGTATTTAAATTTATATTTAAAAAAAAGATATACTCGAGGTGGCTTTTGAGTATTTAAATTTATATTTAAAAAAAAGATATACTCGTCACTCGCCATCCATTACATTATTTTAAATATAATTTTTAAATTATAAAAATATTTTTGTATATATAATTGTGGAGTTGAGTTCAATTACTCTACAACTTTAGTACGGAAATATTTTTAGTTATATATATATATATATATAGATCACGAGTCACTGTATTTTTATTAAAATAAAATTGTATTCATCAATTCCGTAAAACCGCGTTTATTTAATAAAATAAAATAAAATAAAATAAAAAACATAACCAATGCAGCTTTGCCGCCTCGGCATGACTTTTATTTTCGCTGAGGTTTGGTAACTCTTGGCGTGCGTGCCGTGTTCAACACGTGAACAACGTGGGCTACAACGCAGGAGAGAAAGCCGTTCACATGCGCATTACTTTTGGGAAAATAAAAATAAAAAAATAATTAATAAGTAATAAATAAGCAATGAGATTTATTAGATGACAGAGATAATTTTGCCAAAATGTTTGGTTGTGGAATATATTTTAAAATTAACTTTAATTTTGAAGAATTTAGAATTTTTTATTTTCGTCAAAGTAGAATTTAGGATTAGAAACTAAAAATAATGGTAACTTTGCAGAGGTTGCGTGGCTGATGGTTGCTAAGCTACCGTAAGGTTAACTCCTTCTACATTCAAATATATATACATGTCTATTCCATCGTCTCGTCTTAAGTGTCATATAAACAATTTGAAAAAATTGACATACATACATAGCAGATGGTGTGGAAGAACAAGTAGAACACGAGTACTGTCGCGACCCCTTTTCGGATGACGTCACGATCGACACAGTACCCCAGAGAATGTCACAACCCGACAAACCTGAGGCACTGATAAGCTTCTACTCGGAAGGTTACATACGATCCAAAGACATAATATGTATATGTTAAATACCGAGATATGGCATCATCATCCAGAATATGAGGTCATCGACCCAATTCACAAGATTCGACCATCCTTACTATAAACATGAAACTTCAAAATGTTATTTTATTATTATTCCATTTAGCATATACATATCAAAAGTTTCTCACGAACTATATGTTATATATCATAGTATCTGTGATAATTATATACACTAACAAAACACAAATATCTTCTACTATTTTCCTTATGTACAACTCAAAACTCACATCAACAAGAAGTAAGGCAGACTACACCAACTCTAAGCCTTGCCCTTTCATTTACGATCTGATCCTGAAAAATATAAGGGAAAATGAAATGAGCTCAACTAGCTCAGTGAATATTTTTCACAAAAATCTCCACATATACACTTATGTAAAACATGTATGTTACTTGAAATAACATTGGTAAATTGAAATGCATTAAGGAAATATATAATTCATGCTTCCAAATTAAAGATATAATTATGCATCATTTTCATAAAAGATATGTAGAAAAGCCTCAACAGGAGGTCATATCAGGATAACATTGCCTACATTTCCCCCATTGCGCCATGGGTTCAAACCAACACGTTATCCAACTAATCCTTCTATCCTTACATTCTTTAGTGATTCGAAAATTCCTTTTCACAAAATATCAATCCAAGTACTCCGTTGACACTTTTCCCTAAAGAACAAGTAAATAGAAAGAAATTCAACGCCAAGGTATTTAATTCGAAATACCTAAGGCCATGTGAATGCATAAAATCTGTGCTCATGATCATAAATACAATGCACATATATAATATAATGCATATCATTCAATAATTCAATTTCATATATATACAATGCTATACATGGAGAAGTAAGGTGAGAAATACTCACAAATCACAAAATTTTGCCTAAGGCCACAAGTTTTCACCAATTCACCAATACGTCAATTGTGTTCACAAATCTTCATCCAAGTCATAAGCCACCCACTGCATATTACACATTACACACATACAAATGAATTCTAGAAAATGAATTTAATCACTTGATTAATTACCAAGTATCCATAACCCATTCCCTTACCATTTCAGTTACTAGAATTTTCAGCACATGATCAAAGTATTCATTTGATCACCAAATTAATACAAAATTTCCATCTCTATAAGTTCATCAATTGAATCCCTAAGCAAGTTACCTATGCATTCTTTAAATGCTCTAACATTTCCAGCACTTAAATTTCAGCCAATTACCCATCAAATTGATCAAAACCTATCATTGAACAACTTACCAATGTATTGCCATTGCCCAATTTTTTTCTAAATTTCCAGCACTTGTTCAATTCATTAGTCATCAAATGAATCATCATCAACCAAGAATTTCAGAAATTTAGCATTCCAATTTCTGTCAAATATCAACCCATCACATCCATAATCAATTTTCAATCAATACACATAATAAAAGACCACAAATGGTCACTCAAATTGGGTTCCAAAAACCCTGTTTTAACATGGCTGGAGCACCATGTTCTACCCATAAAAACCAGTGTTTTTAATCATCAAAATGGTCACCAAATATTCAAGACTAAATTCCAGCAAATAACTTTATCAAAATAGCAGAATTCAGTTATTAAAATCAGGTTTGAAATCTGTAAATTCAACCATGAACATTTCCCATTTTCATCACCAATTTAATATCTGAAAAATCAACATGTTTAACATCAAATTAATCACCAATGGATAAGGAATTAAAGCCCCATGATTTAAGTCAATAACTGGTCCAATTCCAGCATCAACACCACCATTGATCAAATGCAATTTCAGCCATGAAAACTAATGTTCAGACCATAAATTTGCTTACCAAACAACCCCTGATGTATCCACAGCAAATCTGTCCAATTTCCGGCCTTCAAACCCCAAGTTTCCAACGTCAATGCTTCCAACAAGCTTCAATTCTGCCAATTTGGAGCTCCAGCATCATCTTCTCCCTTTCTTCCTTTTTTTTCTCTGTTTCAGCCATCAAGTTTTTTTTTTCAATTACAGTCCATTTCTTGCAATTTTAGCAAGTTTAAAACCTCTAGATTGTTGCCTGCAAGATGGAAATGTGTTTGCTGGTTTCATAAAGTGGTGCCAGCAAGCTTATTACGTGCCAAATTAGTGGCTAAGTGGCTGCAAACAAGCCAACATGTGCCACCACTTTCACCTAGTTGCCAACACACAAGCAATCAACAAGTGGCTAATCCATCGTGCCAGCAAGCTAATAGGTGTTTGAAAAAGTTCATGGTGGTTGAATTTGATGAAGACACCTAGTACATAGCATGCACAAACCATCTTATTTGTTTAATCTATGCATTTCATTATTTATTCATTAAAGTGGGTTGTTACAAGTACAAAAAGCAATACTCGTTTACCATGGCATGTGATTGTACTTATTAATTAAAGTTATTTCAACATCAATGAACCATGCCTTTCTAACAAAAAACCTAACAAAAGAGCATTTTAGTGATAAGCAAATAGGACTCGGCCATTGCAAATTGGACCCGAAATGAGAGCTGCCCAAAAGACCATGAGGAACGATGCATATATAATTTAAGAATATTTTTTTTTTTTTTTTGTTACTCATGTTCTAAACTATTGATTCATACTCAATCATGTGTGTACGTCAATTTTTCTCGAATTGTATATATAAAAATATTAATAAGAAATGATCTAATAAACATGTGTACTTGACTGAGTGTGAAAAGATACTATAAAATGAGAGTTTATGAAGTATGATTCATAATTTAGTTCAACCATCATTTATGCTTTTCAAAAAGCTAGGGGACTCTTCCACCTTACAATTTAATATTGATATTTCAATTTTTTTTATTTTTTTTTTGAAAAAAAAATGCAGGTATCCCATTTTTGCTAGAATTAATAGGGGGTCCAGTATTCAAGATCTAAAATTATTAATAAGTAATAAATATAATTGGCACACATTTTCAACACCTCTTAGAATATACAAAAAAAAAAAAAAAAAAAAAGGCTAAATGGATTGGCAACACCTATTAAAAAATGATTGGCACACATTTTCAATACAACCTCTTAGACTATTTAAAACTCATTATATGAAAAAACATATATGGGGATGTATGTTGCTCCAAAGGATACATGCTAGAGTTTTTATGAGAGTTTCAAATAGTGTACCTCTAACACTATTCTAGAATATATTGATTGTCCTCCTTGGATCATATATTGATAAGTGATTTGAAGGAATCGAATTGGCATAAGGAGTTGTGCCTGAAAATGGGTAATGAAATGGACTCTTGCTTTGGAGTTCCATCTGCGTCCAAGGCTTCAGTCTTTCAACGAAGTAAAAGAGTTTGTCTGTACATCTGCTTTCGAGGCATTAGCGCAACTATTTAAGGCATTTTCTTCGCTTGTGGTTGGCCGCCATATTAGAGTCAAATAAAGGTGAGTGCAACAAAGTGACCTACCCAAGGGGAGCACGTGAGAAAAATGAATGCCCATATGAAAACTAGGGCAATCCATGGTCTTTTTCCCTATGTCCCGTCTGCTGGCATATATGATTGAAGAACTAGGTTCTTCATGTATATATTGTTGGTTTAGTCCACCTCATGCATAGCCGTCATGAATAGTCAACAAATACCTGAAATGAATTGTCAAATTCATCAAGCCGCATGGGATGCATGGGCTGGCTGCATGGATCACGTGGGCGAAATATGCTCTATAAATATGCTCTGTTTCTTCTTGTAAAACCATCCCTGTGAATGCAATAGTTGCCTCCCGTGGACGTAGGTATTTTTGCCGAACCACGTTAAACTTTGGTTGTCTTGATTTTCTTTCATGCTTTCGCATAACAAATTGGTATCAGAGCTTAGGTGAAGCTTTGAAAAAAAAACGGACACTCGGTCGATTTTTTCGAAATTTCATCGAAAAATTTGAGATTCTGTATCAGTGATCGGAATTATTTTCTGATCATCCGTGGAGGTAGCTCTCGTTTCCAGGAATCCAACGCAATAAACGGCGAGAAAAACGGACAAGAAACGAGTCCCCGGGAGCCGTTCAAAGTCTAGAAAAAATTTCTGGAAAAATCTCTGTTGCAGCGCGCAGGGAAGAAGAAGCCGGGTGAAGAAGACGACTGTTCATTCGGACCCGGATCCGACCCGACCCACTATTCATTCGGGCTTAACTATTCATCCGACTTACTGTTCATCAGCCCGCACTGTTTCGGCCCGCCACTATTCATTCCAGCCCGCTACTATTCATTCCAGCCCGCACTGTTTCGGCCCGCACTATTCACTCCAGCCCGTACTATTCGGCCCGCTACTATTCATTCCAGCCCGCACTATTTCGGCCCGCCACTATTCATTCCAGCCCGCATTGTTTCCCTGATACTGTTTATCCGGCTAATTTTTGTCTGATTTCAGCAAAGTCAGACTCGTTTCCACCATTTTCGACCGTTCCGGACGCAGCCGTGCAATCCGTTTCTGCAGATTCAACTCCTAAGTTAGTGATATAGCTTAGTTGGAGTTGTTTATCATTTTTCCAACACTTTTCAGCATCATACATATTTTCAGTCTTAATGGCGGAAGAAATCCCAACCACTATCAAGCCTTGGCAAAGAACTTCGATATCCAATGCAAAGTTCGAGGTGGAGAAATTCAACGGCACCAACAACTTTGGCATGTGGCAATGCGAAGTTCAAGATCTACTCTTCAGGGAAGGCTCACATATCGCTTTGGAAGTCAAGCCCAAGGATATGTCCGATGATGATTGGCATTTTGTAAATCGTCAAGCTTGTGGAACAATCAGACTCTGTTTGGCAAGAGATCAGAAGTACTTTGTTATGAAAGAGACTATGGCAACAAGTCTCTGGAAGAACCTGGAGGACAAGTACATGACGAAACGCGTAGAGAACCGACTCTACCTGAAGAAGAAGGCTGAAGAAGCTTCTACATTCTCAGTTTCATCTATAGACAATCAGTCTGATAGATGGATATTAGATTCTGGATGTTCCTATCATATGTGTCCGAATCGAAGTTGGTTCTCAAAACTGGATGAGTTCGATGGAGGAGTCGTGCTAATGGGCAACAACAATACCTGTCAAACAAAAGGTATTGGAACAATCCGACTTAAGATGCATGACGGCACAACAAGACGACTCACGGAAGTCAAATATGTCCCAGATCTGAAGAAAAATCTGATCTCCCTAGGAGTCCTTGATTCCAGCGGTTACAAAGTAACCATTGAAGGTGGAGTTCTGAAGGTTGTACGTGGAGCATTCTTGGCCATGAAAGGTACTCAGAAAGGAAATCTTTATTTCCTTGACGGACACACAGAAATCGGAAGTGTCTCAGCTTGTACCAGTTCTAAAGATGTTTCATCAGACACTTCCAAACTTTGGCATATGGGCTCGGACATGTTGGAGAGAAGTCTCTTCAAACCTTGATAAAGCAAGGTTCTCTGAAAGGTGCAAAAACTGGGAAACTTGACTTCTGCGAGCACTGTATCTTAGGCAAGCAGACGAGAGTCAAGTTTGACACTGCAATCCACCGCACCAAAGGAACATTGGATTATGTTCATACCGACGTTTGGGGACCCTCTCAAAATGCTTCATTGGGAGGTAAACGTTGGTTTGTTACTTTCATTGATGATTTCTCACGTTATGTTTGGGTTTATACCATGAAGCATAAAGATGAAGTGCAAGATATCTTTCTTATATGGAAGAAAATGGTAGAAACCCAAACGGGAAGGAAGATTAAGAGGCTCAGATCTGATAATGGAGGAGAATACAAGTCAGACCCATTTCAGAAATTTTGTGAGAATGAAGGGATTGTCAGACATTTCACAGTCCCAGGCACGCCACAACAAAACGGTGTTGCTGAACGCATGAATCGTACTTTGATAGATAAAGTTCGTTGCATGTTATCTCATTCTGGACTAAGCAAGGCATTTTGGGCTGAAGCTTTGTCATATGCCTCTCATATCATCAATAGACTTCCGGCAACAGCACTAGATGGCAAAACTCCCAAGGAGGTATGGTCTGGACACCCTGTTTCCGATTATAATTCTCTGCGCATTTTTGGATGCACTGCATATTTCCATGTGAAGGAATCCAAACTGGATCCTAGGTCCAAGAAAGCGATTTTCATGGGCTTTAGTGAAGGAGTTAAGGCTTTCCGACTATGGAACCCTGAGACAAAAACGATTGTAAAAAGTCGAGATGTAACTTTTGATGAATCTGTGATGTTAAAGCATACAGTTTCTGATAAAGAAAATCGAGATCCAGATTTGCCTCAGCAGGTGGAGTTAGATATTCCAGTAACTCCTGGCAAGTTAGCAGAGATATCCAACCATCCTGAAGAAGACGAGGAGGAAATCTCAGTTGAGGTGGAGGCTCCAGGACCAGACATCAGTCAAGAACCAGAATCAATTGCCACCAGTCGACCACAGAGAGAAATTCGCAAACCTGCTCGGTACACTGACATGGTTGCATATGCATTGCCAGTCACCGGAAATGATATTCCATACCATTACAAAGATGTTAGTCGGAGTATGGAAAGTGATAAGTGGAAAATGGCAATGAATGAGGAGATGACATCACTCCGTCAGAATCAGACGTGGAAGTTGGTTCCACTTCCGAAAGGAAAGAAACCAATTGGCTGCAAATGGGTTTTCGCAAAGAAGGAAGGCTCTCCCAGCTCCGACGATATCCGGTACAAAGCTAGACTGGTAGCAAAAGGCTACGCTCAGAGGGAAGGAATTGACTACAATGAGGTATTCTCACCTGTTGTTAAACATTCGTCAATTCGAATATTATTGGCTTTGGTTGCACAATTTGATCTCGAGTTAGCCCAACTCGATGTCAAAACTGCTTTTCTGCATGGTAATTTGGAAGAAGAGATATATATGTCTCAACCAGAAGGATTCAAAGTACCAGGAAGAGAGAATTGGGCTTGCAAGTTGAGCAAGTCATTGTATGGCCTGAAGCAGTCACTGAGACAGTGGTACAAGCGATTTGACAGCTTCATCCAAGGGCAAAAATATACCCGGAGTCAGTTTGATCATTGTGTCTACTATCGCAAACTTCAAGATGGTACATTTATCTATTTGCTTTTATATGTAGATGATATGTTAATTGCATCTAAAAGCAAGGTGGAGATCAACAAGTTGAAGGCTCAATTGAGCTCAGAGTTTGAAATGAAGGATCTTGGAGAAGCCAGAAAAATTCTCGGGATGGAGATAACTCGAGACAGGGCCAAAAGCACAATCTGTTTGACTCAGACTCAGTATTTGAAGAAAGTTCTTCAAACTTTTGGCATTGGCAATGACACAAAACCTGTGAGCACACCATTGGCACCACATTTCAAGCTAAGTTCATCAATGTCACCAAATTCCGAAGATCAGAAGAAGCAAATGGAGAACATTTCATATGCAAATGCAGTTGGTGCCTTGATGTATGCTATGGTGTGTACCAGACCTGACATTTCACATGCTGTAAGTATGGTAAGTCGTTACATGCACAACCCCGGTAAAGGCCACTGGCAAGCAGTGAAGTGGATTCTACGGTATATTCATTGTACTGTAGATATTGGTTTAAAGTTCGAGAGAGATACGAAAAGTTGTAAGCATCTAGTCGGATATGTGGATTCGGACTATGCTGGAGATCTTGACAAGCGCAGATCTACTACTGGTTATGTTTTCACTATGGCAGGAGGACCAGTGAGTTGGAGATCAACACTACAGTCAACAGTTGCTTTGTCTACTACAGAGGCAGAGTACATGGCAGTAACGGAAGCTTTCAAGGAAGCAATCTGGTTTCATGGATTAACTAAAGACTTGTGAATTGTGCAGAAGAATGTTGAAGTTTTCTGCGACAGCCAGAGTGCCATTTGTTTGGCAAAGAACCAAGTTCATCACAGTCGAACGAAGCATATTGATGTTCGTTTTCATTTTATTCGAGAAATAGTAGAAGAAGGGAGTATTCTTCTGCAAAAGATCAAGACTGCAGATAACCCTGCAGATATGCTTACAAAGGTAGTTACAGGGATCAAGTTCCAACATTGTTTGGACTTGATCAACATCTCACGAGCTCCAAGTGCCTAAAGGCACTACTGGAGGCAGCAACAATTTTTTTTTTGAAGGAAGCTTGCTATCTGTAGAAAGATTGTAGGTGTGAAGGAGTCTTGTTCCACATGAGGTGGAGGTGGAGATTTGTTGGTTTAGTCCACCTCATGCATAGCCGCCATGAATAGTCAACAAATACCTGAAATGAATTGTCAAATTCATCAAGCCGCATGGGATGCATGGGCTGGCTGCATGGATCACGTGGGCGAAATATGCTCTATAAATATGCTCTGTTTCTTCTTGTAAAACCATCCCTGTGAATGCAATAGTTGCCTCCCGTGGACGTAGGTATTTTTGCCGAACCACGTTAAACTTTGGTTGTCTTGATTTTCTTTCATGCTTTCGCATAACATATATATATGGCAATGACACTTCCATTGTAATCTGAGGCCTGAGGGAATGTGTAATTGTTGTTGAAAAACGGTATGTATGAATAACACTCTTCAAACTCCAACAATTATGCATACACAATTACTAAATTGAAGAATAATTAAATAAGATCCTCACAAATCTTAAACACAATTACTAAATTAAAAAATAAAATCCTCATCACAAATCTTAAGCATCCATCAATCAACAAATGTATTCAATCCGGACACCACCAACTGTGGTGTTCAAACAAGTTCCTCCTCTAGGCACCAGTGTCACCCATATACTCTTATCACCATCTGCTTCAAGATCTTCCAATAACTCTGAAATCCCCAATTTAAGAATTGCCTTATTCCTCTTCACAACCACATCTCCCTTTTTCAACACTAATCTCACCCCCTTCAGCATATTAACAAAAGTCCCTGCAAATTCCCTTGATTCAGGCCCAATACTACTCTCATCCACAGCATTCACATACACATCAAACTTCACATAAGAATCCTTCTTCACATCAATACCATATACAACCAGCACCTCTTCTTCCTCCTCTCTCTTTTTGGGTCTTTGAACCTGCACCCTTATAGTTTCATCAAGTGTCCTGCCTTCAGCTCCAAAATTCTGTTTCCTAGCTTTCAATTTTAACCCATTATGATTCTCTTCTTGCTCTTTCATCTTCAATATTTCGCGGGCAATCTTAGGTGGAACAGAAGGCTTAGGCCGTGCATTAATCCAAGCTGAATTGTCAACATTCTCATAAACACAACCAAGCTTGGTATGATCAAGCACGTCCCGGATTCTGATTCTAACAAGCTGAGATCTCTCATTGTAGAAGAAGAAATATGAATCTAACCATTCCGGGTCATGGATATCAAGCTTGTGTCCGTTAAGCTCTCTCCAAACCTCCCAAAGACGATCAATATTAGAGTGATGAGCATAGAAAATCGGGTCTCGAGCCGCCGAGTAGAACGAACCCACGTTCTCCCTTCCAGAATTCAAGTTGCTTCCCACCCAAGTATGCAAAGTATTGTGAGGAGCAAGCTCAATCGTTCCAGGTCCATTACATGACAACCCTTCCTGATCATCACTTCCAACAGAAGAGCTATGATAAGGACAACCCATGAATAGCTGAGTCTTCTTAGCACCGGAAATCATCTGGTGGTACATGACAGCAAGGTTAGTTCTGATTTGTTCTTGTGTGTCCAACCCTTCTTCTACATAATTGAAATTCAAATCAGCACTTTTGGTGGTAAGTGAGAATCATCCCTTTGTTTGTCTATTAAAGGAGACACATTAAGATAGATTCCAGGTATGGCCATGCCTTCTGGATTGTCCCAGTTCCAGAACGGTAAACCGAAGGCGTCGTCGCCGATTAAGCTCCCGAGAATTCGTTCATGGAAGTATATCATCATGCGGTGAAAAGGGAAGAACAACCATGATCTGTGAATCTTAAGAAGTGAATTTGAGTGCATTTGATTGTAAGAACCAGTGCAGTAAATGCAGTGGATGTTAGCTTGGCGCATGAAGTTACGAGGGTCATCGTAAGGAAGTGATTTCATCATGGCTACAGCTTTGTTGTATTTGGTTATGTAGTCTTTGTCGAGTTTATGTGCCGGGCGACGGATCCGAACTGGGGTTGACGGATCGGGGAACTGGAAATCGATGAGAGGCTCGTTTGATTCGCGGTTCGGTGGGCAGCAGCTGACCTTGTGGTTCCCGCGTGATATGGACACGTGGCAAGTTGTGAGGTTGGGTCCCACTGGAGCATGGTGGTGATCCGGTATGGAAGTTCGTTTGGCTCGACCACTTCGATTCGGGTTCGCCATGGCCAGCCTCCGTCTACGTCGTCTAGGATCACACGCTTCAGCTCTCTGAGCAAAGGAGGAGAATGAGAGGCAATTTGTGACTAAATACAAAATGGATTTAAAAAAAAAAAAAAGTATCTATGTGTACTAGTGCGTTTATTTATTTATTTTTAAAAAATTGTACTAATAATTTATTTATTTATTAGAGGTACTATTTGTTGAAAAGATATTAGATTTTTTAAGGAAATTAAAAAGATAAAATTAGATTATTTATTTGAAATAAAGTTAATTATTATTATTAAAGATAACAAAATTCAAAAATACAAATTTATGCCTTAAGAGACGTGTTCTTCCAATTTTGATTGGCTCACCGAACTAAATTACAGGGTTAACTTTCTACATGAGGAAGAATAAAAGACGTTTTGTCCTATAAATTTTTATTTGACCTAAAAGTTATAGCTCATTAAGATAGCTTAGTTAGTTAAGGAAAGGAACTGAATATAACTGAGGTTCAAGTTCAGGCCTCGAGTTCGAACCTAAGTATGTTCTTATTTATCTACTTCTATTGAAAGGACCAACTTAAATGTTTCTGTCATTTCGAGTCTAAAAAGATAAGTCTCACATAAAAAAAATAAAGAGAACACTTTCTAAAAAAAATAAAGCAAATAAGTTATAGCTTTCTATTGACAAGACTCTCAAACCATGTTAGCAATCACTGACCTTTCGGGTAAGGGCTATAGATATTAACAGATGGGATGAATGAATGAGAAAACCACAAATCAACTAATTAAAAACATTGCTTTCTCATAATAATAATAATAATAATAATAATAATAAAATACAGAGACGTTGCAGATGGAATGGAAATATCATGTACGACTTCATGAGTAGAGAATACTGAGATTCATCCATACCGCCTCTGGAAAACAAGTTGGTAATGAACAGCCCAACAAAGATGATGTTGATGAAGAAACTCATCAATAATCTCTTTTGGTTCATGCTTAAGGACTACCACCACAAAAGCCTTGTCCTGCATATACGGTACCTTGACAAATGCGAAAGGAAATGATGAATGGAAGCTGGAAAAGAATAATAGTTAAGTGCAGCCGGAGAGAGAAGCTTGCCTTTGATGTAATGGAAAAGAACAAATGAATGGTTCGGGTATAAATAGATAGACATTTGAGGGTTTTTTACATGATTACCCTTCAAAAAACGAATAATTCCACAAATGCCATCCCCTCAAAAATAATGTCACCACTGCCACAGTTTACTGTTCATTGCACAGTCAGCGGCCAAACAATGCTCCACGCCGGCGCGGAGGTGGATTTTTTACAAGTGGAAGGGAAGGCGTCTTTTCCCTTCAATTTTTTTTTTAACGTTGAAGGGAAGGCGTCTTTTGAAAAGACGCCTTCCCTCCAAGGTTTTTTCTTGTCGTTTTTAGTTGAAGAGAAAAGACGCCTTCTCTTCAACGCTATTTTTTTCACTAAAGGGAATGCGTCTTTTTAAAAGATGCCTTTGCAGCAGTATAGAAGAGATCACTTACGCCGCAATAAACGACGTAAATGGCCAATATGTGGCACAGATTGACAACTTGTTTCTCATTTAAACTTGTATATGTTTTGATAATGTTGTACTCAACATGTATGTAAACTTGCCCCTTCAATTCAATAAATATTTTTTAAGAAAATTACCTTGTACTTGAATCTATGCTTATGTTTTCGATTTAAACTAGAATTCGGGATGGGGGTCAAAAAATTGAATCGGGCATGAGAATGGGATTCCGTCGACTCCAGGGGATCGGGGGAGGATATTGGGACGTGCTGAAAGTGGTCGGGTTAAAAAAAACCACGTGGTTTGGATTCGGTGAGTATGAATAGTTTAGAAAAAGCTTATGTTTTCGATTTAAACTTGATTTCGGGATGGGGGTCAAAAAATTGAACCGGGCATGGGAATGGGATTCCGTCAACTCCGGGGGATCGGGGGAGGATATTGGGACGTGCTGAAAGTGGTCAGGTTAAAAAAAACCACGTGGTTTGGATTCGGTGAGTATGAATAGTTTAGAAAAAGCTTATGTTTTCGATTTAAACTTGATTTCGGGATGAGGGTCAAAAAATTGAACCGGGCATGGGAATGGGATTCCGTCGACTCCGGGGGATCGGGGGAGGATATTGGGACGTGCTGAAAGTGGTCGGGTTAAAAAAAACCACGTGGTTTGGATTCGGTGAGTATGAATAGTTTAGAAAAAGCTTATGTTTTCGATTTAAACTTGATTTCGGGATGGGGGTCAAAAAATTGAACCGGGCATGGGAATGAGATTCCGTCGACTCCGGGGGATCGGGGGAGGATATTGGGACGTGCTGAAAGTGGTCGGGTTAAAAAAAATCACGTGGTTTGGATTCGGTGAGTATGAATAGTTTAGAAAAAGCTTATGTTTTCGATTTAAACTTGATTTCGGGATGGGGGTCAAAAAATTGAACCGGGCATGGGAATGGGATTCCGTCGACTCCGGGGGATCGGGGGAGGATATTGGGACGTGCTGAAAGTGGTCGGGTTAAAAAAAACCACGTGGTTTGGATTCGGTGAGTATGAATAGTTTAGAAAAAGCTTATGTTTTTGATTTAAACTTGATTTCGGGATGGGGGTCAAAAAATTGAACCGGGCATGGGAATGGGATTCCGTCGACTCCGGGGGATCGGGGGAGGATATTGGGACGTGCTGAAAGTGGTCGGGTTAAAAAAAATCACGTGGTTTGGATTCGGTGAGTATGAATAGTTTAGAAAAAGCTTATGTTTCGATTTAAACTTGATTTCGGGATGGGGGTCAAAAAATTGAACCGGGCATGGGAATGAGATTCCGTCGACTCCGGGGGATCGGGGGAGGATATTGGGACGTGCTGAAAGTGGTCGGGTTAAAAAAAATCACGTGGTTTGGATTCGGTGAGTATGAATAGTTTAGAAAAAGCTTATGTTTTCGATTTAAACTTGATTTCGGGATGGGGGTCAAAAAATTGAACCGGGCATGGGAATGGGATTCCGTCGACTCCGGGGGATCGGGGGAGGATATTGGGACGTGCTGAAAGTGGTCGGGTTAAATAAAACCACGTGGTTTGGATTCGGTGAGTATGAATAGTTTAGAAAAAGCTTATGTTTTCGATTTAAACTTGATTTCGGGATGGGGGTCAAAAAATTGAACCGGGCATGGGAATGAGATTCCGTCTACTCCGGGGGATCGGGGGAGGATAGTGTGACGTGCTGAAAGTGGTCGGGTTAAAAAAAACCAAGTGGTTTGGATTCGGTGAGGCCAAACAGTTTAAAAAAAGCTTATGTTTTTTATTTAAACTAGAATTTGGGATGGGGGTCAAAAAATTGAACCGGGCATGAGAATGGGATTCCGTCGACTCCGGGGGATCGGGGAAGGATAGTGGGAAGTGCTGAAAGTGGTTGGGTTAAAAAAAACCAATTGGTTTGGATTCGGTGAGGTCGAACAATTTTGATTTTTCATTCATTAAAAAAAAAAATTATCAAGAGAAGGCGTCTTTTCATTCTTTTGATTAAAAAAAAAACTTTGAAGGGAAGGCGTCTTTTCAAAAGACGCCTTCCCTTCCACTTGTAAGAAATCCACCTCCGCGCCGACGTGGAGTATTGTTTGGCCGCTGACTGTGCGATGACTGTGCAATGAACAGTAAACTGTGGCAGTGATGACATTATTTTTGAGGGGATGACATTTGTGAAATTATTCGTTTTTTGGAGGGTAATCATGTAAAAACCCCGACATTTGAGCACTAAGAAATCATTAGGTAGCTCTTTTCAAGTGAACGCCACTAAAGTAGTCATAAATTTCAATCTTAAGATTTTTATCCCTTAACCATCTTTAATACAGACTTTCAACCGTCTAGTTAGGAAGATTGTATATATTTATGATGTTTATTTGATATCTATCATATATTTAGATTGTATTTATTTGAAAACTCATATATAACTTATTTAATTTAGTATATTCATATTTAAATAACAAACTTGGATGGGTATGTAAGAAATACTTTGTATGAAAATTTAATATAAAATTTTCGTTAACCATATTAATATAAAAACTAATTAATTTGTTTAAATGTTTTACCATAAAATTTATATACTCATAAAATCTTATTTAGTTCAAGTGAATAAATTTAATTTCATAGCTATATATATATAGTGATACAACTTTATATGTAATTATGTTATAATAAAATTGGTTCTTATAAGTTATAAAAATTTTTACTCGTGTACAAATAATTTCATCACCCTTTCTATTATTTAAAGTACAAAAATATTGCTTTCAAAAGAAATATACAAAAAAATTGCCATGATAGTGACATGTGGCTGACCTTTATTGGTGGGTAACTGTAACAATCGCCGAGCTAGTAGACCAAATGGATCAAACATGATTGTTGGCAACCTTTGAGACCTCGTATGTTTTTGCGGGCGGCGTTTTGCTACGATTCGCAACTGTATGGTTGTATCGTGGCTTGCTTAAAACTTCAGGGCTCTGAAAACTCTTTGATGATGCTCTCAGCCGGAAATATTTAATTTTTTTAAATACAGATTAAATAATTATAATTAAATATAATAGTCATAAAATATTAAGCAATTAAACATAATGCTTTATTAAATTAACTTTAGGTTTCCTTTCGTGTACAATTTTAAAATAATTTTCAAGATAGTAGAATATGATCCTTTTTTTTTTTGTTGATTTATAGTTTTTAAAAATATGTTTAGTATCATATTTAAAGTTTTTCTTAAAAAAATTAAAAAACGAGGAGAATTTGTTTAGTTTGTTTAAGATTTTCTATAAATCAAGTAAAAAAAAAAAACTTTATAACAACTAAGATGACGAAATAGTTAGAACTTATATTCATAATTTATAAAAACATGAGTTCGTGTCTTATCACCAAGTAAAATAAATATAGCCTTTTGTCTAAAAAAAATATCTTGCACCGTAAATTACATGACGTGTATTACGAATTCGAATCGTAACAAGGTCCGCAAATTTTCAAAGCTTTAGTGCCTGACAAGTGTAGTGGCCTCCACAGTACCTATTGCAATTCACACGTGCTGAAAGCGACAAATTTTCAAACATCATGTACCCTGAGTCTTGTATTGTAGTGTCATTGACTCTAGCTAATGAGTAAAAATTAGTCTGTCCCTAAAAAATGAGGTACCTGGGGAATGGGTCGTAGCTTTGTTTCTTCTCAAAAAAAATATTTTATATGGATAAGAGGCTATATATAAGTATTTTTAAAATGAAGACTAGAATTCAAACTTAGGAAGTAATTGGCAACAAAAGAATACTCTAGGAATGATGATTTCCTTTACATTTACATTGGTTCAACAAAATATAAATATTACGACCAAGCATGTTTGACAGCAATAGAATTATATAGTAAACTCCACACTAGTGTTTGTGTAAAGTGCAGAACTAGCACCAATATTCTTAAAAGTACATTGTTTATTAGAGAAGGGACACTGGAGATTAGAAGATGCGTGGCTTGAGAGAGGAAACACCTTGTTATGTGGTTAGGAATTGCTGCTACTGCTGCAATATTTTTCAGCCTCAAGTTTCCTCAATGCCGTTGAACTCACTTTTTTACCTGTAGATCCTTCAGGAACTAAATCCACAACTTCCACCTGCACCAAAATCCCTCCTTGTCAGTGAAAATTGAGGCTTTGTTATTTGTATTGAAGTTTAAAGGCACTATACTATAGACTTAGCTTTTGATTGAATAGAGTGAACAAAAGAAGCAAATTCATATAACCGACTTCATGTAGTTAGAAAAAGGGATTGTTTATTTTGGTATAGAAGTTTCAATGCAGCAAAATATGTTTCAAGTTACTTTAAGTAATGTAATTTTAATTTAACACCTTCAATTGCGGCAGCCCTCTTTCAGCTCTCTTTTTATTGACTGATATCCCATCAGGTAAGGTCTCCTTGCTGCCAGTTAAACCAAAAATCAATTTAAGCATGGATGGAGAGAGTCAAATTTAATTGAGGAACATCTGCCTCTGGATAACATAAAGTTAAACAAGATAAAAATTCTCAATGGATGTCGAGTCAACATCACTGCTTTAGATATTAACACAACGACAACCAACCAAATTTTTTTTTTTTTTCTTTTGGAGAGGAAACAAAATTATTAAATAACATTGGTTGGTTGTCTGTACTTCTGGTTTATTTAGATATACTGCTCGTGTAATTATTCAAATATTACATAATAACCAACCAATGTTAGATATGTAGTAAAGTGCATTTTACAACCAACCAATGTTAAATGCACTTTACTACATATTGACACAAACAACCAACACACCTGACAATAATAGCTTCCAAGTTTTCATCAATGATGGAAGGGCCATAAGGATCTGGGATAGGTTCGACTTGCACCAACAGCTCTGGCTTGATAGACTGAAAAAGAATAGCAAAAGTTGTTTTGTGAATCTTCAACATAAAGGTATCTTAACATGATGTCACAATAGAAACAACCAGCATGAATTCTGGATATGACACCGGTAATAAAACAACAAACTGTGAAAATCATATAAAACATTCCTTTCAAAATTCTGAAGTCCGAAAATTACTGTTATTAGAACTAAAATATTTGGTGTAACTATAACAAATTGGCTAAATTTCAAGCATTTAACTTAAAATTCAAAAACTATGTACTTTGTCTCATATTTGAAGAAGCATTGTCGTAAGGGTCCTTTTTGAAGGGCAAAAGACCAAGTCAGACTTACATCAGTAGCAAGTAGCAACCTCATAGACTAAAGGATGCTGATTCCCGCAAGGTTGGCTTCTAGTACATCACTGTCCTTAAGTCAGGATATAAGGTCATTTGCAACTATCTAACAGAGGAAAGATTTTCTACAGCTAAAATATCAAAGCAGAGGTTATTGTAGATGTAATACACCACAAACGCAATATATTTATTCTTCTTTTGATTCAAAGAGTTTGAGGACCTTGATGTATTCTTCAACATTTTTCATCCTCTGCTCAATTGGTTCTATAAGATCGGCAAACTGCAAAAGAAGATCAATTAGTTTTCCTAATCTAAGAAATTACAATGAGAGAAAACAAAGGTGGCAAAAGCCATTTCAATGAATTAGAATGAGCATCATACATGGAAATCTATAGAAGAATGTAAAAAAGTTCAGTCCATGAACAAAATGAAAAAACTTATCAATCTTTTAAATTGATATTGTGGCCTATGGGTCTCAAAATATTATCTGTCAATTGATGAATTATCACATCAATGTTATCATTACCAGAGTGAAGAGAGTAAAAAATCTGACTTAATTTTATCTCTCTTGCACCATCCACATTGCATAACCTAATGATACGATAATTAGTCACAGCACCTAGCTACAATTTTCGTTATATGCAGAAAAAAAAAATCTTTTCTTTTGAAGAGGGGAAGATGCATATCCATCAAGATTGATAGTTTCAATTAGCATTGCCTAGGATCTTTCCTTACCCAACCTGTTTATTAGTCAACATTGGCCCATCACAAACTCCAATCACCACACGATCTCTTGCAAGATCTGCTGAAGCCTAAAGAAACAATTCACTCCAATATCAAAATGAAGTCTTTCCCAACTGGTGAAACCAATCATTTGAAAGACGATAAAAGAATCAATAAAATAGAAAAAAAAATGCAATAAAGAAAGAGTACACTTGATTGAAGGTTCTAAAGAACAAATGTTACCTTGAGGAAATGACGGTGTCCATCGTGTAATCTATCAAAAGTTCCTCCAAGAACAACAGACCCATATAAATTTGATGGTGCAGTAGTATTCAGATCACCCATTCTTTCTTCAAAATCAAATTTCCAGTAAACTTAAATAGAAAACAACACACAAATGATGCACATGGAGCATAAGAACTATTTAGTAAGTTTACATCCAAAATCAAAATCTGTTACAGACGTTAACTTAGTAATATACATGATTTACACACCCTATTTTAGTGCTTACAGTCAATTTATAACAGCGTATGCTTAAACATAGTCCGTCTCCTTCAACATTCAACCTAAATCCTTCCATGTTTTTAAATTGTAATTTCCAATCTTATTCTTCTTGAGAAAAATATCTCTTATTTCTAGCAAGAAGAGCCGAAGAAGATTTTACACCTCGGCAAGGGATTTAGGAAACTACAACAGCTCCACCCTTTTCTTGTCTTCTCTTTCAATCCTTTCTTTCTTTCCACGCAGTTTCATAATTACATCAGGGTTGATTTCCCCTTGTTTTCTCCATCTTCTTCTTCTAAGACTACTAGTCTTGGAATGTGCTACGCCAGTGTTAAATAGGTAATGTAGTTTTTATTATTAGTGCAAGTGCAGAAACCTCAGAAAGAGAAGTAGTAGGATTGACTATCATAATAATAATGAAGTAAAATACGTCATAATTCAATAATAAATGGGAGTTAGTACTCGATTTCATTGGTACCACCCAAACAAACCAATTCAATGAGTGAATTTTCAACCAACGCTAGTAGTATTCTTAATTTAAATTGTAATTACTTATCTACAATTATATGAACTCATCCTGTTCTTTTTGGGAAATCTTTTTACCCAAAACAAGCTCATATGGAATTCGAACTTGAAGAACAACATGTGAAGCGGAAAGTTCTTTTAGACATTTTTTCAAACATTAAGTGTGCAAGAAGTGTTTGTTGCTTCTCTCGTGCAGTATTGTGTATTACACTCCATGACAACATGTAAATTTATTTCATAAACAGAACATGAGCTAACAGAAGAGCAAGATTCAATTAGAAAAATATAAATAAATAAATATATATATATATATACACACAAGGGTTCATAGAAAGAAGTAAAGATAAAATTAAATTCATATCGTTATGGTATTGCTTCACAGAGAACGAAACAGAAACGACTGAAATGACCTCCGAATAGGAAATATGAAATCTAATAAAAATGAAATTTGTGAGAGAAAACAAATCTGAGATATTTGGTTCATATGAGATAAGCTAAATAATTTCTAACCTGAGAAAGAGAAGATGAGATTTCTCAAAGCAATTAAAATCTAGCGATCGGGGCGGAAGAAGAGAAGAAAAACCCAAAGGGCTGATATTTGGGGACCTCCAGGTCGTCACACCAACATTATTTTCTTTATTTTTATTTTATTTCTTAACGATGACAAAAGGTTTCGCACACACCGTGTTTGAACTAGACAACGGTTGTGACACCAACACTTTAATTTAAGAGTAAACTTATTATTATTATTATTTGCCCTATACTAATTATGTTAATATTGGTTTATTATTAATATCTTGAAGATGAAGTAGTAGTTGAAGAAATAAACCATATAAACTAATTAAGGATTGATTTGTTGGTAACGGAAGTGAGTCTCAGGATAGGTTGAAGGACTCGTTACGAGTTCGAGCTTCATCCTAAACATATTCTAATTAGAAGAGAAAAACCTGCTAAAATCCTGTCAAACCTTTTGAATCCAGAAGAATTAGTTTCGTCGTGAAACACAAGAGAACACCTTCTGAATGCCAAAAAAATAGGTCAACAAAAAAAAAGAAAAAAAAAAAACAGAAACAAATCATGCAACGACTTTGTCTTTCCTTCCTATATGTCACTCTTCACCTAAATAAATAGTTTTGAAAACCTATTAAATATTAAATAATGGCTAATATTATCTGCATGCACTTGTATTGCATATATCTGTTTTATATCCTTTTTTTAAAAAAAAGCGTCTGTTTTAATTATTCATTAATTAAACAAAATATTTTTAATTAAAACCAAAGTTACAGTTAATATTGTTTCTATAAAATATAGAGATTTTATTTATGTGTGGAAATGTTTTTCTATTTAAAATTAGTGAAAAAATAATAAAATATAAGGATAGAAAAAGGAGAATTATAGAAATAGAATATAAAGTGAACATTTAAGTACAAGGAACGGGAGAAACGAGATTGATTAAATTATTATATTAATAAAAATAATATAATAATTAAAGTAGTAAATTCATAAAACCAAAATAAAATTATTTAAAAAATTAAAATAATAATTGAGTAATATATTTCATAACCAACATATATTTGGTAGCATATTTTATATTTCAATCAGATATAATATATGCATACGTAGGCATTGATAATAATAATAAAAAAAGAAAAGGATTTGGAATGGTTCCTGGTTTTCATCTCATTGGGAATTTGGTTTGCCCCTGCTTTTCTTCTTTCTTTTTTACAGAATCGTAGTTGGGTTAAGAAAAACAAAAAAACAAAAAAAGGTCATGTAGTTTGTCTTTGGAGATAGTTTATGTATCTTTGTGTTGTACTATTAATTTGAAATAACAATTTCTCCCTTGTGTATGGAAGATTTGTTTAACATAGAATTATTTTTATCTATCAATAGGAATAAATGGCTTTGTTTTTATACTGAACTCTACTGATACCAACTCTAGTAATGGTGCTATCTACTGAACATGCACAGGTTATAAGCTAATAATGGTCGCAGCTGTTATATAACAGAAAAATACAAAAGGAAAAGACAGAGAAGGGCCTAGTCCAGTTAGGGTAAGACAGTGATAGCCTGAATACGAAAAGAGAATCTGATTTTTGGGAATTGAATGGGCCAGTCTTTTTCAGTTGAAGATTAGACTATTAGTGAGAGTTCAACTTGGTTCAGATCAACTTCGAATATGAATCCTAATAAAAGATGAATTCATGTAACTGAAGACATATATAATTGAACAAAAAAAACTTATTTGAATTGAGTGATTATATGCATTTGACAGATATACAGCTTTGAGTTCATCTTGCAAAAGCCAAATGACCCAGCAAAGGGCAAGAGAATAGGCTGACGTTTTCAAAGGTTAGACATCATTTTAACCAAAATACTTGTCCGTCCAAACAGTGGAATTTCATGTCTAAACAAAATTAACAACGGCATAACTGAAATGGAAGAGACCTCGCGCGCAAATTACATTTCCAGGGGATAACAAAAAACAAGAAACAATCTAAAACATCATACATGTGTATGCACAAGTTTCACTTCCTCGGTGATATCACCAATATTTCTGGCCTTGTAAGTTAAGCCAGTAGTCAATTGAACAGTGAATCTCTATGCAAGTAAAACCCTATGACATGAAATATATGTTCATTCTACTAAATCCAGATGCAAATAATTCCCCCCTTAAGACACCAACCAAACAGGATACACTGCCATTGCTTAGTCCTCCCTAGGTGAGCTACTACTACTTGCGGAAGGCTTCTTCTTGGTGTATTTCTGCCAAAACAAAACAAAATGAGTGTTACAAGTGCCAACAGCATTCATATATAAACTTAGCAGCAACCATGGCTTATCTACAAGTTACAACTAAGTGGCATGAGGCCCACCTGCTTTCCAAAGCTGAATGGAATATATTTGTATTTGATCATGTGCAGAATTTGGCGTTTCATGGTGAGGACAAATAAAACAATCCAATAACAAAGCAATATGGGCCAGAAGACGGGGACATCAAATACTGAGAAGAATGTCATAAGAAATGCTACACAGAAGGCCTTTGTGATGGCATACCTGAAAACAAGGGGCAAAAAACACAATGTTCAGCTGAAGCTCTACAACCAAAACACGTGTTATTTCAAATTAACTTAAAGCTGTAGCATTTCCTTCAGATTTCTTATTTTTTTCAGTTTGATGAACAACTGGAGTTTACTCCATTAACATAATTCAGCAAAAGAGGTGGCAGACATTTGATAGACTATATCAAGTCAAGATAGTTCACTTTTGCTCATTGCATATTAGATCGTGTTCTTGACAGAAACTGGCAGGAAATAAATTCATTAATACAGTAAGATAATACTACCATCGCGTGGGACTCCTAATGCACAAGATCTTATAATATATTCAATAGAATCAAATCTAACAAGGAGAAAAAACCTATATATTTATATCATATTTTGTAACAATTTGGTTACATATCGACAAGATCCATAACAAATGGACGGGCCTAGAATATGCAAAATGAATATGATATGATCCTGTCTCTCAACTACTAAACAGAAAAACTATTCAATTCTGTAACGAAGAAAGCATTTTAACTAAAAAAAAAATGAATCGTCGGTCAATGGCAGCACTGCTTCTCTAAGTGCAGTAGAGTCATTCATTTTTTCATTGAGATCATTATGATACTATGCATCTATCTTTGTCAGTAAACTCAGTCGCACCTAACATTTTACAGTGTGGTTTTTGCAAAGACAGTACAGGCTGAAGGAGCTTAAGTGACCTAAATGAGCATTTTCATCAATGCAATCAGTCCAAGAATTTATCACTAAAAATCAATTTTACTCATTTACAAGAGCAATCATATTAGGCTGCCTAATTCACAAAATTGAAGACATATTGGGATGAATTAGCTTTATAAATTCCAGCTCATAGTTGCATGTCAGAGCTTTAAAAGCTCTATTTGAATACCAGTAGCACAATCACCCCTTTCAATTATTTATAGGTTAGAATGTTCATAGACCTCAGCCATCAAAAGTTGAATCCTCTTCTTTATGCAGTTGAAGTTCTTGATGAAATAGGTCAACTTGGAACACAAGCAGCTGAGTTTTCCATGGAATGAGACTTGATACTCACTACTAATCTACCTCATGCTCACCCAAAGTGACATGATCTCGCTAGTTAACTTTGCCCTTTTCATTCATATCTTGTAATCAAAGTGTGCCCTAATTTGGCACCACTCTTGCAACTTGCACTGAAGCAATTTTGTTAAACTTAGATTAGATATACACTGCTGCATCTTAATGCATTGTAGGAAGAACCAACTAGACCTGGATTTTAGTTGCATTAACCCACCCCTAGCCACTACAACATAATTTCAGTTTCAAATTTCACTAAGATTCACACAAGCTTCATCTTGGTTATTGATAATTCATCCAAGTTTGGGTTCGTAAAGAGTGGCAAGTGCCTTATCTAAGTCTTGCTGAATACGTAAATGGAGATTACACAACAACTTGAAAGAGCTACATGCAATTTCACTAGAAAAATATGATCATGAGATGACGATGAAAAAACAGAAGAGTGATAAGACAATGACGCAAGACCGTTAAAAATATAAAGGAACAGATCCACAGAGGATATTAGAAGAAGAGGGAAAGAACGATTAATGCCAACACATAAAGAGCACAAATGACAAGTTGATAACAAGTGGTTGGTACAAATTAAGGACTCTCAAAAAAGAAAAGAAACCAAAAAGAAGTATAAGTGAGGTGATTTGCAGTCAAGTACCTGATAGAAGGTGTATCTATGGCTTTGAGAATAGAAAAAAGTAATCATGTGGTTAACTCTATCAATGAATTGGGGCATAGACTTTATTGATTATCAATATTTCCCATTATTGAGATCACATTGTTCTATTAAGTCACCCCAATAAGACTAAAGCTAACTCCAAGATCATGTCTTTGAGTGAAAACATGAAGAAACATGGTCTTCTAGATTACCAAGATTCAAATTTCAAAGGGAATATACTCCATGCATTAAAGTGCAAATCCAGAGGAGATCCCCTATTGGTATCAGAATCAATTGGTTTTGAGATCAGAAGAAATTGTGACCCTTAATTTACCAAAGGGTTTTATGGTGAGAAATAAATTCATTCTCTCTAGTATCTATTAGAGTCAAAAACTCAATTGGAATTTGGGACAATGGACATTTGTGGAGAATCCATTTAAAAATACTACATGTCCATATAAAAGAGTGACCATGGAAACAAGAATGCAAGCATGTTAAGATCAAACACACGCTTACAGACTCTTCAGAGTTGGAAGAAAAAAACAAAAAAAAAAGCCTAAAAGTGTTACATGAAAATGCAAAAGCCTTTTGAGAGCATAAAAGTTTCAATCTTGGCAAATACAAGAGATTGTAATTCAAAGGCTTAAACCAACACAACTATTGTTGTACCTAAAGCAATTTTTCTTCTTTGCGAAAGTCGAAAGAATCCCCACACTTAGTTAAAAATATATGAGATAGCCAGCTAATCACAGATGACATGCCAATGTTTTAGCCTAGTCCTTCAACAAATGCAGTACCACTGCTGACATCAACTTAATGAATAAATGTAGCATGTGAAAATAATTTCCTACAAAAAGTAAGTAAAACAGAGAAATACCCCTACTAAGTAAGCCACTATGCTAGGAGAAGGCAACATTGAGAAAATAGGTATAGTGCAAGAGAAACACTGAAAGAGCCAATATGAAATACGAATTACGAATTCACAATCTGAAACCTCTAACTCAACCACAGCAAATCCAGCAACACTAAAAAATGATTATTTATCTAGCTCCTTTTACATCATAACACAAGGGACAATATGTAAAAGAAAAGGAAATTTTCCAAAAGAGCAACATAGTTACTGACATTGAAAAACAATTAAAAAAGATAACTGTTAGTAGATATGAAAGGATTGTTTTGCAATTATTTTTGAGTCTCATTTTCTGTGTTCTTTTACGTAAGTCCTAAAACAGTACGTATACACCTCCCAGTAAATTTTCTTCTATCTTTCTTTTCAAAGCCATATCTCCTCCCCCCTCTGTTGGGTTCTATATCTAAGAATCAGGTTTTTGACCGGCATAAGCTCAAGGACCCTGGGCCAATCTCGAGGTTTGTCTTGTTGGATTCATAAGACCACAATTGTTGTTCGACACATTTCATGGTTATTTGATCTTGATGCTTACCATTTACCAGTATGACCTTTCACAAACACATTCTCATGGTTATTTTCAAAAAAGAAATGGTACAAAATACTATATAACTATTGATGTAGCGGACAAAGAAACATGAACCACAGGTACAAGCCTAAGCAGCTAGAGGATAAAAAAAATTACCAAAACTTAAACTCAGGAAGGCGGCGGATAAAAGGCTTGAACTCATCAGAACCTTTCGTCGGCAATGAGGCTCCATCCATAGCTTCAAGCTCTGGATCAACTTTCGGAGACAGGAATCCAATCAAGAGGTTCAAAAGATAAATTCCTAGTCCATAGGAAATGATATAAAACCCTTGAACATAATAAACACGCAAAGCATAAATCGACGCAACGACCAGAGTCCCCAACCATCTCTGCACCGTATGAGGCGTAGATCTATCCAGATAATACTGAAACGCTCTCGAGAAATCGTGTCTCCATTTGGCTACAGGCGCCATTGGAGAGGCTCCATCGCCCCCAACTCCCTCCATCAAAATCAGATCTTCACATCCATACACAAAATCCAATCAGATTCAACCAGAAACCACCCAAAACACAGATATATAAGGTCTATAACGATCAGATCTCAAAAAGCAGAAACATACAAAAAATCGTACCTGTTATTCCACAAGAATCTCAGATCTCAATTGCAGATCTCACGCGGATGAAACACCAATTATCAACCCTAATTTTTCCGATCAGAATCGAAACCTAAACGAAATTCCTGTTAAGAGGAAAAACACCTAAGCTTGAGAACAAGAACACATCTGAAAATGAAAATCGAAACGGATTCGAAATCTGAAGCTAACAGCACCACCAGATCTGAAACTGGAGTTAGGGTTTTTAAGAGCGAAATAGTGTATGAGAAGCGTGAAAGAGAGAACAAAACAAAGAGAACGAAGAAGAAGAAGAAAAATATAGAGACCTTCGTTGAAGCTACCACGTACTGCGAATTCGGATTAGGGCGCTCGCAGCGGATGCACTGAGACCAGCGGCTCTTGGAACGGTAGCTTTTATAAGTTTTGGATTTTTCTAGTCAAAATTAACATTTTCGTTTTTTTTTTTTTTTCCCATAGTTACGTAGAAAAGTGCATTTCTGATGCATAGTAAATGTATCAAAAATAAGCACGAATTACTGATATTGGCTCGCGTACTTTAGATATTATTGGAATAAACCTATTCTTTATCTCAACCGTTCGATCATCATAAAATGCAATCAACGTACCGGCTTGACCGACACGTGTAAGTGAAGGATGAGAGACAGATGGTTTTTTGCTCGTTTAAGAACAAGAACGCGTCTCTCAGGTCTGCTCTACTTACTAGTCCAAGCAGCAACAGCTGGTGCATTCCGAAAACATAGCTTACTTCTCCCCTTTTCCAGAATTGAATTTTTCTGCACTTTTCTCTCGCTTGAACATTATCAATATAACTTGAGAGCTAGCGGGTCTTTGTATTTCATTTATATCTTTTAAAAATCTAATTTATCGATTCATCTATCTGATATTCTCAGACTTTTCGCTCTTAGTCTGGATTTAACTTGGTAGTTTTTTTAGTTTAGTTTGTTTGCTTCTAACGCACAAGTTATTAATTACCTTTTGTTTGTTTGTTTGGTTTAGTTAGAAGGAAATATGGCTAAGAACAACGCACATTCTGTTCTTAATGAGGGAATCCTTTCTTCCATGTCTCGAAGATCAATGGCTGCTCATCCATGGCACGATTTAGAGATTGGTATAAATTTTACTGGTTGATTTTTATGCTTAGTTCACTTATTAACATATGTATATATATGTTAGAAACTACTTAACCTAAAAGTTATAGCTGTCAGGTAAGGGCCTAACAATGCATATTAAACTATCATTAACACTACCCCTCACGTGCAGCCTCAGCCTCATCCTGAGTGGAGAGCCAAAAGAAAAATAGAAGAAGAGAAATACCAATTAATAATAAAGACTTAAACCCAAGACTTCTGCAAAATTAAGGCTTTGATACCATGTTAGAAACCACTCAACCTAAAAGCTATAGCTGTTAGATAAGAACCCAACGATGCATATCAAACTATCATCAACTATATATATATATATATATATATATGTAAATATATTGTTAGGCTATACTTTTATTCTTGCTCATAATGTATTATGATTCCAGTTTTACCAATGAGGAAAAAAGGGGGGAAAAATGTTGGGTTTATTCAACTCCAAACAACAAAATTAGACATCTATTATAGTTATAATTATATGGCATATGCCTATAATAAATAGTACTCTCCCTTCATCTATAACTTTATCAATTAGAGTTCGAGTCAATCCAGCAAAAAGGAAAGCGAAGCCACCATTATAGTTGCTTGAGTTCTATGAAATTGAAATTTTTTAGCATTAATGTTCATTTGAGTTGGTATCCTACATCTTGTTTGTGGGGTCCACCTCAAATTAAAAAAAGGAAAAGATTGGGTTGGTGGCCGTGGGCGGCCACCAACCCACCATTTCCACCAACCGGCTGCGCTGATTTCGTTGAAATTAGTAAATTAAAATATATTATTTTAATTACTCAAATACTCCTATAAATAGGGCCTTACTTCATTCTTAAATTTATGTTCAGTGAGATCTATTCAGATATTCAATCTGTAAGATCCACCTAAGGGTGAAGTAATACAAAAGTGCTGCCTCCCGTGGACGTAGGAAATTTGTCGAACCACGTTAAATTTGTTGTCTTGTTTTTCCTTTCATGCTTTACTCCGATTCCGCATAACAAATTGGTATCAGAGACAGGTTAGGTTTTCGAAGAAAAACAGACCCTCTGTCGAATTTTTTCGAGACTGCGTCGAAATTTTGAGATTTTGTAACAGTGATCGAAACTGTTTTCTGATCACCCGTGGAGGTAGCTCTTGTTTCCAGGAGTCCAACGCAACAAACGGCGAGAAAAACGGACAAGAAACGAGTTTGCAGGAGCCGATCAAAGTTTGATCTCTGTATTTTGCAATTTTTTGTCCGACACTGTTCATCCCCAGGCACTGTTCATCCGTGACACTATTCATCCTATCCGAACCCGACCCAGATCCGGAACTGTTCATCTGCGGTCCAGCCCACACAAATATCACTGTTCATCCGCGGTCCAGCCCAATACTATTTATTCGGCCCGATTATGTTTTATCCGGCCCGATACTGTTCATTTCCCGACCCGATACTATTCATCCCGACCTGATACTATTCATCTGCCTGATTTCAACAAAGTTAGACTCGTTTCCACCATTTTCGACCGTTCCGGACGCAACCGTGCAATCAGTTTCTACAGATTCAGCTCCTAAGTTATTGATATAGCTTAGTTGGAGTTGTTTATCATTTTTCAAGCACTTTTCGGCGTCATACATATTTTCGGTCTTAATGGCGGAGGAACTCCCAACCACAAGCAGGCCTTGGCAAAGAAGTTCGCTGTCTAACGCAAAGTTCGAGGTGGAGAAATTCAACGACACCAACAACTTTGGCATGTGGCAATGCGAAGTTCAAGATCTGTTATTCAGGGAAGGATCACATATCGCCTTGGAAGCCAAGCCCAAGGATATGTCCGATGATGATTGGAATTTTGTAAATCGCCAAGCTTGTGGCACAATCCGACTCTGTTTGGCGAAGGATCAGAAGTACTTTGTCATGAAAGAGACTATGGCATCAAGTCTCTGGAAGAAACTGGAGGACAAGTACATGACAAAAAGCATAGAGAACCGACTCTACCTGAAAAAGAAGCTCTTTCGTTTTGAGTACAAGAAATGTACTCCCATGATTGCGCATCTTGATAATTTCAACAAGATTCTCGTTGATCTTCTAAATCTTGATGTTGACCCTCTTGATGAGGATAAGACACTATTGTTGTTAAACTCTTTGCCTGAAAGTTATGAACATTTAACAACAACTTTGCTATATGGTAAAGATGTTGTTAAATTCAGTGATGTTTCAAATGCTTTAGTGAACAACGAGTATCGAAGGAAGGACCAACGCGATAACAAGGACGCATCACCAGAAGCCTTGACGGTATCCAGAGGCAGGGCTAACAACAGATCTGATAGATCCAGTGGGCGAGGCCGATCTCGCTCAAAGTCACAAGGACCTTCATCACGTCAACGTCTTGCAAAGGATGAATGTGCCTATTGTCACCAAAAGGGGCACTGGAAGAAAGATTGTCCAAATAAGGACAAGACAACTACAAATGTGGCACAGAAGGCTGAAGAAGATTCTGCCTCCTCCGTTTCATCTATAGACAATCAGTCTGATAGATGGATATTAGATTCCGGCTGTTCCTATCATATGTGTCCGAATCGACATTGGTTCTCCAAACTGGATGAGTTCGATGGAGGAGTTGTGCTAATGAGCAACAACAATACCTATCAAACAAAAGGTATTGGAACTATACGCCTAAAGATGCATGACGGTACAACAAGATGGCTCACGGACGTTAGATATGTCCCAGATCTGAAGAAAAATCTGATCTCCCTAGGAGTCCTTGATTCCAGCGGTTACAAGGTAACCATTGAAGGTGGAGTTTTGAAGGTTGTAAGTGGAGCACTATTGGCCATGAAGTGTGGCGACCCCGCGCCCCGGACCACCAACCCCACAGGGAATGGCATGCGGAATGCCGGGGCGGGACGCCCGGCGTAGGCATCTCCGACCACTCCTCAACTCCCGTGAGGTGGTTGAGACCCTACGAGCCTTATCTCAAACAACGACATAATATCAAAAGGTACTAAACAAAACTACCCACTGTATTAATCATCAAAGACGAGATAATCCATAAAAATGAACCATAAATAAAATCATAATTCCTACAGTCCATTAAAAATTGACATACACATAAAGTCCAAAATTGTGGGTACAAATAAAAAACCGTCATGTGCCCACATGGTCTATCTAACAAGTCCCAACTCACCCATACTAAAATGTGGTAAGTATTATAATTACATAATCCAAAATATAATACTTCATAATATAAAACACAATTCAATCAAAATGCCTCTCAACTCACATAGAGGACTTGGATTCTCTCGCAGGCAAGGCCCTCAAGATATGACTACTCCCTTGCCCTTATTCGGGACAGAAGGACCTGAAAGAGGAAAATGAGGGTGAGCCAACGATGCCCAGTGAATAGAATTCAAATATGTTATCAATACTCATCAATAAAAACCATGTATGCATGTCAATGTGTAGCATGATTAAAAGCTCATAACATATAGATATCAAGCATTTATAATAAGTTCGATGCAAGTAAAAGTTTATCAATTTGGATCCACATTCCACATGCCTTGGGTTACTAGTCCACGTCTATTTCACCGTGCCGTTGATCCCAATCATGTTTACTTGGGTTACTAGTCCACGTCTATTTCACCGTGCCGTTGATCCCAATCATTTCCTTCTTAAAACCCTCCTATGACAAGGTCAAGTCCCCCTATTAGCCAGATAGATGGGCCCAACCAAAGTCATAAGGTTTTCTCAAATCAATGCATCATTCAAAACATTAGAACACATTCATGCTTTCAACATACAATATATATAAGTGATATGATGACATAAATGATATAATCATAAGTGAAGCCTACTCACAACCAAGCCTCGCGAGAGTATTTAATCACACACGACCACCAAACCGAATCAACCCAATCAAGATCCTGAAACATACATCAATATCCTACCATACATCAATTTCTATGCTCAATTACATAGACATTACAAATCAACCCTAAATCAGCCCACATATAATTAATAGGCCTAAATCCCATTTAATCCCATCATTCAACTCAAATCACATGACTTAGGCCTCTAATGCATAGTTCTCATTCATAAACCATTCTATTAATCAAAAATACTGATTTTCAATTCCTTAGGCATAAACATGTCCAAATTTGGGTCACTTAATCACAAGTAGGCCTAACCCATGATATGGTCACAACCACCAAATCAGTAGCATAATCAACCCTAATCATGCTTAATTAAACATAAGTTGCATCAATTCAATGATTCTAAGCCAAAAGCATCAAAAGCCCTAAAATATGAAATTTTCCATACTTAGGCCATATTGTCGATTTACACTAGGTCACCATGTTCAGCCATGTATATCACTGATTTTGCATCATGGGTTCATCCACAATGGCAACTAGGTCAACATAGTTGACATGCAAGCTATTTGGAAAGGTCTAAGTTCATATTCTAAATGTAGGTCTAATACAAACAACCCTACCAGTTCTTCACATGTATTATTCTGTTCAGATGTATCAATCTACCAACAGAAATATGTAATCACAAAATCAACCGTACAGATTGAAGTATGTGAAGAAACAAACCTTCTGTCCAAATATCAGCCCAATCCAACGGTGGACCGAAAAGATATGTATCTTTGATGAGCAAGTGTCTAATCAGACAGTTTCTCCTTTCCTGCTGCAAATACCCAAACTCAGATGGCTATATCACACAAAATAATTAACGTATAAATATTTCCACCGTTCAGAATACAGAAATATCTGTTTTAAACTACATACCCAAATTTGATATCCATCCAACGGTACGTTGAGGAGATCTACAAGTTTTACCGAAACGGAACGAGAAACCCAGAAATTCCGACCAGCTTTGTTTCAGAGGTTATATCTCTTAGCACAAGCTTATAATTACGATCTCCACCGTTCAGAATGTATAAATATCAGTTATAAACTACATACCCAAATTTGATAACCATCTAACGGTAGATTTAGGAGATCTATAAGTTTGAGCGAAACAGTGCGAGAAATCCAGACTTTCCGGCCAGCTTTGTTTGAGAGGTTAGATCTCTTAGAAGAAACCTCTGATCAAGATCTCCACCGACCAGAATGAAGAACCATAAGCTACGAACGTGCTGACAAAATTTGAGCTCAATCTGACCGTAAATTCCAAAGATCCACTTCTTTGATGAAAATCTCGCAGGGTTCTTACTCCTGCAACTCTCTCCTTCTTTCTCTTCTTCTTTCCTTTCTCTTCTTTTCTTTCTCTTCTTCTTTCTTTTCTCTCCACTCACCTCTTTCTAGCACTTCCTTGATTCCCTCCTTGATTCTCTCCTTGATTCTCTCATTGTTTTCCTCTCCTTGGTTCCCTCTACTCATTCTAGCACTTCCTTGAAGAAGACAAGTGGGCATTGGACACTTGTCCACTTTCATGCACCAACCTTCACATGTGTTGGTCTCATACTACCCATACCAACCACATGTATTTTAAATGTCCAATCCATTTAATACACCAAATCTTCAATTTCATTTATCCTTTTATTCCATCAATCCTAACCCATATCAATTCATGGTTTAATGAGCCCATGCATAAATAATAACATATGCATTAAACTTTAATTTAACATGACTCATATACAATTTATGATACATATATTTATATACATTATCAAGCATTAACTATACAAACATTAAACAATCATCAAACAAACACCAAACATATCAAGGCAACACATAGAGTTTGGGCAAAATACAATTGGGTTATGGGCTAGATGAAATAATTTTCGGGGCGTCACATGAAGGGTACTCAGAAATGAAATCTCTATTTCCTTGACGGACACACAGTAATCGAAAGTGTATCAGCTTGCACCCGTTCTAATGATGTTTCATCAGACACTTCCAGACTTTGGCACATGCTGCTCGGACATGTTGGAGAGAAGGGTCTTCAAACCTTGATAAAGCAAGGTTATCTGAAAGGTGCAAAGACCGGGAAACTTGACTTATGCGAGCACTGTATCTTAGGCAAGCAGACGCGAGTCAAGTTTGATACTGCAATCCACCGCACAAAAGGAACATTGGATTATGTTCATACCGACGTTTGGGGACCCTCTCAAAATGCTTCATTGGGAGGTAAACGTTGGTTTGTTACTTTCATTGATGATTTCTCACGCTATGTTTGGGTTTATACCATGAAGCATAAAGATGAAGTGCTAGATATCTTTCTTGTATGGAAGAAAATGGTAGAAACCCAAACGAGAAGGAAGATTAAGAGGCACAGATCTGATAATGGAGGAGAATACAAGTCAGACCCATTTCAGAAAATTTGTGAGAATGAAGGGATTGTCAGACATTTCACAGTCTCAGGCACGCCACAACAAAACGGTGTTGCTGAACGCATGAATCGTACTTTGGTAGATAAAGTTCGCTGCATGTTATCTCATTCTGGACTAAGCAAGACATTTTGTGCTGAAGCTTTGTCATATGCCTCTCATATCATCAATAGACTTCCTGCAACAGCACTAGATGACAAAACTCCCAAGGAGGTATGGTCTGGACACTCCGTTTCAGATTATGATTCTTTGCGCATTTTTGGATGCACTGAATATTTCCATGTGAAGGAATCCAAACTGGATCCTAGGTCCAAGAAAGCGATTTTCATGGGCTTTAGTGAAGGAGTTAAGGCTTTCCGACTATGAAACCCTGAGACAAAGATGATTGTAAAAAGTCGAGATGTAACTTTTGATGAATCTGTGATGTTAAAGCATACAGTTTCTGATAAAGAAAATAGAGATCGAGATTTGCCTCAGCAGGTGGAGTTAGATATTCCAGTAACTCCTAGCAAGTCAGCAGAGATATCCAACCATCCTGAAGAAGACGAGGAGGAAATCTCAGTTGAGGTGGAGGCTCCAGGACCAGACATCAGTCAACAACCAGAATCAATTGCCACCAGTCGACCAAGAAGAGAAATTCGCAAACCTGCTCGGTACACTGACATGGTTGCATATGCATTACCAGTCACCGGAGATGATATTCCATACAATTACAAAGACGTTAGTCAGAGTATGGAAAGTGATAAGTGGAAAATGGCAATGCATGAGGAGATGAAATCACTCCATCAGAATCAGACTTAGAAGTTGGTTCCACTTCCGAAAGGAAAGAAACAAATTGGCTGCAAATGAGTTTTCGCAAAGAAGGAAGGCTCTCCCAGCACAGACGATATCCGGTACAAAGCCAGACTGGTAGCAAAAGGCTACGCTCAGAGGGAAGGAATTGACTACAATGAGGTATTCTCACCTGTTGTTAAGCATTCGTCAATTCGAATATTATTGGCTTTGGTTGCACAGTTTGATCTCGAGTTAGCCCAACTCGATGTCAAAACTGCTTTTCTGCATGGTAATTTAGAAGAAGAGATATATATGTCTCAACCAAAAGGATTCAAAGTACCAGGAAGAGAGCATTGGGCTTGCAAGTTGAGCAAGTCATTGTATGGCCTGAAGCAGTCACCGAGACAGTGGCACAAGCGATTTGACAGCTTCATCCAAGGGCAGAAATATACCCAAAGTCAGTTTGATCATTGTGTTTACTATCGCAAACTTCAAGACGGTACATTTATCTATTTGCTTTTATATGTAGATGATATGTTAATCGCATCTAAAAGCAAGGTGGAGATCAACAAGCTGAAGGCTCAATTGAGCTCATAGTTTGAAATGAAGGATCTTGGAGAGGCCAGAAAAATTCTCAGGATAGAGATAACTCGAGACAGGGCCAAAAGCACAATCTGTTTGACTCAGACTCAGTATTTGAAGAAAGTTCTTCAAACTTTTGGCATTGGCAATGACACAAAACCTGTGAGCACACCATTGACACCACATTTCAAGCTAAGTTCATCAATGTCACCAAATTCCGAAGATCAGAAGAAGCAAATGGAGAATATTCCATATGCAAATGCAGTTGGTGCCTTGATGTATGCTATGGTGTGTACGAGACCTGACATTTCACATGTTGTAAGTATGGTAAGTCGTTACATGCACAACCCCGATAAAGGCCACTGGCAAGCAGTGAAGTGGATTCTACGGTATATTCATGGTACTGTGGATATTGGTTTAAAGTTCGAGAGAGATACGAAAAGTTGTAAGCATCTAGTTGGATATGTGGATTCGGACTATGCTGGAGATCTTGACAAGCGCAGATCTACTACTGGTTATGTTTTTACTATGGCAGGAGGACTAGTGAGTTGGAGATCAACACTACAGTCAACAGTTGCTTTGTCTACAACAGAGGCAGAGTACATGACAGTAACAAAAGCTTTCAAGGAAGCAATTTGGCTTCATGGATTGACTAAAGACTCGGGAATTGTGCAGAAGAATGTTGAAGTTTTCTGCGACAGCCAGAGTGCCATTTGTCTGGCGAAGAACCAAGTTCATCACAGTCGAACGAAGCATATTGATGTTCGTTTTCATTTTGTTCGAGAAATAGTATAAAAAGGGAGTATTCTTCTGCAAAAGATCAAGACTGCAGATAACCCCGCAGATATGCTTACAAAGGTGGTTACAGGGATCAAGTTCCAACATTGTTTGGACTTGATCAACATCTCACGAGCTCGGAGTGCCTAAAGGCACTAATGGAGGCAGCAACCGTTTTTTGAAGGAAGCTTGCTATATGTAGAGAGATTGCAGGTGTGGAGGAGTCCTGCTCCACATGAGGTGGAGGTGGAGATTTGTGGGGTCCACCTCAAATTAAAAAAAAGGAAAAGATTGTGGGCGGCCACCAACCCACCATTTCCACCAACCGGCTGCGTTGATTTCGTTGAAATTAGTAAATTAAAATATATTATTTTAATTACCCAAATACTCCTATATACTCCTATAAATAGGGCCTTACTTCATTCTTAAATTTATGTTCAGTGAGATCTATTCTGAGAGATCTATTCAGATATTCAATCTGTAAGATCCACCTAAGGGTGAAGTAATACAAGAGTGCTGCCTCCCGTGGACGTAGGCAATTTGCCGAACCACGTTAAATTTGTTGTCTTGTTTTTCCTTTCATGCTTTACTCCGATTCCGCATAATATTGTTATGTGAACTATGGGTGTTTACTATGTGCAGGGCTTGGGGGACCATCAGTTTTTTAACTGTGTAAGTTCTCGACTTAGTTCGGTTTTGTTTTAAAATTATTGGAAGAAATTGGGGAAGATTGAAAGGCTTCGCCAGTTTTGGCGTTGCATAAAATGCTTCGTTTTTGGGTGATTTATGAGGTGGAGTATTGGATTCATGAAGAAAGATGTTTCCGAGGTCAAGTAATCTTTGTGCCATTTTCCCTGGCACCATCTGACATACTTTTCTTCTATGATGTCTAATGGATTGATGCAGGTGGTTGAAATCAGCAAGGGTGGCAAGGTTAAGTATGAGCTTGACAAGACAAGTGGCCTTGGTGCGACTTCCTTCCTAACTTTTTAAGTTCTTTTGTTCCAAGTCCTTGTAATTATACATAAGCATGTGATAGACAAAACACTTCAAACATCGTAATACTTTCTCAAGAAATTGAACTGAAAAGGACGGTTTGTGAAATTGCTGAGACACAAAGACTTGTGTTGCCCTTGTTCTTTGTTGAGGAAGTGGAATTAAAATTTAAAAGTATGCATATGGTGTTCTGTTGCTCTGTTTTCCTTACAAAATTATGTGACAAATGTTTTGGGCCAGTAAGTGTGGGTTGGTTTCAATTAGTAGGCCTGGTTAAAATTCATAATCTGTAGATTTGTCTGGTTTTTTGCATGGTCATTATATTGGGCTTTTTAGATGATGGATGCATGATCATTTCATGTTCCAGAAATGAAAAGTAATACTTTGCTGCTTAATATTGGTTGGTATGAAGCTCAAGATGTTACCATATATTATTGTCTGTTTCTGATACCAAGTGAAAATATTACTGATTATGAATGATTTTATTCAGGTTGATCGTGTTCTGTACTCATCAGTTGTGTATCCTCACAACTATGGTTTCATTCCGCGAACGATTTGTGAAGACGGTGATCCTATGGATGTATTAGTATTGATGCAGGTACTTGCCATCTAGTGCATGTAGCTTGTTGATGGGAGCAAGTAGAGTGATCCCACTCTCTTCTCTTTTCCTTTTGTTTCGTCTTCTTTTTTGTCCTAGTTAAGTTGTGAACCCATGGGTGTTCCTCTTGTTTAGGAGCCTGCTGTTCCTGGTTGTTTCCTTCGTGCTCGGGCTATTGGACTAATGCCCATGATTGATCAGGTAAAAGAAGTTCTCCTTTTCAATTATATATATGTAAGCAGATACTTGTATATGTACGTGCTCAAGCATGATATGCCCTGATCACATTCATATGTGTGGACAATGGTACTACTGCACAATTCCTTTTTTGCGCCCATCTGTCTGTGGAAGACCATGCCATCAGAAACTGTAAATTGAAATATAAAAAAAGGATAGATAAGATTTGCATGGTTTTACAAGATGCCTATAAGAAGATCCAATCCACTATCAAGGAGATGCTTAGGATTATGAATGCTGAATTTCTCTAAAAATATTCTAATTTTACATGAAATAAAAGCCTATATACACACCCAAAAAACTTTTTCCCTTTGTCTTATCAAATTTTTATCCCTTATGGAAAGTAAGGCCCATTACTACTGATGGTTCACAGAGTCCAATGACAATTATTTCATGACTGTCTTGCTAATCATTGGCTCAATTACATAAGCGACATAATTTCATGTGCAGGGTGAAAAGGGTGATAAGATCATTGCAGTATGTGAAGATGATCCAGAGTTTCGTCATTACCAGGATATCAAGGAGCTTTCTCCACATCGCCTTGCCGAGATCCGCCGTTTCTTTGAAGACTCTATCCATCCATAAGCTTCAATGAATCTTATAGTGGATCATGAATCATAAAGGAAACCTTGTGGTTCAAAAGTCACTAATGATCTAATATACTTAACTAGATAATAATTTATCATAAGCAATTGTAATGCATTGATGAAATTAAAAAAAAAAAAGAAAAAAAAGAAAAGAAAGAAACACTTTGTTTGTGAAAAGAAAAAGCCATTTAGGAGCTGATTCTCATTTTATGCTTCATCAATGTGTACATCCTTAACTCGTCGTGTATCACAGACAAAAAGAATGAAAACAAAGAGGTTGCAGTGAATGATTTTCTCCCAGGCGAAGCTGCTGTGAAAGCAATCAAGTATTCCATGTGAGCATTCTGAAACCTTACACCTTAAGACAAGAAGATGTAATTTATGAACAAGTTCCCCATGTTAAAATTGCTTTATGTTTACCTCCATAGCTGATTTATGTTTTACATATTTTGAGCTCATTTTTTCACTTCTGATTGGAGATGAGAGTAATTTATGCTTAAAGATTTGAATACTGCTATCTTAATAAGTTAATATATATCTCAATTCCTCCTCCTCCTCCTACTTATATGGATCATTTTCATGGTGCAGGGATTTATATGCTTCTTAAATTGTGGGAAGCTTGAGGAAGTGACTTCCCATTAGGGTCTACTGAGCTGGTTATGGCCTCCTCATTTTGTTATTTCTCAGTGGAAAGATGAACTATACTGAGCTGGTTATGGCCATTTGAATTCTGTTGTTAATTGTTCTTAGTTATGCCCAAAACAGGGCTTGAGAAATTCAATAAAATAGGTGCTGATGTTAGTGGTGAAATACCATGGATCTTCTTAACTAGTTTTCCCTCCCCTTACATCTTGGAAGTATATAATATTAACAAGACTATTTGCTTTGTTTTTTGACTACTTCCATATCTGAGAGAGATTTTATGGTAATATTAATAATATAATTATCAACTTAAGCCTTTTTTTTTTTTTTCTTGTAACTTTTATTGCAAAAAAGAAAGAAAGAAAAAAAAAACAAAAATTAGACTACTTGTCAGGTGGGTTTTTGGGTAATTCCATAGAATCGAGGAGCCTTGCAATAATTAGGTAACAGTAAGAGGGAGTAGTTTATAATTACGTATGAAGTGGCAAAACCCCATTTTGCCCCTCCAATGGCCTGTACTGTACTTCTTCTGTTTCACTTCTCAGTCTTTCTCTTCTCGGCTCCTTCGTTCCACAAGCTCTGGAGAAAGCAACAAACAGAAGTAGAGAGAGAGATTAGAAAATAATCAAATCTCAACAGCAAGAAGACGATGGGAACGCTGGGGAAAGCGATCTACACCGTCGGATTCTGGATTCGTGAGACCGGCCAAGCCATCGATCGTCTCGGCTGTCGCTTCCAAGGCAACTATTACTTCCAAGAACAATGTATGGCCGCTCTTTCTCGAGATGCTTCAAATTTTAATCTTCTAGATTCTTCGAAAAATCATGATTTTCTTTGTAGGTAGCTGAATCATGTTTCTTACATAGTTGAATTATGGTTTTTTTTTTCTTTTGTAGTGATTTTTGGTCGTGTTGGAGTAGTTTGATATCTTTTGTGAATATCAAGAGGAGAAATGCTCGAGTGTTGTGGCTATACTGTTGTTTAGTCGAACTGATGTTCTTGTGTACAATGTTAGAGGTATATTGTTATGTTTGGTCTAGTCGGTTCTGTAAATTGTTATGTTTTTCTCAAGACTTTTTGAATTTAAAGTTTACGAGTTTACTTAGGGAAACGGATTGAACGTGTTTTGCTGGTTAAGTCTTATTTTCCAGCTGAATTTGGTGATATTTGGTTTCACACAATTTTACGAAGTAATTAATTTATGGTTTCTTTGTATTTCTTTAGGTGAGAAATTAAGAAATGAACATGTGTGCTATTTTTTCTTTTGAATAATCATTAGATAAATTCATTTGAAAGAATTAAATTTTGAAGAATATGATAACTTAAAGTAACTAAAGGTAAGACTGAAAAAAAAAAACAAAAAAACTTTAAGAAAATTGAAACATACAATCCTTTTTATGGAAGACAACTTGAGTTAGGGATGAGCACCAATTACAAGCATGAGATGACCCAACAAGCGCTTGATCTAAATCCAATTTGTAAGCCTGCTACTAAATGACCACCACCCCAAGTCAAGCTGGTGTCTATTGTTGCACCAGGAGCTATTGCACCAGGTGCTAAGGCGTATGTGTTTTGTATCAATTGAGAGAAAATAGGTGATGAGGTTCTTATCAAGATTCAGAAGCGTTTTGGTGGAGTTTTGTAGTTAACAAAATTGTATTGGTTAATAGATGTTTGATGAGCAAAACAAAAAAAAAAAAAACTTATATACAAAAATGAAGGGGATATGTGAGTTGAGCGAAGTGTCAAAATATCAAATTGTGGATTCATATGACTAAATTGAGTGAGAGAACTATTGAGAATTGATCGAGAGTTGATAAAATTGATTTGTGTTCATGGTTGGGAAATTGATCATGAATTTTGTTTATTTATTGAGGATACTAATGGAGGGGGTATAGGTATAGAGGAAAAAAAAAAGGGAAAGATGTCTATATGATTTTTATTGATTTAGAGAAAATTTGTGGTTGGTTTAAGAGAAAAATATGAGTTAAAAATAACTACAGTAAAAACACTAGTGGTAGAAACTTATGCTTTTCAAATTATAATAAGTTACACTAGGGATCAACTTTAAGCCCCTATTTTTTTTGCATTAGCTTTGGATAAATTGAGTAAATATATATAGGATGATATTTTATAGTGCATGTTATTTGTTGAGGAAATCTTTTTAATTGATGAAACTAAATTAAGACTAAATATTAAATTAGATGTTGGGAGAGAAATTTTAGAATTTAGAGAGTTTAAGGTCAATATTACTAACACTTAGATAGTTAGATGGCCACTGAAGGCATCTCCTGCTTAAGCCACTAGGGGCCTAAGGTATTAGTCGAGCAAAACTGGACATCCTCGGTTTTCAAAAAAAAAAAAATACTAAGATTGAATAGATTAAAAACACCTTTATTTGGTAGAGATCCAAGTGTAAAGAGATTGAGAGAGTGAAGATTGAAACTCAAGAGAACCAAGGAGTGAAAAGTTTGTTATTTATGCTCTATACATTCATTAGAAGGGAAAAGTAAGATATGACGTCAATCATAAATTTGAAACAAGTTGGGTTAAGTAGAGAAGTAATTCTGAAATAGTATATGATCTACACATCCTATTGAAGTTATAAGGTTGATTTTATAATAGCGCTATTAGCTAGTCATACTTTATCAAAATGAGTCTAGCTAATAAAACAAACAGTATATTAATAAATCAAATGTAACACAATGTAAATGCCTAGACGGATATGTGGTAAAATATTTGACAATAGAATTAGAAAGAAACATATTCAAGAACCTATATCTAATGTCTGATCATTGAAGGCATTATCCAGTGTTATAGCTTGGACATGCAACAAATTATGCTAACTAATAGTAAATTTTGGTACTGTTTTCAACCTTTATATAATGCTGGAATCAAATATTGTTTGGTTAGTCTGCCTTAGTTGTGTAATGTCTGAGAATTCCATATTAAGTTGAGAAACTAAGTCTGGAAGTAGTGACCTTTATCTACTGCTCTGGACTGTTGATGGATCGTGAACCTATTTGACGATTTCATTTCAATTAAGTTCATAGATTATGGTTGGGAAGCAAGCTGCTGGGATTTTTTTTTTTTTTTCTTTTCTCTCCACACACAATTTTCTGACTTTTAAGGTACCTGATTCATTGGGTAAACTTACACTTCTCTGTTTCAATAGGTAAATTATCATTATTATTTGATTGTTATTAGTTCTATTTCCATTCTGCATTAGCTTTCCTTTTCATGGTTTATCTTCAGAAATCATACCTCTTTCAACCTATATAAATTCAGGATTTTTCAGTATTAAGTAGTTGGCTTGGTCAGTCACCCTTGGTTTTCTAGTGTTTGAGAATCCCAATAGGTAGTCAAGTTGATGTTTAACCAACTATAACTTGAAGTGGTGTCTATTATGCACTGTTCTTGACTAATGATAGAGCTATATGACATTTTAATTTTTAATTTAGATCAAAGAAATGAACAGAGTATACACAATTTTCTGAAATTTAAACTGATTCCTTGAGTAGATTACACCTTTTTGTTCCATAGTGGTGGCGTTCCTTTTTATGGTTTATCTTTTGGAGTTCACAGCTCTTTGTTTGAAATAATTGAATATGCCATGCATTTGGGAATCAACATTATTTAGAAGTGGACCATGTATGTACCATTTGAATAAAGTTTTTATTTGAGTTAAAATAGAATTTAATTATTATCATTAGGAGTTTTGTTTTGGTTGGACTTAAATTGAGTTGCAATTAGGAAATTTGACTTGTGGATTTAAGGATTTTCCCTTGCATTGAACATAGTGATTTTCTTCTTTCATTTTTCTTATGCATTCCTCTAGAGTCTTAACATGATGTATTTGACTTGTAAACTTTGTACGACATTTTATCATTATTTATTTATTTATATTTTTGAATTTTTTTAATTATGCTATGCATTTGGAGTTGCATATATACATGAACATTGGTCACATGATGCACATGCAAATTCACAAGATGGCAGTCTATTTAATGTAGATATTAGAATTTAGACATTATCACCTTATTTTCTCATCTTCATGCAGCATGCTCTTCCAGTGTCAAGGTACATGCAAATTCACAAGATGGCAGTCTGTTTAATGTAGATATTAAAATTTAGACATTATCACCTTATTTTCTCATCTTCATGCTCTTCCAGTGTCAAGGCACATGCAAATTCACAAGATGGCAGTCTGTTTAATGTGTGTCAAGGCACATGCAAATTCACAAGATGGCAGTCTGTTTAATGTAGATATTAGAATTTAGACATTATCACCTTATTTTCTCATCTTCATGCTCTTCCAGTGTCAAGGCACATGCAAATTCACAAGATGGCAGTCTGTTTAATGTAGATATTAGAATTTAGACATTATCACCTTATTTTCTCATCTTCATGCTCTTCCAGTGTCAAGGCACAGGACACTCATGAATATATTCGACAAAGCTCCAATTGTTGATAAGGATGCATTTGTCGCTCCAAGTGCATCTATTATTGGAGATGTTCAGGTTGGGCGAGCATCGTCAATTTGGTATGGATGTGTTTTAAGAGGTATGCTTTCTTCCTCTTATTTATTTGTTTATTAGTTTATTATTGTCTTCTGTTTATTGTATTGGGAACTTTTCTTTTTTAAGTTAATAATAGAAGCCATACTTTTGTAATCTTTTTTATTGTTTTTATTTTTATTTTTTGATATGCTTAAGGACTATAGAATGAACATAATTAATTGTTTTGATGACTCAAGCTGTAATTCCTAAATTAAACAATTTGGATGGATCTTTTGACTCACCCATGTTTATTGCACAACATTTATATAATGAGGTCTGCATGTATGACATGATTAAAAATCCCATGTAGTGGGGATTATCATGTTATAACAAGTTGAAACAAAACAACATGATGGTTGATAGTGCAAGATCTTAGAAGAATTGACATTGATTTCAAAGAACTATTCCATTTGTGTCTTTGTGATAAACAAAGTGTTAACAATTATTTTCCTTTATAACTTTGAGATGGGACACGCTTGTTACCCTAGGCTAGTGTTGTCAAGGTGTCAAGGCGATGTGTGGGTGATTGGCCCCATTTAGGCGAGGTGGTGCCCAAGCATGGCCTAGGCATTGCAAATAATATTTATTTATAGCTTCCTAAGTGAATAGTTAATTTTTCACATACAAACTATATATATATATATATTTACTTACATGCTCCATAATATAGAAGTATATTGCGTCAAAAAAGATTTAACTATATTTTATACTCTTCAATCTCGTGTCCACAAATTTAAAATCAGAAAAACATTAAAAAATAAGAAAAGTTGGCATATAATGAAAGTATAATAATTTAAAGAGTCATATTTGTATAATACTTATGATAAAAAGAAAAATATTTGCAGCATTATAATAATAATAATATAGAAAATAGGAAAAAAGAAAAAAAGATATAACTTGCATAATGGAAATATAAGTATACTACTAGAATTGAAAGTTATGCTAATGTTGAAGCTATACAATCACACACAAAAGAATACAAAGGAAAAAGAATCTCCCATGGCCTGCCTTATGGCCTAGGTGATTTAGTTGCAAATGACATAGACGATGGACTAGTCGTGGCCTTGACAACACTGCTCTAGGTTATGGATAAACACGAGATAATATAATTCTCAATGACTAGTCTACTAGTAACTCACTCTTGTTTCTTATTGACAACAGCAACAACAACAAAAAAACAAAAAACAAAAACAAAAACAAAAACAAAAAAAGAACTCTTATTTCTTTCTCTACATTATGCATAACATCTTTGTCTGTTCTGTTGCTTATCACTGTTGCTGAGTTGTCTTTTTCCAACTTCTTTGCAGGTGATGTTAACAACATTAGTATTGGGTCTAGAACTAATATACAGGACAATTCCCTTGTGCATGTGGCAAAATCTAATTTAAGTGGGAATGTTTTCCCAACCATTATTGGTGACAATGTCACCATAGGTAATGACACGCTGAAAAACTCTTATTTTTTTGGAAAGCTTGATAGGTGTGAGAGTTTTTACTCCTACAAAGATCCTTGCATAACTATTTATCATGTGAACTGGGTAGGTCATAGTGCTGTCATGCATGGCTGCACTGTTGAGGATGAGGCCTTTGTTGGTATGGGAGCAGTCCTGCTTGATGGAGTGGTTGTTGAGAAGCATGCCATGGTTGCTGGTGGAGCACTTGTGAGGCAGAATACAAGGATCCCATCTGGGGAGGTTTGCCTTCAGAATCTTGTCTCAAACTAGCATGAGTTACTTGGGCTTTTTTCCCATCCTAAAGTCAATATAGTTTTAAATTTTACAAATAATTGGCTACTTGACCAATTCATGACACCTGAAAATCCTTGTCCTTGGATATCTTCAACTTTTTTTTGAAACTCTCCTTGCAGTTTACATCTTGGTCTAAACAAACCAGGGAGCAAGCAAAAGGAACATTATGCAACTCAAAATGATGTTCTGATTCCTCAGAACCTCATGAATATTCCATGAAATTGAGTAATTTTGTTGGCTCAGTAAGATAACTCCTGTCTAAGACCTGTATATCCTGCTCTTTTAAGGATCATATAATCTTTTTAGACATTTTTGTGTACCAAGAGTCCATGTTATATATCTAATTGTGCCTGGATGGGTTATTGGTTTGATAGTTTCATGTCTTGGCTTTTATTAAAAATTGTGGTTCGGATTTATGTTTCAAAATTTGTGGCTGGACAGCCTGGACCAAAGGATCAGGCTTACTAGTTCCAAGATGACTTGGTAAGGTTAAATCTATCTAGTAATTATTGAAAGAAAAATAGGAGGTGATTTTCTTCCTTTTCCTTTAGTGCATGGTGTGTCGCTTTTCCTTGAAGCAAATCCCGAATTTTGTTGTGCTTGGACGGCCAAGTGACCACGGTAGAATGGCCTTAGAAGTTAATATGGTTCATGTTTTCATTAATCTTGAGCTACTGCAGGAATAGTTCTTATGCTTGACCCCTCACCACATTCTTATCTTGTTTTTTTTTTTTTTCTAAATTGTCTTGTCTGGAAATTTGGCTTGATTTGTTCACTCCATACGACTTGCAATTCTTTACTCTTTCTGCTGCTTATGTTTCAAATTTCGACTCCTGGGGAAATCAGATAGTTATTGTCATCTGATTCTGATTGGACCATTGAGTGGAAGGTCTGGATTCTTCCAGGGAGCCACTATTATGAGGAAGCCTTCTTTGCATCTTCTGTGACATTTAAGTATTCCTTTTTTTTTAAGATTGATCAGTCACAGATGCACTAGAGTTCAACTGGCCTATAAATGTGTCTGGGACCCAAAATAGTCAATCACTTCTTAAGAATCGATTTGTATTGCAAATCAACTGTGAGATTGTTATAACTAGAAGTACCATTTCATGTGACAGGTATGGGGTGGTAATCCTGCAAAATTGTTGAGAAAGCTCACTGAAGAAGAGATAGCCTTCATCTCTCAGTCAGCTACCAACTACTGTAACTTGGCTAAGGTTCATGCAGTTGAGAATGCAAAGACTTTTGACGAGATTGAGTTTGAAAAGGTGTTGCGCAAGAAGTTTGCTCGAAGAGATGAAGAGTATGATTCTATGATTGGTGTGGTTCGTGAAACGCCTCCTGAGCTTATCCTCCCCGACAATGTTCTCCCAGATAAATCACCCAAGGCTTCCTAAATTGAACTTATGAAGTAGGTAGCCCTGTTTCTTGAGGTTTGGAATGTAGGAATATTGTTGTTGTCAAATGTAGATTCATGGTGAATGGGTTTTTGTTTGTCAATAAGAATAGCTGGATCCCAGCAATATCTGGGGATTGATCTTGGTGCATCGTTTGAGCATGCTGAATCTTCTTGTTCACCATGAGTTTATTGGGAGCTTCATTTTTCTAGGGAAAACTTAATATACTATTGGAACAGGCACCTTCTTTTTTAATTTTACAAATTTATAAGTTATTCACTGTAATGCTGTTACCTGAATATGCTTTTGCTGAAATCTTTGATACCCCTTCATTCTTTGAAGTTATTTGGTCTTAGGTTCAGTATAGATCCATGGTCATTTATTTATTTATTTTTAACTTTCTTATTTATAGAGAAACAGTTCAATGAAAATGTGATTGTTGATGTGGAAATGGCCAAATGACTACTATTTAGCATTGTTGATAACACATTTTTTTTTGTGTTCCTTGGTGGATCTGGAGTCTGCACGACCATATGAGGGTGAAACACTACCATATATTTCTGTATATAATATTCTATCATCGTATGGTACCATATATAAATTCCAAAATTGTATGAAATGACATTATGCACACACGCACACAGAGGCTGACCTTGTGTAAATGCTAAGGTCACTCCCATTTTTATCCCTTTAATTGAATTAGCTTTGTCTTCTAGTTGTATTGGAGCAAGAATCTTTGAAATTCAATATTTGAAAATAAACCATACCATCAACTTTCCCCAAGGACAATACTCAAATGATATGGCCCATGCCGATTTTGGCACCATTTTATGGTAATTAATTGCATTTTATCTAAGCATCTTAAACTCATATGCCATGTCATTGAATTGAAGCAAGGGATTCAATATAAATGAATTTCTTTCTCATTAAGTTGCTTTTTTCTCAATACTAATTTGAGATTTGAATTGGCTTTGTTAAACATATCCTTAACCACCAATCCGTTTGGTAAAGTGGTACGAAGACGAATTTCTTTTTATGAAGTCTCGAGTTCGAGCTTAAGGTAAACTTTCGTTTCACTGTAGAGTCGAATAGAGGGTGGCCTTTGCCTGATTCTTGTACCATGTTCCTTTATTAGTGCTTATTTCAAATGAATTAATTTTTGTAATGCATACCATTCAAATTATCAAAAAAAATATATATGTATTTATCATTCATTCTGTCTTATCCTCATTATTCCTTTTATGATGTAGTTTTCATCAGTCTTCTACTTTCAGATCTCAATGATTAAAAGCAAGAGCAGCAGCAGCAATAATAAAATTTCCATGGTCATGTTCCAAGCACAAGTTTGGAATGAGAGGTGAAAAAGGAATACGAGGGAAAAAGACAAAGTAGTGAACGGCAATACTGATTGACTGAGTCCAACAAAAGTAGAGTATGGATTTACTTACTTAGCAAATTGATTTGGTCTACCGACTTCTACTGCTACTGACTAGCCATTTCAACGCTATCTTTGTCTTTACACGTTATAATTAAACATAAAAAAATGGAGAATCTCTTAAAGCTATAAGTCCCCTGCTTTCGGCCAGTGGGGAGCGCACAACAATGATTCCGCCATCAGTGGAACCTTTCTCAAATTTTCTATTTTTGCTTAGAAAATAAGGCACTCAATTTTTGCTCAAATTTTCTATTTTTAATTTAATTTAATTTATTTTTTTATCTTTAATTATTAGTATCACCGCTAATCCTTTTACCTGACTTAGACTATTTTAGAGTCGAGAACGGTACGTAATATTATACAATTTTTACTTAAAATGGGCACATAAGCATAAATACGAACTTGAACTCAAAATCAAGAATTCGTCCCTTTAACTATAATCTATATCCTGTTTCTTAAGCAATCAAACTAACAACTTTGGATAAATTTTGCATGATTTCAGGATAACAATAAATCAAATCGAGAAAAGTTAGAAAAAGATGGATAAGTTAACAAACATTAAATTTTTCATAACCCCTTTTATTAATTAAAATAAATATTTCATATGGTAACATTGTAACTGTCAAATTAAATGGTGAGATAGGAATTTTAACAAGTCCTTTAAAGTATGCCAACCATTTTATCCTCTCGTATATCGAAACTTCTATAAGAAGTGACATCTGTAACATGACATTCAAGAATTTTCGTAAAATAAATAAATATATTAATCCTTGCAAAATAAAAATAAATATATTAATAACCTTAATCACAGAGGGGATATTTTCGTAAAACAAAGGCTGCCACGGTGAGTTCACTCGGAGCTGAGCCGACTCGGCGCTTCGACCCCGAGTTGAAATCTCTTACTCCCTATATAAACAAACAGGGGAGGAGGCGCAGCGAAACGGCAAGAGTGGTTGGAGTCTTTGTTCTTCGTAGGAAAGCTTGCCTTGAATGCTTGTTGGGGGGGGATTAAAAAAAAAATTCCCCCTTTCTCACAGAAGGAACAGTAGCAAATTAACAGGAAGAATTGTTAATAATAATGGGTGCGGAAGAAGTACAGCAAGAACAAAATCATGTGCCCATGCCCAAGAAGGCAGGGCAAGCTGCTCCTATAATCCTTGGACTCCAACCCTCAGCCCTTGTGGATCATGTTGCGAGAATAGATTGGTCTTTGCTTAATCAAATCTCCGGTGATAGAGGTGGTTCTCAACAGGTGAGATTTTCACTTTTTTCGATGCCCATTTTCTTTTCTTTTAAGCTTTGTTCCCATTCGCCAAATGCTGATCTTTCCCTTACTAGTAGTACTGAGCCGCTCATGTTTATTATGATGGGTGTTGTTGTTGTTGTTGTTTTTACGTTTTGGGTCTTATGAAATACTGGATGTTTTTGAGTTATTTTTTCTTTAAGTGCAAGTTGCTGTATTCACAACAAAATGCTTGGTGGTAGTACTTGGTTAAGTTGAGTAATGGGACACATTAAAGATGTGGGCATCATCACTCTGTTAATAGAGTGTGAATGAGAGAAGTTTTGAGATCCTTTTTGGATATATTGATTACCCTTTTTTTTTTTCTTTGTCTTTTTTCTACAATTTGAAGCTTTTCACTGGATAAAAAGGATTTTGCTTGTGTCATGTATATATGTAGTGCTTCAACTATCTTGTGGATAACATTGCTTGGCATTCAATGCTTAATTTAGTACCAAAATTTTTTCTTTAATTGTCCTTACACACTTTTGAAAGGATTTCAAAGCAAATCCAATCAGATGTGGTGCTGCTTACTGGTAAATATTAAGGTTGATTTCCCTTCATCTCTTTTTCGTTGAATCTTTGGTATAATTATAGCTAATATTAGAACTCCGGAATTCGAACAATGTTCGAGACTTGATCTTTAATTTCCTTTAATCTTAACAAAGCTCATTTGAAGTCAGTAGTTTCATCCACACAATCGAGTTGCCTTTGTGATTTTTCTTTTTCTCCAATTCTTCCTCCCTTTCTCCTTCCTTCTAGCTATTCTTTGAAAGATTAGACTATGTTAAGTGTATATTATCTTCATTTCCTTACTTATGTCTTCTTCTGAGCTCTCTCCCAGACACATCCTTTCTTCTTTTTATTTCGTGATTTTCTTCTGGAGTAAGTTTGGTTTTTCCACTGCTTTACCTGTTAGCAGTTGTTTGTTTTATGCTGAGCCACTCCCTTTCTTCTGATCAACAATCTAAGAACTGTGTTTTTGGTCTGATCAGTAGCTGTTTTCTTCATGTGATAAACTGTCATCTAACTTGATTATGAAAATTTAAAAGTTGGTTAAAATGGTTTTCTATTATGTTTTTTTCCTCTTTTAAACAGTTTTTTCTTCTATTTAGCCCTGCTTTTTTGTTGGTTATATACTAGTTAATGAATTGAGATTTTATTTTGGAACGTTAAATTTCACAAGTTATGCTTCTGGGTTTTCAAGCAATTACCATAAAATTACCTTTCTTGTTTTAGTGTAAGAATGCAGAAATAGTTACTAAATTTATCATGTTTTGTTAGAAGCTTGTAGTCGAGAGATATGTCTTTATGTTATTAGTCTTATTATTTTTAAATAAAGAAGATATTATATAGATATCACTTTATATTATTTTTGAAAAGCTAGAAGATGTTATACATATAGATATTGCTTTATATTATCTTTTTTTTTTTAAGAAAAGAAAGAAGATATTATATGCAGATATGATTTATGTTATTGCTGTATGTTCTTCTAAATGTTCATAATTGAAGTATTTTGGCCCCCCAAACAGGTTGCTTTTGAAGAATTGGAATGTATACTGAGTGAGGTAAAGACCCACATTATCCCATGTCCCGATGATCCATCTCCCGTAAAGACTATTGCTGGTGGCAGTGTTGCTAATACAGTCCGAGGTCTAAGTGTGGGCTTTGAGGTCACTTGTGGCATTATTGGGGCATGTGGGGATGATGAACAGGGTTGCTTGTTTGTGACCAATATGTGCTCTAACGGGGTAAATCTTTCAAGATTGAGAATGAAAAAGGGACCTACAGCTCAGGTGAGTTCTTATTCTATCCTGTCAAATTGAAAGCTCAATCTTTTCTTCCTTCTCATTTAACTCTTTTTTGTAAGTTTGCTAATAAACTGTCCTGCCCAAAATAGAAATTAAGTATTTTCATGTTTTTCAGTAATCTTTTTGTTAATTATCATCATCCCTAAGTTGAATATGTGTATGCAGTGTGTGTGCTTGGTTGACGCTGTGGGCAATCGTACCATGCGACCATGTCTCTCAAGTGCTGTTAGGCTTCAGGTGCATGGAGTAATTTCTTTTTAGTTTAGCTCTCCAGTATTTAATGATCTTTGTGAAAGGATTTTGAGAAACAAGATGGGGGGTCTTTTTCAAGTTTCTTCTCAAAGAAGCTTATACTTTATTTTCCCCTTTTTCCATGTCACTTTCAGCCTGATGAGCTGACGAGAGAGGATTTAAGAGGTTCCAAGGTAAAACTTCTTTCTTTGGTTACTATTTTACTGATGTACATATTCATTTCTAATCATCCTTGCATAATGTAATTGAGTTTTGAGTTTGGAACTCATTAAATTAGTTCAGGAGTGGTTGCATCCTGATGTTCTTTGTTCCTTGGTTCCTTATTAAATTTTCTCTAATTCTGCTTGTCAACAAATATCTATATTCACAGTGGTTGGTAGTAAGATATGCTTTCCACAACTTGGAGTTGACACGTAATGCTATTAAGCTCGCCAAACAAGAGGGTGTTTCTGTCTCAATAGACTTGGCCAGCTTTGAGGTATAAAGTTGCAACTGTTTCATTCTTTCTGTAGTTTAATGCCCAAAAATTTGCTCTTTTTTTATATGATTTATTTTGTAAAATTTCTCTGTAGATGGTCCGTAACTTCAGGTCTCCACTTCTAGAGTTACTTAAGTCTGGGGATATTAATCTTTGTTTTGCCAACGAGGATGAAGCAAGAGAGCTGCTTAGGTGATTTCCCTTTGATTATGCTTTTGCTTAAACAAATCTCAGCTCTAACTGGCTGTGTCAAACTATCAATTTACACAAGTACATGGCAATCACTGTTATTTGACTGCTTTATTTCTTTCCCTAACATTGAGTATGGATTATATGACTTAGTTATGGATGCAACAAAAGGGCTTATCTTAGTGCCAAGTTGAACCATGTTTTAGCAATATGATGGTGATAACAGGAGGCATGGCAAGTACTCCAGAAAACATGTAACAGGAAAATCATTTCGACCGATGTTTGACATATGAACAAAAAGGAAATTTGTAGCTTTTTAGTTTTTATTGTCCCTTCATGCATATTGGAAGTGACAACTTTGTGGAAATAGAGGATCTTTGAATAAAAGGATACCATCCTTACTTCATTCAAATATTTTATGCGAACTTTGCGTTGAAAAAAATCTACTTTCCAGAAAAGAAATGCTACCCGGTGATTGTGGTTGCTTTTCTTCTACTGCAGAGGTGAACAAAATGATGATCCTGAGGCAGCTCTGGAATTTTTGGGTACACACTGTCAATGGGCTGTCGTGACACTTGGTTCTAATGGATGCATAGCCAAGCATGGGAAAGAGGTGAGTAAATGTACTTTTGTAGTGTGGTAGTGGTAAACACGTAAAAAATTTCAGATTGTGTTGAATGTTTGTGTGTGATCTGACAATTTGCATGTTGATTCCTACTGGATCTTTTTTTTCTTTTTTTATAGCAAATAGAATTAGATCTAGGCTGGGCTTTAGGGACCAATTTGACTGATAGCCTGTTGGAATCAAACACAATGATCCTAGTTCTGGTTTCTAGTGATTTCATTTTCAAAAAACCAAACCACAGGTTCTCCATTTGATGCAATTGGTACCTAAACTGAAATTCTTCTTAATCACAAGCATGCTGACCATATCTATCCAGTAGCAATTGGTATTGGATAATCTGCTATACCTGAATGTTTATTGAACCAACTTGTTATTGGTACTCTTAACACAAGTTCACCCTCTCTACCTTTCATTCATTTGTGACTAACTACTTGGACAAAATTGACTACTTGTCGTTTCAGATTGTTCAAGTTCCAGCAACTGGGGAGACACAAGCAATTGATGCCACTGGAGCTGGGGACCTCTTTGCCAGTGGGTTTTTGTATGGATTGGTCAAAGGATTATCCCTGGAGGACTGCTGCAGAGTTGGTGCCTGCAGTGGCGGGGCTGTGATTCGTACTCTTGGGGGTGAGGTGAGGCCTGAGAATTGGCAATGGATGTATAAGCAAATGAAAATTAAGGGCCTGCCAGTTCCTAATATCTGCTAACCATGTCTCTAAAAGAGAACAATTGGGGGCTAAGTCAACTGAAAGTAGGATTTATTTTCTATTTTTTTCATCTTTGATTCTGCAAATGGCAGCTCATATTAAGTTGCATTTTGGGGTTCATATACTCTTGTACTGGCCTTAAATTTTAATGAGGGATGGAATGCTGTGATGACGAATTAGAATGCCACAATGGGCAATGCTCTTTCTGCTGTACTAGGTGTTGACTCTTGAGAGGCTGTTAGACTTTGTCCCATGATGGTGCAAGGCAGAAATGCAATTTAACCCTAGGAATGTTTTACAAGAATCATTAGTATAATAAAAATATAATGGTGCCTTCAGTTAAGTCACAGGATCCTAGCCCCCCCTACTCAGCACATTACTTCATTGTTAAGTTTTTGTTTTTTTTAGTCAAAGATACTCCATATTAATACTTACTAGAACTATATCAGGGTTAAGTACACATTCCAAAATGGCTCCACCAAATAACTGACCTTTAAATGCCAGAATACTGTTGTTTGACGAGCAGGCAATTCATCTCATTTAATGATTATGGCACCAAGAGTTTCAAGGTAAGTTCATTCAAATATGCCAGTGAGATATGGACACATGCCTTCAATTCTATTGTATCTCGTGTAAATGGGTTAGGCTTGATTCCATCAGTCTACCTCATGAATCGTTTGATGAGTTTCTTCAGCAATGAATTCTCGACACCCAAAAATAATAATAATAATAATAAAATCTAGTTACAGCTATCCAGATGAGCATGCCAATAATTAAAATGCAGAAAACATTGGGCGTGACAGAGATCTTGAAGCCAATTCAATTCTGCATGTAAAATTTAAAGTTCACCTGATTAAATTGAAAGAGTGACACCAAGGAAAGCCAATTCACGTGTGCTCACCTGATTTAATTGAAAGAGAGGTGCATGCAAAATAAAGTTCACCTGATTAAATTGAAAGTCACGAACGCCAACGAAATAAAGGACAAGAAACCACATTACTAACATCATCCCCACTGAGAAAAATAAGTTTTTTACACAATAGTACCCAGTTTCATGACCTCATTTTTCAAAATAATCACTAGAATTTCCCTCAGGAGTAGAACAAATTGACTGCTGCTACTACTACTGATGCAAGCTTGCTTCATCAAATCTCCATAGGAGCTGCTTCTGAACTCTCCTGCATTGTGGCACCCTGGTCAGCTGCCTCCTGCTCCTCCTTTATCTCTAGTGACTCAATCAAATCTTGTATGGTTTTCTGATCCAGTATGCAAAATGGTTCCCCAACTCCAACCACTGCTACAGTGCAGATGGAACTGGTTAGTTTCTCGCCTTGTAATGTTTCCTTGATGGCAAAGAGTGCATCCTTGACGAGATCTTCACGTGAAGAGCTCATGAAGGTCTGAAACTTGCGCTCCAGGTAAGTTTTAGCAGACTGGGAACGTGAGCCAATAGCAAAAGCCTGATATTCAAAGTAGTTCCCACTTGGGCAGTTGTAATAGAGGTGTGCACCAGATTCATCCAAGCCGGCAACAAGAAGACCCACACCATAAGGCCGCTTCCAGGAGCGCTGTGTACAAACCTGAAATCATGTTTTATCATAAAGCAATCATGCCCAAAGTAATATTTTCTTTGCAACAAATAGAGATTCATAACTATGGTTTAAGCTGAGGTAACTGGATTCCATTACTCATCAACAAATGCCAAAATATGTGGAAAAGAGCAAAATCTTGACAAAACATTAGAGTGGGACTAAGAAAGGTGCCAAATATAAAGTTGGTCACTGAATGTTCACGTTTCAACTTTCAACAAAGGCATTTCTGCAAACTAACTTGCACATGGTACCAGGATCTAAGCCACTGACAGGATTTTCCTGGGAATGGAATGAGAATTCAGATGCAGAACCTCAAACTTTCACCAATAATAGGCAACTCAAAGTGGAAAGTGAACACAAAAATGAAAGCGTAAGGTGAACTGCCTATCTGCTAGACAACTACATCAAAATATTCTATTGTTGAAATTTTTTGACTGAAATCTTACGAGTTTTCTATGCAGGGGTCGCAAACAGCACCTGAACCCAGTTACTCAAACTTTTCCATAACAATATAAAAAGAGTTTATTACTATTAACCTTATGTCTCAATATAAAATTGAGCTAGGTCCAAGCAAACACTTTTGAAAATCCAGGTATAAATTTTAACCAAAAAAAGAAAGAAAATCCAGATATAAAAATCCTATTTGCATAGGAGTATCTGCTTGATTCCCTTAACCTACATAAAAACCTGTTACCTAGACTCGGGTATTGGGTGTTGGTGGCCTCCCCATGGGCAAAAAGATTTGTGATCTCCAATTGGTACCTTAATTTGAACTTCGTGTTTGTTTTAAAAACAATGAAACAGCACAAAGCTTCAAGGGTTTGTGGGATTAAATGAACACTACCAATGGAAGTAAAGTTTAGTTGGGGAGGGATAGGTTCCCAGATGTAGGGGAACGGGGTATAAATGACCAGCTAAGCAAGCGCCACTGGTGCTATTCCACGTTAACATTTCTTTTTCTTTTTTCTTTTTTTTTTTTGAGAAGATACAAGTGTGCATGTGCGCCGCGTATCTCCTGAGAGGTATCGGGACCCCCTGGTCTTGAGACAAAGCCGCACTAATCCCCTCACCAAATGGGAAGGGACAACGATGGTAGGATTCAAACTCATGACTTCTATCCCTGTCCTACAGTCATGCGCCCTTGTCCTACCGCAGTGCCAATGCCATCATTGGCCATACCATGTTAACATTGACTCTTATGATTATTAATAAATATTTATTGTTTCTTCTCAAAAAAAATAAAAAAATAAAAAATACGAGCCTATATTCTTATGTAACCTATTAGTCATTCTCTTCTTTTCTGCTTTCTTTTCTTTCTTTAAATAACCTACATAGTAGTATTCCAAATCTGAAGCGCCAGACAAATATCCCTACCCATAACAGTATAATGAAGTGTTGACATAGGTATGCTGGACTAAAGTAAAGAGTCTAGGTCACACAACTAAAAACACACCGCTGATTACATATGTTTGGTTTTCATAAATCTTAATTGCTACTAGTATAAACTTTTGAAAACTCAGCAAAACTAAGCAGCCCAATTATAAATAGGGGTAGGGTTTGGAATTTTGAATAGAGAAAACAATGCTTGAATTAAAAATTGGGTCGAGAATGGATAGAGTTTGAAAAAAGATACAATGATTGGATTAAAAAATTGGGTCGGGTCTAGTGCACTATATGTTTGTTAGTATGAGGTGTTGCTTAAACCTGGTTATGTTTGAACCTTATTTTTTTGCCATCCCTATTCATGCATTAGGAGATCCATTGACGAGATATGAGCAATACAGTGTAAAGCATTTTCTAATATGCATGTAAAGTATATATCCATAGATTGTAAGGTATTCAGTGAAAATGCGAACGTTAATGGAAACACAAACTTTAAGATAAATATGTAGTAAAATATTGACGGATAAAGTTAGAAATGAACATTTTTGAGAAAATAGTATGACTAGCCCCAATTGGAGATAAAATGAGAAAAAAACCGATTAAGGTTAATTTGACACATACGACGAAGACCTTGTGTGCAACGGAAGTCTGATCCAATAACAATACCTAAAAAAGAGAAATAGAGGAAGATCTAAAATAATATGGATAGAGATAATTAAGAAAGATAACACTACTTGTAATATAAATGTCAACTTAACTCTTAATAAAGCAGAATAAAGGAAACGGATTCATGTAGGCAACCAACCTCATGTGGTTGGGATTTGGGAAAATGCTTGTAAAGTTGAGATTAGAGTAGAACAGTAGGAAGCTTTCTAATTTGAACAAGAGGGCCAAGCAGGATTTTGTTAGAGGCTTATTACATGGTAATGCCACAAATAACTCTCTTAAATTGAATTAAATAAAACTTATTTCAATAGAGAGAACAAAGCGGTAAGAGAACTCTAAGCCTTCTAAGTTCTAAGAACTTCAATGTTTTAATCAAAGGGCTCATGTTACATCTATTCCTACCTTGCTTGGTCTTCCAGATCGTTGAACCATGTTCAACGAAATCTCAATTGTATACAAAATGTGTGTATCATTTTTGCCCCAAGTTTATGATATTGCACCTGAATAAGTGAACTCAGGTTGTTCTTCATGCCAAACAAAATCACATTAGAAGTTTTCAAAGACCATTTTTAAAAAAAAAATAAAAAATTAAGAAAAGGTCAAATGCAACTAAAACGTCAAGAAATTTGACAACTTCTCCTAAGTAGACCACCAAAATGGACCGATTTCACTTGAACCTGAAGCTCTCTCTATCATAAATTCATAAGTATACTACTCTAGACTCTAATTTCTTCTCGCATTTCGAGCCAAATCCATCTTTAAAAAAAAAAAAAAAAAATAGTAACACATTAACCTAATAAACATGAATCTGAGGAATCAATTCAAATCAAAACTCAACCACTACCAAAATCACATTTTCTTAAAAAAAAAAAGAAATAATCTAGAGAAATAAATAGGTAGGTCCATACCTGGGCCTTATCAGCCAACTGAACAACGAGTCTTCCAACAGGAAGAGGAGACTCGTAAGTGAAGGAATGGTTAATGCATTCGGATCTGAGGTAGCGAGAAAGGACTCGGCCATCGGCAGTGAGACCAGAGATGGCGACCCCGATGTGATCGTCGACTTTGAAGATCTTCTTCTGGTGAGAAGAGAGCTCGGAATTGGCTTTGTTGACAGAAGCAAGAACAACGTGAGTCTTCGATCGGAGACCGATTGCAGCCGAACCTTGCTTCACCGCCTCCATCGCGTACTCCACCTGGAACAGCCTTCCCGCGGGGCTCCATGTCGTCACGTCCGTGTCGTATTGGTTTCTGAACATCTTCTCCTTCTTCTTCTTCCCCCTTTGTCTTTCTTTCTTTCTTTCTTGAGCTTCTTCTACGTTTTTTAATGCGCTGTTTCTTTCTCTTCAAGGCATTCTCATTCGACAAAACGAGTAGTCGTCTCAATTGGGCTTCATGGGCCGATCACGTTTGAGGCTTTTTGAGTATTTAAGCCCACAATTTCTCCTTTCAGATTCACTTTTACCTCAGTCCTTTTGCCAACTACGGACACTCCGCTTTATTTAACGGCTAAATCCATTGAATTACAGGTAGTTATTTCTTTCTTAAATATTTCTGTCTACGCTATTTCAGATCTTCCTCTATCTCTAGCGTAGCGTTATAGTAGATTATGAATTATTAATAGGTTGTTCATCATAATTAGGACATTCAATATGATTAGAACATTCAAAGGGTCTTCATTGTTCTCCCTCTCCCTACACTCTCTATTAAACTGGAATTGAATGATGGAATGCCTTATCAAAAAACATAAACTCCATGGAATGCGCCATATGTTGTTGACAAAGGTGCATCTTGTACAAAATCAAATGAAACATTGGATGCATAGAAATATGGTAACACTTTGATTTGTATGTATATAAATATGTACGTAGTGACATAGAAGTAATGACCCCTTTACAATCACATTACTGAATATTGTTTCTCTTCTGAGCTCCTATGAAAAATCTTCCAAGTGATAAATTGTCCCCCATTATTTTTTTTCAAGAATATATATACAGATCTAAATTTAGAGAAGAATTAATAGTATGCTTAGAAAGTTCATAATACAAGAGTGAGGAGTAGCTAGCTTGAGAGACGGAAAAGGGAGGGAAAAGAAATGAAGAATTCGCTTGTTTTAGCAGCTTATAAAGAAGGAAAGTTTACAAAATTTACATGCTCACGTAATAAAAATAAAAAAAGTTAACATCATACCACTTACCACCAGCATGGCAAGATGGCACCTTTAATAAGAAAAAACCTGCAAAGTAAATCATTTGTGTCGTATGTTTGCATAAATTTGAAGCTTGAATTCCCCAAAATTTGCAGAATCAATCAATTATTCACATGAGGGTGGTAAATGGAATAGAAACCCTTTTATCCTGAGAGAAAACATTACTAAAAAAATCCCATAAAATCCTCCACAGACAATCTAGATAACGCTTCCCTTGTCAAAATACTCTTACATTGTCCAAAAGCATATGAATACATGCAGCATACAGAACAAGAACCATGCCAAAGTCTTCTAAGGTTTTTTTCCAGTTTGAATTTAAATGGGCTGATACAGACACAGGTGGAATTTGACTACAAAATTTGAAGGCCCTAATGGTTAGTTAATTGCCAAAAATCTAGCCTTAATCTCACAAGCCAAATAAGTGAAGCATAATAGCATTCTGTGCATGCATACGGTTTTCTGCCTGTGGGAAAACAATGGAGTTGGCAGCTTCGATCACTCCATCGGTGACTTCAACGCCTCTTTCTGCAGGGAGGCAGTGCATGAAATAAGCTCTTGGTCCTGCTAGTTTCATCAGCTCTTCATCTACCTGCAAATATTAAGGACACTTAATGGATTAGAACAATGACATGCGTGCAGCAAATATAAAAGTATGGTTTAGAGAGTGCAACTAGAATACTTGCTTGTGTGAAATGAACAACCTAGTAAAGACTTATAATGTGAATGGTAAATAACAACGTTTGACATCTCCCAAGATGGTAAAATAGGGAACAATAATAAAAGAAAGCTTCCATCTCACGTGAAGCTCAGCTGTGCCGCAAGAATAAGCTCATGTCAAGAAAAAAAAATAGTAATTTACTGATTGACAGACTTTGTGGCGGTATAACAACACCCAAAAGACCATTTACTTGCTTTGTGCCACAATATTAGAAGAACGATACCTGAAAACCCTGGAAGACTTTGCGGCGGTTTTCAGCCTCCCCCTTTTGACCCATACTAGCCCACACATCTGTGTAAACAACGTCAGCTCCTCTAACGGCTTCTTTTGGATCATTCGTTATCTCAATCTTGCTGATTCCAGCACTTCGTGTCTTTTCAACTGTTTTCTCATCTGGCTCAAAGCCCTTGGGGCAGACACAGACAAAATGGAAAGGAACCACAGATGCCAATAAGAGCCATGAGTGCACAATGTTGTTACCATCTCCAACGTAAACGACCTGAACTTAGACATTGTTAAATCGGGTTCAGCAATAATCATAGTGGTAAGAGATAATCAAATAAGAAGAAAAAGAAATGGAGATGCAGAGAGTTGTATGTGCTTCAAAACGAACAAGTAACAAGAATTTGTTCTTTGCCTTGTTGGAGGGAAATAAAAAGACATTTTCATTCATTTTTTCTCTTGAGGAAGTGACCAGATAGAATTTTGCCAACCTTTGTTCCTTCCAGCTGACCTACGTGCTCAATTATGGTAAGCGCATCCGCCATAATTTGGACAGGATGGTTATAGTCAGTCAGGCCATTGATAACTGGTACAGTAGCGTATTTTGCTAAATCAATGATGTCCTGCAGTATTGATATGACTTGATTAGAATTGGATACAAGAAATAGAAGCAAGTATCCTTTCCTTAAAACACAGAGATTAAGATAAAACAAGAGTTCTTTATCATCATCATCATTACTACTATTGTTATTTTGAACCATATATGGATCTTCATAAAAAACATTCCCTACACTTCTTCAAGGATCCTTGTGTTGTTAAAAAATTGACTTTCAAAAATTAATTCTGGACTTTTAAGTTTTAACTAATAGAAGTTCTGGCAACACGAACTTTTGATTCATGCTTCTAATTTTAGTTGAAATGGTTCACTCAGCTATACTTAATAGGAAAATGGTTGAGTGGGGGAACACTTGTGAGGAGGAAGCTCAAGGCCAATGAAGACTAAGTTAAAGCAATTGAACAAAGATGTTGAGTAAATCACTTGCTTGTATAGCAAGAAAGCACTTCAAAATCACTTGCCTAAACATACTGTAGATGAAAGAAATCCAATGTTTCTTTAACAGGATTATGGATTACCATACTAGATAAATATGATAACTTATCCTTTGGATCCAAAATAGGTTAAACTGTATATTTTCTTCCTGAGAGATCGAGGAAAGAAAAGAATATAAGGACACCTTTGTAGTTAATCTTTTACTTAATACCCATTTTACGTCTCAAGGGAGGTCCCTAGGGCTCTAACACAATGGTGAAAAAGAGACTTCAAACTTCAAAGAAGTGAAACAGGGCATTTTTTAAAAATCAAGGAAAGGATGGTCCTACTTTCAGATATTGGGGTCCCATGCAAGGCATTGGTCTTTCCTTACTACAAATGTTATGCAGGTTGTTCAAGAACTATAATGAGAGATCCATATTGACTGGACAAATAAGTATTGATCCAGGGTCACTACAAAATGATTTGGAAGTTTAACAATACAGTTGGAAATGATGAGTTTTTTGCTTCAAACTATCAAATTAATGGCCCATTGAACTTCCTGTTTACTAATGCATAAAAAGTATATGTTCCATAAACTTGCTTGTCTGAGCAAATTGTTCTTACTTGTAATAGCTATGTATATTGGTTTACTTTGGTTAGTAAATTTAGAAGTTGATTACCTTCAATTTGGCTTAGGTCTCATCTTGAAACTGAACCTAAACAAATCACGAACACTCCTAATTTTAATGTCTTTTTAAACAGTAATTCAAATTCAATAGTTCAATTCGTAATGATAAGACAGTAATAATGAATATATGATATAACAAGACTCACCATCATACCTGATGAGCAAAAAGACGAGCCATAATGATGTCATTATAACCAGAAAGCACTCGTGCAACATCACGGGTTTCCTCCCGCTTACCCATTTGGATGTCATCGGGCCCCAAGTATATAGCATGGCCACCCAGCAAGAAGAACCCTGTCTCAAACGAAACTCTAGTTCTCATAGATGGCTTGGCAAAGATCATTGCCATTGTCTTTCCTTTAAAAGGAAGAAATGTCCCGTCTCCTGATTTTATAAGTGTCTTGACCTCAGCAGCACGATATAAGATCCCCAATATAGTATCCTTGTCAAAGTCACTAATGTGCAAGAAATCTTTGAGGCCTGCTTTTGCTGAATCAAATTTGAGTAAGGGCAGAGTAAGTCCCAGTTCCACCATTTCAATTGGAAACAACCAACTTTATCATAAAAGACTGTCACATGCAGAGATTTAATTATATGCTTATTTTTGTTCTAATATTAATTTAAAAACTTCTTCAAAAATACAGAAAAATAAACGGATTTCTATAAACAACAAAACAAAGATGGTTTTAGTAGAAGAAATAAGAAGTTCTAATTGGGTAGAGCCACAGTAGTAAATGTGAAGAAAACCCAGAATCCTAAATTGAAGATTCCAAATGCTGGAAATCAAATTGATCTTCTAGAGTACTCCTAAAACGATTTGTCATGTTTTTCCTCGATAACCCTGTATTCTCCCAAATTCGAACCCCAATGAAAATAACTTTTTAAAAAATACAAATAAAAATACAACAGATAATAAGGGCACTTTTGAAAATGCTCAAGACTGCTCCTTGAGCCAGTACGACTTGGATTGACATGTTCATCTGTTACACTTGGAAGGATAAGCTAAGGCCTTGACTTTCCGGTCACATAATAGATACGTCTATTCTTTGAAGTATGATCCCATTAACAACTCTATGTATAAAGCCTCATCTTACAAAGAAATTGAATACCCTCAGTCAAGAATATTCAGAAATCGAAAGACCATCCATCCAAAAAAAAAATCTGCAATCAGCTTGGATAAATCTCTTACTGCATTTTCTTCTTCAGCTCCGAAACTCCCTGTTCTAGAAGCAGATGTTCGATTTAAAGCCCATACACTAATATCCAACCAGAAATTCCAATTATAAAGCTAACATACCAGCATTGAATCCAAAAACCTAATACTGAGCTTCAAAAAAGCGACCGCAAAATAACAAGCTCGGGTACTTGATGCTAACAAAAAAAAAAAGAAACACTACATTTGGAACAAAACAGCTCACTCTTTCCATTAACAGAAGACGAAACTGGAGCAGCGGCGCCAGAAGCATGGCAAGAAGTCCGGCAACGAAGTAACGGAGATCCGGCCGGAGAAAATGTATATGAGCCGGAAAATATCGCCGGTTGACGAACAAGTCGCCGGAACTTCTGACCGGAGAATGGCGACGACGCCGACGACAACAAACCGGTGTCTGATCGAACAAAACAGTTGCCAGAAAAAGCCGCCATTGTTGCTGAACTGCAATTATGGACCAGCACACGAACCTTTCTAAAGGGTTAATTCCAGTGCGAATTCCCTAAAACATCCCCTACATTTCCCCGAATGACCTACTAACCCACATAAACTTCAATCGCCATGATCAAGCCACGTGGCTCTGGCTGCATGCTCTTGAAAACACGTGGCGCGTAAACGAACTTAACAAATCACGTAACTTCTTCCGACGGGTCACACCGTATGCTGCTGCACCTTAATGTCCCAAGCCATTATTCGCGTTACTCGAACGCTGAAAGCCATTCGCCAAGTACACCACCTGTTCGACGAAATTCCCCAAAGAGAAATATTCTCTCTTAACGCTCTTCTCGCAACCCATGTTCGCAGAGATGAACTTGACCGCACATGGTCGCTCTTCGTTCAAATGCATCAAACGCGGCCCGACCTCGACGCGTACACTTTCACTCCTGTGCTCAAGGCGTGCTCTGCCTTTTCCGACTTACAGAGAGGGCAACAAGTCCACGGATTGGTCATCAAAACCAGTTCAGATTTCGAAATGGTCACACAAACTGCTCTTATTGATATGTATTCCAAGTGCGGCTGCTTGAGCGATTGCGTTCGGATATTTGAAACGATGGAAAATAAGGATGCTGTTGTATGGAATGCCATGATTTCGTGTTACCTCCGTCATGGCTCTTCCAAGAAAGCGCTTGGAGTTTTTGAGGAAATGCGGAGAGAGAGATTTGAGTTCAGTGGAGTCACCTTGTCATCAGTGCTGAAAGCTTGTGCGTCGTTGAAGGCTTTTCAGCAGGGGAAGCAAGTCCACGCTTTGGTGATTGTAATGGGTCGTGATTTACTTGTATTGGGTACCAATCTTGTTGACTTCTACTCGAGCTGTGCGTTGATGGAGGAAGCAATGAAAGTGTTTGACAGCTTAAATTGCAGAAAAGATGATGCAATTTACAATGCTTTGGTTTCTGGGTGTGTCCAGAATCAGAAGTATGGAGAGGCGATTTCAATTCTGGGTAAGATGAAACCAAATGTGGTTTCTCTGACCAGTGGTCTTGTTGCTTGCTCAGCATGTTCAGATTTGTCGACAGGGAAGCAGATACACAGTGTAGCAATCCGTTTTGGATTTGATTCAGATACCCAGTTGAGTAATAGTCTCATGGGCACGTATGCAAAGTGTGGGAAAATCACAACAGCTCATTTACTGTTTGATAGAATTCCTAACAAGAATGTTGTTTCCTGGACTTGTATCATAGATGCATATGGAAGTCAAGGAAAGGGTTACGAAGCTGTTGAGCTGTTCAAAGAGATGGAAGAAAGTGGTGTTTGGCCAAATTCTGCAACTTTTCTTACTGTTCTATCGGCTTGTGGACACTCTGGTCTGGTAAAACAAGGCCGGGAATGTTTCATTTCATTGAAGGAGAAGCATGGGGTTGATCCGGGTCCAGAACATTATGCTTGCTTTATAGACCTGTTAGGCCGAGCAGGGCTGATTGAAGAAGTTTGGGATCTGTTTTATAATATGAGTAAAGTGGATTCTGTGAAAACTGGTGGTGTGTTGGCAGCCCTACTTAATGCTTGTAGAATTAATCTGGACGTCCAAAGGGGCGAGTATGCAGCAAAGTTGCTTGTTGAGTCAGGCATGGAGAACCCAGGGAATTATGTAGCACTGTCAAACTTCTTTGCTGCAATTGATAGATGGGACCGTGTGGAGGACTTGAGAAGTATGATGAATGAGAAAGGGCTGCAAAAAGTTGCAGGTAGTAGCTGGCTCACTTTTAATTGATTTGTGAGAGTGAAGAACATCCAGAGTTTTCAAGGAATCCATCCTGCAGATATCAAATGAAAACATTATTCATGACACATCTGGATTTTATCTAATTCTTTCTATACCTCTTCAAGAAAGTAAAATGAGCTGCTTTTATGAGCATCTCTCCCACTTCTATCTATCTATCTAAGAACTGTACACCAAGATTGGAGACCAATGGCCGTCAATGCCCGGATGAGAAATAGAATCAACTGTCAGGAATCATTCTTCCATTGTCAACATGACATCCAGTCTGATCAAGGGCAGATTGAAAGAAACCATCTCCACAGAACCGTGAATCCATAAATGGTGGAGAGAACTGCGTGATTATGTCCCTAGATGTTACAACGCCGATGACATGAGAAAACTCATCAACCAGGAAGCTGTGGTTCCTCTTGGACTCTACCAGAGTTTTCATGGCCTGCTATAGTGTGTCAGTTTTCCTGTTGGTGACTGGAGTGTCCATTCTAGGAACCAAATTGCTTTTTAGATGGAGAACACCAGCTGAAACAAATGCTTCAGTGATTGTGGGATTAGAATTTGAGTCGGCTTCTCTTTCATCAGAATGGATGAATTATTCTACTGTCATAGTCCTGCAATTGGGTTCGTTATACATTATTCCTTCAACTAAGAAAAGGGTGATAAAATACACGTGTGCATTCATGGTCCCTATTTATTCTATTTCTTATATCATTTTTATTAAGAGCAGTGCTCTTTGCATTTTTTCTTTTCTTGTCAATTAGTTAGAAAACTTTGACAGCATTTTTACAGGAATTGATGGTGGTAGAATATTATATTAGGTAACGTAAATTTTCAATAATGCAACTATATTATCATTCTTTTCAAGTAATAATCTGGTTGAAATTTTGATTTGTGAAAAGGAAAATTTCCTTGCTGTGGCATCTACCATTCTAAATGTGTATAGTATTAGACCTCAAATTTGGGCATGATGTAGTGAGTTAAGGAACATCATCATCTATGCAATGGATAAAGAAAAGAAAAGGCATACCTTCTTTTATGGAAGAATTTATTGTTGTCTAGCAGGAGATAGATATCATTGATCCTGACAGTTCCAATCAACCTCTTAGTTTCCCGGTTAACAACAGCAATTCCCTCCACCTTATTCTCCCATAAGGCATGGAGGGCCTCTGATATGCTTTGATCTCCACATATGTAAACAAGGAGGCCATCATTTTCGAACCTGAATAAAAGACTATTAAGTTACTGGCACTGGTGATTGTGCTTGCTGAGTTTAGTCTGATAATCTGATTATGATGTGTGCTACTGCAGTTTTCTAGGTGTTGTCCAAATCCTAGTGCTGTTAGGTTTATGTACGTCAGAACTTTCACACGCCTATATAGTTTTCAAGGCTAACCTGAATTCAGAAAGAGCCTTGTCTGCTATGCCATCAAACCACTCTAACCCACTGGATCGAAGAAAATATTGCACAATTGCTATCTGAAATAAAGGAAGCAAGTCATTATTATCTAACAAAATGTAAAAGAAAAAGATCAAGTCAATTATGTTGTGCTTGATTAAATTTATGATACCGGTGTAATAAAACCAATGACATGCAAATCAAACTTGTCGATGACAGGTACCACCTGTAATCTGTGCTTTGATAGGAGCAATAGGACATGCAAGAGTGTGTCATCCAGATAAACAGGAAAAAATGGATCCCATAGGAATGAGTCGAATGACTTGACTAGTTCTCCCACCTGTTCAAATTTTCAAATTTTCAAATAAATGTAATGGACTGCCTTATTAGTAGAGTTATTGGCTGGCTGTACAGCATCCCATACAATAGCAAAGTAGATGCAACTCTTCAACTGTGATCTGTTCATCAGTATATTCCTAATGTTTACAATCTAAACTATTGATACTGCAAGAGATGAGAACTATACATGGATTTTATCTCATAAAAGGAAAGACAACAGGAATATGTAAATTATACATGGATTGCTGAAACAGTTTCTCAGATGGTCATTGCTCTTCCGTTCTAGCTGAAACTAGCTCCATCAGACGAAAAGTTAATTGACGAGCAAATATCATAAAATTTACCTTGGTTCGTCCAATCTGAGGAATTTTTTCCAGCATTGAGAAGATCCCATTGGTAATTGGTGTTAAAATATTCGTTTCTTTCATTCATTTTTCCCTCTCCATTTCCATACGATATATACAATTTAAAAGAATAAAATCTAAACAAATCTTTACTATTGTCTACAATTACGGCTCACGCGCAAACCATTTTGTCTACAATATCGGCTCACGCCAACACTCCCCCTCAAGTTGATGCATAGAGGTCTCGCATGCCCAACTTGGCAAGTGAGTTGGAGAGGTCCTTGCTCGATACAGCTTTTGTAAGGATATCCGCCAATTGATCTTCAGATTTCACAAATGGAAACCTAATTGTTTTTGCTTCAAGATTTTCTTTGATGAAGTGTCGATCTACCTCCACATGTTTAGTACGATCATGTTGAATAGGATTATGAGAAATTGCAATTGCAGCTTTATTGTCACACAGAAGATCCATCTCAGAGTTAGGAGCAAACCCAATTTCAGTAAGTAGCTTTCTTAGCCAGAGAAGTTCACAAAGACCTTTAGCCATTCCCCTAAACTCAGCTTCAGCACTTGACAAAGCTACCACTTTTTGCTTCTTGCTTCTCCAGGTTACAAGATTTCCTCCAACAAATGTAAAATATCCCGAGGTTGACTTTCTATCAGTGATATTACCTGCCCAATCCGCATCTGTATATCCATAAACCATCAACTGACTGTTATGTTTTGAGAACATAAGCCCCTTGCCTGGAGATGACTTCAAATATCGAAGTATTCGAATCACTGCTTCCATGTGACTTTTACTTGGATTATGCATAAACTGACTTACAACACTCACGGCGTATGCAATATCTGGACGAGTATGAGATAGATAGATGAGTTTACCAACTAATCTTTGGTATCTTCCTTTATCTGTTGGTACTTGGTCTGGGTATTCTCTAAGTTTGTGATTCTGAACAATGGGGGTGTCTGCAGGTCTACACTCTAACATCCCTACTTCGGTTAGCAAGTCTAATATGTATTTCCGTTGAGAAAGAAATATACCTTGCTTAGACCTAGCAACTTCAATTCCCAAGAAATACTTGAGTCCTCCCAGATTCTTCATCTCAAATTCATTTGCTAATTGCTCTTGAAGTAGAGAGATTTCTTTTTCATCATCTCCTGTAATAATCATGTCATCTACATAGACTATCAGAGCCGTTACCTTACCCAACTGATGTTTTAAAAACAAAGTGTGATCAGAGTTACTTTGTTGGAAGCCATATTTCTTCATTGCCAAGCTAAGCCTTCCAAACCATGCTCGCGGTGATTGCTTCAGTCCGTACAATGCTCGCTGCAATTTACACACCACTCCATTATCTGAAGAAGCTATATAACCTGGAGGAATATCCATATACACCTCTTCTTGGAGGTCACCGTTGAGAAAAGCATTTTTCACATCAAATTGATGCAAAGGCCAATCAAGATTTGCTGCAAGGGACAATAACACTCTAACGGTATTCAACTTGGCTACAGGTGAGAAAGTCTCCTGGTAATCAACCCCATATGTCTGCGTATATCCCTTTGCTACTAGTCTCGCTTTGTACCGCTCAATAGATCCATCTATTTTGTGTTTAATGGAGAACACCCATTTGCATCCCACTGTCTGTTTTCCTTCAGGTAATGGAACAAGAGTCCATGTATCATTTTTTAGTAGTGCCTTCATTTCTTCCTCTATAGCTTGGGTCCATCTTGGATTTGCCAATGCCTCATGAACATTAGTAGGAATCTGACATGTGGAGAGTTCCTGTGCAAAATTCTTAAGAGGTTCAGATAGTTTCTCGGTGGATACATAGTTAGCAATCGGATACCTCGACCTTCTTTCTTCAATATCTGGAGAATATCTATTAGGTGGCTTGCCGCGATTATACCTAGGAGGTAAAACATATCCCACAGAATCATCTATGTCATTGATATGTAAGGGTGTAAAAGTGGTACTTACCTCAGGATTATTCTCAGGAGAGGATTCGACTGGCACTTCAGAGGAAGGGGATATGGGCTCGGTTTCAGATGTTGCATGCTCGTCATTCAGAAATACCTCAATTTCACAGTTCACATCGCCTGAGTTATCATTCGGCCCATCATGCTCATGCGGCTTCTCATTCTGATTGTGTTCCTCATGCTCAGACGACCCCTCAAGTCTGAACCAATCAAAATCATTTGGTGTCTCATGCTGGGACCAATTCAACTCTTCATGAGGTATCTCCCCCTGAAGAGGAGAAGGAGGTGCCGAGGATGGAAAAAACATGTCAGTTTCCAAAAATTGAACATCCATAGTCACATAGAGTTTTCGGGTAGTAGGATCGTAGCAACGGTACCCTTTTTGATGGATACCATAGCCCAAAAACACACACCGACGTGCACATGGATCAAGCTTACTGCGTTGGTTTTTGTGGAGATATACGTAGGCGACACATCCAAAGATACGAGGAGGAAGCATCAACGTCGTAGGGATGGACACATAATCGGAAAGAGATTGAAAGGGTGTTTTAAATGATAAAACCTTGGATGGCATTCGGTTGAGAAGATAGACAGCAGTTGAGACGGCATCGGTCCAAAAACGTTTGGGCATATTGGCACCAAGAAGCAGAGCACGAGCAGTCTCCAGAAGATGTCTATTCTTCCTCTCGGCGACACCGTTCTGTTGGGGTGTTTGTGAGCATGAAGTTTCATGAATTAAACCATGGTGGGAAAAATAAGATTGAAGATCCTTATTAACATACTCACCACCATTATCAGAGCGGAGAACCTTCATGGTGGCACCATACTGAGTACCAACCATAGCATGAAATGTTTTAAAAACACTGAGAACGTCATCTTTGTGTTTTAGCAAGTAGAGCCACGTCATACGGGTACAATCATCCACAAAAATAACAAACCAACGAAAGCCAGACATATTAGCAATGGGCGAGGGCCCCCAGACATCAGAGTGAATTAATGCAAATGGAGTGTCACTTTTAGTCATGCTCAATGGGTAAGTAGCGCGATGGCTTTTAGCCAAAACACAAGTATCACACTTCAAGTCAGAAGTCTGCAAATGCTTAAACAAATCAGGTAAAACATGCTTCAAATACTGAAAAGATGGGTGTCCCAAGCGGCGATGCCATAGCCACAATGTTGTTTCTTTATTGCCATGCAGATTGTTCATGTTGTTGGCCTGGCCGATGTCATCCACATAATATAATCCCCCCCTCTTAGTACCACGCCCAATTATCTCCTTAGTGAGAATATCCTGGATAAGACAAAAGTTTGGATAAATAAGTACAACACAGCCAAGGTGTGCAGTAAGCTGACTTATAGACAACAGTTTATGAGATAAAGACGGAACAAGTAAAGTGTTGGATAAAGTGAGGGATGGAGATAAAGTTACAGAGCCAGCTCCATTGACTGGTGAGATAACACCATTGGCATTAGCTATGCTGGTGCGTCGTGGAAGAGAAGTGTGAGAGAAGTCCGAAGCAGCAAAAGTCATGTGGTCCGTGGCCCCCGAGTCGAGAAGCCATGCCCCACAATCCGCATTTTTATGGGAGGTAAAAAGACCAGAGATACCTGAGTGTAAGTTGGGAAGAGCATCTGCGGACATTGCTGCACTAGCAACAACAGCCGTTCCTGAACGTCCACTAGTGCCGGTGCCATCAGGACGCTTACGGGCTTGAAGATCATGCCACCAATCAGGGTACCCATGCAACTTAAAGCAGTGTTCACGTGTGTGTCTCTGGTTGCCATAATGAGAACATTTTTGGCCCTCAGTAGAATGCCGGTGCTTGACAGATTTACTATGGCCAGAGGTGCTTAACGAAAGAGCTTCCGACGCCAAGACAGCCCCCTGGGGCCTATCGGTGTCATGGGTAGTCATCACTTGTTGTCGAATAGCCTCCCGCCGAACATGCGCATAAGCCTGTTCAACCGTAGGAAATGGTATTATCTGTAAAACAGCAGCACGAATATTGTCTAGCCGATCATCAAGACCATCCAGAAAAACATAAACACGGTCTTCTTGGATGATCCGATTATAGTGTTGAATATCAACAGAACATTCCATAGGATTCGGTCGGCGGAAATCAATTTCACGCCATAGACCCTGCAACGCTGTGTAGTATTTCTCTAGCGAGCCCGCAGCTTGTTTCAGTCTACTCACACGACGTCGAAGATCATACACTTGCGATGTATCACTACCATCGAAGAAGGTAGTGGCAAGAACATCCCAAATCGCTTTTGCCGTGGGAAAGCGAATAAAATTGCCAATTAAAGACGGATCCATGGAAGTAATTAACCAACCTTTAACAATAGCATTATCAGTGCGCCACTTACGAAAGGAAGGATCAGTTGATGGAGGCTGGGGAAAGTCGCTATTAATGTACCCCAGTTTGTCCTTGCCCGAGATATACATCTCAACAACCTGGGACCACAGTGCATAGTTGGAACCGTCCAACTTAATGTCGATCTGAGCAGCGGATGTTTCAGCGATGATGGTCGGGGTCCGAGTGTTAATTAAAACTTCAGTCATCCTTGTAGTCAATTCAAGGATAGGATCAGAGAGCGTGGACGTATTGCCAGGAATATTCTGGTCATCAGAATCCGCCATGAGAGAAAGGGTAAGGTGCAAGACTCGAATCTGTGATTTTTGAAGATGCGGTCGAATCTTGAGAAGTCTATTGCATTATAAGAAAATTTTTCTCTCGTTTCTTTTTTTTTTTTTTTTTTTTTTGAACGTCAAAGTATATATATATATATATATATATATATATATATATATATATATATATATATATATTTGAGATCCAAATTATATATATATATATAAAACCCTCGTCTGCCCATCTTACCAAAATAACAAAAAAAAGAAAAAAGAGAGGGCCCGCGTATTTTGACTTCTTCTACCTCTTAATCACTTTTGAAATGAAAGAGGGCCCCATCCCATTTTAATCTCGTTTGAAATGATAGCCAGGCAAGATGCTCTTGTCAGGGCCCCGCGTCTATTAAAAAAAAACACAAAAAGGAAAAAGGAGAGAAAACAGAAGGCAAAAGGAGAGAATTTTCCAACCTCCGCCTCAAATCTCGCTGGCTCAATTTTTCCAGATGCCTTGCGAGAACAGAGAAAAAAATTCGAAGAACTAAATCAAATGCAGGAAACCAGATTTGATTGAAATAGAAGAGAACAGATCAGCCAAAAGACTCTCGTAACTCTTCCCGTCTCTCTCGCGAAGCACAAACGATTTTGTGTGAGTTGATCGGAGATCAGAAGATCACGGAGCTTCTACGGCGGACCGCAGATTCCGCTTCGGTTTCAAAGCGGTGGCTGCGCTTCAAAGATCTACGGCGGATGGAGAACGAAGCAGACGGCTGGCAAATCCACTGGCGGGAACGGTGGCTCTGATGGATTTCCAGCGCCTGGTTCGCGAGATCGCTCAAGATTTCTCGGCAACGGAAGTCATAACAACGCCGGCGAGGAAAGACAACACGCCGAGAGAATCGGCTCAGATGGTTCGTAAACCTGCTCTGATACCATGTTAAAATATTCGTTTCTTTCATTCATTTTTCCCTCTCCATTTCCATACGATATATACAATTTAAAAGAATAAAATTTAAACAAATCTTTACTATTGTCTACAATTACGGCTCACGCGCAAACCATTTTGTCTACAATATCGGCTCACGCCAACAATTGGTTCGTAATGTCTGCTCTTTATATCAGATTCTGCATCATCATATTCCTATAAAAAAAAAACTATCAATGAAGTTTTGCAAAAAATCTCTACCAATAAACAACGAAAGTATCAAATCAATAAACTTATTATTCGTAAGAAAAAAACCTGCATCAAGAAACAAGAATAAGAATTTTTTTTCCTCATACAACCTTCCTCTTTAGAACTAAAATCAAAGTTCGTACGTACAGGAAGGTTATTACCTCTAGCGACCATAGAACCATGCGTCCTACATTGATGAAACCGATATATTGCTCCGAAGTTTTGCCGATACGAGCGGTTGGAGCATCTGCAATCAACGCACCGACAACATTCTTCTCGTAGAGCAATTTTATCGCATCTCTCAAACACTCCTCTGATTTGATCTCCACAACTTACCAAGTTTTCCACGTTTATGATCAGAATCGATTCGATTTGAATCTTACAAAAACAAGAAAACAAATCAAAAAGTACAGATAGTAGTTGCAAGAATACCTGGAGAGTGCCTTATCCCTGGGATCGAATCAATTGAAACACGATCAAGAAACAGTTGTAGTGCAGTTCCTGAATCGATTCTTTGATTTTCGCCCTTTATTGTTTCTTTCTGCAGATTCGAAATCACAGCGATTTTATTCTCACTCATCGCTCCACCTTCTTCTTCTGTCTCCTTCAAAGCATTCTCTACGCGCCTTCAGATCCATTATCGAACAGAGTTTTCGTTCTTCCACTTCTCGTTGCCAAGTTTCCCGCCGCGAGCGATCCACGTTTTAGCTTTATACATGATGTGCATCGTTAATACGACGCCACGTGTGTCTCTAAATAACTGAACAAAACGTTTCTTTTTTCTAATCGTCCATCGGGTCGGATGACCCGGCCGGTCTAGTTAAACCGGCAGGTGACAGCGTGATAGCGTATCAGTGTTATTTCCCTCCTAATCCTGTATAAAAGCTAGACAGAAGACTTAGGGTTGCAAGGACCTTTCTTACTTTGCTCTGTGATTGTGTGACCTTCAGCTTCAACAATACGATCTAATGGTGCGCCATTGTCACTTTAATCACCAGAGATGCTCTTTTAATTGTTCTTTTCTTGGTTTAGTTGAGTTTCAGAACTTTCATTACTTACGATTTTTAGTTGTTTTGTTTGTTTAGGCGCCAAAGAAGGAGAAGGCACCACCTCCGTCTTCGAAACCCGCTAAGTCTGGCGGTGGTAAGCAAAAGAAGAAGGTCGATACAGAATCTCTAAATCCTTTCTTTTGTAATTCTGTTTATCCATTTATATTTTAATTTTGTTGGTTATATTTCTTAGATTTTTTTTTCCTCTTTTTGATTAACAACAGAAGTGGAGTAAAGGAAAGCAGAAGGAGAAGGTGAACAACATGGTGTTATTTGATCAGGCATCTTATGACAAGCTCCTTTCTGAAGCGCCCAAATACAAGCTCATTACTCCTTCCATTCTCTCCGACAGATTGAGGGTACTTTTTTTTTTTTTTTTCCTCTTTAAATTTTTCGTGAGTGTTGGGAATTATTAAAGCTGATATCATTATGACTATAAAAAACTCCTATAGCATTGGTATTACGATATTATCCTTACTTTATTTTTTGTAATATATATATATATATATATTTCATGGTTGTGAATGGAAACAGGAAAAAGTAGAGAAAAGGGTGGATATGACGTATCATCTTGGATCGAGTGACGGTCCGGAAAACATCATTACCCCGATTCAATTACGTGGTGAGAACTACGATGAATGGGCGAGGGCAATTCGAACCTCGCTTAAGGCAAAAAGAAAATTTGGCTTTATAGACGGGAAGGTTCCGAAGCCAACAACAGAGGAGAAACTTGAGGATTGGATAGTTGTGCATTCGATGTTGGTGTCATGGCTGACCAATACCATTGAGCCGTCTGTTCGGTCGACACTTGGAGAATATGATGATGCACAACTCCTGTGGAACAATCTCAAAAATAGATTTTGTGTGGTAAGCGGTACTCGTATATGTCAATTAAAAACGTCCTTGGGAGAGTGCAAGCAAGGAAAAGCCGAGACTGTGGCAATTTATTTTGGTCGTTTGTCAAAAATCTGGGACGAACTGATCACATATGTGAAAGTGCCGGTTTGTAAGTGTGGAGGTTGCACGTGTAGTATAGTCACGCAGGTAGAAAAACTGAGAGAAGAGGACTATCTACATCACTTTCTTATCGGTCTCGATGGAGCATATGCTTCAATTCGAGCAAATCTGCTTGGACAAGAGCCATTGCCGACGCTTGATCGAGCATATCAACAAGTGATTCAAGCGGAACGACTGTGTGGCGGAGAGTTATCCAAGGATGGACGAGATAGTATCATGGCCTTCGTAATTCAGCCTAATACGCGTGGTAAGTCTCGTTTTGTGGATACTACTGACAAGTTTTGCAATCATTGTAATAGAGAAGGCCACGCCGAATCCTCTTGCTTTCAATTACACGGGTTCCCCGAATGGTGGGGGGACCGACCTCGCGGAGGAAAGGGACCGGGTCGTGGTGGAGGACGGACATGAAGAGGAGGTGGGCGTGCAGGTTCTGGCCGTGGCAGAGGGCATGGTGCACCGCCTGTCCGCGCACATAAAACTGGCGGGGCTGGAACTTCATCTGGGCAGCACGCAGGGAACTCGCAGGGGCTGGCGGGTGCAACCGACGCTGCGGTTCTTGCGAGTGTTTCCGCAACGCAACTGCAGCAACTTTTTGCATTTTTGAACTTCGACAAAACAAAAGATCGACTACATGGTAAGAACAGTAATTTCAGTTGGATTATCGATACAGGAGCGTCGAACCATGTGACGTGCGACTTGTCTATTTTGAAGAATGTGAGAAAGGTGCAATACTGCCGGTGGGTTTGCCGGATGGAAACACGGCAGAAGCAAACCAAGAGGGGAGTGTCGTGCTGCCAGGAGGATTGAAGCTTGACAATGTGCTTTATGTCCCACAATTGACATGCAATTTAATTTCTGTTACTCAATTAATCGATGAATCAAATTGTGTTGTACAATTCACTAATAATATTTGTGTTATACAGGACCAACCGACGAGGAAGGTGATTGGAGCAGGTGAAAGATTGGATGGACTTTATTTTTTCCGTGGTGTTCCTCAAGTGATGGTCTTGACAGTGGATGGTGATTCGTCGTTCGAGTTATGGCATCAACGAATGGGGCATCCGTCGGAGAAAATATTGAAGATGATTCCGGCTGTAAGTCATTCTTGTAGGACAAATAATAAAGCTTGTGATGTATGTCCGCGTGTAAAGCAACCTAGATCTAGTTTTCCACTTGGTACGAATAAAGCTGGTAGGATTTTTGAACTTGTTCATTTGGATTTGTGGGGGCCTTACAAGGCTCGTTCTTCGTGTGGGGCTACCTATTTTTTGACAATAGTAGATGATTTTTCAAGAGGAGTTTGGGTATATTTACTTTGCAATAAAATGGAAGTTGAATCTATGTTTCTTAATTTTGTTGCTATGGTTGAACGTCAATTTGAACAAGTGATAAAACGTGTGAGAAGTGACAATGGGACCGAATTTAATTGTTTGCATGATTATTTTCAAAATAATGGGATTATTTTTGAGACTTCTTGTGTTGGGACTCCACAACAAAATGGGAGGGTTGAGAGAAAGTACCAACACATTTTAAATGTGGCTAGAGCACTAAGATTTCAAGGGAACTTACCAATCAAATTTTGGGGTGAATGTGTGTTGGCAGTGTGTCACTTAATTAATAGGACACCCTCTACTTTACTTAAGACTAAATCGCCATATGAAATGTTGTTTGGGAAAGTGTCTTCTTATGATGCTATTCGTGTATTTGGTTGTCTTTGTCATGTTCATAATCAATGACACAAAGGTGATAAATTTGCAAGTAGGAGCCGTAAATGTATCTTTGTTGGCTATTCTTTTGGGAAGAAAGGTTGAAAATTGTATGATTTAGAAACACATGAGTACTTTGTATCGAGGGACGTGAAGTTCTTTGAGAAAGAATTTCCTTTTGCGCCAAACCAACCAAGGAATGTGGTGACTCCTATGCTGGCGAACAATGAGGATGGGGCATGGAGTGAGGATGAGGGTGCCGATGAGTGTACTGCGTGCGTTGAGGGGGGGTTGGAAGCAGCGTCCACCCTCGAGGGGGGGTCTGGTGCTGCGGTGCAGCTCGAGCAGCAGCCCGCCCAGGAGGATGTGCGTGATGAGGGGCTGGAGACTACGGTGGGGGAGCAAGGTGTGGAAGTTGACAGTGAGCTAGGGCGAGGAAAACGAGCCAAAACTCCTTCAACACGGTATCGTGATTTTGTTACTCATACTATACGGAAAATAAGTCCATCTGAGAATTCATCCGCTACTTCCTCTTCCTCAGGTACGCCCTATCCTATAACATATTTTGTGAATTGTGAACGTTTTTCTGTGAGACATAGGAATTTTGTTGCAGCTGTGACAGCGGGACATGAGCCAAAGCATTTTAAAGAAGCGATGAAAGACTCGGGATGGCGTGATGCGATGGGTAAGGAGATACGAGCCCTTGAAGACAATGAGACTTGGGTAATGGAGACTCTTCCACCCAGAAAGAACGCACTAGGGAGCCAGTGGATGTATAAAATCAAGTATAAGTCCGATGGCAGCATAGAGCGACTCAAAGCAAGACTTGTGATCTATGGCAATCATCAGGTGGAAGGAATTGACTATAATGAGACATTTGCTCCTGTGGCAAAAATGGTGACGGTTCGTATTTTTCTTGCAATTGCTGCTGTTAAAAATTGGGAGGTACATAAAATGGATGTGCATAATGCTTTCCTTCACGGTGACTTAAGTGAGGAGGTTTATATGAAGGTTCCTCCAGGTTTCAAAAATACAAATCCTAACATGGTTTGCAGGTTGAAAAAGTCGTTGTATGGTCTGAAACAAGCTCCCCGATGTTGGTTTGCAAAACTGTCAACAGCGTTGAAGAATTATGGTTTTGTGCAATCCTATTCAGATTATTCCTTATTTGAGTTGTGCAGGGGAAGAACTCAGATCAACGTGTTAGTTTATGTTGATGACTTGATTATTACAGGGAATGATAAGGTTGCATTGACAACTTTTAAAGATTACCTTGGCAGGTGCTTTCATATGAAGGATTTGGGAGTTTTGAAGTACTTCTTAGGGCTAGAGGTAGCCCATAATCCAGAAGGAATTTTTCTTTGCCAAAGAAAATATACACTCGAGATAATTTCTGAAACGGGTTTATTGGGAGCCAAGCCTGCGGCATTTCCTATGGAACAAAATCACAATTTGGCCCTTGCTAAGGGCGAATTCCTTGCGGATCCGGCGCCGTATAGGCGACTTGTAGGGCGATTGATTTACTTGTCTGTGACGAGACCTGATCTTGCATATTCGGTTCATATTTTGTCTCAATTTATGCAACAACCTCGTGAGGATCATTGGGAGGCAGCTCTCAGGGTCGTGAGATACTTGAAAAAGAGTCCGGGGCAAGGAATTTTGCTTCGTGTTGATAGTGACCTACGTCTAGAAGGGTGGTGTGATTCGGATTGGGCTAGTTGTCCACTTACGCGGCATTCCTTGACAGGATGGTTCGTGTTACTTGGTTGTTCTCCTGTGTCGTGGAAGACCAAGAAGCAACAAACAGTGTCTAGATCGTCTGCGGAGGCTGAGTATAGATCAATGGCGGCAACAGTGTGTGAGTTAAAGTGGCTTCACCAACTTTTAAGCGACTTGGGTGTGCGACATCCGAAGGGTATGAAGTTGTTTTGTGATAGTCAGTCGGCGTTGTACATTGCTCAAAATTCGATTTTTCACGAAAGAACAAAGCATATAAAGGCTGACTGCCATTTTGTTCGAGATGCGGCGACTGAAGGGATGATTTGTCCGTCATATGTTTCCACTAGTGTTATATTGGCCGACATCTTTACAAAAGCGTTGGGGAAAGCGAAATTTGAGTTTCTACTCTGTAAGTTGGGCGTTCGTGATCTCACGCTCCAACTTGAGGGGGGGTATTACGATATTATCCTTACTTCAGTTTTTGTAATATATATATATATTTCATGGTTGTGAATGGAAATAGGAAAAAGTAGAGAATTTGTCAATTGGACTTTTATGTGTTGTTTAGTGTAATAGAACTTTTGGTATTTCTTATAGTTGTGTTCTGAAATTTGCTTACTAAACATAGACCATTGTAGTTGGAAAAGAACTGTATTGAGTTGAGCTGATTGATGTGTGCTGAGAAAGGAACATTGTTTACATAACTGCGGAAATCAAACCCAAAATTAATAAATTTAGAGTCGTTAATCATAGTTAATTCTACAATTTGTTTGGAAATTTGCACTCTAAAAACCTTTCCTGCTTGCTAAGCCTTGGATATGAGGATTCCCATCTCCTTATATAGCATATCCATCAATACCAAGTTACTTGTCATTTCCACTTGCTATATAACCTTTAAAATGACCACCTATTGCTTGTATATCTCTTTCTAAATTCTTTTTCAAAAAAAAAAAAATCTCTATATTTTGTCCTAAAAGCAATTTAACGTTAAGATCTGTCTCAATTGACCCACCAAATCTATGGTAAGAATAACAGGTCTCCTTCTGCAACTGGGTGTGCAAATTCACACTTTATGATATACTATTTTACACGATATAACCATATCCAATAGGCAGGATATCTTCTTTTTGTATTTTCGCTTACGTCCACCTTATTCCCAAACCTTCTTCTTTTGCCCCTACCAACATCAAGGAAATGTGGTAAATAGGATACAAATTTTGATCTCTGCCATACACAATTTCAGATGGTGACTTTCCTGTTTATTATCTTGTCACAAGTTGTAAGCAAACTCATCAATTCTTCAGCTTTAGATGTACACACACAGTTCCATTTTGGTCTTTGAAGATGTGTGGATTCATGATAATAGACAGAGACAATGTGGAAGTTTCGAAAAGAAGTTGCTCAGTTTATAATACTTCTTGTTTTAAACTATTTACCATCTAGGCTCCATAAATTCCAATCATTCCATTCAAATGATCTTTTTCTAGGCCTTTGTAGAGGAGAGAGTGTTGCTATAAGGATGTGTACGTTGGGTGTTTGAAATAGATTGTTGTTATTCTTTTATTGCTTAATGCCATTTGTGTCCATGTTTTTTGTGTTGAAGCTTTTCACTTTTCTCTTCTTCTTTTTTTACATTGTTTATTTATTTGGCTTCATGAATTTTTCCTAAAACTTAAAAAGTCAGTAGTTTCAATTCTAGTGTAAAATTTAAAAAGTCAGTACTTTCAATTCTATGTTATTCGTGCAACAGGTCTTAGAGGATAGTTTCATTGTACATCTACACTATGAATTTCTGTTTGAAATAGGTAAACAATCAATTAGAAGACTCTTGAGTAGTATGTTGTTGAGCTATATAAACTAAGGTATGGTATTTTTTCAGTTTGTTTTTCTGTTATAAGAGTCATCTCTTACTAATTGATGATTTCTGCTGTTAATTTTGTACTTCCGTAACAAAGCGATGCATCCCTTTCTTTGGGCATCATCTTGAACTGCAACTGCTATTATGTTGTTTGAAAGATACTGATGAATTTTTGTTTTGCTGTCTCCTCTGCTGTGTGTGTGGGGCTTGCAGATCAATGGGTCACTTGCAAGGAGGGCAATCAGGGAGTTGACGGCCAGAGGTCTTATCAGAATGGTCTCTGCCCACTCGAGCCAGCAGATTTACACCAGGGCAACCAATACCTAATTGTCTCGTCCTTCGTCCTTGGTCGAAGTTTACAACTTAGTGTGAAATTCTTTGACATGTTGTTGTGTTTTATTTTTTTAATTACTAGCTGAGTGTAGTTATAAACTCTTAAGATTATGGAATCATCAAGAACAAATTATGCTCTTTTACAGTTTTAGCATTACCATCGGGCTTAATAATTATGCTTGTATTTTCACACGTCTCTCTTGCTAGTGATTTACATTAGTAATTTTAATTGGAATGACCCTCAAGCCCTTACACATTATTTTGCCATTAATATTTACGTGAATGGCAGGTATTTATTTATTTACTCACTTTTGATATGGAAAAAACGAAAAAGTGATGGGTTAGGTTTTTTTCTTTTACATTTGTACCAATCTAGATTCTACTAGTTTGCGAGGGTATTTTCGTAACATACAAAAAACCCTCTGCGTCGAAGGGAACCGCCCATAGAGAAGAAAACAGATAAGGAGAGTTACGATTACCAAAGCAAGCAGAGCCGAGAGCCAAAAATCCCTTCTTTCTCATTTTCAATTCAGTAATGGCTCTACCTCTAACCAGCACATTCCTTCATCAAACAAAACCATCTTCCTCCTCTATCCTCCCAATAAAGGTAAAATCCAAACACATCTCTCACTTATCATTTCGTCAAGAAATTTCACAACTTATTTTACTAGCTATATACTTTCCTCCAAATTCTACAGGTGAAAGCAGCGGCTCCTTCTAGGGCAAATCCCCCGAGTAGGCCACAGTGGAGTTGCCGGAAGAAGGATATTCACCCGGAGTTCTACGAAGACGCAAAAGTTTACTGTAACGGAGAGCTGGTGATGACGACCGGAGGAACCCAGAAGGAGTACTCGGTGGACGTGTGGTCCGGGAATCACCCGTTTTACCTCGGTAGCCGGTCGGCCTTGCTGGTCGACGCCGACCAGGTCTCGAAGTTCAGGAAGAGGTTCGGCGAGCTCTCGCACTTAATGGAGATTCCGGTTCTCAAGGGTGAGATCATTTTGCCTCCTAAACCTAAATCTGCTCCTGGCAAAGGGAAGAGGAAATAAGATCAGTAGATCAGATTTTGGGGGCGTGGCACGCGTGCACCGTGTTTCTGTTTCTGGTTCTATGCTTTGCGTTGCACTCACAATTTTAACTGTTTAATTAATTAATACACTACTAGTGTTGTTGCTTGCAGCTGTTACGTTAGTTATTGAATTGATAATACTTGTTCGTTCATTTACTAAAAATTTTATATTGACTGGCTATGTTGGAGAAGGAATTTTCTTCTTCTTTTACTGTTTTCCCTGATCAAATTGAGAAGCTTTTATCTTACTTACTAGGCCAATATGTGTGGAAGTTTTTTATTTGTTACTGTGATACTACTACAGCTTTTCTAAATTATGAGTCAATGTGATGGTTAGGCCTAAAATGTACGTTGGTTTTATGTCCAAATTCAAGTCAAACAGTAGCTAGTCAGTTTGGTATTTTGTTAAACTGAACTGAATGAATCAACTATGGCAAATGGAATTAAACTGAATTGTAGGCAAGTTGAACTAATAAACAGGTTTAAATTTTTAAGAAAAATGTTTTATGTACTTATTTTCCGACTCTGGCACCCTGCACCTTTTGGATGTTTTAGGGAAGTGCGTATAATGCATAACATTCCAACATTTAAAAGAGACTGACTGTTTGAAAAATAACTTTGACACCCGGCAAACATTTAGCATTACTTAAATTTTAAATATGTGTTAAAGAGACAATTGAATTAATTAATTATATAGATATTTACGATGTAAATGTAATGTATATTTAATAAGTTAAGAAAGTCTGTATTATATAATATGATTATGATAATGTTATATTTATGGTAATATATGCATCATACATACACTAACTTTGAAATTGGCCCTTTGTTCATATCTTATATTATAAGCATGACATGGGTGACAACGTTAGACGTTACTCAGGGTCATTTCAGGTCTTATAAGCATACTATTGTTAAGCATACTTGCTGGGTTTGAATAAAATAAATAAATAAATAAAACTCATCTTCCAATCAAAAGGCCATATGGGCGGTTGATTCTCAACCCCAAATGAGTTCACAAAAAGAGAGCTGGGAATTCTAGGGTAGGCCAAGGAGAAGGAGAAATGCTTAAAAAATATTCTTTTTTAATATATATTTTTGATATTATATTTGAGAGTTGTTAGGTTGTCTTGAATTAAGACAATTAACCAATGTATGATTTGAGACAATTCAATAATTCTAAGAACAATGTTAAAAAAGTATATTAGAAAGGTTTGTTCTTCCAGCATTACTCACAGAAAAATCCTTCTCTCAGTCAAATTCAAAACTGAACCAAACTAAATCTAACATCGGAGCTTTTGGTTCAATTTTGTGATTTGAATCAACCCTGAAACCCCAACGTCTTAGGAGTAGGAGTTTTTAATTTAAATTCCATCTGAAGTGAGATACTCTTCATAGAGTTTTTAGTGTATCACACATGAATATGTACGTTACCAGTTGGTGCTTTAAGTGACTTAAATCTCCTTAAATATAAAAAGAAAATGCAAACTTTATTTCTTTACCCTAACAAAACCTTGTGAACGAACAATTTCATCTATTAAAATTATTCCTTTAACATCTTATTCTACCATCTTTTAAATGTTGATTTGGTATATCACCGTGAACGATTTTTTTTTTTTCTCGCTGTTATATCAGCTTAAGTATTGATTTTAAATACATATATCTTTGATCGTTATATCAGTTAAAAAGAAATTGATGGCTGTTTTTATTTAACATCAGTAGCATGAGTGAACATGGGAAAAAATGAATCACATAAAAGTAATCTTGGCATTTGAATTTTAAATCATGAACTAAAGTTTCTAAGTTGGCTATAATAAAGCAGGGTACTTGTAGCACGCTACGCCTAGTGTGAGATAATTAACCTTTTTAACTATAGAGTTGGGTAAAAAATGCAAGTGCCAACTTGGCATTATACCCCGAAGGATCTCTTTTCTACTGCTGTAAAAACTAGAAAGAACTTCAACCGATATATATACATGTAATGACAGTAATGTAGAGAGCACTTGACTACAGCTGGAAGCTGACGTACGCACAGTAATTCATCAGAGTCGCAACAACACGCGTCATGTCTTCCTACAGTATAACCCTTCGAGTCTACTCGTGACTCGGCCGAGTTCGTTCTCTGTACTGCCACGCTGGCATGTTCACATGTCACGGCATTGGGCCCCCCTCTGTGGTCACGGTCGAAAAGACAAGCGCACGCGTGTCCAAGAAAGGCCATTACAAATTTTCTAAGTAAAAATACAAAAATAAAATAGGAAACAAGATTTTCAAAAAAAAAAAAAAAAAAAAAAAAAACGTAATTCCCAAAATTTTGATTTTTCCGAGCCTATAAAGCGCGAAATCCGCTCAGCTGCTCTGCCCCAAGTTCTCTTCATCAGTTCTTAAACCGCTAAAAGAAGAGGGAAACCAAAACGCAGCTTTTACCTTCTGATCCATGTGTTTTTAGAAGTATCTGTTGGATCCTCGCTTCTGTTCTTTTTCCAGATTCTTTCTACGAAACCAGAGATAAATAACCGTGAGTTTCTTTAGATCCTCGGTTCTGATATTCGTATACGTTCTTCTGTATCTTTCTTTCTTCAGTGTTTCAAGTTTGAACGAGAAATGATCCTTCGGTTCGACGAGTTCGCGAACGCCTGAGATCCATTAAGAATAAGCACAATCTCAAGAACTTACAGCGTTGAATTGAAACTTTTCTGATTTGGACGGGTTTCGGACTGCTAGATCGGTTAATTTCTTTATTCGGATTCGGAGGAAAAACGGTTTGCTGTTGAAGATGTATTCGTTTGATGTCGATGATGTGAAAGAGGAGAAAGCGAGCGCAAACCTGAGGTATCATGTGGTTCGGAAGATCGCAAACTTTTTTCGCTTCGTTGAGGTATGTGTGGCTTTGATGGTGCTGTCGTGGTTCTCTACTCGACTTCCGGTTGCTGTTAGAATCTCCGGCGAGTACTTTCGGTACATTTGTGTGGTTCTGTTCAGCCCTTGGTTCGTTTTTATTGTCGGAAACGCGATAATCCTCACTCTTTTTGCCAAGTCTGGCAAGCTTTCAGCTCAAAACTCTAATGAGAGCGGCGCGGGAACCGATCTTTACGATGAGTTCATACAGAGCAGCGGGAACAGTCAGAGGAGCAGCATGGAAGGTTCTGCCGTGGATACAGAGCATGAGACGACACAGCAAGGCAAGCAGACCGACCGCGTGGATGGATCGACCGCTTCTATGTTGCAGAATACGGTTGCAGGATCCGATACGGCTACTAAGCTTTATCAGAGGTCTCAGTCGGAGAGCCAGATGCAATGCAATCGCGATAGACTTGAAGGAGCTCTCCGACGATCAGAGACCGAAAAATGCTGGAAAGTTGAAATTCCTGCTATGGAAGTGGAGAACAGGTCACATGACGAGGAGGAGATGAGTGACGAAGAGCTCCGGCACAAAGTAGAGGCGTTTATCGTGAAGCAGCAGCTGAGGTTTCACAGAGAAGAATCGATGATAATTGTTCCATAGAACCAGAGATCAAATTCTGTTTAGTTTAGTAGAATAAAAGAAAAAGAAAAAAAAAATCAAGGTATAAAATCAGCTGAAAAAAAAAAAAAAAAAAAAAAAAAAAACTCTCTCGTTTGTTGCTATCTCTTCTTTTGATTTTACCCATTTTTTTTTTTCCCTCTTGTCTGATGGATGTACAGTGCAAACATCTAGAAAGGAAGAAGATGAAATGCGATTTAACCTGTCAAGAAATCTTTACTCTATTTTCTACAAACAGTCCAATTCCTAAAATTAATGAATTTCAATTTCATTGTTTATTTATCCAAGGAGCCATTGTAAAATCCATTGTGTGCACCATGCATTGATGAACGGTTTTTATTGTCATTTCCTTTTTCTATTTTAGAAGGAACAAAGGAAAGGAATCCCTTCTGAATTCCATTATGATAGTCATGTCATCAAGGATCGATTTCTTTCTAAAATTTGCTGCATCTAGTTATTACCTAGCTATAAGCAATTTTTTTTTTTTTTTAACTTCGCTCCTTGTTCTTCTTCTTTTTATCATCTTTTGGTTAGATTTGAAGTTAGAATATGTTCCCCCTGTTCTATCCTAGAAACTAGGGTTAGTACTGTCCCATATCTCTTGATGCTTTTGGACTTACTGATGATCAGTTCCCCACGCCCATTAGAATCCTTTAACTGTGTTGCAAGCGCAGCACCTAATTATTCATGTTTACTTTCCCAGTCTTGTCACTTGAGCTAGGTCGAGAGAGTGCAATGTTTGTGTCTAAATTACTAGTACCAAAATATGATCACCCTTGTACTAAGTGTCACACTTGTGACGTTTCACCAACTTCCATAGTAATAAAATATAATGATGGATAATGAAAAATACAACTAGAGAAGCAGTTCTGGGTCCAAATACGTATACAGTGATAGAAATTAGTAAAAACTTAAAAAGAGAACCTTTAATGTGTGTGACACCAATAGTTACATACCAATATTCATCTTCCTTCCTCGACAATGAAATTATTGAAAAGTTTTGGGTCATATATCAATAATTCAATAATGTATAAATTGAATATCAATGTCGCATTATTTTTTTAAGTAATTTGTGTGATAGATCTAGGTTGACTACAATACTTTTTAAATTTTTATACTTAATTACTTAATCTTATCCTCTCACATAAGAAGAGTCAATTTTCAAAAAAAATACCAATTTTACTGAGACTAATTCACCTTGAGCAAGTACCATTATAAGGAAATTGTGACATTTTACTCAATAGCATGTAAGCTTTCATATATACGGTCACAACATAAAGGCTTCGCTCGAAGCAAAGGCCACACCATCTAATCTCATGGATAGAAACTCATCTTCCTACCACCTTACCAATTTGATTGGTGGTTAAAATTAAGAATTTCTACTTGTTTTGACTACTATTAAAAAAAAAAAGGTGTACCCTAAGAATGTACTTACTATTGCATGGTCTAAGGAAACTATGGTGTATGCAACCTTACTTTAATATATTAAAAAAACTATTTCTATGTATGAAATTCGCTTGTGATATACTAACTTTGGTTTACATAAGGCTGAGTGTTTAATCATGAAATCTTGATTGGGGAGAAGTGAGAAGATTGAAATGTAATTATTATGATTCTTCAACCCTAAACCAAATGATGAAACAATCCAATCTGTCAATTTTCCACCGGCACCATATATATATTTGTTTAATATGTTTCCACCATGCTTAATTATCCCTTTCTACCAAGGTGGGTCTTCACCACCATCACTTGCACCACCCCAACATTTGCTATATATATTGCTTACTCAGTGCCCGGCACATAAACATTATAATTTACTTTGTTGATCAAATTAATTTCTCACAGAATTACCAAACTTTTGTTAATATGATCATAAAATTCCAATTAAATATTTATCGTTTAATAAAAATAAAACACAAATTCACAATTATTAATTTTGTGTCATCCAATTGTTTCTTGATCAGTGTTTTCAGTTAAATTTAAAACATGACTCTGGTCTTTTGCCTATTATTTCAATTAAAATATAATTATAATTAGAAAAAAGCTATTTTAATCGCAAAAAAAAATGTAACTGTAAGTGCAACTACACTTTTAATAATATTAGATTATTTATTACATATATTGAGATGTGTAATATATGCATATCTAATAATATTAATGATGTAATTACACTTATAGTTATAGTTTTTGCGATTAGATTAATATTTTCTAATTAATTAATTATTTGTTTATAGTTTGACACCCATTTCATCTTCCATTTTTTTTTTCTTTAAATTAACTTCTTCATATATATATATTTTTGTTTAGAATATATTAAATTTATGACACTTTATTACCCACTAAAACAGAAAAGGGTAGAGATTATTATTTTCATTTAGATAATCATCATTAGCTCCACTAATTAATGTTGGATCACAGAGCATAATGAAGAACTTAATATCTCCATAATGGCATGCAAAAGGAGTCGCAAATTTTATATCAGATGTTCCCCGGTAGTTCATTTTGCAACATTAATTAATTAATTAATTCCTCCTTTCATTGGCTTTCCTTTTTCATAATTTTTTTAAAGGATTCTTTGATTTCGTGAAAAAAATTGAAGGTCCCCTCTCCCCTGCTTCTTCCTCAAACTTTTTTTCTTTTTTGAAAAAATAAAAAATAAAAAATAAAAAATCTTGTAGTAGGTATTTATAGATAAGACAGGTTGTGAGATTAATTATAATTTTGTATAATATGTTCTTATCCATAAGTCCATAGAATTTAGCTAATAAAAAGACTCTCCCTCCATTATTTTATTTACAAATTGCTCAAGTTACTTTTATATTTTAAGCAAAATGTATCTTTTTTTTAATCTGTCGCGGGCATTTTTTTTTGTTTTGAAACATTGGTATCTGGGCCGGTTTACGTGTACTTAATTAATTTTAATAGGGTACAAAACCTCGAAAAAAATCTTCTTACTTATTCCTGGGAGAGAACGCGAGTGGATAGGGTTTGAATTCGTAACCTTTTGGTTACTTGCTCTTGTTTATACCTTGGAGAGAACGCGAGTGGATAGGGTTTGAATTCGTAACCTTTTGGTTACTTGCTCTTGTTTATACCTTGGAGAGAACGCGAGTAGATAGAGTTTGAACTCGTAACCTTTCGGTTACTTGCTCGTCTACCTAACTACTTGGTGAACACCTTTTTTATCACCGGCAGGCTTATTATAATTTCTACACTATAATTGTATTATGAAAAATGTCATCTTTAATACCATTTTTCAATGGATATGTATAACAATCAACTGATACTCTTTTTGTTTTACAAACTAATCACCCTTGCTCTTAAAAAGTACTCCAACCTCACTTTTAAGTGTAATCAATTAAGAACATTACCTTAATTAGCTATTATGACTAATCTTGTAGGTCAACCAAATGTAGCTTAATTTAAATAAAAAAAGTACTCCCATCTCTAATGAAGTTGAGAGATTAATTATTAAGTCTTCTCGTCTACAGTATAAAAAGCTTTTGAGGCTGATCACATCCTATATGTGATCTATCAATAATATTTTAACTTATATTAGTGCATGGAAAAATAAATTTTACCTGCTCTTATAGTAATTTATATACACTTTTAAACATCGTTGGTCCTACATATTATTTAAGGAAGGAAATTACATTAGGTAACTGATAGGCAATATAAATTTTTATAATATAATACAGTTATAATGAATTTTTTTAAAATATTTGAGGGGCAGTCGCCTTCCCACGTATTAAATTTGCAAGGACTAGAAAAGCACCCCAAAAAAAAAAAGTCAAAGCAAAAAAGAAGAAATCTAATTTACTGTGTAAGACCACAGTTTTTTCTTGTAAATAATTTGAGAATAGGTATAGGATTTGAACTGATAGCATATCAGATATATACATAGAAATATAGCACATCACATGCTTAACTATCAAGTTATAGATTCAACATAGAGGCTAAGGTTGCCAAATTCTTGTACCCTTTTAAACAATAGTTAGGGAGAATTAAATAAGAAATTAGAAACTAAAACAAATTAAAGGGTCACCTCTCTTTAATTAATTCTCTCTATGTATTATATATGCATTAAATCCAGAAGAAAGTCGTATATTTATATTTCATTTTCATGACATGCATGGGCTTAAAAGGAAACACGTATTTACTCTCCTCCAAGTTATTTTAACAGATTAATGAGTGGTTAAAGCTGCCTAATTAATAATCTCATAGAGCTTAAGCATATCTATGCAACCAAGTGACAGGCTACGCTAACAGAATAAAATCTAGAATGGACTAATAGCAGAAAGAAGTGCTTTTGGCCATAGTTATATTCTAATGTGGTTAAGTATTTGGTGAGCCATGCCTAATTCTACTTATTTGGCTAATCAAATACAAGTGCGTGTGATTGGGGCTAAGCTTAATTTGTTGAACTTCATGACCTCACTACTCTTGTAACTTTTCAAGCTAAGTATCTTAGTGATTTTGTTTTATCAATTATAATTGAGTTCTGCCAAAGATGTTTGCTTTCTTGATCAAATAATTATCATTAATCTCAATGAGGAGTTTTAGGGCAATGTTATAAAATGACCCAAAACACATGCTCAAATTCATATCCAAGCTGATTCGATGAATCACCGTATCACCACATCAGTCGAGAGAAGTAAAAAAATTAAAAACAAACTATTAATCACCATTCACCACATCAGTTAAGACAAAGATTTGAACATGTATTTTGAGTTGTTTTACTATTTCTAAAAGTGTTTTATTACTCTTAATCAATCGAGAAAAAAGTTAAAGAGACGCGGTTGGAAACACAACTACCCTGCCCCTTGTCACGGGCGAGTCAATGAGGCAAGGCAATACCCGTGTGGCACCAGGTAATATCAAATAATAAGGTTAGCAATCTGCAAATAAAAAATAATAATACACACAAGAACAGACAACAAGTAATTGGAAGTATATTTGTATTAATCCTAAGTAAATGTTGTACAATTGGTGTTTACACGAAAAGAATACACACACATCCTAAGAGAGCATGTATCGCTAGAGAACCACAAGCTAGCAATAGCAAGCAGCCACAAGAGACACAAGTTGAAAGCTTTACAAGGATGCTCGGCTGTAGGGGACACCTAAACACTATCTCTAGGCGACTATCACCTTCCCTACAAGGTAGATCTTAAGCTTTTACCCTAATCCCAAAAGGAAACATCAAAATGTGAGGCCAATCATATTAACTCCTAAGATTACAAAAATATTCCTGATTACAAGGAAAAAGACATGACGGTGCATATGACAACATGACAGACTCCCCCCTTAATCACGATCCAATTACGATCTTTTTTTTTTTTTTTTTTTAACATTGGTTTTTTTTTAAAAAGTGGATTGAAAAAAACATGTAATTTTTTTAAAAAAAATATTGTGATTTTGTATGTAGCTTTTTTGAAAAAAAAATGTAGATTTTTTTAAAAAAAATACTTTATGTTCTTTTTTTTAATAAATTTGATTGTTTACTTATTCTGATTGGTGGTAAATTTATAAACGTGGGTCAGGACTCTATCTTTGAGTTACACTCCTTAAAAATTAGCTTAATTTATATTTATATATATTATTTTAATATTTTTTGAGTACCTTTATACACAAATAATATTTATATTTTTTAGTTGGCAATATCTTAGGGTTCACATCTAATTCTACAATCCTATCATTTATCCCCCAACCGATCCGAGGATCCTCACAACCTTGGTTTCAACTACTAAGGCAATTTAACATATTTTATAAGAGTTTTAGGTTTCGGCTAAATTATAAAATGAAAAGAAAAAAATGGACACACTAGCTTCTCATGGGCGAAAGAGAGGTTCAAAATACCTAATCCATCCCATTCTCGACTTGGTAGATGATAGACTCTCAAGTTTTGGATATTTATTAGACGACATATAAACATGAGTTATTGTATTTACACCCACCTGTTTATCTGGACTAATTCATTTCTTTTGTATGTTATATTTTATTTTTTATAAATGCGTTTACGATTTAAAAATTATATTCAAAATCATATCTATATTAACGTTATATATAATGAGTGGTGGTTGTTTTTTTTTTTTTTCATGACGTGATTCTTTAGTATATTGTCACATTAGCTTAGATATATTTTTAGATAAAAAAATGTTAATTTAAGTGTAAAAAATACAATTATATATTTTTATTTATTAATCAATATTTATTACATACATCATCGATACGTATAAATTATATATACTTATATTTTTTTACAATTAAGTTAACATTTAAAAAAAAAATAATTAATTTACGGGTCATTTTAACATTTCTCTTTAATATTTAAAAACTTAGGTAAGCCAACTTTGACATAGCACAGAGTAATTTATTGGGTAAGTACCATTAAAAGGACTTTAGTGGTGCCCTCATTAGTCCCCTTACTCGTTAACTAAGACACAAGGGCTTACAACGTAAGGAAGAGAAGGCCATGCTTCCCTCACCTTATAGCGGGAAGACTCAAAGCTCTACTATTAAAGAAAACAGTCCCGAGTTTCAGACCACCTATGCTATGATGCTTAAGTAGTGTACAAAAGGCATCAATCTATAAATACATGCCATGTGACTACTGACAAGAACTAGGTTTAAAGAATAAATAAACTGAACAGTGGCATTATTTATGTTATATAATTGGAATAAGAAAGTATTGATTTCGATATTTTAACGACGATCTTGCAAAAGGACTATAAAAAGGAAATTTAATAAAGACTCGTCACCAATTACTAAATAAGTTATGACCCTTCAACCGTGCCCGACCCACCAATGCTTGGAATAATTGGGATTACAATATTATTGATTTTATATCTAAAACGAAATTTACTTTAAAATAAATAAATAAATAAATGTTTTTCTGTGTCGCACATGAAATCACGAACCAAGGCGTGACATGAAAACATTCTTTGTTCAATCGAAATATTAATACTTGAATGTCCAACATTGAATCTGTTGGATTTAGGTCCACGTGGATGCGTGAGCCTCAGCCACGTGTTCGTTGGTTGGTTTAGTTACTCTGCATAAAAGTCATAAACATACAGAGTACACAACTGCAACAAACTGCAAGTGTTCGATCTATTTTTAAGTCGTGTTCTGCTCCAAGAGACCTAACTCCGAATTGCAGAAATGGAAGATCCGAAGCAGGTTTTTCAGATTTTCTGCATTGGAACGGCCGATACGAAGCTGGAAGAGCTTCGTTTCTTGTCCGAAGCGGTTCGATCTAACGTGCACGGATTTTCGAATAGCTCTTCAACAAAGGTATTAATTTCTGGCTTCGATCATTTCACGTCCGTCCGTTAATTACTAAGCTTTTTTAACAGTTTTAAGGTTCGTTAATTTCTGTTTTCTGAGTTCTCTGTGTGTAGTACAATGAATTGTTTTCGATGAAGATGTTGATGTTTTAGTGTTAGGAGTTTGTTTGCAGGAATCAAACGTCTAGAATTGTCTTGAAATAGGAAAGATTCAGATCATTTCTGACGAATGATTTGTTAATTTGTATGTAATACTGTAGTAGGTGAAAAAATGTTTCATGTGCTGGTTAACTTTAGTGTCTGTTTGTTGCTGAACTGGTGTGATATGCAACTGTATTGGCTATTTGATCCATCCTTATCTGTGGAAATATTTGTTCAATGGCTCAGAAAAATTGAAGTAATTCATTGGTTGATCTAGCTGAGTTGAGTAAAAAAGCTTGATTCCGCGGACTTACAGTGTTAATTTTGTGATAGATGAATATTTATGATTAAAATAATAAGTGGAAATTAATCCTTGTTATTTTTTTAATTAAGTCTTAAGTTTACTTTTAGTTTGCAATTAAAGGAAAAAGTTGTATCATATATATGACAAGTTTAGTTTAATTTTAAATCGAAACTTCAAGTTGATGTTGTGGACATTTGAACCAAGTTCGATTAAAACAATTAGGAGATGGATAATAAGACACAGGCCCTATCGAGAAAAAAAATGAAACAAAATTGGTCCCTTGCACAGTGCCTGCGCATATTTCTCTTTAATCTCTCAAGCTTGTATGTTGATTTGGGGTTTATATCCCTCTCAACTCCTCTTTTCCAAAACAATGTAACACTAGCGTCATACGCTTACCCATTTGCTTGCTTTGAAAGACAGAGGTCAGACTATCATTATGCTTCAAGGAGACAAGTTTTGTTTTCCCCTTTAAAGCATAAATCAATATATTATTCATCAGAGACCTTCCAAGATGCTAGCCTTATAGATTTTAGCTGAATTATGGTTGTGAGACTTCTCGAGCTTCTTAGTATGTTTTTACCATCGTTCTATTTGTTATTCTTTATTTATTGACAAAATTGAAGTTTGAGCATTTGTGTTATATTAATTTTGCTAGTAAACTCCATCAAATGATGACTGATACATCTATCATTGTTTTGATGATGTTGGATTTAGTGTATTTGGACGTTTGGAACGTTATCATTATTAGATCAGCTTGCTTGTCCTTAGTCATTTGTATAGTTTTGGTTGTTCTTGTTTCCAAGATGTTCTATTGGACATGGCAGGTACAAGTGACAGTTGTTGATGTTTCGGTGGGCCGGAAGGAAATAGAAACGTTTTATGATTTTCCTTTTGTTACAAGAAGAGAGGTTCTCTCCAATTATTTTGGGTCAGAAGAGCATCAGCTATCAAACATCCTTCCCGATGACAGAGGAAAAGCAGTTTCTATAATGAGTGAAGCTCTCAAAGTTTACATCAAAAAAGCTCAAGAGGATCAAGTTCTTGTTGGAGCTTTCGGTCTTGGAGGCAGTGGAGGAACATCTCTTATATCCTCTTCTTTAAGATCTCTTCCAATTGGAGTGCCAAAAGCCATTGTATCAACTGTAGCTAGTGGTCAAACTGAACATTATGTTGGAACCTCAGACTTAATATTGTTCCCTTCGGTGGTGGATGTTTGTGGGCTTAATAGTGTGAGTCGGATTGTGTTGTCCAATGCTGCAGCAGCTGTCGCTGGAATGGTGGCTGGAAGACTTTCTAGTTTCCGAGAGTGTTCTAAGATGACTGGAAAACCTACTGTTGGTATAACCATGTTTGGGGTTACAACCCCTTGTGTAACTGCTGTTAAGGAGAAGCTGGAGAAAGAAGGTTATGAGACACTGATTTTCCATGCCACTGGTACTGGTGGCAGGGCCATGGAGGCTCTAGTTAGGGAAGGTTTTATACAGGTTAGTTTTCCATGTAGCACTTATTATTCCCTCAAGCTTTCTTGTTTTTGGGTGCCATTCACATCCATGGCTAACTGCTGTTAAATCTCTGGACCTGGCATTATCAGGGTGTTTTGGATATTACGACGACAGAAGTTGCAGATTATGTTGTTGGAGGTGTCATGGCCTGTGATAGCTCTCGCTTTGATGCTTTCATAGAGAAGCAGGTTCCTACAGTGTTGAGCATTGGGGCCTTGGATATGGTGAATTTTGGAGCTAAGCAGAGGATACCTTCCCATTTTCACCACAGAAACATTCATGTACATAATGACCAGGTGCCTAATTCTTGCAAAACTTCGTATTTTCCTTCTTTCTTCTGCATTTTCATTACGTGAAACAAGGAATGTAGTCATCAAAGCTATGCAGGTTTCTATAATGCGAACTACAGTGGATGAGAACAAGAAATTTGCTGCATTTATAGCTGACAAACTAAACAAGTCATCAAAAGTATGTGTTTGCTTACCACAGAAGGGCATTTCTGCTTTAGATGCACCAGGGAAGCCCTTTTATGACCCTGAGGCTACTACTACTCTAATAAATGAATTAGAGGCACTTATTGAGACAAATGAAGATCGACAGGTAACTGTTAATGAGACATTTTATCCCGTTGCATGACATGCACTGTCTTGGAGACTGACTCTTGCTGCTTGGTCTTCAATAGGTGAAAAAGTTTCCATATCATATTAATGACCCTGAGTTTGTAGATGCAATAGTTCACTCATTTCTAGAGATCAGTAGCAAGATTCGAAAAGATGGTGGTTCTCAACTGGAATCTTTCACTAAGCCCAATCAAAGCCTCCAAGAGGAATGTGTTTCTGAGGAAAAATTATCTGGACGTGGAATAATATTTTCTACCCCAGCAGACTTTCCTGAAGCAAGACCAGGTTATGGTTTTCCTGCTCATTTTGAATATGTTACTTGATGTCATCTTTCTAAAGTCTTGTTTGCTAGGAAGAAATTTGCTGAAGTCATTAACGATGGCTAATGTTTTACTATAGAAATGATCTAATGCGATCATTGCATTCTATTCTTTTTCCCATTTGATACGTTGATTTTTCAGTGACCTTTATATGATATGATGAGGCTATTTGTTACCAATAAATAGGTGTCAGTGCACGTGTATGAAATTCTTGGAACCATTTTTTGCCAAACAATTCTTGAGACCTTTGTTTCTTGAACTAGATTACCCTGTGTCCATGGGTGATTTTGTGCCTAACTCTTCAAATTCTATATCCAAATCCAAAGGTGCTCAATACTAGTTAAACAAATAAACAGTATCCAAAATTTCTTGGTTCTTGAAAGTGGAGCGAAATTAATTTGAGAGATGATTCCCTTCTTCAGACATTCTCCCAAATAGCGAATGCTTTAAAAGGGGACTACGTTTAAAATATCACTACTTTTGTACCACACCATGTAACACTCTTCATCAAAAGCTTTGTTGCATATTGTCTACCTTTCCACACATAATATCACATTTTCCCATTTTAGATTTTTATCTCAGTTTTGTAAACAACTTGAGTTGTATAATCAGTTCAGCCGCATTTTTATTTCAACTGACTCTTCTTTAATTATTTGTTTATTTGCTGGCATACGGTGATATGCTGTGGATCGTGAGTTCATTTACTTCCATATTACTAAACATTTTGGTCTAAGAAGACATTGTTGTTGGTCATCCTTGCAGAAAGATTGCAAAGAACTACGTCTATACTTCAGCAACTGAAAGATCAAATAGATAAAGGAATACCCATTATAGGGGCTGGTGCAGGGACGGGGATATCTGCAAAGTTTGAAGAGGTGGGTGGTGTGGATCTGATAGTCATCTACAACTCAGGGCGCTTTCGGATGGCAGGAAGGGGTTCCTTGGCAGGATTGTTGCCTTTTGCAGATGCCAATGCAGTGGTACTTGACATGGCTAATGAAGTATTGCCTGTAAGTCTTAAGTGATACTTGTTACAATAAAGTTCTTCATTGAAGATTATTTGCAATTACAAGTGTTCATCAAAATACAGGCAATGCTCCATACCATAGACCAGATCCTGCTATACTGCTTTTCAGTATATGTTAATCATTGGGTTTCTATCTAAAGTTATAGTGGTTTGGTTAAGTGCTAATTGAACACTAATTTCATCTAATTAAAAGTGGAGAAACAATTTTTTTTTTTCTTTGAAACATTTGAACTGGTTTTGTCTGAAGTGGTGAATCTCTTTCATATGTTAAGGAAGTTAATGAGCTAATTGATTCCCTTTGTTTCTGGAAATCTGATTGAGAAAATTAATTGTCAAATTATGTATCCCAAGGCTGTCAAAACTTGGAGAAATATAACATTGTTTTTGTGCATGTTCTTTAATTCTTAATTTTGATGTGCTCCTTGGATTTTGAGTGTGCATCTTCATAATTTGAAAGAAAATTACCACAACTTCTGGTCTTAACTACTTCAAAGAACAATCTAAACAGGATGGAAAAAATCTAATTGAGGCCTTTTTTTATTGGCATTGTTGCAAGTGTGTAATTTCTGATAAATGTGTAGGTTGTGGAGAAGGTACCAGTTCTTGCTGGAGTGTGTGCGACAGATCCATTCCGCAGAATGGACTACTTTCTGAGGCAGTTGGAATCGATTGGGTTTGCTGGGGTGCAGAACTTCCCAACGGTTGGGCTCTTTGATGGCAACTTTAGGCAAAACTTGGAAGAGACAGGAATGGGATATGGGTAGGTCTCAATATATTCTGGTATAATATTTACTTTGCTCATATTGTAATACTTTATATATATAATGATTTATCTATCTTCCTTTGTTTTTGATGAGATGGTAAGTTTGGAAGTTGAGATGGTTAATAAAGCACATAAACTGGGTCTTTTGACAACACCATATGCTTTCAATAAAGATGAAGCCGCTGCCATGGCAAAAGCTGGAGCTGATATTATAGTTGCACACATGGGACTGACAACATCAGGGTCAATTGGTGCAAAGACTGCATTATCCTTGGCGAACAGTGTTGATAGTGTGCAAGCAATTGCAGATGCTGCGCTTGGGATCAATCCCAATATTATTGTGCTCTGCCATGGAGGTACACTACTGTATAACTTTTATGTTCCAAGTATATGATATTAGAGCTTGTGCAGTACGGAGTCCTATTGATTCTTTTCATACTTGGAAGTACCTTAACATCCTGTTTTCAAATTCCTTCTTGCTGTATCTTTGGCATCCTCTTTTCCCTAGTATCCCTTTAAAGTTAATTTGCATTATCATGTAGGAATATTTTTATTGATAACTTTTCCCTTGAAAATATAAGGACTCTTTTGCTGTAACTTGCAGGTCCTATATCGAGTCCGAAAGAGGCAGAATTTGTATTAAAGAGAACTAAGGGAGTTCATGGATTTTATGGTGCATCAAGCATGGAGAGATTGCCAGTCGAACAAGCAATTACGAGTACAATTGGGCAGTATAAGTCAATTTCCATAAATTAATATACCATGCACGACTCCTTTCCATCCAATGAAAATTCTGTAAGTACATCTCATACCAAAGATCGTACCTAGAAAGTCCAATAAGATGCTTTCATCCACCTATCTTAATGTGTGAAGTTACATTCTTACGTTTCATAAAAGGCTTCCTATAATATTCCTCCGTGGCTTTTTTCCATAGTCAAATCTAACTCTTTGCTAAGTGGGGTTCAAAAGGGCAAGTGTAAAACTAGATGGTGGACCCCTTTGGAAACACTTTTAAAAAAATAGGGATCATACACCATAATGTTCTTCGAGTTCTGTGGTAGTGTAGATTTGTGGAAGATTGAACTCAAACACCGGGGTCTCTTAGATTAATGCGGAGCTGTGTGTATTAAGTAGCTCCATGTTGATGTTTAAGTTCACTTCCCAGTGTCCCAAAGTATAAACATTGATGTCTTGCATAACATTTTAAATCATGCCACTTAACATTTCTCTTGTAATTTTATTTTTTTTTGGTTATGCAGCCATGCCTTCAAATATCATTATATCTGAAATTGGTAGGATGGTAATGAAAAATTATGATGATTATGTATCTATTAATCTTGACTAGTATCTGATTTAGAAAAAAAATAAAAATAAAAATGAAAAATTATTTCATGCACATTCCTATAGGTTCACGGGTGCATTCGTCTGTTTGAACAAACGGTTGAATGCATGTCATGCGCACATTCTTATTCTTACAATGCACTCCTTAAAAGAGTAAAATTGTTATTCTCTAGAATAATGATATTCTGAAATCAATTCTTTAGAAGACATTTTGACAATGAGAATCTGTACCAAAGGCGAGAAAAAAAAGACTAATTTTAATAAATAAAGTTGACTTGTATAACCAGTCAATAAAGAACAATTTTTCTTTTTTAAATAGTAACAAATAACAAATACGATATGCTTATAGATGTTAAATTAAAATTGAAGAAAAATACCGAGGGTTTTGGTAATAACCAATACCATAAAATTCAAAACAAAGCTTCCATAGCTGGTTCAAAATTCAAATAGAATGGTCAGGTTATGAGTCGTCTGACCCAGTCTTCGATCGTTTGCCTTTTGAATAATACTTGATTAACATATTTTGTTGACATTATTTTTAAAAGTTGTTAAATTATTTCGAATTACGTGTTGATATATAATTCGAAACGGTCTAATAATTTTTAAAGACAATATCAACAAAATATATTTAAAAAATATATTTTTAAAATATACTTTTTTTCAAAAAATCTTTAGTTTTAAATCACAATCCAAATATAATTTAGATATATATATATACCCGCACATTCAAATGTGTTTAGACTTGGGAGTATATTTTAAAAGGGTATTCAGACGACATTAGAGTTCTTTAAATCAACATGGAATCTCTATTTTGTGTTAATTTAAGGTGTTAATTTAAGGGACACGGGTGCCTAAGTATACTTAGTGTTCCTAGAGCATTTTCGTTAACAAGTAACATACTTTAAAAGACACACTTAACCAAATTATCATCCCAACTACCAGAAAAAAAAAAAAAACACCCCATCTACTGTTTGACCTTTTCCACTTTTTTTAATTCTTGCATTACTGCTATGTATTAAAGTTGTTTTGTGTCGGCTCTACCACATACATACGCCAACAATACCGTATGCTTGCAGCTCAAGAGTTCTCCAATTCCTTCCCATAAGCCCTCTATATAAACAAACCCATATCGCACCTTCTTAATCACGATAACAATTCTAGACGACCAAACCAGAAAACAAAGGAAAAAAAAAAAAAAAAAAGCAGAACTCTCCTTTTACTGCTCCTTTCTGCAAAAATGTTTTCTCTCAAAAACATGCCATCAACTAACTCAATCTTCTCCACTTACGCCTCAGTGGCAGCTTCTGCCATGCTTGTCCGATCCGCAGCTAACGAATTCATCCCTTCTCAGCTCCAAAATTACGTTCTCTCAGGCCTTAGTTACTTCTTCCATCCTTCCTCTTCTTATCTCACACTGGTCATTGAAGAATTTGATGGGTTCGTTAAAAATGAAGCCTACGAGGCTTCAGAGATCTTTCTCAGCACCAAAATCACCCCAGAAGTCCAACGCCTAAGAGTAACCAAAGCCCCAAGAGAGAAAAACGTATGGATCGCAATTGAAAAAGGGCAAGAACTAAACGACGAGTTTGAAGGAATTCAGCTTAGATGGAAATCAGTCTGTGCAGAGACCCAGAAATCCAACCCAGATGATCCGTATTCTGTTCCTATGAAGACCCAACAACGTTCTTTTGAGCTACGTTTCCATAAGAAACACAAGAACAAGGTAGTTTCTGAGTACTTACCTCATGTTCTAAACAGAGCAAAAGCTGTAAAGGAAGAGAAAAAGGATGTTAGGCTCTTCACGCTAGGCAGTTTCTATGGAGAATCAAGTGGTGGTGGTGTTTGGGGATCTATAAACTTAGAACACCCATCAAATTTTGACACATTGGCTATGGATCCAGAGTTGAAGAAGGAATTGATAGAGGATTTAGACAGATTTGTTAGAAGAAGAGAGTTTTATAAGAAAGTGGGTAAGGCATGGAAACGTGGGTATTTGTTATATGGACCTCCTGGTACAGGGAAATCAAGTTTGATTGCTGCCATGGCTAATTACCTAAAATTTGATATCTATGATTTGGAACTTCCGAATCTCCAGTGTGATTCGGAGCTCAGGAGATTGTTGGTTGCCACAGCAAATCGATCTATTCTCGTCATTGAAGATATTGATTGCACTGCAGACTTGGAAAATAAAGATCCAGGCTACCCTGCTCGAAGCACAAGGGTAAGAACACTTCAATTTATACTTCATAAAATCCCAAACTAAAACTTCAAAATTGGTGTTTTTAGTTGTTTCTTTTAATGTTTTTAATGTTTGTGTTCTATACATATTTGGGTCTCTACTTATAAGTTATAGTTCTTAGGTCAGGTTGGTTCCAACATGGTATCAAAGTATTTCTATTCTAGAGGTCTCATTTTCGTCAAACCTCATCATAAGCATATTTCATTAATTAATGACAACTTGCGTTCTCATTAAAAATCTAGTTTATAGCGTTTTGGTTTCTAACAGTTTGCTTGACACAGATGACGCTTTCCGGGCTACTAAATTTCGTAGATGGGCTATGGTCGAGCTGCGGGGACGAGCGCATCATTGTCTTCACAACCAACCACAAGGATCGATTAGACCCAGCATTGCTGCGTCCAGGCAGGATGGACGTGCACATTCACATGTCCTATTGCACAGTACAAGGATTCAAGCTTCTAGCTTCGAATTACCTTGGAATTAAAGGGAATCACAAGCATTTTGCAGAGATAGAAGAACTGATGGAGAAGGCACAAGTCACTCCTGCAGAAGTTGCAGAAGAGTTAATGAAGAGTGATGATATTGATGCATCTTTATGTGGGCTTGTTAAGTTTCTAAAGAGGAAGAAGTTGGAAGCTGAGCCCAAGGATGAAACAAAGGAAGAGGAAGAAGAAGAGCCCAAAAAGAAGCAGAAAATTGATATTGAGAACGATAATGGAGTAGAAATTGCAAGAACTGGAGCAAGATTGCATTTGAGAGGAAGAAGAGGAGGAAAGGTAAGATGTATTAGAGGGGGGAAGCGCTATTGGTTGCGGTGAGAACTCTTACCATCCAAGTTTTCTGGTTAACCTTCTTCAGCGTACTGAATTATCACAACGAAGCTTATTCTTGTCTCAATTTTTATGAGAGCATGGTTCATTGTATATCAAACAAAGTCCAATTGGAATGCTGATCATCAAATTTTAATATCCTCAATTCAATTCCAATTCACTCCGCAGATCACTCTCCTATAATGAAAACTGCAATACCTCTTTAATTAGACGCGGTCGCCTTCTCTCTCTCTCTCGATCGATGGTGGTGGTGTTCCAATTCCAATTCATACACAAATTGACATCTCAGAGCCAGTCAAGAATATATCATTCATGTTTGGATTCAAGTAATCCACAAAAAATTAACCTCTTTTGTTTATGTTTTTGTCTGAGTTCAAGAGATTCACAAAAAATTGACCTCTTTTTCTTCATGTGTTTGTTGGAGGTTTGGCTCAAAGACAGAAACCATGTTACTAATGTTTACATTGGATATGACTCAAAACTACCAAATGTGGATAATTGTATTAGAATGAAGAAACTTTGTTAGTCACAGTTTTGAACTTCTTATAGAAAGGTTGTCTCTCTTTATTTCTTTATAAATTCCAAAGGGTTGGT